>VDFB02193867.1:213224709-213840427 GCA_007258455.2 Sequoia sempervirens | reverse complement strand
AGTTTTTTTCTCCTTCCTGTTGTTTTCTTGCTTCCAAAAGGGGATTATTTTTGGTATAAGGAAGGAATTTGAAAATTTGAGTATAAGTAGGTCCTTGAGTTAATTAAATTGGGTATAAGGTCTAAAATTGTTGGAGTAATTAGGATATCACTTGATAATTAATTAATAATTAATTAATTATTAAGTCCTCTATTGCTTTATTCACTTAAGCTGAACTTGAGAGTTCTTTTTTATTATTAGATTGGGCTAATTATAGGTCTAGTTGTCTCATTCAATGAAATTAAGACACTTGTCACAATTTAATGCAATCCTCATCTAGGGTTTATTTTTTTATGCTTTTCTAAGCATGCACATTCATTGTAATCATTTATTCAGATTAATAGATTGCACATATCAGTTGCTTTTTTGGATCAATTTTTCTCAAGGTTACATAATATAATCATTACTTTGATTTCTTGTTTGTGATAGTCATTTTGGTTGTAGAGGATCACTGGAAGTTGTGGGGTTCACTATCAACTTCAACATGGTATTAAAGCACCAAGTCTGTGACATTTTACCCGAATTTTGAGAGATTCGGCATTGAGGGGGAAATTGGCTCATCTTAGGGCAAAACAGACATCACCATTACGTCTGGAATGGCCAAAAACCCTAGGAATTCCTATCAATTTGCTCAAATCTAAGCCATTGCAAAAAAATGCAAAAAAATTACATGCATAGATCTCGAGGCAAAATTTGTATGGTCGTATGGTCGCCTTTGACCTATGTAGGTAGGTACATCTATGATCCTCATTTTATATCTCCTATTGTGGGGACGTCTATTGTACTTGTGTGACAAAATCAGTCCTCAAGGGATCACATTGAGTACTCCTATCTTTCTTTCACTAATGTAGTCATTTCTTTTTCTCTCTTTTGGAGAGGATTTTTTTCCCACGTGGTTTTCTCCTTTTCTCTGATTATGAGAGATTCATTTATTTGTACATGGGTACCTCATCGGGACTTGTATCTAGGACCCATCCATGCATCCATCTTTGCATTCTTCATCAAGGTTTTATAGCTTCTCCCTAAGTTGATATTAAGGGGGGTGTTGGAGTAATTAGGATAATCACTTGATAATTAATTAATCATTAATTAATTATTAAGTCCTTTATTACTTTATTCACTTAATCTAAACTTAGGAGTTCTTTTTTATTATTAGATTGGGCTAATTAATTATAGGTCTAGTTGTCTCATTACCTGAGATTAAGACGCTTATCACAATCTAATACAATCCTCATCTAGGGTTTTCTTTTTTATACTTTATAAGCATACACATTCACTGTAATAATTTATTCAGATTAATAGATTGCACATATCAATTGCTTTTCTGGATCTATCTTTCTCAAGGTTGCATAACATAATCATTACTTTGATTTCTCATTTGTGATAGGAAATTTGGTTGCAAACGATCACTGGGATTTGTGGGATTCACTATGAACTCAACAAAAATATTGTAAAGAACCATAAAAAACCCTAAGCCCTAATTTTGTAATCATAAAATCTTAACCCTATAAACCATGGTTGGATCTTCAAGAGGGGTTAAAAGGATCCTAGATGAAGATATAATTGCTTAATTGCCTAGGTCATCAAAGAGACATAGACTTGCTCAGGGTTCTAGGATTTTGTCTAAAAGAGTAAACGATAAGAATGATTGTTGCAGAGATGCCATAATTCTAATTCATGGATATTCTCTTTTTAAATATGGATTCAAAAAGTGTATGGTTGACATATGAATTTGCAACATATGGAGATTGGGGGTTGGAAAATTGGTAGTCCCCAATGTTTCATCAATTTCAAGTTGATCAGAGTTGTGGCTAGGACCTATAGTTCCTAAAGAAGAGGGCAATCTTCAGTGGAAAAGGTGTTTCTCTGGTAAGCTTTGATAGAAACTATATTTGTGAGGTTTTTAATTTGGACATAAATGCTCAATTGTTAGTTGACTTGGGAGAATTAACCAGAGAATATCAAAGACTAAGAGACTGCTACAAATTAAGGTGGTTGCCTACTTTCAGGCTCAGAGGGAAAAGAAAAGAATTGAGAAGTTTTTCTAGTGGAAAGTTAGAGCCTTTTAATTATGACATCTTTGAGGACTACTTTGTAAAGACCAAATTTGCACTATTTGGGTATTAGAAATGGATTGTAAGACTGAAGTACTAGTCAACATGATGGTATTAGTAGTGGATATTCAAAGTAGGGATGTGAACAAGCCCTATGATTATGTTACCTTCATTTTAGATGGAATCCAAAAAGCCTTATGTGCAAATAGGATAATAAGGATATTGTCCATTTCAAATGGTAGTCTCTACTACACCATGTATCATACTCTTTATTGGGAGGAAAATATGGTGTCCCTACATGCAAATCAGGTCTCATGATGCTCAAAAGAGGTTATTGTTAGTGCAAGAATGGACCTATATCTGGGATAGTAATTGTGACAACTCTAACTACAACATCTTTGAGGAGTTTCTTGTTAGAGAAATAATAAGGAACATGGGCCAGTGATTAGATTGGAGGTTATCTGAGAATGTTAGGAGATTCCTCAAACCAAAGGACCTACAACTAGAGCTAGGAGTTGACCACAATTGGGGTGACTAGTTCTTCTACTCAAATACCAAGGTCATTAGGGTTTATGGTTCCCCTGTTGCACCCCACATCTTACCAAAATTTGTTCCATACATAATTGCTTTTCTGGAGATCATATGGAAACTAAATGAGTTGGATAAGACTCACTTTGGGAATCACAAGAAGCATGCCATCCCACCCTCTATATTATTTTTTTAGACTTTCAAGTCACTGCTAAAGAAGGTTTAGAATTATTGTTAAATAATTTGATACCCTACAGGATGAGGGTAGATAAAATGAGGTGTGATTCCAAGCATTTCATTCATGATGCCAAGATAAAGTATAAACTAATAGCATTTGTGCATGAATATGACCCAATTGAGGAATTAATTAGAAATTGCTCCTCAGAAGCCAAAGCTACAAGGAGAAGAGAATAGTGGGTGAAAATACAAATTGCAAAGGAAAGGAGAAAGAAGGTGGATCCTTCTTGCAAGGGTGCACATACAAAGATTCAAGACCCTATCCTCATAATCATGTCGATGATAGATAATGTAGCCAATTTATCAACTAATGTACCTATGTCTCTACCTCAGGTGGATAGGCACAGTACCTCCTCACAAGTGGAAGAGCAATTAAGTCCTCAACATGTCACACCATTGCAACAAATAGCTCCTATGATATAATCCTTAGTGGATTACCCTTTGGATCCTTATGAGTTTCTAGATGATTCAAACATGAGGCAAGCGATACACCCACCATCAAGGGTCATGGTTGAAAGACCCTTTGATGATAGATTGTTGATAAATTTTAAAATTGGTGGGCAAGTGGTGGATGATGTTAGAGCCCTGGCATGTACTAAATTCGTGTCAGATGATCAATTCATCGCTACCAAGGGATTCAAAGACTTCCTCTTGAAAAATAAAGGCGAAGCCTCTAGGAAGAGAATGGAGGAAGCAAAAATAAGGATAAAAAAGGAGAATAAGGATGAAAATGTATCTAAAATATGGGTTGGGGTCAATGTTGACTTATAACACATGACCCTAGAAAATGGGAAGGGAAATTGTAGGGAAAATGAATGTATGTTGTTGCGGGAATGGGATTTATCATCTATAATTGTATTTGATACTATCAGGAGGAAAGAGAGTAATGACCTAATGTTGTCATCCAAGGAGCAACTATCTATGCATTATATTTTGGGTCAAGTTTTAATCCAAGGCATGAGACCTTGGCAATTTGGTCCATTTTTTCTAAGACCAACAAACCCCAAGTGATCAATGATATAAAAAAATTGACTAGCAACTCAATTATCAGAAGATTGGGGGATACCAATGCCCTACAAGCAACAACATTGACTATGAATACAACTATGTTCACTAAAGTAGCTGTAAAAATTTGGAAGAAAACTTATCTTTAAGGTAAATTCTCTAAATTTAAAGGTTCAAGAGAAAGTTAATGTTGTTATAGGATTGCTTCCACCTCCTCAAACTATGGAAAGAGATAAGGAAAATCAAGAGAAGATGGCTCTAAATTTGGAAGTAAATAGGTTGAAGAATGAACTTAGTAAGAGCAAGGAGGCAGAGAGGAAGACAAGGATGGAAGTGAGAAAAATTCTTAGAGGTTGTTGATAGCCTATTCAGTCATAGGTTATCTTTTGTTTTAGGTCATCTTGAAAATACTTGGAATGGTTATACTACAATTGTTACCATTCATGTCATTCATATCTAGGTAAAGGCTCAACTCAAGAGTTTCTTGAGAAGATAATTAAGAGGGAAAATTTTGACATTAATGCCCCCATTACATTATTTGTTACTTTAGAAAACTCAAGTGCAATTGAGGACAATATGATTATCCATGAGAGTTATAAACTATCTATGGACGAGTCTTTGGAACTTTTTGAGAATCTTGAGTGTGGTATTATGCCTAAAATTTTGTTTGAGGATGGAGAGGTAAAGGCTTATAAGACATGGAGAACTAAGTCCAGTAGTATCTTATCTCCCATCACGAGTTTTATCCTTGTAGAAGATAATATAGATATGGATAGATGTAATGCTTCTATGGATAAATTAATGAAGTTGGTGACAAGTCTAATAAAGTTTTCTAAAACTACAAAGAAATAGACCGAGGAGGAATATTCTTCTCATTTAAATCATTTCAAGAGAATTCTAGCATTTCCTTGGCCTTCAGAAAGTACATTTGCAACTTGGGTGGAAAAGTACAGCTAATAGATCATGCACCCACTCAATTTTATCTCATCACGCAAATAAGAGGAATATCTTCTACAACGACGTCTACAATTGTTTTATCTTCTAGTGTTGCCCCTTTTTATCTTTTACAAAGTAGTTGTATCAATTTTTGTTTGATCCTTTGGAAAAATTTTCAAATGAAACTGTGACATTTGTACATGGCTTTAAGCTTGTTTTCTCCCTTATCTCTATAAAAGGGAATTTTGAGCCATTTTAAAAGGATTTTGGATTTTTTTTGTAATTTAGAGAGCTTTGTCTTAGCCTGGTTTTATCTTGTCTAGGTCTTTTAAGGAAAGAGAGTGAATGAAAATGTAAATATCTTTGTACAATAATGCATAATTTCAAAGATATGGATATATCTTGAAAGATTCAAATACAATTATCTCCATTGTACATTTTGTTTCTCTTATGAATAAAATTGATCAAGGATCTTTTGAGGTTTATCTTCGTAGTATGGTGCAATGATTTTTTCCTATGTGACTTCTATTAAAGTAATAGAGTAAATTGTTATATCTAAAATATTAAGAATCTTAAAATGTTCAAGGATTGTTAAGAAGAACTATATATGAATCTAAACCCAGGTAGCATTAGTGTAAGGAAATAATGAATAGGCTTTTATTGAATTAGTTTTTAGGTTGTTCAAAAAAAAATTACATGATCTTTTGACTTTGTTACCAAGGATTTAAGACACCAATCTAAGCAAGAATGCTAGGTACAATCCAAGGTAATTGAAGATGAAGGTTATTTGAATTATGTTTTTAGTCTGATCTTTATCTTTACATATGTTCTCAAATCCAGTATTGCATAAGTCTCCAAGAATTTAACCCATTATGATAGATTTCCATGCACTTCTTAGTATATTTCATGGGAACATCTTTGTTAAATCAATATCCTGATATGAATTGCATGACAATCCATTGGTATTGTCAAGGGTTACCCCCTAGGTCTTGCAGAACCTAAAGTGCAAAGGAGATTAGTAATATAGCTATCTCATGTTCGTTGACCAACTACTTGAAATCTTTAAGCATAAGAACCGGTTATTTTTTAGAGGATTTTAAGCATCTAGTTGGAATAAAAAACAAACCAATAGATTGACAACTTTGCTAGGAAATGCATAAATTTACCAGTGTAATACTTCTTCTTGGGTAGAGTCTAAGAAAATGTCATGTTAAAAGCCTTATGTTGCTCAAAATTTGTATACATGCAATTAGTTATGTTTGTGGCTCATAAATTTTATATAGTTTGTTAAATCTGTATTCCCACTCGTGGGTGGTGACTCAGTGATCTCCTTGCCGGTAAAATTTTGAATATAAAAGATCATTGTCAAATATGGATGGAAGAAGATATTTATTCCATACATATCCTAGAAGAAAGTTGGTTGGTGAGATCCTAGCTTAAAGAAAAATATGGAAAGTTAGAGACACGGGTAAGTCCATGAAACCCCTTGTCAATACATTTACAAATAATGAGGAAAGTACTTTGACAACACCTTTGCTAGGTGGTGATGTTTAAATACCTATTATGAATGCTTAATTTATGAGGGATAAGAGAAATTGGATGGGTATTGAACATGATGAATTTATGGTAAAACTTGAAAGAGAAAGAGAAAAAATCCAACAAGAATATGACCTCAAAGAGGGTTTATATGCAAGGTCAGTTCCCCTACTATGATTGTACCCATTTGTATTCAAGCTAATCTTATAAATAATCCATCAACCCAAGGGAATAACATGTCCTTTGGTTTAAGTGTCCCTAATTCTCATGCTATGATATATAGGAATTCATAAGTTGTTTTATCTTCATAGAAGGCCTCCACTTTTGGAAAGCAAATTCAAAATGAAGAAGAATTGTTGAAAGAATTTGATGACCTTAAAGTTGAATTAGAAAGATGGAAACCATTATAATGAGAGATGATATGAAAAGGAGGGTAGATGTTTTAAAATTTTCTTATGGATTAGGTGATCCATTTGTTTTTTATTCTAATCATCAAGCCTTTCCTTCTATGAATTTACAATCATAAAATATTCCCTTAGGTTCCATAAAAAATGCACCATTGATAGATATCACCACTTTTGATCCTCAAAAAAGAATTATCATACTTCTTATGCATTAGTGAATGCCCCAATAAACCAAAATATACCCATGCATAACCCAGAACCTGAAGTGAGCTTGCAACAACAAAATATGGGGGGTTATGACAATTATCAACAACATGACCTAAATATGGGTGGTCAAATGGGTGGGTAGAATTTTAATCTACCAAGAGGCCATAACATTGTCAATCAACAAAATGTTCAAGCTAATGCTCAAGGAAATCCTGTTGGGGGAAATTTCAAGATTGGCTAGAAGACCTTTACTATTGGAAAGGTATAGGCAATTGGATTTTGTTAGGATTAAGGTTCCATCCACCTTGTAAATCCTATGACATGGTTTCAACATCCTTGGAAAGTGTCTCCAGACACTTAGGGTGTATTAGGAAAATATTTTGTAATATTTATTATCACTGTTGTTTGTATTACATTCATAAGGGGTGATGTGTAATGCACCACCAAGGAACCCACATGATAAAATCTCAAATACTAGGGATAATTTTTTTGAAGTACAAGATATAAACACTTAAATACATTGAAGCAATTAGACATATTAGGTTTACATATAATGTTTCGTCACATCATGACATTGCACAAGAAGAAGAATTAGATCCCACACATCCATAACCTATTAGGAATGTTGGGTATACTTATAATACTAGCCATGAAGGGTTCCAACCTTCTCTAGCCTTCACAAGACTAGAAGAACAACCTCCCAAACCCTAGGTTTGACAATCAGGTCATTTCAAAAGATTACATGCAAAATGATGCAGGAGACAATGTAAGTACTTAGTGATAACACTTGAGAACTAGGTAAAGGTACTAATAGTACCCCAAGTCTATGGTGAACAACTTTCATATATAAAGTTTTCCCAAACAGAGTCCCAATAAAGCAAGGGAAGATTAAGTTCAGAGTTAGAGAAAATTTGACTAGTTTTCAATGGTTTTAACCACCAAAACGGTTGGAACGAGAAAAGTACAAGTCATAAAAATTATTTGAAAAGGTAAAAGGGCTTAGAAAACCCTCACTTATTAGTGGTTAAGAGGATTTACTCTCAGTTTTTTATATTCTTGTCAGGTAACAACACACAACCTTTATAATGGCCACACCTTTTTTATTTTGGTTTATTCAATTTATACATATATATGCTATTATATTTTATTTTACAGTTTGTGTATTGTTTCAAGAAAAGATAAGGGTAAATTAACATTTATATATATAATTAAATATATAAATATATATATGTATGTGTACATATATGTATATATATTTGTCTATATATTAATATACATATATATGTTTAAATTGTGATTTCAATTAAAAGAAATTTGTTGGAATAAAAAGCACTTTTAAATATTACAATGAGCAATTTGAAATGTATAATTAGACATTTTTAATATGTGATTTCATAATTCTTTAATTATTTAAAAGGTTTCGATATGAATGTTTAAATAAACTATAGTTGATGATTTAAAAGCAATTTGGGTTTACGTATGTGTAATTCTATTTATTAAATTTTAATGATTTGAGTATATATGTGATGATATAATTAAATATGCTTAATATGAAGGAAACTTAATAGTTGTGAATTGATTGTGTTACACTTAGGTGAATTACAAAATTAAATATTGAGGAGTATGTTAGATAGTTCTTGGTTATTAAAATGTGTTTCATAGTGGACGTTTAAATCAATGTATGTGATTATTTGAAATGCTCATTGAAAGTACTATTGTAAGATTGAATTTTACGTTCCCATGATTGATTTCATCTTTCGTTTGCATTGTTTTCAATTGGAAGGGATTTTGTGTTTAGTCACGTTTTGAGATCAGGTTGGGAACCCGTAGCATTAAGTTATTCTCTATTGGGAGTTTAAGGGTAGTTCGTGTAATAGGATTCCAGAGGCAATGGGAGAAATTTGTTTAATGTTGGATTTTTCATGGCTAGACCTTTGTGATACATTTGATCATATTTCTAATTTTGAGCTCTTGTGGGTGTTACCTTGTTCCATTTTTTTTTCCTTTTGTTATGGATTTTGGGCGAGATGGTTCATGCCTCGCATATGCCCTTGTTTTATGGTTTTAGTGCTTTATGTGTTTTGGTGCACCCCCTTGATGCCTTTAGATTTGTGTTTCAGTTCTACTAGGGAGAGTGGCTCTTCATGGGGGTTTGCGCATAAAGGGGCAACCTAGGTAACCCATGGAAGGGTTTGTTTAATAAGTGATAACCTGATAAAATGAATTAGAGGGTTTGGGTAGGTACACACTAATAAGATAAATAAGATGCCTCACCCATGCCGTTAGTGCTTTCGCAGACTAAGGGTGGGTTGAGAAGGCCATGGTCAGCAAGATCACTACCTCACCCTCACGAGAGGCTAGTGGTTCCTCATGTGTCATCCTATGGGGCTAACGCCTAGTGAGAGATAGCCTGAGTAACCATAGATGGGGGTCGACACCTAGTGAGAGGTAGCCTCTAGGTAACCCATACTAGGGCCATACGATGACACTCTTCCTATAGTATCCCTAGTTATTCTATTGCTTTTGTGAGCCTCTGGAAGTAGTTGTTTTTGATGTTGTTGTTAATCATGTTTCTTGTTACTCTTGTGTTGTTGAGTCTTGTAGCCTTTTCGCTTGACTGTTCTTTGTCGTGGGTGTTTCTTGTCATCTCCTAGCATAGAGGGTGGGCCTTTGGGTCCACATGGTCGGGTGGAACATGCTTGCACCCCATTGGGTTTCTAGATGGTGTTCTTGAAGCATGAAGATTGTACCGATGCAGTTGATCCAGAGCTTCACCAGAATTTAGTTGTATTGTGTTCACTTAGTTGTATACTTTTGCTATTGATGTACTATCCCCAATGTGGGTTGGGAAGCTCTATTGTACTTTTATAAATCTGAAATGATGTAATTTCATATTGATGATTATGTACATTTTGATTCGATCAATGTAATATATGTATACTCTTGATTATTTTATATGTTCATTTGTAGATGTTTCTCATTGATGTTATACAATGGATGTATGCACATTGTTTACTTTCCCTATATAATGGTTTATAATGTAATCTTTCAATGTAGTAATTATCATTAAGGAATGGGTTTATGTTTAGTAATGCTGTCACGTGTACCTCAGAGGATGTAGTTGATATTGTATTTGTATAATTGCATTACATGTATTGTATATTAATGTACATTTGATGTTAGTTTACTTTAAAAAAAAATAATGTTGTAATTTTTTAGTTTTAAGTTATCTTTTGGGGTTTGAGCTGCGGGGCATTACAAATTACATATGATAACATAACTTAATTATAATTAAACCTCATCTAACACTATGTGAATATGAACCTAATCCTAGTCAATACTATGAAATAGGTACATAAATATATATCTATCTACTACTAAATTAAGCTCATATGCATCATAAATACAACATTCCTATGTTAACCTTTCCATTACTTAATAAACAACAATAAATATATATATTTAAGATTACATCAATTCATTTAATTTTCCTTTACAAGAATGCTACAATGTACACGATTCATTCATCTGAGAGGTACATATATATAAGATACATATTGGACACAATTTTTTTAGAAATATCATTTGCACCATAAAACCAACTCTAGAATGAAGTGGAAGGAAATACTCCATGTTGCACACGAACTACACCACCTAAACCCCAATGGATGGTTGGAAAATACCACCCTACCATGTGGAACCCTAAGGCCCACTCCCTACATGCTAGGAGACAAAACTAGGCCCCAAACACAAGTAAGCAACAGAAACAAGTGGCTAACATTAAACATTTAAAGGAGACTACCTAAAAACAAGAATCAACCAAAAATCACAAGGACTCTTAGATACTTTCAGATGCCCAACACATAACACAAATAGATAGGAAACCCAAAAGATGATCATTATGCCACAACACATACAATGAAGAACATTACATCATTTGCACAATCTTATAGCATGATAACCAAATTTTAACTTCTCTTTCTTAACAATTCATAATGAAGACCAACAATGCATATCCTTGGTACAATTGATCCTTACACATAACAAAAAAACCAACACAATATTTCACAAATAGGAAGGGGTTATCAACATACATATAGTAACACATTCAAGCACAAATGATACAACACAATACAAATCAAAAGATAGAGCTATATCCTCCTAGACAACCTTTAGAACTGAACTAATTCCCTCTTGACAACAGTCAAGTTTGCCAGCCATAAAATAGTCAAATCAACTCGAAATCCAAATCTATCAAAAACCCATTTCAGATTTGAACCTCAACTACTTAGCAACGCGAGAAAAATGCTAAACAACAAATGAATCCCTGAAAACCCTTTTTTCGGCATACTTGATTACATTTAAACATCAAAATAAGAAAAACCAACATATAAAATCATTTCATAACTTGAAAGAAACACTTCAAAACATTCAAATAACATATTCTATAATATCCATATAGATCTCTATGAATTTTAAACACAAATTATATATTAAGTACAAAACCTACCTCAAAACATGAAAAAAATGAATGCAAGACGCTGAAAATTGAAGAAGCTTTCCAAACCCGAATCTCTAATCCAAAGCTTGACCAAAAATTAGATTCCACACAACCTAGTAGCAAATCTATTCCCCTCAAATCGTAATTGAATTCCAAATCACTCTCCTCCAGATTTCAATTCAAAACCACTCAAAATTTCCCAAAAAACCTTTGAAAATTACTTCAAAACCATGTAAAATCTCTCCATTCTCAAACCCCCAAAAATATCTTCAAAATCCTCTAAATTTCATGCACAAAAAAAAGTGAAAGTCCAATTTCCCAAATTTTCCCATAAATAAAACTAATTAAAATTAAAAAAAGAAAGAAAAACAAATAAAGTAGCTTTCTTTATTTTCCCCAAAACACTCTTCATTTCCAAAATACAATAAGGAAATAAAATCCTCTCATAAAATAAAATATTAAAATATTAAATTAAAGCACCTATCCTCATCCCATTAATGAAATAATTAAAATAAAATAAATAATCAAATTAACTTACACAATTAACTCATTTGTTTAGAGTTTCCCACCAAATAAATTCAAAACATTATAAAAGATAAAAGAACCTCCTTAAAAATAGCCACTCCACCAAAATAGTAAATCAAAACAAAAATATAACATATGCTTACATATTAATATTTAAATATTTACTAATAAACATATTAATATTTAATAAATAACATTAGAATATGTTAATATTTATAACCTTATTTTCATAAAACATAATACACATATAATCATAATAATATTAATAACTAATATTCACTCACACCAAAGAATGACCATAGCAATATATATACATATATATATAATAACATTAAATCACACTTCAACACCCACATGACAACTATAGTTACCAACAACATAACTGACCTAGAAGCTAACTTCACTTAAATAGGTTATAATCAGAGACCAAGCATAAACCACACAATAACTTCTTACTAAAAAGAGACATTCACATCAAAACATAAATAACAAGAATGATCACAACAGTGACTAACCTGACTTACCAAAGGACTTAGCACCATTTGAACTAAATCCATACTCAAAGCTAGACATTGGAGTCACACAATCACATAACCCAACAAAAATATTCACACAAGTGCAACACTCCAATCATAGGGTAAAGGAGATCGAGCATTGTCACATGACAATCCAAAAAGGTGGTCACACACTAAATCAATTGTCCTTAATTAGGGACAATGGCTAAGGTTAGGGTATAACTTGGGCCTAGATGTTATCTCCTTAACCACCATTGGGATTAGAGGCATGCTCAGACCTAATTTAGGTGGAGATGTAGCCTAGTACCTGTTCACTCAAACATACAAGTTAGAGCACATGTGCTTAATAGTCGAAGTACTAGGAAAAGAACTCTAGCAATTGTATCTAATTCTCGTATGTCCCCCATACATCCAATGGTACGATGCCGCCCTTTCTACCTATCCTAACAACATACTACTGCATCACCTAACCATCCATATACATCTCTGCATAATAATAATAACATAACAATATGCATCATATTCACAAAAATACTAATAGAAGCTCATGTTACATTTGCACCCACAACACTTGAACACAAGTCAATGCCTCTTCATGATAATAAATATAATTATAACCAAAATCATAATATCATATCATCATGATAATAATATGTCAGAATCATGTGAAAATCCTAAGAATAACCAAAGCACTTCCATAGCACAAATATGCCCATAGCTTGCAGCCTTCATCTTTAGGTTCCTTAGACAGACTACCTGCACATCCAAAGTGAGAATGGAGGGGCACTACAAACACGTTAAGTAATTCATTAATTCAACATAATTGATCTTATGAAAGGGTTACCATAGTCATAGACAGGGTTCATATTTAAATAGATTTTATTTTTTAAGAACTTAGAAAATAAATATTTTATTTTGTTTAGGAAAACTAAAACTAATTTCCTTTAACAACATTGTCTATTTAAATAGCATATTGAATATAAACTGTTCAAAAATATTTAACTATATTGAGTATAAATTGTTAGAAAATATTTAAGTTATTAAACAAAAAATATACTAAATAGAAATTATGCTATTAATATTTTTATTTGTTCTTTATCATGAATGTTTTGTTTGGCATGAATATATTTTTAAATTTAAATTATTTCAAAATCTTAAAGTTTTAGAATTATTTTTAAAATAAGAATCATAAAAAAATATTATAGTTTTAGAAGTATATTTTTTATTATTAAAACGTGACATTGATTTACTTACAAAAAATTGCGTTCATTAAAAAAAGCTTATAGCTTTCTTGAACAAAAAGAATATTGTTATTTATAAAATCATTAATTGATATTTATGTTTATTATTCTATTTCAAAAAAACTTAAAGAGTCTATTGTTTTTTAGACTCTTTTTATGAATTTATCTTGTTAATTGGACAATGTGTTAGCTACATACATACATACATACATATATGGTTAGATCAATGCACTAAAAAAATTAAATCTGTAGTAGTTAACTACTAGATATTTGACTAACTTATTTATGCTAAGGTTTTAGATTGTATTTGTAGAGTGGTTAATTTATTTATTTGAAATTTCATTTCATAGTTAAACCCTAAGGTCATTAGGGTATACTATGTAGAATAGCCTATGCATGGACTACTTCAAAGGAAAGATCAAAATGTGAACAATAACATAACAATAGTATGAGTTTCTAGTTTTAACTATGTATACCTACTAATAACATAATAGATGTAAAATTCAGATAATTTTGCAAAAACCTTCTATAAGTAATAATGTAAAATCAATACCACCTATCTTATAAGGAACCCTAGGAACATAAATAAAAACATACATTATATTGATTATATTAAAAAAGACTAACCTAAATGTCCAATGTGTGTCTCTTATCAAACTCGTCGTTTTTTCGAGAATTTCTAAAAATAAGTTAATGTTTAAAAGAAAATAATTTACCTTAGCACATCTCCTATGATTTTTTTGCTCTAATCCCTCTACAACTACAATTTTTCCAACTTTGAGCTCTCCAATTAGCATGGGATTGTTCATCCTCCGACATAAAATCATCATGATTTTTCTGATATCTCCATCTCTGCCAATAATTGGGCCAAGTTTTCCAGCCAGCTCCACGAGAACTCAACCATAGATCTTCATGTTTCAAAAATTGGTATCACCAAAAGCGGTCTCCACCTTGTTATGCTCTCGGAGCTTCTCAACTTTAGAGGTCTCCATCTTGCCGTTTTTCTCCTGCAACTTATCAACTTCAGATATAATCGTGAAGGCACTCACATTTGTTTCTTTAAAGATGTCCACAATTTGTGAATCACACAATAATCCAAGTATAAAATGATCTACGACCAAAAGTATGTCTCATTTGTTCCTTTGTGTAGATCGAGCACACTCGATGCAATGATTTAGAGCAACATTCAAAGGAATATATTTCACAGGAGGTTCTGATGCAAGAGGGTACTCCACTTTGTCAACCCACCAAATTCACAAACCATAAAAATGAAATTCCACAACAACAATTTATCAACTTAGTCAAATAAAATACAAATCACCATTGATTTTACTTATTTAATTACAAATTAAATTTAATGGCCTTTCCATGGCCTCAAACTTCACAAGTCTATTAGTCTACCTCTACGCTTTTCTAAAACAACCACCCATACATGCTCCACTGGTTACCATTCAACACTTAGTTTTTCTCTCCTTCATCGCCTCAACTCTGCCACCAACTAATTTCCATTTGCAAATGGATTAGAAATCTTATTTCCTTTTCTTGGTAACCTTTTCTCAAAACTGTGTTCTCCGCTTCCCCATGCGCCCCTTCACACCTCTATATCCCTTGAGTTATGCACTTTTAAATGCAACCTCTTTCAGTTTTAACACATCCACTTCAATTTCTTTTTCTACACTCTAACTTCTCCTTCTATGGTGCATTCCCCTTCCTTCTCAGGCTCTCACTCTCATTAAATATACTTTGTATTTGATTTAGTAGCCCCCTCCTCTTACTCTCATGATCAACTCTCCTTTTACAATTCAATCGGCCTACTAACATTCACTTGGTGCCTTCTAGACTCCCACATTTCATTTGAAAAGAAGATGGATCGACTTCATATGTGTGTGAGCATTCCAAAGAGTTTCCTTTCTCCATGCAACCTTGAACTCCCAAGAACTTCCCCTTGCAAATAAAGTTCTTTTTTTTTATATATATGCACGGCCCTCCAAGTTGCTCCTATCTGAAATTCAATTTCTTTCCTTTTAAACTTGCCCATGTCCCTTCGTTGGAAATTAAATTTGAAAATTTTATATTTTCCTACTATCCTCTCATTTTCAGTCTTCTCTATGCCTCCCTTCTCAGCTTCACATGGGAATTTAAAACAAGGTAATTCTTGTTAATTGCCTTTTTAGCCTGCAATCATTCCTCTCCCCTTCGGGCATGTCTCTTCCTCTTCATGGGCAACATTGGCATGATTCTCTCCACCACTCGATGCCTTGCTTTTTGTATGTAACCTCCTCTTTCTTCTCCTTCCACCATGCACACCTCTACTCATCTTCCCTATGTCTCTTTACTAATGTGTGGTTCCTTTCATTCGACTCTGCACTTAATCATGATGCCTTTCAAAGGCTTGGAATTTTCCATTTAAGGTTAGTGCTATCTACTGTACTTTTCTTATGTGCCATGAAAAATCTGTTATATGCCACCTCATTGCTCTACTCAACATACAAAACATTATTATGTTGTGTTTTTTAGTCTTTTATGGCTGTGAATTACTCATCTTCTAGTCCATACATTGTCTTTAGTGAGACATATTATACTGCCCTCTTAACATCCTCCTTACATCGACCAAGGCAACATAATTGATTAAATTTTCCAGTCTATGCTTCCATATTTTGCATATATGTCTACTACGGTAATTTTAAATACCATCGATGGTTGTCCATGTTTTCATGAGGAAACATTCTCTGAGATTCATCTGCCTTCACCATTGTCTTGTTAATGTGTCATAAAAGAGTTGTAAAATTTAAGAGGTTTAGGCACAACAAAGAGAGAACCAAACAAATAATAATGGGAAACAAACCAACAATATATTTTTTTGGTTGGTGCTGATTGCTTATCTGCCTATGTGCTCCTGCACCAGGGTCTCGGGGTAGTAGGTTTTTCAAGAACTGGCACATGACTTTCTTAATAGATTCCACTAATTGAAACCCACTAGCACTAGATGAAATTGCTGTTTTTAGTAGTCCAAAAACATCCTCTATAAGAGCAATGGCCATGTGAATGGGAGTGAATTTTTCATGATGAAATTCTTGAGTAAGCTCTATGGCCCTAGAAAAATTCACCACTAGCAATTCACCGCCATGAAAAATTCACCCCCATGACAAATTCACAGCCAACAATTCACCGCGGTGGAAAATTAACCGCATTAATATTTTTTAATATATATTTCAAAAACTTTGATTTTATTAAATTTATATTAATGCAGTTAATTCGAATTTTACCTGCTGGTGAATTTGTCATGGTGGTGAATTTTCCCATGCTAAATTGTCGGCGATGAATTTCCGTCGGTGAATTGTTGGCAGTGAAGTTTAAAAAAGTAATAATTTGACATAGTAGACAAAAAAAAGAGAATTATGTTTCTTATTTAGGGGAGAACATGAGATTGATAAGTGAGAAGAATGTCTTTCCTTCTATTTTCTACAACTTTGAGATGTTTAGTTTAGAGCGCATATTTCATTTAACGACATTGCTTATTTAAATAGCATATTAAATATAAACCATTCAAAAATATTTAAATGCATATTGAGTATAGATTTTTAGAAAATATTTTAAGTTATTAAACACAAAATATACTAAATTCTTTTAGTTTTGATTTTTTTTTGTTTTAAGAAATTATGTTATTAATATTTTTAATTGCTTTTATCATGAATGTTTTATTTGGCATGATTTAAAAAAAAAAATTAAATTACTAAAAAAATCTTAAAAGTTTATAAGTATTTTTAAAATATGAATTATAAAAAAATATTATAGTTTCAAAAGTATTTTTTATTATTATTGATGAGTCTAGTTTATGGTCTAATTTTGGGTAGAATTTATGATTTAGTTGCTGAAGTTATCATGAACTTTGATGTTAAGTATTGATACTTTTATGATATTTCCTCAGAACTTTAGACATTGGGCTTAATCCTATTTCTGCAAACCTTTAATGATAATGGCATGTTATATGGACTATCTATATTAATTTTGCATGTGGTTAATGATTTTTTTTTAAGGTGGTTACAAATATGCAATTATTGTGTGTACTAACATTGCCATGCAGATATAATTTGAGGATGTTAAATTGAGAAAGACATCGCCAACTGGGCATGCACCATAACGTCCAACAAGGGAATCGTTCAAAGGTCAAAAGAGGTTGGCAACAAGAGATTCTCCATGCAAACCGAATGTAACCACCTTGTAGTGGTCTTTATTGATGTTGAACAAATGTGCGCATTACTGTAGTGCTAAATCTGCGATTGAACATGCATGTTTGACCGAATCCCATGCATGCGTAACCGCTGCCCCACTTTCTCTGTTTTCCCTAAATGGCATCGTCCCAGTTCGTGGAGTTGACTACCCTGTTTATTTGGTAGTATAAATAAGGATCAGATGCTACTTTTTGGGAGGTTGCATGAACTAATATTGTACTTACATTCTTAAAGTTTTCAGCAATACAATTATGCTACTTTTTTGTACTCATGAATTCTAGTGAATAAAATGAAGTTCTAAGTTTGAGCATCTCAGTTCTCATTAGTTTTAGAGGATTCTTATCCAAGAGGGCCCATTTGATGAGTAATCCATCATTTAGTTTGGTATTAGTTTAGTATTACTTTCTGTTTAGTAATTAGTTAAGAATCTGGCATCGACTGTTCTTGCAACCAGTAGAATTCTATTATGTGACTATTCCTGCAGCCAAAGCAGACATAGTAGTGTCTTGTTTGTTTGCTCAAATTTTCATCTCTTTTATGCATTTCAGCTTGGTGTAGTTGTTGATTGATGATTAGCATTTATATTATTCCTCTCCAAGAAATTTACTTTCAACATTGTGTATTTCTTAGTTGTAGAATGAAAATGGCTACTTTGGGTTCCTAGTGCACATATTGTGCTGACTCATTTCAAGTTCACGTCCCAGGGTTGACAAGTTAAATGCACCTTCATGATGATTGAAATAGCTATTTAAGTTAGATGCCCAATCTCTGAATCACGACTATAACGGCCTAGTTGTTAAATCATTGGAGGAGGCCAACAATTATAATGTATTATTAAAATGTGACATTGATTTATTTAAAAAAGTTATTGTAATTAATTATTTTATAAAGGTAAAAACAAGTTTATAACTTTATTGAACATAAAAATATTGTTATTTATAAAATCATTCAATTTATATTTATGTTTATTATTCTATTTTAGATAATATTAAAGTGTCAATTTTTTTTTATACTATTTTTTACGAATTTATCATTTTAATTGGACAATGTGTAAGGTTTTTTTTTTTCATTTTTTTAGGATTTATGATTGCATTTGTGTAGTGGTTAACTTATTTATTTGAAAGTTCATTCCATAGTTAAACCCTAAGGTCTTTACTATGTACTATGTAGAATAGCCTATGCATGGAGTGCTTCGAAAGAATTTTTTTAATGTGAACAATAACATAATAGTATTATGAGTGTTTCTAGTTTTATTTGTGTATACCTATTAATAACATAACAGATATACAATTTAGATAATTCTACAAACACCTTTTGTAAGTACTACTTAAACTCACTACCACCTATCTTACACTAAACTCCAAAAACATAAATAAAAAATACATTATATTGATTATATTAAAATAGACTAACCTAAATGTCCAATACACCTCTCTTATCAAACTTGTTCTTTTTTCTAGAATTTCTAAAAATAAGTAAATGTTTAAAAGAAAACAATTTACCTTGGCACATCTCCAGTGAATTGTTTTTGAGCTAATCCCTCTCTTGTCAATTTGGCATGAATATTTTTTTAAATATAAATTATAAAAAATGTTAAAATATTATAATTATTTTTTGAATGTGAATTATAAAAAAATTATAGTTTTAGAAGTATTTTTTATTATTAAAATGTGACATTGATTTATTTAAAAAATTAAAGTGTTTAATTATTTAAAAATCTTAAAAAAAAGTTTATAACTTTCTTGAACAAAAAAATATTGTTATTTATAAAATCATTTAGTTTATATTTAAATGTTTATTATTTTATTTTAGAGAATCTTAAAGAGTCTATTGATTTTTACATACTCTTTTTATGAGTTTATCTTGTTAATTGGACAAAGTGTTAGGTGGTTTTTTATTTTTTATTTATTTTTATATATAAAGGTTAGATCTCTGCACTAAAAAATTAAATCTGCAGTAGTTAACTACTATGATTTGATTAAATTATTTATGATAGGGCTTTGAATTGCATTTTTACAGTAGTTAACTTATTTATTTGAAAGTTCATTCCATAGCTAAACCCTAAGGTCATTATAGTATACTACGTAGAATAGCCTATGTAGCCTATGCATGGACTGCTTTGAAAGAAAGATCCGAATGCGAAGAATAACATAACAATATTATGAGTGTTTCTAGTTTTAACTGTGCATACCTACTAATAACATAACAGATGTAAAATTCAAATAATTCTAAAAAAGCCTTTTGTAAGTACTACTATAAACTCACTACCACCTATCTTACAAGGAACCCTAGGAACATAAATAAAAAAAGACATTATATTGATTATATCAAAAAAGAATAACCTAAATTTCCAATGGGCCTCTCTTATCAAACCTATTCCATTTTTGAGAATTACTAAAAATAAGTAAATGTTTAAAAGAAAACAATTTACCTTGGCACATCTTCTATGAATTTCTTTTGTTCTAATCCCTGCAATTTTTCCAACTCCAAGCTCTCCAATTAGGATGGGATTGTTTTTCATCCTCTAAAACAAAATTTTGATAATTTTTTTGATATCTCCATCTTTGCTAGTAATTGGGTCAAGTTTTCCAACAACTTCCACTAGATCTCAACCATAGATCTTCATGTTTCAAAATTTGGTGTCACCAAAAGCAATGTCCACCTTCTTGTTTTGCTCCCACAACTTCTCAACTTCAGAGGTCTCCACCTTGTTGCTATGCTCCCACAACTTCTCAGCTTCAAATATAATTGTCAAAGCACTCACATCTGTTTCTTTAGAGATGTCCACAATCTATGAATAACACAAAAATCCAAGTATAACATGATCTACAAACAAATTTTGTCTCCTTTGTTCCTTTGTGTAGATTGAGCATGCCCAATGAAATGATTTAGAGTATCATTTGGAGGTCTATCTTTCACAGGTGGGTCTTAGGGTGACAAGCTTTTTAGGTACTGGCACAAGACACTTTTAACATATTCCACTGATTGAAACCCACTAGCAGTAGACGAAATCGCTTGTTTTAGTAGCCAAAAGCATCTTCTATAAGAGCAATGGCCAAGTGAATTGGAGTGAATTATTCACATGTGATGAAATTCTTGAGCAAGCTCTATACTTGCTGTTAGAGCTTCGTTACTTTTATTTGTACATTTTGTTAGATTCATTTTTTATTATGTCTCTTTCAACAAACTCTTGTTTTATTTTTAAAAAGCAATAATTCGGCATAGTAGACAATAAAATAGAATTATGTTTCTTATTTAGAACAAAAGATGAGATTGATACGTAAGAAGAATGTCTTTCCTTCTATTTTCTACAACTTTGAGATGTTTAGTTCAAAGCACATATTTCTTTAACAATGTTGCCTATTTAAATAGCATAAATTGAATATAAACTATTCAAAAATAATTAAACATATTGAGTATAAATTATTAGAAAATATTTAAGTTATTAAACATTAAATATACTAAATTCTTTCAGTTTTAATTTTTATTGTTTTTAAGAAATTATGTTATTAATATTTTTATTTGTTCTTTATTATGAATGTTTTGTTTGGTATGAATATTTTTTAAAATTTAAATTATAATTTTTTTTTAAATTTTATAAAACGTATTTTTAAATATGAGTTATAAAAATAATATTGTAGTTTTAGAAGTATTTTTTATTATGATAATGTATTATTAAAATGTGACATTGATTTATTTAAAAAATATTGTGTTTAAATATTTAAAAATGCTAAAAATAAGCTTATAACTTTCTTGGACAAAAAAATATTGTTATTTATAAAATTATTAATTTATATTTATGTTTATTATTCTATTTTATACAATCTTAATGAGTTTATTTTTTTTACATACCTTTTATATGAAATTATCATGTTAATTGGATAATGTGTTAGCTCAAGACTCATCCACGTTTGATTATAACATTTGCTGATGCACTTCATAGTTGGGCGGTCCTTTCTCTCAGAATCAAATGCGATGTTGTACTTGGGCATTTGAATCAGACTTCCATTTTATTGCTATGAGAAGGCATTTATTACGGTCAATGCAATGAGATCCATGGGACCGATCATGCCTTTATGCCTATTGTTGTAGAAATTGTCTCTTTTAAAGATTATATATCTTGGGTGCTAGCCAATGCACACGATCTAAGAGCTGAATAAGTAGAGTTAGTAGAAGTTGGCTCAATACAAATGGAATAACCCAATGGTCAATCGTATAGAGTGATCCAACGAAAGATTTTATACTATCTATGCCCACAACTCTATTCGGATCATCGGGTATTGATTACTAGGTAGGGGGTGGGGTATAGGGCGATAGGGGTGAATAGATTGCCATGGGGGAACTATAGATGCAGATGGAAACTCTCTCTCTATATATTAAGGTTAGATCAACGTAGTAAAAAAATTAAATCTGTAGTAGTTAACTACTAGATTTTTGACTAACTTATTTATGCTAAGGTTTTGGATTGTATTTATAGAGTGGTTAACTTATTTATTTGAAAGTTCATTCCATAGTTAAACCCTAAGGTCATTATAGTATACTATACAAAATAGCCTATGCATAGACTACTTCAAAGGAAAGATAAAAAAGTGAACAATAACATAACAATAGTATGAGTATTTCTAGTTTTAACTGTGTAAACCTACTAATAACATAACAGATGCAAAATTTAGACAATTCTATAAAAACCTTTTGTAAGTACTAATGTAATCTCACTATCACCTATCTTACAAGGATCCCCAGGAATTGATTCTATTAAAAAAGACTAACCTATATGTCCAATGTGCATCTCTTTCAAACTTTTTTTTTTTTTGAGAATTGCTAAAAATTAGATAATGTTTAAAGAAAATAATTTACCTTGGCACATCTCTTATGATTTTTTTGTTCTAATACTTCTACAACTATAATTTTTAAACTCCAAGCTCTCCAATTAGCATGAGATTGTTCTTCATCCCCCGACACAAAATTCTAATGATTTTACTGATATCTCTATCTCTGCAAATAATTGGGTCAAGTTTTCTAGCCACCTCCACGAGATCTCAACCATAGATCTTCAGGTTTCAAAAATCAATATCACCAAAAGTAGTCTCCACCTTCTTGTTCTACTCTCATATCTTCCAAACTTTAGAGTTCTCCACCTTGTTGTTTTGCTCCTGCAACTTCTCAACTTCATATATAATCGTCAAGGAGCTCACATTTGTTTCTTTAAAGATGTCCTCAATTTGTGAATCATGCAACAATCCAAGTATAAGATGATCTACAACCAAAAGTCTATCTCATTTGTTCCTTTGTGCAGATTGAGCACGCCCAATGCAATGATTTAGAGCAACATTCAGAGGACTATATTTCACAGGAGGGTCTTGGGGCACTATTTTTTTCAAGAACTGACACATGACTCCTTAATAGATTCCACTTATTGAAACCCATTAACAGTAGATGAAATCACTTTCTTTAGTAGCCCAGAAGCATCCTCTATAAGAGCAATGGCCAAGTGAACCGGAGTGAATTATTCATGACGAAATTATTGAGCAAGCTCTATACCTACTGTTAGAGCTTCGTTACTTTTATTTGTACATTTTGTCGTATTCATTTTTTATTCTGCCACTTTCAACAAACTCTCATTTTATTTTTAAAAAGCAATAACTCGGTATAGCAGATAATAAAATAGAATTATGTTTCTTATATAGGACAAAAGATGAGACTGATACATAAGAAGAATGTCTTTCCTTCTATTTTCTACAACTTTGAGATGTTTAGTTCAACGCACATATTTCCTTTAACAATGTTGCCTATTTAAATAGCATAAATTGAATATAAACTATTCAAAAATAATTAAACATATTGAGTATAAATTATTAGAAAATATTTAAGTTATTAAACACTAAATATACTAAATTCTTTTAGTTTTGCTTTTTATTGTTTTTAAGAAATTATGTTATTAATATTTTTATTTGTTCTTTATCATGAATGTTTTGTTTGGTATGAATATTTTTTAAAATTTAAATTATAAAAAAATATTAAAATTTTATAAAACGTATTTTAAAATATGAACTATAAAAATAATATTCTACTTTTAGAAGTATTTTTATTATTATAATGTATTATTAAAATGTGACATTGATTTATTTAAAAAAACATTGTGTTTAATTATTTAAAAATGCTAAAAATAAGCTTATAACTTTCTTGGACAAAAAAATATTGTTATTTATAAAATTATTAATTTATATTTATGTTTATTATTCTATTTTAGACAATCTTAAGGAGTCTATTTTTTTACATACTTTTTTTATGAAATTATCATGTTAATTGGACAATGTGTTAGCTCAAGACTCATCCACGTTTGATTATAACATCTGCTGATGCACTTCATAGTCGGGCAGTCCTTTCTCTCAGAATCAAATGCGATGTTGTACCTGGGCATTTGAATCAGACTTCCATTTTTCCGCTATGAGAAGGAGTTTATTACAGTCAATGCAATGAGATCCGCGAGACCAATCATGCCTTTATGCCTATTGCTATAGAAGCTATCTCTTTGAAAGATTATGTATCTTGGGTGCTAGCCAATGCACACGATCTAAGAGCTAAATAATTAGAGTTAGTAGAAGTTGGCTCAATACAAATGGAATAACTCAATGGTTGATCATATAGAGTGATCTAGCGAAAGATTCTATACTGTGCATGCCCACAACTCTATTCAGATCATCGATTATTGATTACTAGGTAGGGGGTGGGGTATAGGGCGATAGGGGTGGATAGATTGCCATGGGGGCACTATAGATGTGGATGGAAACTCCACCTAACACATTGAACAATTAACATGATAAACTTATAAAAAGAGTATGTATAAAATAATACTCTTTAAGATTGCCTAAAAAATAATAATAATCATAAATGTAAATTAAATGATTTTATAAATAAAAATATTTATTTTTGTTCAAGAAAGTTATAAACTTTTTTTAACATTTTTAAATAATTAAACACAATAATTTTATAAATAAATTAATGTCACATTTTAATAATAAATTATAATAATAAAAAATACTTCTAAAACTATAATTTTTTTTGTTACTACAAGGGTGTCCCCATGACCCAACCCAACAGTCCAGTAACCCATACCTTGGGTACCTGGTGTGAGTTGGGGGCAAGACTAGTCCCCTGCAAGTGAGATCCCCCACCCGCAAGAAGTCCCACCTCTTAAACCTGGGAATGGAGTCGAACCCAAGACCAATGGGGAGAAAACCCACTGCCCAAGCCAACTCAACTACCCATTCGAGCTAATATTTTTTTATAATTCATATTTAAAAAATACATATAATTTTAAGATTTCTTATATTTATATTTTAAAAAATATTCATGCCAAACAATTTTCATTGGAGAGGGATTAGCTCAAAAAAATTCACAAGAGATGTGCCAAGGTAATTTTTTTTCTTTTAAACATTTACTTATTTTTAGAAATTAAAGGAAAAATAATAGGTTTGATAAGAGAGGTGCACTAGACATTTAGGTTAGTCTATTTTTATATAATCAATATAATGTACTTTCTTATTTATGTTCCTAGGGTTCCCTGTAAAATAGGTGGTAGTGAGTTTATAGTAGTACTTATAGAAGGTTTTTATAGAATTATCTTAATTTTATATCTATTATGTTATTAGTAGTATACACAGTTAAAATTAGAAACACTCATATGACTATTATGATATTGTTCACATTTTGATCTTTCTTTCAAAGCAGTCCATGCATAGGCTATTATGCATAGTATATTGTAATGACCTTAGGGTTTAACTATGGAATGGAATTCCAAATAAATAAGTTAACCACTGTACAAATGCAATCCAAAACCCTAGCATAAATAAGTTAATCAAATCTGCAGTTGTTAGCTACTGCAATTTTTTTTTTTAGTGTATTGATCTAACCTTCATTTAAAAAAATAAAAAAAAGCCTTAAACATTGTCTTATTAAAATGATAAACTCATAAAAAAGAGTATGTAAAAAACAATAGAATCTTTAATATTGTCTAAAATAGAATAATAAACATGAATATAAATTAAATTATTTTATAAATAACAATAATCTTTTCTACTGTACTTTGAGGACATGCTTGAGAAGGTTCAGACCTCCAAGGGGAAGGGAAAGAAGACTGTCAAAGAGGAGGCTAAAGACCTGAGCACTAGAACAAGGGGGAGCTTTAGGAAGATGCTTGAAGAAGAGAAACAAGAGCTGATGGACATGGTTAACCTACACTACAATCTACACTACAATTAGGAGATTGAGTTGGCCAATACCTTGAAGACTATGAAGTGATTTCTATGTCTGTGTTGTTTTTTTTTGTTTCTACTTTCCTGCTATTTTTGATAAGGAAAAGAAGGTTTTGAAGGGACCTCGAAACCATTTACAATGAAGGAAAGCTGCTAAAAAGAGAGAAACATGAACACCAACAACCCAAAAAAGCCAAAAATGCTAACAAAAGATAAAGCTAGACAACCCGTCAACAACTCAACAACAAAACATCAACACAGAAGGCTGAACAACATCAAAAAACTACAACATATTATTAAGCACTTTGGCATAATCCATTTTACTAGAGATGACCCTGTCATCTCTCCCACATCCTCAAGCTCCTAGAATGAAATTGCTTCCCTTTTCTTAGTCTTACTCCTCGTACGCAAGAAAGATCCAATATCCACATTCTTCTCCATGCACGGGCCAACATCCACATTCCTCTCCTCCAGGTTCATACAATTAACCTCAACAATGGCCTCCTCATGTTTTCCCAAATCCAAGGAATTACCAGTCCAATTGATGGATTTATCATTCAAAAATGACAAGCCCTGTGAACTAGTCTTCAAGGACTGATTACTGATTCTAACCATCGTATGCAGGTCATTGCTAATCTTTTTCATTCTTTCCTCCATACCCACTAGTCGCTCCTTATTAATCCCATGAATAAAATTTTCCAAAGAGGTCAACCTTTCCTCATGAATTTTACGAAGTCTGTCAGCATCCATTGCTAACTTATCAAGGATCACATTCATGGTCTTGAACTTATCTCTCACTGACCATTCCCTTTGATTGCAATTCACCAAAGTCACACATAAATCCTACCAATCTTTAAGCTTGATATTAAGGTCCTTCACTTTCGAAAAGAGCCATTTCACAAGGGAGAGCAGGTTTCTAGTGTTGTCCTTCACCATTCTGCAAAAGAAGTCCATATTGATTTCCTCCCAATTGACTGGCATAGCAGCAGGAACATCAACATTATCATTGGGTTCCTTTTGATCCCCACCTTTCCCCTCCAAATCCTCCTCCGTAGGGGAGTTTTCAACCTCAATAACCTCCACTTTCACCTAATGTTTTTTAGGCATATCAACCAAATCAGCCAATATTTCAAGTTTCCTAGCCTTATATTCAATCTCATAAATGTACTAGGTGTATTAGTTAGTCCAACTAGCATGACCAACCACTCATACAATCCCTCATTTGTCTTGAAAGAAGTCTTCCATTCATCTCCCTCTTTGATCCTGATATGATGGTATCCACTCTTTAGGTCTATCTTGGTGAAATACTTTGCTCCACTCAGACTATCCATGATGTCATCCATATTAGGCAATGGGAATCTATACTTCATGGTGATCTTATTGATAGCTCTTGAATCTATACACATCCTCCATCCTCCATCTTTCTTAGGTGCAAGTACAACTAGTACCGCACATGGACTCATACTTTCTCTGATCAATATTTTCTTCAGCAGTTCCTGTATCTTTCTGTTTAGCTCTGCATTCTCTATTGGTGTCATCCAATGTGCAAGTTTGTTTGGAAAACTAGCTCCTAGAATAAGATCTATATGATGAATGATACTCCAGATTGATGGCAATCCATCAGGCACATTCTATGATACAAGATCTTGGTACTCTGTCAATATTTTATTGACTTCCTTCTCTGGTGATCCTTCTTCTCTTGCGGTGATTCTCTCTATATCTAGGACTCTGCACTTCCTTGGAATCAAAGAAAAACACATGTTTTCATGTCTCAATCCATCCAAAAATTTCCTTCCATCTACCAAATTGATTCTAGTTGTACCACATACTTCACTTTCAGGTTCATCTTCCAAAGGTGTCAAGGTGATTCTCTTTCCATTGGATGTCATGGTATAGGTATTCTTTCTCCCATGATGTATAGCCTTCTTATCACAATGCCAAGGTCTACCCAACAACATATGAAATAAATCCATCAACATAATATCACATAGTACTTCATCATGATATGATCCTATATGAAATTTTACTAGACATTCCTCACTTACAAATATCTTGTACTCATCTTGAATCCAAGCTATCCTATAAGGTTTCAGATGTTTTCTTCTTTCCAAATTCAGCTTTGTCACCATTTCCTCATAAACTAGTTATCTATGCTACCACTATCAATGATAACTTTGCAACACTTACCTCCTGCTTTGCATCTAGTCTGGAACAAAATTTTCCTTTGCGGTGCTTCCTTAGGTACTTCTTTCTCCTAGATCATTGCTCTCCTCATGAATAATGATTCTCCCTTCACAGGACTTCCTCCAGAACTCAGTGGTTCCACTGGTCCTTTTTCCATATATCTGCTTCTTGCATTATTTCTAATCTTCTTACCTTCTTGGCAACACTCAAATGCTCTATGTCCTTCTCCTCTGCACTTAAAATAGGTTCCTCTAAAAATTCTCTTGTCATATCCTTTCTCAACTCTCTGGTATCCATCATTGTGGTAAGAATTGTAGCCTCCTCTATTGTGGCGGTAAGAATTTATGTCATCTCTCCCTTTATGGTATGAATTGGAATCCCTCTCTTCCTTGCGGCATGAATCTTTATCCTTGTCTTGCTCCACATATGGTTTTTCTACTCCAGAATGTGACCTTCCTTTCTGAAATCTACCTCCTCTTCCTCTCTGCCTCTATTCATGTCTTTTTTTAGCTTTCCCTCCACCTTTAATGAAAAATGATATTCTTCCTCTACTGAATTCATCCTTACAAGACTCAACTCTTCTTGAATGTTTATCCTCAGCCCATTGATATATCTTGCCACTTTCTCCTTGCTTGCTTCACTATGTCCAGTCCTGATGATGATCTTATGAAATTCATAAATGTATTCTTTCACAGTCTTCTCCTTCTATCTCAGGTTTTACAATCTCTTTAACAGCTCCAACTCATAGTCTATAGGTATAAAATGGTTCTTCAAATTTGTCAACATTCTATCCCATTTCACAATCTTTTCTTTACCTTTTCTATTTCTCTCCAATTTAACTTCCTTCCACCATATTGCAGTATGTCCTTTCAGTTTAGTATTTGCAAATCTCACTCTCTCCGGATCTTCAATTTCTTCATATTTTGAAAAGTATTCTTCAATGTCATTTATCCAATCAATAAACTCTTTAAGATTTAGGTTATCGGTATAGTTCAAAATCTCCATTCTAGGTCACTTTCCTATTTTCAAAATAGCCTTCAACATCTTCATCTTCATCTGATCTGATTCTTCCTCTTCTGTGGTTTCTTCAGTTAGGTTTGCAGCTTGAACTTCATCATCATCACTTTCATCATTAGGTATAGGGTTTAATCATTTTCTTCTATCTTGTTCAACAACATCCAATCTCACTTTCACTGTTCGCATCATTTCCATCATCTCATCCATCTTTCCAGCAACATTAACAATAGTATGAATTCTCCTTGGCGGCATCTCTTCCTAGGATCTGGTGCAACTACCTCAAGTTAGAGATCTGGCTATAGGGTTGCAACTACCTCACAATCGGCGATTTGTTAACAAACAAGTGGGTTGCCTCCTCAAGTGATCTTCACATGAAGATCTTATGGAATGCCTTGCTCATCTTCGCTCTCCTCTCCCAAGGTCTGCAAACTCATTCTGATACCACTTGGTGCAGTCAAGGATGGAGGTCCAGGAATAGGATAGTCCAACCTTTTAGCAAGAGTAAACACAACGAAAACTCAAAGAATTGGAATAATAATCCCACATGGATATATATATATATATATATATATATAATGATCAATTATTCCAAAGAAACATGCCTTGCCTTCCAACTTACAGATTACAAAATGACATGGCGTTAAGCCTAAAAATACAATTGGGTTGAAGCCCTTGTCTACTTCTCTATCACTCTATCACTTCTACTTCACTACTTCCTAATGCAACCACACAATGCTTATATATATATATCAATTCCCAACTCAGAAAAGGTGTTGGTATATGGAGCCTAATCAGACTCGGAGGTTAAATTTTCCCCACTTCTATTGGCATGGTTTCCTCCCAAATTATTTAATGGGGGTTTGGGGGTAGCACCCCTTGTGGGGTCTAGGGGCTCGGGGGCAGCACCGCCGAAACCTCTCATGATTTTTTATTATTTTATAAGGGCATTAGGTGTTTTTTTTTATTGGACGACATAAAAAAATATTTTGTAACTGACATAAGTCTTCATAAAAGGCTAAGGGTTTGAGTCTTTGTTGACATTGTATTGTCACATTTGCAGCGGTATTGAGTTGCAAGGATTATTGGTTGTAATCGGTTTGATTTATTGGATAATAATATTGGACTCTCTGTTGGTTGACCTAGCCCAATTTTGGGTGAACCACGTTAAATATTGTCTCTTACTGTTATTATTTATGTGTTTTCCATTCCTCTTTTTAATCTTTTTTGCATGTAATTGATATTTTCTGCATACAATTCCTAACAAAAGGTCCGCGTTGGCCTCAAGAGGTCTCAAACCCCAAAGTTGATGAAACGTGTGAAGGTCGGCCAAAACATATGATTCTCTTATGATCCTTGGACAAACATGATGCATATTGGAATAGAGGTTCCTCGATGAATGTGCATCCTTATGAAATGGTTTCTTGAGCTCCACAAGTCATGGGATAGGTCTGCACACTTGAAAAGCCAAGATTGGTCGGTGAATGCTCTCTGTTTAATTACAACTGATATTTTGTTAGTGATATCTTCGTACTGGAATCTCCAAAAAACTTGAATTTTGGATATGATGTAGATGTTGCAATGAAGATCATATATCCTGCTTCATGAGCTCTGATGTTACAGTGTGGTATGATGCAGTATGAAATACTGAGACTAGGTCTTGACAGTTAACTACTGAAATGCAAGAAAACATGAATGCAAATATTTTTGGTTGATGCAAGATTGTTTGGCAACCTGGGATGCTCCTGCATCATTTTTATTATTAAAATTTTTAATGATACTCGTATATAGTTTAATTCTATCTTGATGCTTGCTTCATGGGCTTATGACTCCAGATCGTGAATGTGCCCCTATTGTGGATAAATTTGTTGATTATTTGTATGTGATAAGTTATTATTCTATTATATGTCATTCTATAATTTAATTTCTATATATATTAATGTTTATACTATTTATTATATTAGATAGTCCTCCAGAGAAGTCTAGAGAAGAGGACAAGTGAGTGTAGGAAAAAGACACTAGCATCATATGCATCTCCATCTAGTCAACACTCAAAGAAAGCTTGTGATCTATTTCCTTCCATTAGTGGGAATGACTACATTAGGTACTTTGTTGTATGCTTATGTGGCATTTTTGAACATATGTTTTGTATTAAGGATATGTGACAATTTATGTCCATATGGCTTTTTTACAAGCCTATATGACTTTATTGTATATATTTTATACTCTTATTGACATGTAACGTTGGATGGCCTTATGGATTTTTGGTTAATGCAAATATTTTTTACCACTGTTATCCATATTTACACGACAAATGATTAATTAAATAAATGAATAATCACACAAAGTTTATTGTTAGAAACCTTAAAATTGTTACAAATATTTTAACCTATTTAAGGGGGCAACCCCCTTTAATTTAAACAATATTAGTAGCACAAGCATGTGATTTTTTGAAGTATTTGTCAAATATATTATTAATGAGTTTGAGATCACAAGCAGTTGGTAACATAATGAAACTAAAAATTATTATAATGTAACCATAAAAGATATATTATTGGGTCTAATTCACTATATCACATGTGTAGAGATCACATTGTCATCCTAACTTACTGCATCATACTTTAAGAGTTACCCTTACTTTAGGCACACCATGCTCTATATCACTATACATCAATATTACATTGTGACATATTTAAATTTTAGAGTGACCTATATCCTTACATATATGTTATATATGTTCTCACATACTTATCTTCACGCTCATTTGGTGTTATATTCTTTGATCATTTCATTAGAATGGTGATGATTTCTTAAGAGAGTCATAGGTTCATTAGGACTATATGTTACATTCTTAGTATAATGATAGGTTCATTAGGATAGTCATAACTTTATTAGGATAGTCATAGGCTATTTAGTACAGCCATATGTTTGTTAGAACAGTCATATTTTCATTATGACTATCATGACCTTGTTAAGATAGGCTTTAACTTCACTAGGAATTTCATAACTATCTTAGGATAGTTATAGCTTCATTGGGAATGTCATAACTTCATTAGGGCATTCTTAATAAATGTACAGTCTAGTCATAGCTTCATTGTGATTGTCATAAATTCATTAGGAAAGTCCTAATGAATGTAGGATAGTCCTAATGAATCTTGTTTTGTACAATATTTCCCTAAGTGTTAAGTCATTACAATTTTTCCAGACACCTTTAATATGCATGTTCTTGACTTTGAAAATTTTCTATCCATAGTAATAAGCATTAACAAAACCTATCATTATCTCTAGATCTTCCATTCAAACCCTATATACCTCTGTTATGCTTTTTTGTCATATATTGCAATGAGAGTCTTCTATCTCATAAAGGATTGTCCTAGTGGCATCTTATGTGACAGTCCTTTTGAAGTAGTTACTACCCTTATTCTTTTGTTAATAGTGAATATCCTTATAGAGGATTTCCCTCATCATTATGTTTTTTCTCTTTCACTTGACATTGCACTTGCCACGTTTCATTGTCCCTAGCAATGTGATCAATTGTTTTTTGTCATTTTTCATGTTGACTTGACTATCCAAAGATTCTTTGATGAATCCTTATCATGGTTTGTTTTCTTTATGATAGTCCTCTACTTATACTATCCTTACATGGTGATAGTTGTACTTTATTTTAACTATGATAAACCTACTCTTGACATGACCTATGTCAATATTTATGACTATTGTCCTAGGATCATGATATAAGTTTCTGCCCCTATTAATAGCATATGATTATCTTCATGTTTTGTCATTGATATCTTCACTATGCTTTTGGAACTTCATATTGACTATCCTTTCTTATCAAAACCATCTTAGGCCTACAATATCTCATCTTTTGATGCTAATAAGTTCCTTAAATATTACTATACAATGATTTCAAAGGTTATCTTTCTTGTCTTATGACTATCCTATACTCCATGATGATTGCTTATTTCAAGGGCTACCATTTTCCTTTCTTCAAAAAAGTTGTCTATCCATGGTCTCTCTTGGTGTTTACCTCGAAACTCATTCATGAAAACCAAATCTTATATCAAATTCATGTATGGTCTAACACCTACTTGTCACCATAGTCTTTTGTAGGCGAGTTTCTTATGAACAAGGTTTATCACTATATCATGATATTATAAAATATCAATGTAGACTACCCTCTTATCCTTTGAACTGTCTTGCTACTATTAAATAATTCACTCATGTTTAGGACTATCATTTTGATGATTGTAACCTTGGAATGGACTATCTTTTATGCTTTAATCATTGATATCTTTTACCTTGTGCTAATTGGACTTTTCCATTGACTTGTGAATGCCCTCACTAGGTATTTTTTTTTGTCACTATGAACTATGGACTAGAAACCTTTGGCATGCATCATACTATACTTGTGACTATCCCTTGTTGCTATGTTCACCTATGATTGGCTTGTCATAGGGGTTGTACCTTTGGAGTGACTTCCCTCTCATTCACTATCATTTTGAGATAATATCAAAAGGACTATGAATTATATAACTATCCTCAACTATAAACTTTCATCCAAAACCCTAACCTAGGTCTTTGGGTGTGGGAAAGATGTATTTGAGATGAGTTTTGGTAAAATACCTTTTTAACATAAGTTTCACATCAGAACACAATAGAACTCACACATCATTTAAGGATAAAAGACTCAAGACAAAAACTAACTAAAGAAAACCTTTAATAATGTCAAAAACTATTAAAAAATGGACAACATGGATCTTAAGAGAAAGTGTGGGTACAATGTAGCCCAAAAAATTTGAGAGTTTTAGTGCAAAATAGGACCATGCCTAGCATAGAAGTGCCCACTTAGACGTGTTGGGGCTGATGGTTCAACCCCACGACACACAAAACAAAAAATAGGCTACCTTACAACTTCACATTGCATGCATATGATGGTTTTTGGGGTAGAAAAATCCTTTTCCATGGCCAAATGGTTTTGAGTCTTCAAAAATATGAGAGAGGTTCTTGTAGCGGGGCCTCACATGCACCTATATGTTCAAATTTTTTTTTTGTATGTTTCATTGAATCTAGGATATAGCGTGTCAAAGGTCAACAATTTTTTTCATTTAGGGATCTTAAGAGAAAGCACCAACATAGTGTAGCCCAAAACATTCAGAATATTTGGGGTGTAAAATAATACCATTCCTACCATAGATGTTCCCACTTGAACGTGTTGGCGCTGATGGTTTGGACCCACAATGAACAAAACAAATTAGTCTACCTTGCAACTTCACATTGCATGCATCTAATGGTTTTGGGGCAGCATAAAAACTTTCACCACAAACAAACAGCTTGGATATAAGAAAAAAATGAGAGAGGTTATTATAGAGGGACCCTACATGACCTTATAAATTTAGACGGAATATTTCTAAGTGCCACAATTTCGAAGAAACATCTCGTCAAAGTTTGCCAATTTTTGGCATTTAGGGCTCTTAAGAGAAAGCATCAACACAATGTAGTCTGGAATGATCAAGCATGTTTGGGTGCAAAAGAGGACCTTTCCTAGCATAAAATCACCACTTGAACATGTTGGAATTGTTAGTTTGGCCCCACACAATGAAAAAACCAAAAAAGATGCTACATTATAACTTTCTCTTCAATGCATTTGGCACTTTTTTAAATGTGTGAAAACTTGTCACCATGACCAAATGGTTTAGAGATATGAAAAAATGAGAGAGGTTACTATAAAGGAACCCTACATGACCCTATAACTTAAAATGTAATGTTTCTAAGTTCCATGATTTCAAAGAAATAACTCATCAAAATTTATCCATTTTGGCACTTAGGGCTCTTAAGCGAAAGCATCAACACAATGTGATATGGAATGATCGACATGCTAGGGTACAAAATAGGATCTTTCTTAGCATAAACCCACCCAATAGACATGTTGGAATTATCATTTTGGCCTCATGACAAACAAAACAAAAATTATGCTACCTTCAAACTTTCTCTTCAATGCATTTAACACTTTTTTCAATGTGCAAAAACTTGTCGCCGCGACCAAACAACTTAGAGATATGAAAAACTGAGAGATTTTATTGTAGAGGGACCCTATATGACCCTATACCTTTAGATGATATGTTTCTAAGTGCCACAGTTTCAAAGAAAATTCTCATCAAAGTTTGTTAGTTTTGACACTTAGGGCTCTTAAGAGAAAGTGCCAACATAATGTAGTCTAAAATGATCAAGCATGTTGGGGTGAAAAATATGACCTTTCCTAGCATAAAACCACCCACCTAGGTGTGTTGGAATTTTCTGTTTGGCCCCATGATGAACAAAATACAAATTATGCTACCTTGCAACTTTCTCTTCAATGCATTTGACTCTTTTTAAAATGTGCAAAAACATGTCACCATGACCAAATGACTTGGAGATATGAAAAAATGAGAGAGGTTATTGTAGAGGGATCCAACATGACATTAGAACTTAAAATAAAAATTTTCTAAGTACCATGATTTTGGAGAAATAGCTTTTCAAAGTTCACCAAAATTTTGCATTTAGGGCTCTTAAGAGAAAGTGTCGACACAATGTAGTTTGGAATGATTGGGAATGTTGAGATGAAAAATAGGACCTTTCCTACCATAAAATGGCCCACATAGATGTGTTGGCACTGCCAATTTTTCCTCATGATGAACATAATTAAAATCATGCTACCTTGCAACTTTATCTTCAAGGCATTTGATTTTTTTTTTAATGTGCAAAAACTTGTCACCATGGCCAAATAGCTTGGAGATATGAAAAACCAAGAAAGGTTATTGTAGAGGGATCCTACATGACCTTGTACCTTTAGGAAAAATATTTGTCTCTTCTTTTTGGAGAAAAATCTCATCTTTACCAGTTTTTGGTATTTAGGGCTCTTAAGAGAAAGCGTGCACAATGTAGTTTGGAATGTTCATGCATGTTGGGGTGAAAAATAGGACCTTTTATAGCATAAAACCACACAAAAATACATTTTAGAACTATTATTTTTTCCCCATGATGAAAAAAATGAAAGTTATGCTACCTTGCAACTTTATCTTCAATGCATTTGACACTTTTTCCAACATGCAAAAACTTTTTTCCACAACGAAATGGCTTGGAGATATGAAAAATTGAGAGAGGTTATTATAGAGGGATCCCAAATGACCTTGTACCTTCAAATAGAATTTTTCTAAGTTCCAAAATTTTAGATAAATGCTTGTCAAAATTTTCCACTTTTGGCACTTAGGGCTCTTAAGAGAAAGTGTTGGCACAATGTAGTACAAAATTATCGAGCATGCTAGGGTGTAAAACGAGACCTTCCCTAGCATAAAACCACCCAAGAAAACATGTTGGCACTATTAGTTTGGCCCCATGATAAATATAACAAAAATTATGGCTCTTGACAAGTTTTTACTAAATACATTTGATGCTTTTTACAACATTTAAAAAATTGACACTACGGTTAAGTGGATTGGATATTTCAAAAACTGAGAAAGGTTATTTTGGAGATAACCTACATGAACCTATACCTTCAAATGAAATATTTGTAGGTTCAAAAACTTTTGAGAAATATCCCACCAAATTTTGCCACTATTTTTGCACTTAAGGCTCTTAAGAGAAAGTGTTGACATAATGTAGTCTAGAGTGATTGAATATGCTAGGGTGCAAAATGGGACCTTTAATATCATAAATCCACCCACTGAGACATTTTGGAACAGTTGGTTTTTCCCTACAAAGAGCAGAACAAAAAGTATGGCTCTTGACAAGTTTTTACTAAACACATCTAATGCTTTTACAACATTTATAAATTTGTCACTATGATCAAGTGGATTGGAGATTTCAAATACTGAAAAAGGTTATTGTGGAGGGAACTTATATGACCCTATACCTTTAGAAAAAATGTTTGTATTGTTGGAAGAAGGAGAAGAAGGAGATTGTTGGAAGTTTTGGAAGGTTGGCAGCATGAGCATGAATTGCATACTACTACTTGATCCAGTGTTGTCATTGATGTCAACATTGTTATGATCAACCTAGTATGATTTGGAAGTGCTACTAAAGATATGTGTACAACATTAGTTGATCCTAAAATTATTGTTGTATAGAAAATTAGCTAAGTACTTCTACTAATTATTTTGTGGTTTAATGCATTATTTTTTAGGTCCGCACTCCTCTGTGCTAAAATATCTGGCTCTATGCTTTTAACCATGTTTTCAAGATCATTAGATACATCGAAAGTCAAAATTCTAAGATATTTTATGAAATGGTTTGGAAGATATCATTGACAGAGTTTAGCCCTATGTATCACAGTCATTTCTATGTTTAAGCATATCAGTGTGGGAGATTTTGAATTTCTTTTAGAAGAATTGTTTTTTGTTGTGGTTCTAAAGATAGACTTACTAATGTTCAATAAGTGTGAATTTGAAGAAAGATCAAATCTGGAAGTTGCTTGCATGGAGAAGTGTATGTATGTTTGAAATTTTTTGTGATTAGGTCCAATTCTCGATCGACCTAAAACATGATATGTGTTGAGAAGATTAAATATATAATGTGGATGTTTGTAGGATCTATTTTAGGTCCATGCCAACCAAAATTATGTATTACATGTTTTATTTAAGCGCGAGGATAGTTGTTGAATTGAGCATGGAGCCGACAAAGCTACTTTGAATCACATTAGGGCTATATGTAATTAGGCTAGCCTAACTAATGTATGCGGATGTAATTAGGTATTTATATGTGAGATCATTTTGAGTTGTGATGATGAAAAAAGAGTACAAGTGGAACACCACATGTGAGAAGTCTCATATGATGTGAACATGTGAATTTAGAGATGTGAGATCAAATGAAGAGAAAAATAGTTGAATGACTACTAAGTAGAGTAGTACTTTGTATTCAAAGTTTCAAAGGAACTAAAATTCAGCACAAGGAAGGTGTAATTTCATTAGTTCACATTTTTGGCTAAGTAGCCATCTTTTTTTTTAATCTAAATCTAGCTATGAGCCTTATAAGGATAGCGTGTTCTGGCAGTGAGCCCCTGTAATATACTATATCCAGATATAATATATTGTGAGCTAATCCTCACTGTGGTTTTTCCCCTTTTGGGTTTTCCATGTAAAAATCTTGGTGTTCATGTGTCATGTGATCTTGTGGATGTTTTATGATTTCATTCCTTATTTCTATTAATATGTTTTGGTTATTGGATAAGCTGTGTTCAAAATTTTAATAGAATACTGATTCAACCCCCTCTTAGTATTTTGGGTGTTCAACAGTTGGTATTGTTGATGGTCAAAACAACACAACAACATTAAACATAATATTACTATTCTATTTCTCCTTGAAGAGAAAGATAACACATGGAGATCTAACTCCCAAGGTCCTAGTAATTGGTTCTCAATTATGCTGAATTCACTCCGTGGTTGATATAACTGTAATGTTCAAGGGGCCTTTGCCGATAACAAAGAACAAGAATGCATAGCATCAAGTAGTCTACGTTTGGGGGGTTTTAAATAAAATAAAAAGATGAAACCGAGCTTTAAATCAAAGAGATGTGAGTAAAATTCTTACATATCCAGACATGCATATCAATAATGAGTGTTTATTCCACCTAACCACAACTATAGCAAGATGCAATCCATAGAATAAACTATGCTACTGCATACATCCATAATTCAGATACCATCAATAATCACTAAACTTACTTCAAACAAATCACCCACTCATCATCCAAAACACAAATCAAATGAATACAATAACAATTTAATTCACAGATAATCCAATGCTATGATCTTGAATCCAGTTCCTTCTATTAACTTTCATCAAATAAGGAACAATTAAGCACAAAAAAATCACTGGCGTATGGATTGATCATGTACCATTAACCTTATCAAAATGGATCCAAAATTTTAAAATCATGACATGAAAATGTATGAAAATTGTAAAATAATCAAGCCTTTTTACTGAACCTTTTAAAGTATCTTTTTTATAACATTGAAATCATAGATCTAATTTCTATCTTCTATCATCAGGTGGCTGATCTTTCTTCAATTAGCCGACCTTTACAAAGTAGATTCTAATAGTACATATAGGGTGCCACATGCATGAATTTCTCAATCATTAATCAAGAACCACAATTCATGGAGTCAAAACTGAACACAAAAGTAAACTAAGGAACCCCTGTTTCAAGGCTGATCACTCCATTGTACAAAAAAAGAAATTTGATACTCCAAGAAGAAAATGAAACCCACAGATCAAACTCAAAGTTTAACTTATGTCCAAACCCACAAAAAGAGGAGAAGAGCAAATAGAGCATGATGAAAAGAGTCAGTCACGTTTGCACTAAATGCTCAAGAATGTACTCGTCAAAACTATAGAACATCTATTGAAGAGTACCCAAATCCAACCCATCTAACCAATCACCTTCAAATTCTATGGAAACCAACCTTTGCATCTCCTTTAACTTGATTAGCTCCTTTCTAGCAACTCTTACCTCTTCCCAGATATCCATAAACTGATCTAACAATAAATTCTCCCCATCATCTCCCTTTTGCATGATTTCCTCAAACCTACTCCTCCATCTCTCCCTTAGTTTATCCAACAACATGCCTTCTTTATTTGAGGAATCTAAGTTGATTAAAATGGCCACAACCACCTCTAACTCAATCATTTGTTGATTCAAGTCTTTACTCATTTTTCAGAGTTCTTCTTGATGTCCATGCTTAGCTCTTGACTTATACTTTATGATGATCATAGTTTTCTCCACAAAATATTCATTACCCTGCTCAAGAACTGAATATTCTAGCAAGGTAGACTTGGGCATTTTTCTAATATTCTCAAGCCTTTTAACATATTCCTTGTATTCATCATCCTGCTTATCCAGATCCTTAGCCTGCTGGTCTAGATCTTCTGCCAATTCAAGAGCAGCCTTATGAATCTTAGAACCTTCAACAAGAACATCATCAACCTCCTGGTTGAGCTTATCCAACCATTTATCCATCATCCCCACTTTGCTTTTCATTTGAATCAAATCATCTACTTCCCTCTTTGTTAACAAAACTGGGGATTTAGTAAGAGTAGCTTGTTGAGAAGTGGGACTTGAAACATCTTTCAAAAAACCATGGAACTGATCCAATTGAGCCTTAAGCTCATCCTTCCTTTGCTTATCCTTGATCATCTGGGTTTTAGTTGAAGAGGCCACAATATCAATTAAACTCATCTGTTGGTTTCTTGTAGGCTTTCCCAAATTTACTGCCCCCAACTGATAATCAGTGATTTGCATATCATCACGGCTCTTCTCCATCATGGGTATGGCACATTCAACAACAATCTCTCCAACATCAGTGAGCCTAGTAGAGTGAAGAACCTGGGCCTTCTTTTTAGGTTTCTCTTTCCTAATTTCTTTCATCATTTCTTCCCAATTCAATGGTTGTGGTTAGACAACTTGTTTCCTTTCCAAGTCCAATTTTATCCAAGTAGGAACAATAGGAGTAGTGGCTGCCTGGGCTGAAGAAGAAGCAACAGTAGTGGAAGACAAAGGTTGTAACAATGTAGGTCCTAGTTGAGAATCAACCTCCTGCACATTTTGCGATCACTTTGTTCTTTTTCCTGTGCTAACCTTTCTGCTTCCTCTTTATCCTTCTGTTCTTGCAGCCTTTTAGTTTCTAGCTCCTGCTTTAAACATCCTCTTCCTCTTTCTTTTTCTCCAACATTTGATCCCGCTGCTTCTTCAGCTCTTCAACATAGTCCCATGCCTCTTTGGACTTCTTTTCATATTCAACAATCTTAGCAGCCTATTTTTCCCTTTTCCTATGAGCCTCTTCTTGTGCCTCTAGCTTAGCTTCAAGAGCTTTTTAAGCTTAGCTTCGGCTGCCTTCTTTTTCTTCTTTGTTGAGCCTTTTCCTCCTCAAGGTTATGAATTTTCTGCTGCATTATCAACCTATCTCTTTCTTCTTGAATATTGAGCTCCTGCTCCTTTTGTTGTTGGTGTTGAGCTAATTCATCAACCTTGACCTTATCTTCCAACTCTTAGGTGGAGCACCTAAGGAACAAATGTGCGCTTTTAGGTAAAGAAGAAACCTAGAGGGTTAATTCTCTTGTTTTATTTCGGCGTCGCACCCATTTTAGTGTTGATCTTAGAGGTTTTTTTGATCTTTGGGAAAAAGGGTGTCAAGAGTTCATAAGTTTAGTAGCTCATTTTTGCTGAATGGTAAAAAGTTGCCAAAGGTTAGAAAACACAGTGGGTTTTATAATTTGCATCATTAGGTCATCTAAAGGCACGACCCAAGAAGCTCAACTATTTTTGGAACCTATTTAATGGATGACTCAACCCTGGAGTAGGGTTGGAAGATTTAGTGTTTTGGTGAAAATTTGTTAAATTGATGGAAACAGCGTTCTAAGAGGCAGTTTTCTGATTTTTGCATCCAAATTATGCTTTGATGGAGTAAACCTATTGTTATTTTGTTTTTAGAATGTAGTGTGAATATTTTGCAAGCTTAGTGTGCCATCCATTTGTTTTTGTAAATCATTTTCATCTCTTATTTGTAAATAGTTTGTTTTCTGTCTTTTTCTGGCCTGAATCAAGCAGTTTTGAGAAAATGGAGTCCTAGAGCACTTTCCCACTATAATAATTGTACGGCCCTTTGGGAATAGTGACTAGGATCCCTTAGTGTAAATATTATATCTTGTAGGGCTTATGTGAGTTCAGGAGCTGCTAGCATTGTCTTGCCCTAGGCGAGCCAGGCAGGGTTCGGCTAGGGAAGACTAGGAGTAAAAGACAAATAACTTGCAGGGGTGCTTAGATCTTGGAGAAATTATTTTTGGAGAATTTTTTTGAAGGTATTTAAAATTCCTAGTGATCAAGAGGAGGCTCCACCAATCAATTTGGTGTGAGAAATCTTTGACAGTCTGAAAATAGTCTGGAAAGCTTACAAACCCTAGTTTTTGGGTCAATTTTTTGATTGGGCAGTGTGTAGACTGTACAGGCTCAAAACCTCAAGAATATTTAAGGTTTGGTTATAGGAATCACAAACCTCAAATGAATAATACAGGTCTTTTGGTGGGTTTTGAAGAAAATTGCATTTTTCCCTATTAGGAGGCCTAATTGGGGCTCTAGGCTTGTAGCCTTCTAACCCTAGGAAGGGATTTTGTGAAAGCGATGGGAAATTGGAAACTTGTGATTGCATAAGGACCCTAGATAGGCTATTTTGAAGCTTTTACAATACCTTCACACCCCTGCAAGAATCTAGCAGAAGGTTGAGGTTATTTGGCCTTTAAAGAAGAGTAAGGGCCAATGGAGAGTATGTGGCGAAGCACCAAGGTGGACTTGGTAGAAGGAAAGCATGTTGATAGTGGGGTTGGTCAGTAGGAGTAGTGGCACCCAAACCTGAGGCAGGACCACTAGAACAAGGTGGAGGAGACACCTAGGAGTTCTTAGGAGCAAGGAATCAGAGCATGGGGCAGTGAGTGCCTCATCCAACCCTAACCTATCAGATTGGTATTAGAGCAAGTTAAAGATTTGGGAAAGAATCTTGTATGTCAGACCTTGAGTCTAGTGATTCTTCCACCATGGTGACAAATGCAGAACTGGCCAAGATGGTTGAAGAGCAGGAAGAAGACAATAAACAATTGAGGGAAAGAATAGCCCAACTTGAGCAAGCAGTGAGGAGTGCATAGTTTGAGGGAAGGATACCAAAAGAGGAAGAGGTTGCAGAGGAAGATAAGACCCCTGAACCTGACCCTGTTTTGAAGGAGGAGCCTTTCTTGAAGGAATTGAAATCTTTGAGTGGGAAAGCACTTGAAGGCATACCACTTTTTAGTGGAAAGATGGAAGTTGATCTAGTCATGGACTGGATAGAAGGAATGGAAAACCATTTTGAATGTGATGGAGTCACCAAGCACATAAGGTGAAGGTTGCTAAATCAAGATTAAAAGGATTCCTATGACATGTGGTGGAAGTTCGTATTCAGACAGAGGGAAAAGGAAGGTAAGCGTTCTATTTCAACTTGGAAAAGGAATGGTTGCCAAAGTAAGAGAAGCCCATGCCAAAATGACTATGAGATTCAGTTACACAAGAAGAGGCAAAAGCTAGGCAAAGAGACCCTCAAGATAAACACCTACAATCGAGGAGTTTCAAAAACTGTGCATGAGGTCTAACGTGATAGAGGATGAGAGTCTCAATGTGGCTAGGTACCTTAATGGTTTGAAGTGGAATATCCAAGAAGAGATGGCTCTATTAAGTCCTAAGATAGTACATCAGTGTTTCCAATTGGCTATCAAGATTGAGGAAAGGAACAAGAGGAAGCAAGATCAGACTTCTAAGGGCAGAGATCAAAGAGATCAAAGAGGACAACGTGGTGGATACCAAGGTAGAGGAAATGATCAAAGAAACCAAGGTGAGTCTAAATTAACATAGCATGGAGGTGAAACATCTTCTAGAGGAGGATACAATAGAGTTAGAGGACCTCAAGGAGGTTCAAACAGAGGAAGAGGAGCAAAAGTGTGAGCAATTCTATTTCAGAAACATGTGAAGTGTTACTTCATTGTAATCAAATAGGCCATCCTGCTTATAGATGCCCGGAGAAAGCATCTTCATCAAGCAATGAAAAGAGAGTGGCTTATGCACAAGAGGACACCATGAGTCCTAAAGCATTTGAGGTCAGTTATATAGAATTTGAGGTAGGAGAAAATCTGATGTTCAACAGGGTTTTGATCAGACAACCAGTTAAAGAAGAACCAAAACAGAGGAGAGCTCTATTTAGGGTAAGGTGCAAGATGCTTGGTAAAGTATGCAAGGTCATAGTAGACTCAGGTTCAACAGATAATATAATCTCAGAGGAGGCAGTAGCAAAACTAAAATTGGAGAAGGTACCCCACACTAACCCCTACAAGGTCACATGGTTGAATAAAGGGCAGAGTGTTTTAGTTAATGAGCAAGTAACGGTGAAATTTTCTATTGGAGGGTACAAGGAAAAGTTAGTTTGTGATGTGTTACCCATGGATGCATGCCATCTACTATTGGGAAAACCATGGCAGTATGACAAGAGTGTTATGTATGATGGAAAAGAGAACACCATTTCATTTAAGAAGGATGGGAAGACTTTCAAGCTGCAGTCAATGTCAGAAGAAGATGAAGGACAGTCAAAGACACCAAACATCATGTTGAGCAGTGGTAAGGAGTTTCTTAACAACCTACATCAAGGGGATGAAGGATATGTGATCATGATGCAATCCAAAGAGGAAGAAAAGGCTGAAAAGATAGTCTTACTAGAAGCAGTCCAAAGATTACTTGATAAGTACAAGAGTATAGTTAGTGATGGTACACCTGCAACTCTACCACCAAAGAGAGCCATAAGCCATCAAATTGACTTCATACCTAGAGCTTCATTACCTAACAAAGTAGCATACAAACTCACACCAGATCATAATTTGGAGGTAGCTAGGCAAGTGCAAGAATTATTGGATCAAGAATTGATTCAAAAGAGCATTAGCCCATGTGCAGTACCAGTGGTTTTAGCAACAAAGAAGGGAGGTAAATGGAGGTTATGTATTGATTCTAGAGCCATAAATAGAATCACAATCAGATATAGATTCCCTATTCCTAGAATTGAAGACTTGATGGATTGTCTTGGAGGTGCTCAGTTCTTCACAAAGTTGAATCTTAAGAGTGGATACCATCAGATCAGGATTAAGGATGGTGATGAGTGGAAGACAGCATTTAAGACAAATGATGGGTTATATGAGTGGAGAGTGATGCCATTTGGCCTCTCTAATGCCCCTAGTACATTCATGAGGCTCATGAATGAAGTGCTTAAGGACTTTACATGGATATTTGTGGTAGTGTACCTTGATGACATCCTCATATACAGCAAGACAGTAGAAGAGCATTTGAAACATGTGGAGCAAGTTCTTAGAAGGTTGCAAGAAGAGAAGTTGGCAATTAATCTAGAGAACTGTGAGTTCTTTAAGCAAGAGCTTATCTATTTGGGTTTTGTAGTGTCCAAAGGATCATTGAAGATGGATCCAAGCAAGGTGGAAGCTATCCTAAACTGGCCTACACCAACCACAGGGACAAAGGTAAGAAGTTTTCATGGATTGAATCCACCCTTATAGAAAATTCATAAGGAACTTCGCTGTATATGTGCACCAAATTCCAGATACAATCAAGGTATTTGAAAAACTAAGTTTATGTGGACTCAAGAAGTTGAGAAAGGGTTTGAAAAACTGAAACAAGAGGTGGCAACTCAACCAATTCTCTTATTACCTAGCTTTGACAAGTTGTTCACTATGGAATGTGATGCAAGTGGAGTGGCAGTAGGAGGAGTGCTTAGTCAAGAGGGCAGACCTATAGCCTTCTTTAGTGAGAAGCTCAATGAAGCAAAGAAGTATTCAACCTATGACTTAGAACTTTATGCTTTGGTTTAGTCACTTAGAAAATGGAGGCATTACCTCTACCCAAGGAGCTTGTGGTCTTATCGACAATCTAAGACTCAGTTTTATCAACACTCAAGAGAAGTTGAGTAATAGGCATTTGAAATGGATGGAATACATCCAAGCTTTTACCTTCACCATCAAGCACAAGAAGGGATAGCTAAACAAAGTGGCTGATGCATTGAGCTGGAGATTGTTGACAGTGCAAGAGATACAGATCAAGAGCATTGGCATAAAGAGTTTCAAGGATCTATATGGAGATGATGAAGACTTTTCAAAGGTCTATAAGGTATGTTCTAACTTTGAGAACCATTTCCATAGCCAATACTTTGAATGTACTTTGCAAAATGGGTTATTGTTTAAGGGAAATTAGTTATGTGTTCCAAGAGGTTCAATGAGGCAAAATCTGACTCAGGAAAAGCATAATGGTAGTCTTAGTGGGCATTTTGACACAAGACTTTAAACTAGTGTAAAGATTTTATTATTACCTAAGTTGGCAAGTGATGTTAGAAGGTATGTGGAACAATGTAAGCTGTGTGTATGAAAGCTAAGGAGGAGATATAATGCCGGGTTTATATCAACCCCTGCCCATTCCTAACAAACCATGGGAGTGTGTGAGCATGTATTTTGTGGTAGGCCTTCCTAAGACCAAGACTGGTTTTGATAGTGTTTATGTTGTGGTAGACAAATTAAGCAAGATGAGTCATTTTATTCCCTACAAAACTACTTATGATGCTAGTTACATAGCTCACCCTTTCTTCAAGGAGGTTGTAAGGATCCATGGCTTGCCTCTAAGCATTGTTTCTGACAAAGATGTGAAGTTCATGAGTCACTTTTGGAAGACTCTATGGAGCAGATTGGGTACCAACCTGTCTTTTGGATCAGCTTACCATCCTCAGACCGATGATCAAACAGAGGTGGTTAATAGAGTGTTAGGTAATCTTTTAAGGTGTCTAACTAAGGAGTATGGACAGACATGGGATATGGTCATCTCACAAGCTAAGTATGCTTATAATGACAGTGTCAATAGGACAACAGGGAAGAGTCCATTTGAGGTTGTGTATGGGATGCACCCAAGAGGAATTTGTGAGCTCAGAGACCTTATATTTATGGAGAACAGGAGTGGACATGCAAAATAATTCAGTTAGACCATGAAGGAGATTCAGGAGCGGGTCAAGAAGACAGTCACAGAGGCTACACAAAAACTAAAAGAGAAGGAAAATATGTCAAGGAAGGATGTGCAATTTCAAGTAGGGGACTATGTTATGGTCCACCTTAACAAATCAAGGTTGCAGAAGGGAATTTCAACCAAGTTACAGATGAAGAGAGTGGGTCCATGCAAGATATTGGCCAAGTATGGTCAAAATGCATATAAAGTGGAGCTACCTACTGATCTAGGAATCTCACCAGTATTCAACATTGTTGATTTGATCAAGTATAAGGGGACAATCAAGGATTTGGATCAGGACAATAAGGAGATCTTCAAAGACATTAGCAACATGACCTTACCTACTCAGGACAAGCCTCAGGTAGAGAAGATTTTGGAGTCAAGGGTGATGAAGGCCACAAGACACAAATTGTACATGGAACACCTCATCAAGTGGAAGAACAAGCATGAATCTGAGGCTACTTGGGTGGATGAAGCTGAATTCAAAAAGTAGGGCATTGACCTGTCAGTGATCTCTCCTTCCAATCCTTAGTTTTTGAGCTGAGAGGGGGAGAATGGTGCAGGAGCACCTAAGGAACAACAGGCAGTTTCTTAGGTAAAGAAGAAACCTAGAGGGTTAATTTTTGTTTTTTTTTTCATAAGGTCATGTAGACCATTTAGTGTTGAGCTTAGAGGTGTTTTTGATCTTTGGGAAAAAGGGTGTCAAGAGTTCATAAGTTTAGTAGCTCATTTTTGCTGAATGGTAAAAAGTTGCCAAAGGTTAGAAAACATAGTGGGTTTTATAATTTGCATCATTAGGTCATCTAAAGGCTCGACCCAAGAAGCTCAACTATTTTTGGAACCTATTTAATGGATGACTCAACCCTGGAGCAGGGTTGGAAGATTTAGTGTTTTGGTGAAAATTTGTTAAATTGATGGAAACAACGTTCTAAGAGGCAGTTTTCTGATTTTTGCATCCAAATTATGCTTTGATGGAGTAAACCTATTGTTATTTTGTTTGTAGAATGTAGTGTGAATATTGTGCAAGCTTAGTGTGCCATCCATTTGTTTTTGTAAATCATTTTCATCTCTTATTTGTAAATAGTTTGTTTTCTGTCTTTTTCTGGCCTGAATCAAGCAGTTTTGAGAAAATGGAGTCCTAGAGCACTTTCCCACTATACAAATTGTACGGCCCTTTGGGAATAGTGACTAGGATCCCTTAGTGTAAATATGATAGCTTGTAGGGCTTGTGTAAGTTCAGGAGCTGCTAGCATTGTCTTGCCCTAGGCGAGCCAGGCAGGGTCCGGCTAGGGAAGACCAAGAGTAAAAGACAAATAACTTGCAGGGGTGCTTAGATCTTGGAGAAATTATTTTTGGAGAATTTTTTTGAAGGTCTTGAAAAGGCCTAGTGATCAAGAGGAGGCTCCACCAATCCATTTGGTGTGAGAAATATTTGACAGTCTGAAAATAGTTTGGAAAGCTTACAAACCCTAGTTTGGGTCAATTTTTTGATTGGGCAGTGTGTAGACTGTACAGGCTCAAAACCTCAAGAATATTTAAGGTTTGGTTATAGGAATCACAAAACTCAAATGAATAATATAGGTCTTTTGGTGGGTTTTGAAGAAAATTGCATTTTTCCCTATTAGGAGGCCTAATTGGGGCTCTAGGCTTGTAGCCTTCTAACCCTAGGAAGGGATTTTGTGAAAGCGATGGGAAATTGGAAACTTGTGATTGCATAAGGACCCTAGATAGGCTATTTTGAAGCTTTTACAATACCTTCACACCCCTACAAGAATCTAGCATAAGGTTGAGGTTATTTGGCCTTTAAAGAAGAGTAAGGGCCAATGGAGAGTATGTGGCAAAGCACCAAGGTGGACTTGGTAGAAGGAAAGCATGTTGATAGTGGGGTTGGTTAATAGGAGTAGTGGCACCCAAACCTAAGGCAAGACCACTAGAACAAGGTGGAGGAGACACCTAGGAGTTCTTAGGAGCAAGGACTCAGAGCATGGGGTAGTGAGTGCCTCATCCAATCCCATTCTATCAGTTTTAGATTTAAAAAAAAATTGGTTAGGTCCACCTCGTCCCTTAGTATAAGGGACAACACAGAATGAAATAATATATATTCTATATATTATATCATGTATTATTTATTATATTATATATTATGTTATATATTATATATTCTATATATATAATATATATATCATGTTATATATTATATTTATAATAATAGTATAGTATAGTATAGTATAGTATAGTATATAGATTAATATATAATAATATAGTAAATATCAATACTTTCAATTTTTTCTCTAGATTCAAACTAGAGACTGAGAAGTTATCTCACCGAGCATGGAGGGAAAGGAGGAGGGAAAAAGGAAGGGGAAGGAGCAAGAGAAGGCCATTGACATAGATTTAGGAACAAGCTACTATTGTGTTGGGGTATGGTAGCTGCAACATAACATGGCTAAGATTATTGTTAACAGGAAAGGAAATAAAACCACTCCTACTATGGTTATTTTTAATTCCTCCTAGAGACTTGTTAGCAATGCTTCCAAGAACCAAATTTCAAACAATCATGTTAAAAATTTCTTTGACACCAAGTGACTCATTGGAAGGCACTTCTTCGATTCTTGTGTGTAGGATGACCTAAAATTTTGGTCTTTTACTATCATCTAAGGGAAGGATGATAAGCCTCTAATCCAAGTCACTTACAAAGGAGAAACTAAGTTATTTGCACCTGAAGAGATCTCATCCATGCCACTCATCACTTCACATGAACCTGTAACTTGCTTGCTTTTTTTAAAAAAATCTTAAAAAAAAATTAAAAAATATAGATTAATATATAATAATAACTTTCAATATTTTTTTATATAATTTGATTAATATATTATAATACAATATATTATATTATAATATGATATGATATATTATAGTATATATAGATAATATAAAAATTAATATATAATAATAACTTTCAATATTTTTTGAATGATTTGAATTTAATGGATATCCATTTTGCTTTGGTGCTTGCTATGGCAACATGTACTTTCTACCTGATCCTAGAAAAATTCAAAGTAGGATTTCGCGTTTTTGGGCAAGTAAAAACACCTTTTTTTTTCACATCACCACTTTTTTGACCTCCATGATCCTACACATACGCTGATCCATTCTATGAGCTCCCTTGGATTTAAGCTTCCATTGAATACTAAGACCTCCCTCTTTGACCTCTTCCCAATCTTGGAAATAGCTCTCAATAATTTGATTTCTCTATGATGAATTTCATCATGTGCTTCTTCTTTGAATGACTCCTATTTCTCAACTCATCTACACTCTCATTTCTCTCTATGCACAACTCTTCTACATAGCTCTTCCTACAATTTCTCCACTTGCCTCCTAAGGAATCTGAAATCTTCCATAGGAGGAGGGTTCCACCTCCACCTCTACCATGATGGGCTACTCTAGGAGGCATTGTCTCAACACCCACAACTCATAGGTCTTGCTACAAACTACCTCTCTTCGATGCTTTGCCTGAAAACTTAGGAACAACATTCTCTAATACCACTGATGCAAGAGAGTTCCTGCAACACACTCAACATACAATTTTTAAAAAATTTAATTAAGATAATTTTAAATCAGCAACACATATGATGATTTTCATTCATTGAATGTCTCCTACAACTCATGAAATCACAATCAAACTATAAATACAAAATATGCATCCATCTAGACTGATGAAGAATATTAAAAATCAATTTCAATGATCAATTATAGTAAACAATATCATCTACAGGTGAGTCCTCCTCAATCCTCCAACTTCCTACAATTTATCTCTTCTCCACCTACAACTTCCTTTTGGAATCAATTGCACAATGAACCCATGAACTTGCCAAGTTTTTTGTTGCTGATTTTCCCCTTCAACCTATAAAATCAATTTTGAAAACACTCCTCCAAGAAAATCCCCACCCTACACCTGCAACTCTCAATTTTGGAACTCCTAAATTAAAGCAACATAATGCATAATCAATTCCTCTTGTCACCACTATCTCCTGCAACTAGAAACTTCCCAACTCCACACCCCTACCTAGAAAACCAATGAATTTTCATAAATTACTAATGTTGACTCCCCAATACATGTTTGCACAATTTCCAAGAAGACATGCTTCCACTAGCTAGCACATTCATTCTCTCCCCTCACAAAATAGGAATTCAAATTCATATTTTTCAGTCATGCATATCATGGGAGTCCCATTAATACCTATAGCAATTTAAAGAAAATTAAATAATATTCAACATTTCATAACCTCCAAGAATCCCACACCCAAACTTGATTTTTGTCATTTAAAATTTAAAATTGTAATTTCCAGTATGTTTCCCAATGCAACTTGCAACCCAAATTTTGTCCAATTATTAATTCTGATTTTTGGACAAGAAAATCAAATAGATACACCAAAATAATATTCAAAATATTTCACACCAAGATTGGATCAATTTTGTTGATGCAAGATGGCTGACAACTATAGATGCTCCTTCATCAAAATGCCAATAGTGTGTCACACTTTTTGGCCAAAGTGAGACATTGAAACAAAAAAAATAAATCAGATTTTCACTTTATACCACCCATAACAATTAAACAATTAAGAATTTGAAGATGATGTGAACTAGTGATTTTTGATATTTTTTATGTAGATAGTAAAATATTTAAAACTAAAATCAAAATATGATTTGTGAACCTTTTTATGTAAGCTTTAATAACCATTTTTTATAGTTATCAACATTTTAAAACAATGACATTTATTTGATATCACCTAAGTTTTTGATGAAAAATATAAAATTCTACATTAGATAAAACATAGATTTCTAACACCAATATCTAGTGCAAAAATATGTTTTCAATTTTTTTTGTTGCATTTTTTTTATTAATTTTTGAAGTAAGATTAGATATAATTTATATATAGGTTTATTCGATATCACATAAATTTGTATGCATATATTCAAATTAACTTTTTTTCTTTGTTGAAGTAAGGACATCAATACCTAGTGCACATATAATTTTTAGATTTTTTCTTCTATTAAATTCTATTTTTTCATGTATGTGATACAAAGACCTTGATGTTTGGTGAAAAAACTACGTTCACAAGAAAAGAAAATAAATATAATAATCAAATTAAATATTCAAAATAATAGTTTTTTGAAAATATTATGATAAAGACTACATACTTAGAAAAAAGGAATTTCTAAATGGCTTCATTTGATCACCCAAAAGATGAAGAAAAAGCAATTTTTTTTCACAATTTTGATTATAAGTGGGATGAGACTCCATTGAGGATTTGATTTAAGACTAGAGTGTTTTATCCAAAGGTGTTTCATGTAAGGGGGTCTCATATAAACCTCTTCAATTAAAACTATTTATATGGAACCCCTCAAGGCTTAAATCATTAATTTTTCTTAAAAATATGTAATTTTAGAAGAAAAAAAATTAGGATGTCCCACAAGTGAGATGTCCTACTTTTATATGGAACCAATTTTAGATGTATAGTGCTAATTATTTTTAGGTGATAGCTGATTGTGATTTGATCATTGAGAATAGATTTTTAAGTACTTGAGAATACTTCTACTCATTGTGTTATTAAATTCCATGCTATTCCATTGGAACCAAACTTTTTTATTACAACTTATTCATTCAATTGACTCCACTTGTGCACACAAACTCATTAAATATTATATAATATATATTATATATATACTATATATACTATATATTATATAGTATATAAATTATATTATATTAATATTTATGCATAGGGGAAACTTCAAATCTTATACAATAAATAATGAATATCCATTTTTTTCAAATTTCTAGAAACTGAATAATACATAAAACCAATATTCTGTAGTCTTAATGTATAATAAATGTATTATATATTAATATATCATAATATATTTAATATATTATACTATATATTATTTATTGTATACCGGATATTATATATATTATATAGTATATAAATTATGTTATTTATTAATATGTATGCATGAGGGAAGCTTCAAATCTTATACAATAAATAACGAATATCCATTTGCTTTAGATTTTTATAAACCAGATAATACATAAAACCAATATTATGTATTATTAATATATAATAATGTATTATATATTAATATATCATAATATATTATACAAATTATATAAAATTATATATAATATATATTATAGTATATAGTATATAAATAATATATTATTTATTATATATCTCATACTCTCTCTCAACTCTCTCCCTCTCTCTTTCTTTGGTATATCCCTCCCACCCTAACTAGATAACTCTCCATCCCTCTTGGGTGAAGCCACAATAGTGGTTTACAATTGAAGTGAGGAAGGAAAAATCACAAAAAATGAATGCATGGCAAAATCTTGGTTTTAGGGGTTCGTACGAACCTATTGGTTCGACCAAACCCATTAGGGGTTCACTAGAACCTGGGTTCGAGTGAAACCTTTTAATGCTTTCTCCCCAAAAGGGCCAATAAAACCCCTTATAAAAGGGGAGTTTGAATGAACAAGGGTTCGAATGAACCCTAGTTCGAGCGAAGCCCCCTTTAACCTCATCCCCCCCTAAAACACAAAAAAACCCTAAATTTTGGCACTTCAGAGCTCAGGTTGAGGATGAAAATGGATGAATCTTCAAAAACCCAACTAGAATCAGGTAGTAGTCCTTGGAACGAGCTGTCCAATGAATATAATTTTAATATGTTTTGGTTTTATTATGTATTTTTTTTTAGTTTTATTAAACATAAGTTTTTCATCAAAAATGAAGGTCTTTGTTCTGCACATGTGGAAAAATAGCAGATTAGATCAAAATATATATATATATGAGTGCACCAGATATTGAAGTCCTTGATCCAACAAAAAAAATAAAAGAATTTTGATATATACAAAAAAAGTTATGCATTATACAATCACGCTATTTCTGAATTGTAATTGGTTTGACTTCGAAAGTTGATTAAAGAAAAAATATTCAATAAAAAACTATCTAAGCAAGTGGAAGCACTAGATATCAGAGTTGTGAATCTAAATTTAAAATAATTAGAATTTTATCTTTCATGGAAAAAAAATTTATGTGTTATACGGTGTGCGTCACTTTTTTAAAATGTTGTTTTTTGAAAAAAAATAGTTTTTGTGGGAGATGGAAAAAGAAGTGCAATCTGATTCCAAAAATTTTGAAAAAAATATTTTTAGAATCTATAGAAAAAATATGACATGACTCTAGTCTGCATCCTCTTCAAATTCTTCATGGTTTAGCCGCTATAGGTGCCCAAATGTGAAGATTTAGTTAAAAATAATAATTTCAGTGTCCAGTTTGGCCAAAAATTATAAACCACTATTTTGGGATCACCCTCTCCCTCTCTTACTCTCTCTCTTAGGTCTCTCCCACTCCCTCTCTCTCAGGTCTCTCCCACTCCCTCCCACCCTAACTATATAACTCTCTCTCCCTCTCCCTCTCTCACTCTCGCTCTCAAGCATCTCCCTCCCTCTATCCCTCACAAACCCCTCTCTCTTAGGTCTCTCCCTCCCTCTATCTATATCTCTCAACTCCCTCTCAAGTCTCTCCCACTCCCCCTCTCTCTCTCAGGCCTCTCCCACTCCCTCTCTCTCTTAGATCTCTCTCACTCTCCATCTCCCTCTTAGGTTTCTCTCTCTCTCCCTCTTAGGTCTATCTCTCTCCCTCTCTCCCTCTTAGGTCTCTCTCTCCCTCCCTTTATCTCTCACTCCCTCTCAAGTCTCTCTCTCCCCCTATCACTCCCACTCTCTCTCTCGTGGGTCTCTCACTCCCTCTATCCCTCCCACCCTACCTAGACAGCTCTCTCTTAATCCATCTCTCTCCCTCTCAGGTCTCTCCTTCTCTCACAAGTCTCTCCCACCCTCTCTCTCTTCATATCCCTCTCAGGTCTCTCTCTCTAAAGTCTCTCTCACTCTCCATCACCCTCTCGATTCTCTCTCTCTCCCTCCCTCCCTCCCTCTCAACTCTCTCTTTGGACTCTCTCACTCTCCATATCCCTCTTAGGTCTCTCTCTCTCCATCTCCCTCTTAGGTCTTGAGATCCCTCTCCCTCTCTCTCTAGTCTCTCCCACTCCCTACCTCTCTCTCAAGTCTCTCCCACTCCCTCTCTCTCTCTCGGGTCTCTCCCTCCCACCCTAACTAGATAACTCTCTCTCTTAAGCTCTCTCTCTGGTATCTCCCACTCCCTCCCTCTCTCTCTCTAAGGTCTCCCCTTCCCACCATAACTAGATAACTCTCTCTCTTAGGTCCCTCACTCTCTCTCTCATATCTCTCCCCCCTCTCTCTCTCAAGTCTCCCACTCCCTCTCTCCCTCCCTCCCTCTATTCCTCCCACCCTCTCTCTCTTGGGTATCTCACTCCCTCTATCCCTCCCAACCTACCTAGACAACTCTCTCTTAGTCCATCTCTCTCCCTCTTTGGTCTCTCCCTCTCTCATAGGTCTCTCTCTCTCTCTCCCCCTCTCCCTCTTAGGTATATCTCTCTTTCTCTCCCTCTTGGGTCTCTCTCTCTCACACTCTTCATCTCTCTCTTGGGTCTCTCTCTCTCTCAATTCTCTATCACTCTCCATCTCCCTCTTAGCTCTCTCTCTCTATCCCTCCCTCCCTCTTAAATCTCTCTCTCTAGTCTCTCTCTCTTCATCTCCCTCTAAGGTGTTTCTCTCTCTCCATCTCCCTCTTAGGTTTTTCCCTCTCTCCATCTCCCTGTCAAATCTCTCTCTCTAAGGTCTCTCTCACTATCCATCTCCCTCTTAGCTCTCTCTCTCCCTCCCTCCCTCTCATGCCTCTTTCTCTCTCCTAGGTGTCTATCACTCTCCATCTCCCTCTCAAGTCTCTCTCTTTTATCTCTCTCACTCTCCATCTCTCTCTCTTTGGTCTCTCCCACTCCCTCTCTCTCTTAGGTCTTTCCCTCCCTCTAGCTCTCACTCCCCCTCATATTATATACTATATATATTATATTGTAGTATAGAATATATACTATGTATTAAATATATATAATATAATATATAATATATAATATATATTACATAATATTAATATATTTATTATATAACATATAGTATAATATAATATAATAAATAGAACACATAATACACAATATGTAATACATATCTAATATATAATATATTAGTATATAGTATATATTAATATATTATATATATTATGTATTATAAATAATACACGTAATAGATATCTAGTTTTTCTAACAAAATCAGTTGGCTTGGATTTGGCTCAAGATTTGGTTTGGGATTTCCATACCTATAAAGTCAACTAAAAAAATGTGTTTACAAAATTTCCTTAGTTTTCCAAAGTTTTCCCTTGTGGTTGATGACTTTTTGTTATCCGAATTTGATGAAACGAAAAGGGTTTATTGAAAAAATTGTCAATTTTCCACCAATATAAGATATGCCTTATTTTGAATTTACTAGATAATTATTATTGATTTTCTACATGCATTATGACTAAAGTCCTAATTGATAGGCTGATTCAAAATCTTCTATATTTTTCAAACTATTTCACATTTTTTGAATCTAAAAGATGGGTCAAAATCTATGCTTCGCATATTATAGGATAAGAAAAAAATAAATTTAATAATTTTTTGACCAAGTTATGGTAGTCAGACAAACACATTTTAATAATTTTGAAATATTCTAATAAAAAAATAATAACTAATTATTTAATTGAAAAAAAATTATGAAAGGAAATGTGGCACATCTAGGCATGTGTTCTCTACTTATATTGAAATTTTTGTCTTGTACTTAGGTTGGTCAAACATACACCTAGTTTTTTATTTTTTTCCTAAAAAATTTAGTACTACTACATTGAAATTTTATTTTTTTGCAAAATAGTTTTACTTTTTTCAAAAAATGGATTATTAGCCTAAAGACTACATTCAATTTTCTAAAAAATTTGTTCTTACATATTTTTCAAATTATGTTAATAACCTATTCAATTTTTTATCTCAATTTTCCTAACTATGTTTTTTTGAATTTTCATTGACACTTAGGGGCCTACTTTGGGCCCCCATGATCCTATATTGACCCCTTTATATGTGAATCCCTTGAGTTTTCATCCTAATATTTTTTCTCTAGACCAAATTGGTGTATGATTTTTCTATAAAGGCTTGAGTCTCTCATTATATTCTAACCATATAGTTATTGATAATACAATTAGTTTGAGATTTGGAGGGTGGATCTTTCCCAAAAGGCTTTGCCTAGGCTAATATTATGTCAACTATGTTTTATGTAAGTTTCATGTTATTCTATGTATTTTTATTTCTATATATTTGGTATTTTATCATCTAATATTATTAGATTTGAGTCTCTTTGCATTACTCTCCTCATATATTAATGTAGAAAGCATTTACACCATCTTGCTTCCTTTTATAAGATATTTTCTACTCATTTGTTATATATATAGATTTTTTAATCTATTAGGTATCTATTTTGTTGGCTAAAAATTTGGAATGTTTTTACTTGAACCATTAGTTTATGACTTTACTAAGGTAATTGTATATAAAATAGGATGTGGGGAATAATTTTTTTTACATGGTGAGCCCTTGAGATTTAGGGTACCAAAAACTTCCTCAATGGGGAGGTGTGATCTAAAATTGAATCTTTGTAACTTTTCCATGAGGTTAGATGATATAATTTATATTTAGGATGGTTTCACTAGACCTCTATTTTAAAACATAAAACAAATGATTCAAAGAAAAAACTAGTCATAAGAGAATAAGGAAAATTTGGGGTGGTCAATAATATTTTTAAAAAGTTAATGACAAAAAGAATAGGAGGAAATAGGAGTAGAATTCACTTTTTGAAGAGAATATTCATTTTTATTAGAAGGAAATTTCATAATTGTCAAACATCAATAGGATGTGTTTTTATAGAAAATTTGTAGTTCTCTCTTAGCTGTAATTTCCCATTACCATTTAGTGGAAATTTCATATATTTTGGATACTTGGTATGGGAGTTGAAGGGTAATAACCTTTAAATTTAAATTTAGAATGTTTATATTTTTTTTGCACAAAAGGAGGAAGAGGGAAAAGGTTAATAACACAAGAAACACATTATGCATAGATTGACTTTCAATTATAATTTCCTCATGTGACAGTAATTAATAGTTGCAAGAGGATAGATGTTCCCATGCTATTGTGACCATTTTAAAGTGTTAAGATCTCATTGTACTTAGTGAGTTCTTATAGAAAATTTTTATCCTTGTAAATAATTGTAATTGAATGAATCTAGAGTTCTCTTATCTTTTGGAGGTTTCTCTTGGTTTATCCTACAATTTTATATCCTTTGATACTATATGTTGCATTTGTACATGTGTATTTACTTTGTATTCTATGTTTAATTACATAATTTGGCATAAGTTAACTTAACTTACTTGTGATTCTAAGAATGTTTTAGTTCTAGGAAGGTTTGTGTAGATTTGATGGTTAAGTAATCTAATATTAGTTATTGCTTGGAGAATACCTCTATTATTCTTTGAATTATTTAGCACCATTGATTTTTACTTGCATAGATATATTACCCATGTGAACATTCTCTATAGATAACTAAGATTTATTTCTACCTCAAATGAAACCATGTAATTAGGATAAATCATTTTAGGTGGACCAAATTGTAGGCATGGTCTAGCTATAGATTCTCAAATTTTCAAGTTCAAGTTGAATCTTTTTTTTTTCCATTAGATCTAGTTCTATATTTCATCCCTTTATTATAGGTTCGTAGAACTCAAAGTTCATATTGAAACAAATTTAGGGTTGTCTCTAATGCTTTTGTTAGTAATTAGTTATAAATCTTAGTTCTTTACATATCTATGGTTTTGATTGGGCTATACAACTTATTATCAATTATTCCCTTGATATATTTCTAGGGTTCTTTAAATCCAATGATATATGGTATTCCTAATGAATGCCTACTATATATATTGGGGACAAAGGGAGCACACACATGTTCTAGTTGTTTAGGTTTCATGATCCAAAAAAGTTTTATCCCTTTTGTCATAATTAGTTTTAGTTGATTTTACTTTGACATGCCTCGTTCATTTATATTTTCATGCACAATAAAACTCGGGGTCAAATCTAGAGGAGAAAAGTACATATCTTACATCTTTGTTCTTTTTATTTTACACTATTTTGCACACATGTTTATGTTCTTATAGGGGCACTTCTAGAATTAACCATTTAAAAAAAAAAAATGTACTACTATTAAATGATTGTAGTTCAATTGATTGAGCACAATCAGTGAGGGTGATGGTATTTTTCTGTTATGCCATCCATCAAGATTCAAATCCTTGGAGGAATGATATAAGGGATGAGGTCAAGATTGTGCCAGAATGGATACCCCTTGATCCTTGACTCTTAATAGAAGATGTATCAACATGGACTCGTAATCCCATATCAAATAACAAAATCTACTCAAATGATATAAAATCCTCCATATAAAAATAAAACCGTATGGCAACTTTTTTCTCCAGTTTATATCATAAAAGACAAAGGAAGCATTCCAACGAATTATATCATCTTCCTTAATATTTATGTTCCATATATAGTACCTCATATTTCCAAGGTTTCCCTTAAATATGAAGTTTGGTGCCTTGCCCAATGTTTATAGGTATGCTTGACGAGAGTACTTCTTCCTTTATACACTAATCGAATTTCCTGATCAAAGGATGTTGAATGATAGCATTCCATATCTCAGAGAAAATTACATCTTGATTAGCTTACACTTCATAACTTACCATTATCTTTCGCGTGTCTAATTTTAAAAGGCGTGCCTAATAATCTAGGAAATTAAGTAAACATAAGCAGGCTGTTTAGCTGAAATTCTGGAATTCATTCAAGGAAAATTCAAGCGTAACGACCTTAACCTTGAAAACTAGAAAATTGCTTATATTGTTGCAGTGAAACGCTATTCACGGTGCAAAATCCACCCATAATCATCGTAATATTGAATTTGGCAGTTAGATGGCAATATTCCCACTCAATTATTAGAAGTAAAGCAAGCCATGAAAGGAGTTCGGTCTGAATGCGATATGAAACACAAATGACTTACATTCCCTTTGCCTGAAATGTCAACGATGAAATGATATAAAAATCATAGTCGAAATGGCGTTTTCGCATTATTTTACGACGTAAATGTGGGTAGGCTGATGAATTAGCAAGGAAACTGAAATTTGCATATGATAAAAGCAATAGTTCTGTATTAAGAAAACCAAATTGTCTTCAATATGTTGCATGGATGTTACCTCAATATATGCATGGTCGAACCAGTACTGAAAATCCATCCAATTTAGCAAACCAAGGTCTGGAAGGCGCTTCCTACTCACGACTGTCTTTGTGCGATGAATCCCAGTGAAGACATTTGTGGAAATGCAACTCATAAATCAAGAAGAGCTTTAACAATGGCGCTCACGGTGATTTTGGTGATGGTTGGCATCGTGTGCATGGTTGTCGGGGTTTCCGCTGGCCGGAATAAGGAGGAGACTGAGAAGGAGACGTGCACGCAGAGTGGATGCATCTGCTCTCCTTCTATTCCAACCCGCGACATGATGAAGCTCCAATTGAAGTTGAGCATGGAGAAGACAAAGGAAGCCTATGACTTTGCTGGTTGGCTAGAATGGAACGGGACCTTTGCCTTAGTAGTTTATATTATGGGGAATATATGAACATGGGCAGCGGCGCAGGAACATCAAGACGGGTGAGATGGGGTGGTTACCACGTCATTAAAAGTGCTAGTGAAGCAAGCCGCTTCACTGTGGGCCAGTTTATCTCTGGAAATTCATGGATTCCATCAAGTATTTCGTTTACCTCTGGTTTGAGCTGATAAAGCCAGAACCGAAGTGATTAGGAGGTCAGTCAAATAGATGGGCACCCTGAATTGTCAATAAGTGCCCTATAAACTGTTGATTATGGATAATCATATTCTTATTTGCTTTTTCTGTTTTAAGAATTTCTGACTTCATCTATCATTCTCTACATCCGATGTCAATAGTGTTATTAACTAGCAGTTGTGCAATGGGTAGCCGATGTGGAAGGTCAATTAGGGAAATTTTAAAAAAAAATTTAAATTTGTGTTGTGGAAGGTCGATTGGTAGGTCATTTATCAAATGATGTTGTTTTTGTAACAAAGGTCTTAATGGAGAATTGAAAGCTTCAAATCATCTGTGAAACTACTTACAAAAATACAAACACAATTAAAACAAAACCTCTAAATTAGGAAGATAATTAATGTCCATTTCAAACAAGCTCATGCTAGGTTTACAATAGAGAGAGAGGGAGAAAGAGGAAGAGATAGGGATAGAAATAGGGAGAGATAGAGGGAGGAAGACCGAGAGAGAGGGGTAAGAAGATAGAGATAGAGAGGAAGATAGAGATGGAGATGGGGATGGAAATAGAGGAGGGGGATATGGAGAGGAGTGGGAGAGATAAAGAGAGACAAAGATGAAAGAGACAAATATATAGAGATGGAGAGAGAGAGGGAGAATGAGAGACAGAAAGATAGGAAATGATATAGAGATAGAGGAGAGAGAGAGGGAGAATGGAGAGAGGGAGAGATAGATAGATAGAGATGGAGAGAGAATGATGGATGGAAGAGGATAGAGGTAGAGAGAGATGGAGATGAAATAGGGGAGAGAAATGGTGGAAAGAGATGTGGAGAGAGGGAGAAGAGAGAGGAAGAGAGATATAGAGAGAGAGAGGGAGACGATGGAGAGATATAAATTGTGGGATGGAGGATAGAGAGAGACATAATCTGAAGATATGGGAAAAAGATAGAGAGACAAACAAACATAAAGAAGCAGATAGAGACAAAAAGATTGATAGAGGAGAGAGGGAGAGGAGAGAGATAGATATGGGAAGAGAAAAGTAGAGAGAAATAGAGATAGAGAGATAGATAGGGGAAAGGAAGGCAGAAATAAGGAGTGTCTATGTATACATGAGTGAGATTGAGAGAGATAGAGAGGGAGATGGGCATATATAAATAGATAGGGAGGGAGGGAGAGAAATAGATCAGAGAGAGGATAATTCAAGAGATATAGAAAGAGGGAGTGATAATGAGAGAGGGAGACATCTACAGATATAAAGAGGGGGATGTAAGGATAGAAAGGAGAGATAGAGAGATCTAGCAATCATATCTTGGCATGCAATGGGTATGTCAAAGGAGTGTGGTAGGAGGAGAGATAAAGGGCCCTAGAGAGTGAGAGAGGGAGGGGTAAGGAGGTAGAGATAGTATCACTTGGACACTTGAACACTTGAACACTTTGAGATTACAAATTTTGGCATTAATTTTTCATAAATTAAGGTTGAACTATGAATTTAGACAAGGTGACTCAATGACTTAGGAATGTAGGATACCATATGATTAGCTCATGGATAACTTGAAATTTAGAGTTATACCTTAGAAAGTTAAAGACAATAAGATGCAATACCTCTTCACTAAAACAAATTTGGTGTACTATGAATATTGTACTTTTACTAGAAACTCATTTATTAAATCATATTAATTATAACATTTTAAAAAATATATTTAAAATATTTTCATGTGAAAATAGTCATTTGACGTGCATGACCCAAAATATTAGACATGCTCAAACTACATATTTACTTAACCATGAAGAAGCATCCAATATACTATCAGTAAAAGTCCTCCTAATGACAATATTTAGACCGCTCCTCATATCTCATACAAATAAAAACCGCACTCATGATCAAAACTACATCTTTACCTTTTACACAACAACTAAAACTTCTATACATCACTTAAATAACAATAAGATTATAATTTTGTCACCACCATAGCATTCTTATCCCTTTTAAAGATGGAAGCAATTCTCTTCATAAAAACTCAAAATAAATGATGTTGAATGATGTTGCGGCATGATAATTTCTCTTCTCCACCTTGTGGTAATGTCGTTACCTTTACTTTTATATATGCTTTGAACTAATGGTAGAATTTTATGTATTACAATATTATAATTGAATTTTTCAATAAAATATATTGTGAACTTTTAATGTTTTTAAATTGGAGTAAGGAAAAATATTGAGTTATGTATGTAGGGGAGAGGACCCAGTAGTTGTGCACCCTAACTTCGTGCTTCTAATTATCCTACGTGGAAATTTCAAATCACTCCCAATTTTTTATAGCAGCTTACTTAGTAAGTCCCCTACTTATAACTAAGGTTTCAGGGCCACATCAACATGCTTTTTGTGAAGGTGTTCAAAAATGCCCAAAAAAAAAGTGAGACCAATACTTGCACATTCAAAGCATGTTTCATTGCTCGTGTTGATGTGGAATCACATGATTGGTTGCTTTTTAGATCAAAGGAATACATTTTGTTTAATTATAGATAGTCATCATCAACACTAACAACTTGAAAGTCACAATTATTGGTTCAATATTGATAAAAATATTGGGCATTATATAAACAACTACTATCACAACTATTGAAACATGCTCAGGTATTGGGTCCTCTCCCCTATTGAGAGAGAGGATTAGGCGAAAACATATAGCATTGAGAAGATTATCTTGGCAAAGATAAAGAGTTTCCTTGAGAATGCCATGCTCTATGTGTGTGAACATGTGCTTGGGAAAGAAATTTATGCTTTCTTAAATGGGTAATTTTTTTTCTTAAATGGATACTTGTGCATGTAAACATTACTCCATGTAGTGGCATTACAATTTCCTTTCATGCAATATTGGGAAGTAGGAAGTGGGTGCACAAGAAAAAGTCAGACAACAGTAAAAGTTTACTTGTGTACGATAATAACCTTGTGTTACATGTTGCAGGCCTCGTGTTCTGAGCACATGTTCTATTAGAAATAGAATTCCCTGTTCAACCATTCCTTAATAGGCCATGCTCCAAGGCATGCACCCATTACAAGAACAAAACTAGCTTCAAGCCCTAGTCGAGTAATATTTTATATTGAATAAATTTTTAATTACATAGCATAAAAATAAAGAGGATCAAGGCTCATTACACATTTCAAGTATTAATTCTTTGATTTTTTTGGCTTTATGTCATATGTATTGTCATTGTAATTTTTGAGAGTTTGAATTGTTTTTTTTTGTTGAAAGAAAAAGAAATAATGATATAGCAGAAAAAAATCACAAGATGTTACTTTCAACTATATGATAGACTAGCAACTCATAACCTCAAATCAAAAGAAAAAGAATATTGCCAATCTCAAGCAAAATTACAAGATTGTAGTCAATTAAAGACAACAATAAAACTATCATAGAACAACAATAAATAGACTAGGTACAAGGAGCAACAAATTCTTGCAAAACCTTTACAAATTTACAAAGAGAACAATATAACTATGGAGCAATAAGTCCACTAAAACATATCCATAATATTTCCATTGTCTAAGGCCACTAATGGAATTTGCAATAGCATCAAACCTTTCCCCCATCAACATTGTTGCTTTGTGCCTTCTTAATAGAGTTGTAATGTTGAAGTATAGATGTCATTTTTTGAGAAGAATTAAAATTCCTTTGGTAGCCACACCAAGTAAAACAACAAAACTCAAAACTTGTAGACCACACTATAAAATCAAACTTTCTCTTTAAACTTGTAACCAATTCCAATAGTTTTATCCTCAAAGGCATCAAATTACAATTAAAACTCTGTCAAAACACCATGCAAGTCAAGTTTGAATTGGAGTGAGGATTGCAAAAGGGAAAGGTTGGGGGAAAGATTCACACAAATAAGCAAATCTTCCATTTGAACGGTATAAAGGGTGTGAGAAAGGAAATGAGGTAGCGAAGTTTCCAAATGTTTTTCAAAATAATATGTCTAAAGGTCTATGAAATGATATTAAGGTGTGAAGCAACTTTGAGAAGAGTAGTTTTCCAAGACCAAGGTTGAGGAGAAACACTCAAAAGATTGACAAAAAGATAATTCCATAGGTGTTGGGCATGGGAAGAAAACCAAAAAGTATTTTTGATAGTCTCTTTTTTAGAACAAAAAAGGATAGGACAATGATGGTGAGATGAAGGAAAGATGGTCTCCAATAGGAACTTTAGCATGGAAAAATTTCTAAGCAGTCAATTGGGCTCAAGCTTCAGCTTTGGATTTCCAAATAAGAGCACTCAATTTATTCCATTTGGCTCGTCTAAACTTGCATTGCCATTTACAATTAAGACGAGAAGCTAGGGAAACTATAGGGAGGATTTGTCTATAGAAAATTTTAAGGGGGAATGCATGAAGGTGACGATTGTTAGGCTATTTCCAATCCATGAGGAAATTATCATGGCAAGGTGTGGACAAAAACAAGTATCGTTCAGGTGAAACAAGACTTAGAATTTGAAGAATAGGGGGTTTTTCTTTGGAGGCAAGCTTGAATTGTGCCTTAAGTTGTGGCCATGTTTTCCACTTGAATGTAACCAGATCCTAGAGATCTCTAAAAATTTGAATAACTTTGTTAAAGAGATGCTTACCTTTAAGGAGTTTATTAAGGGCAAGAGGGGCATTGTTCAACTGAACAAGATGGTTCCACCATATTGAGGAGGAGGAAAAACTTAAACCATGGCTCAAGGATTGGGAATGCAAAGATAGTTTTTTAGAAGTCATTTGCCAAGCTTTCCAAATGGAATTGAAAGGGGTTGAACCATGAGTTTTGAAATAAGGAGCAAGTAGAAGCTTATCCATCCATTTCACTAACTCCCATGACTGACCAACAATAGTTGTTTGAATACGATGTTGAACCAATTTTTTCCAAGGGGCATCACCATCCAAAGCCTGAACAATCCATTTAGCGGTAAGATAAACTCCTTGTGTGTAAGGATCAATAATTCCTAAGCCTCCTTTATCTTTTGGTTGAATACAATGGCTCCATGATGTAATAGGCTATCCTTTTTTCTTTCCCCACTTAGTCTAGAGGAAACTCCTAATTAGTTGATTCAACTAGTTATAGCAAGCTTTGGAAGGCAACCATCAAGAGGAAATGTAAATATGGTTGGCAATAAGGATCTTATTGGCAACTTGTAATCTACTAGCCAAGGAAAGAAATTTGTTTGTCCAATTTAAGAGTTTTTTCATCATTTTAGCCAAGAACCAATTCCACATATCTTTCAATGAGACTCCAATACTAAATGGAATCCCAAGGTATCTAGTAATAACCCCATGCTTAACTTTTCTCCACTCAGTCGAGATCTAAGGGGGTTGAGGGTTGGGCCTTGTCATTAAAATCTTGGTTTTATGCATAGCAAGTTTGCACCTTGAAATAGAGAAAAAAGATCTAAAATACAAAAGTGTTAGCCACTTCTTCTACTAAGTTTTGGACGAAAATCATGTTGTCGTCAACATAATGGGAGTTGAGATTAGTTGCATTGTCAGGGAGAGTGATATCATGAATAATTTTATTTGCAAGTGCATTCTCGAAAAGATATTCGAGAGCATCAACAACAAGGACATACAAGAATGGGGCAAGTGGATAGCCTTATCGAATGGATTTTTACAAGGGAAAATGAGTTTAGACATTGTTAACAAAAACTCTTGCATTAGCATTCGTGAAAATCATTTTAATTTGGTCATAGATTTTGGGGCCAAAACCAAGTCAATTGAGAATTTTAGGAATGAAGGGCCAGTGAATATGATCATAAGCTGTATCAAAGTATAATTTAATGATAAGACTATCATCTTGCATTGTTTTTTGAGACCATTCATAAGTCTCCCATGCAAGGACCAAGTTGTCTAAAATAAATCTTCCCCCTAAGAACCCAATTTGCTTTGGAAAAATAATTTCTTGAGAGATATATTTAATTCTTCATGCTAGGGCTTTAGCAATAATATTGTATGATGTATTGAGGAGAGTTATAGATCTCCATCCATTGACACTATCCACATCCTTGGACCTTTGGGTATGAGTTTAATTAGCCCTTGATTCATAGTGTTTCCTAAGGATCCGGTCTCAATTCCTTCAAGATAAACATTAAAAAAGTCTTCATGAAAGTGGGGCCAAAGGGCTCTATAAAATTCAATAGGGAAACCATTCATTCATGGACTCTTCTCTAAATCCATATAGTGAAGGGTTTCATCAATTTCCTCTATTGCAAGGAGGTGATCAAGATATCTGCTATAATCAATATCCATTTTCTTAGGAATGTAGTCCACAATGCTTTCTTCAAGAATGGGAAGAAGAATGTCATCTTTAGTGTCATCAATAAAAAGGTTCTTTTACATTTTTTGTATTTTTTGTTTTACTCTTTGTTTTTACATATTTAAGATTGTCTTTATTATGTACTTGTGTCCAATGTGTTCCTCTCTTGTTTCAATTCTTGGTTTTTAGTGTCTTGTTTTTATTTTTGTATATGATTTTGTGTGTTTTTTGGGTCTATTTTTTAATTTTATTTAAATAATTTGATTTCTTCTTCTTTATCGTGGTTCCTATTAATTATTTGAATCCCTAGTTTTGTGGTTGTCATTTATTTTCACTGTTATCTTCTTACTCCTTGTTTAGGTTTCTTTGGGATTTTATTATTTTTTATTTATTTATTTTTTTAGTGTCTTTCATTATCTTTGGGGTTTTTTGTTTCTTGATTCTCTTATTTTTTGTTATTCTTGTTCTTGGATTTTTTCTATTTAGTTCACTAGTTTTGTGAGTCTTAAATTTTTTTATTTTTTGTATTTTTTTTAATGTGTCTCATTGGTTGGGTTCTTTGGACTATCTCTTTGTCTTACCCATCTCCTTTCTTACCCCTCACCTATTTAACTTTCTAGTCTGCTTCTATTTTTTCACTTTCTTACTCTCTTTGTTTAGCATCCTGATGATGGATCATGGAGTATGATCCAAAACTTTTTTTGATGTAAAAAATATTACACACAGTTACAAACTAGAAATCTGATAACTAAATAATCATGGACTATGGAAACCTTGCGATATTAAAAAGGTTCTTGTTCATTGACTATATAAAATATGCATTATAGGGTGATCCCATAATAGTGGTTTACAATTTTTGGCCAAACTAGACACTGAAATTATTATTTTTAACTAAATCTTCACATTTGGGCACCTATAGCGGCTAAACTGTGACGAATTTGAAGATGGTGCAAACTAGAGTCTCATCAAATTTTGTCTGTAGATTCTAAAAATATTTTTTTCAAAATTTTTGGAATCAAATTTCACTTCTTTTTCCATCTCCCATGAAAATTGATTTTTTTCAGTAAACAACATTTTTTAAAAGTGACGCACACCGTATAATGCATAACTTTTTTTCCATGAAGGATAAAATTATAATTCTTTCATATTTAGATTTGTAACTCTGATATCTAGTGCTTCCACTTGGTTAGATAAGTTTTTATTGAATATTTTTTCCTTAATCAAGTTTCAAAGTCAAACAAATTACAATTCAGACACAACGCGACCGTATAACGCGTAACTATTTTTGTATATGTCAAAATTTTATTTTATTTTTTTTGTTGGATCAATGACTTCAATATCTGGTGCACTCATATTTTTCAATTTTTTTTTGATAATCTTCTATTTTTCCACATGTGAAGAACAAAGAAATTCATTTTCGATGAAAAACCCATGTTTAATAAAACTTAAAAAACAAATACATACAAAACCAAAACATATTAAAATTATATTCATTGGATAGCTTGTTCTGAGGAATACCATAATCATTTGAAATAAATTTTAAATGAATTCATTTGATCCTCCAAAAGCTAAATCAAAAGTTATTTTTTATCAGCATTTTGATAGGTGTAAAGGGGATGCATTTATAGGTATGGTTTAAAACTAGCGAGGTTCTATCCAAGGGGTTTTGATCTAAGGTGATTTGATCAAACCCTCTTCAATTGGAATCCTTAAAATAGAACTTTTTAAGGCTTAAATCATTATATTTTCTAAAAATATGTGATTTCAGCTAAAATTCGTTCCTCTTAGGAATTGTACACCACTATTATGATAGCACCCTATATCAAGGTGATTGGTCTACAAATTGCCATCAGCTATTTTAATCATAGAAATGTGTTCAATTTTATGCTTATGTTGAATATATTGGAAGAAGAATTTAGATCCCCTATCTCCCTCTTTAATCTATTGTAATCGAGCATGGATTTTAGCTCCTTTGCCTCTATAGACAACCATTTTATGTAGTTGATTCTCAACATTAATCACATATTGTTGAAGGTTGTTGTCATGAGGGTTGTAATCCAAGCAATCAAGATTATGTTCTAGCTACCCTTTGAGGGATTTCTCAAGTCTCATTCAACTAGATCAATTGGTAATTTCTATTCTTTGTATTTTTGCTTTGTTTAATATATAAAAAAAATTATGATTAGAAATGGAGTTTACTAAAAAGACATGGTCAAACAAAGAAAGGGGAAGTATTAAAAATAATTTGATTACTACCATTTGAATTAGGAGTATTAGTATCAATATTTACTCTATTTACTATTTGATTAAAATCATATTGTGGATGTTTATCACATATTGATAGTTATTTGGTTAAGTTTTTCTTTATTATGGAGGGTTTCTAAATATTTTGTCAAGTGCTTTTTATTATTATTTTATCTTTTAAATTGGTCAAGGATATTATTTATCTTTTGAATAAGTTTTTTTGTGTGTTTGGAGGGAATTTGTAAAAAGTGTCAGAGAGTTACCATCCAATGAAAGATGTTAGAGCAAAGAAGTTGAATTCCTACTTCATAAGGATAAACTATAATGAAAAAGATAACTAAACACATTGGTTCCATAAATGCTTTAGGATAATCTATCTACAAAATTAAACAAGCAAATTATGGGAGACCATATGCCCAAATAATGCACCCTTCTAAGAAATAATTTAATAATTAAAAATCATGGAAAGGGAAGCAAAAATGATCAAGCATTGTATACATGGGGATATAGGACCAAAATACATGTTTTAAGAAGTCCTTATATGATTGTAAAAGGACATAGGTGATGTAGAAGTTAAAAGAAGTAAATTCTATTACTAGTAGGAAGATTACAATGCAAAAATTTCTAAGCAACCATTTGGGCTTAAGAGTCTACCTTAGACATCAAAAGGTGAGAATTGAGAAACATCCACTTTGTGTTGGAGAATAAATGGTACTACTTAGTTTAATCATTTTCCAAGTTGTATATTACTAAGCAAAATGTCCAAGAATACTCTCTTGTCCAAGAAGAGCCAATTTGAATATTACAGTGCTCTTAATCTTAATATAGTCTTGGAAGTACTTGACAACTTTAAGATGTACTTCTCAAATCAACACCAACAGTAGGATGATTAGACAAAGGAAGCAGGGTAGTGATGAGTTGGGTTCTCAACTACAATTTCTTCCTATTATTATTTATTATTTAATATTCATAATAAACCACTCTATAATTTATTTTTTTGTAGGAAAAAGGTGTAAAGCCTATATATAATAAATTAATATGTAAAGAGGAAATTACAAAGGAAAAGCCAGGCAACATGAACTGGCATGAAATAGAGAAAAAGTGTCATAAAATGCTACAAACTAATCTCCTTCAATGTGAGTAGGGGAGCAAAGGGAAGATTCCAAAGACAGTTTGTAATAATATTTCTTATGTTTTTGCACAATTGTCCAATAGTTGTCTATCGAATCCTTCTCAAAATATTATTTTTTTTGTTCCACAACTTCCTCGTGAACCCAAAACTTGTTTGATTTTTTATTCTTCTCATTATATTTTGAATTGTAATTATTTTAGACCCAAAAAATGAGTAAAAGCATGGAATGTACTTTTGGTCCTATGAATAAAATAAAGTTGCAACCTATAATTTTGGGTCCATGGGTTAATTTAAGATCCAGGTTGACTAATTCTAGGTGTTTTGGTTATTTGCACCCAATTTATGTATTTCTATAAGTTTTAAAAATAATGTAAAGAATTAGAATTTTAGAGAATAGATATCTAAGAAAAGATACATTAGAAGTAGCAAGTAAAGTTAGAAGTTACAACCTATCTAAAATGGGTTATGTTATAACACCCTTTTTGAAAGTTAATAACAAGAATGGATGTCCAAGGCATGTTACATGCAAAATCCATTATCAAGATTCCATTTTGAGATGTGGCATGTTGAATTTGCATGTGTAATATAGAAATTTTACATATTTATTTTCAAATTAAAGGTGATCAAACAAAGTTAGCTCACATTTCTTCTTGATGAAATGATTAATTGGTGAAGCTACAAAACAAACCCATTTTCTTTTTTTCTTAACCATAACTTTTTTATCTTTGTTAAAATGAACACAAGAAAAGAACATAAATATAAATTCAAAATTCAATTCATTGATTGGGTGCTTGCATCGAGTAGCTAAATTCTAACACCCAACATATAATAAAGTGACCTTTCATTTCATATTTGAATGCTAATGTTTTGTGTACACAAATTAGATCTCTATTTTCAAATTGCTAACTATTGGATTTTAAGTTTACCATGATAATCAATCAAAATCTCACCAAAGGTTGACATCAAACAAGAACAACAACAAGATCACTAAGTTTTCATACATTGCCATGACTTGGTGACATAGACCATGGAGTAGTTTGATTTCATGTAGAAACCAATTATTTTTTGAAAGGAAGGTAGGGTGGTCTAGTGACTTTACCTAGATGTTGGAAAGGGTTGTGAAATCCTTGATCAACACCTTTATTGATTGAAATTCCTACTCATTTCTTTGTAAACATGAATAAGCTCATGTTGTGCTTAGTAATGAAGCTTCAATTTTTATGAACAATGTTGTATATGGTAATAAGGTCTATTATTTAAACACATCAAAACATTATGCAACTTTTTATGGATCATATTTCACCTTGTGTATGAACACTCTTCCTTAATCTCTTCATATCATGCACTCTACACATAAACATGTGTTCACCAATAAGACTTTGATTACACCACAACCAAATCAGAGCCTTACACTTACTAAATAATTATTATATATTGATTAGTGCAATCATTAATATTATTATTTCAAGATGTTATTTTTAAAAAAATGTAAGGGAATAAAATCATGTTACATAAATCATTGATGGAATATGGATGTTGCAAGTGTGTGAAATTGGTCTACCAATGTCTAGAAAATTTTGATATGCTCAATATCTAAAATTATTTTGATGTTGCTTTTTCAAATTTAAGCCCCTTATATAGGGTTGAACCTAAGGTTCATCAAAATCATCAAATGTACAAAATTATTTTGTAACTCACAAGATTTATCTACTAGATTGTGGAATTCTAAAACTAGCTTTGCCTCAATCTCTAATATTTTGAAGATGTGTAAGGATAGATAAACTTCTAAAAACACCTTAAGGAGAATTCATCCAATACAAGGTTCAAGTTCTTAGTTAATCCTCTTGTTAGAATGGCTTTACAACCTTGGACTTGAATGCTATAAGACATCAAACTAGCATACAAGCGACTTACACAAATTCTTATGCAAGTGATTAATTTTATGCTCTAAATCAAAGTGTTAGAATATTTACTTCTAGTAATTCAAAATTTCCTTGTTATTCCTTCATGTATTCATAGATGTGTTTAATTGCACAAATGAATATTTTTAAATATTAAGACATAGCAAATAGTTTCACATATGTGTAGCAAGTCAACTCCTAATAAATCTAATAAAAAAGAATATGAATCAAGAATTTTAAATTTAGACAAATCTTTAATTATTCAAAATTAAATATAAATATCATAAAATTAATTTAAGACAAGAAAATACAAATTCCAAAATCTAAAATAGATATATGAACATATGAACTAATAATAAAATAAATGTGTGAAAATATATACAAATAATAAATATAAATAAAACTAATATAATATTAAATATATATAAAAGACAAATAAAAATCAATAATTTAAAACTAAATGCTATCCCTTTCCTATACCTAATAAAAATCTGTCTTGGACAAGAAAGTTGTTTGAGTAGGTATAGGAAAGGGATAGCATTTAGTGAGGTTTTATTTCTTCAATATTAAAAATAAAAAATAATAATAATCCCACGTTTTTATTCGGCGTGAAAGCATAGACGACGAAGGAATAGACTTGTGTATAGCTCTTGTTATATGTCATGCACGCAAGAAGACCTAGCCTAGAATAATAATTACGGGGCCCACAAATTAATGGAAGATTTTAATAATTTGAAATCCGCACATTATAATCGACTGTGCCATGATGTCTACATCTGAAATGGGTAAAACTAGCAATCACACCTATGGGGTGCAATGGGTAGGCCGAAGACAATATAGCGAATTTTGTGTTAATTTTTTTAATTAGGAAGTGATAAAAATTATTTTCGGTTGTAAAACTCATTTATAGTTTATAACAAGAAGTAAAAATTTGAGAGGAAATATTTAGTGTAGAAACATATATGAGCAAAGCACAATATTTTATCTGACAGAGTATACAACTATCTAGCACCCATATTTCTAAGCATTATAAGTTATCCAAGAATTCAAAGTAATTAGCCACAACATTTAAATGGACAACAAAAATGCATATGATTATTTTGAGGAATTGAAAATTCTCAAGCTAGTCAAACTCCTTAAGTAAATGCATATGCTTATTTTGAGATATATTAGACAATAATTAACTTACAAGACTGACTCATGATTTTTGAAATGTGCATAAAACCTTTTTGTTGTATGAATAAAAAATGAAAACTGCACCAAATGACCCAGAGAGAAAAAATATTATATTAACTTTCATGAATGACCAATATAGGTCAAGAGGACTGAAGAATACATCCAAGAATAGTGGAAGTTTAACGTATTAAGATTTTGAGATGTATATTGTTATGTCTGTGAAAACAGCTTTGGTTGGCAAAAAACTGAGATAGTATTAAGTTTAGCATATGAAGATGTTCTCTACTATTCTCTATGAATATCTCTGGCAACCATTGCATTTACAGCTTCAGTTGTAGCTGCTATACATTAAATAGCAAATAATATTGTCAGAAAACTATCATAAAAATAGCATTACGAACAAGGAAAAGAGAAAAAACAAAAAATTTAAACTGTGAAATGAACATAAATTTGTTACAATGGTATGATATATAATTGATGTGTACTAAATCCTATAATAAGTTTCACTGAAATCATGGCAAGCGAGTTAATCTTCTGGAAATTGTGAAGGACTTTATTGTAAACTTCTCTTTATTAATTTTATTTATTTTTTATGTTAAGAAAACTTGAAAGTAATAAAATTAGAGCTTGAAAATAAGATAAAGAAACAAGTTAATGGAACACTCACCAATTTTTTTTTGCATTCCATAAAGCAAATTGTCTCACTCCCAAACTCCAGTCCATCTGTTGATGACAGTGAACTGGACATGGCATTAGATTCAATTATTCAGATTGCTAAAAAAATTAGGATAAACACAGGAAAATGAGGATACCTGAATGAATAAGGAAATAGTTATATATTGTTCATGACATCATGTAATAAAATCAACAAAAAAATTTAAAAAGTACATCATAAAGAAGTCATTAGTGGAACTTGTTTCTGATATACTAACAAGACAAAGCAAGAATACCATGCAAATGTAACAATTCTTTACAAAATCAGATTGAGACATGTGACCTCATTAAGAATTGGATTTAGGGGATGCAGATGATAGCCATGCAAATGGAAGACGAGAATCATAGGGAATTGTAAAACATGGATATAAACAAACACATTATTTCTTGCAAAATTCACCATATTTACTGATTTAATAAGCCAAGTTTTTGCTCTACTTTGTTGCAGAACTAATTCTTGTATTTGTGGTCTTGTAATATATCACACAATCAAAAAACAGCAAGAGGAAAAGAAAAAGGAAAAAAACATTCAGAAACAACTGAAAGTCATAAAAGAAGCAACCAATAGTAATGTCCTTGAAGTGGCTAAAAATTGAGAAATACTATGTTGGAAAAGGTCCACTAAAAACATTGCCAAGGTTGTGAAGGAAAATGCAGAAAAAAAATGGATAAAATAAAACAGAAAGATCATATTTTCCCTTTGTTTACAAATTTGAGATACAAATATCAGCTTGAAGAGATAACGAGAACTGTACATAGTGCCAAAATTATGGGTAAGCTCTTTGTAAAAGTGATACAGTTTTAGTTGACATTTCAACATAAAAACATTCAATAATGACTTTGCCTAAAATCACAACAGGTAATGATTTGTTGTTTTTGAAGCTAGATTAAAATATTGTATGGTGAAAATGAGTATAGAAAATGAAATTAGATTTCAGAGTTCAGACAAAAATCTTGCCTTCCTCTAAGAAAGTTCAAATTTCAGGTCCACAATTTTTATGCTTGCTTTAGTGCACTATTTTGAATAGAGTTTACCACAAAGATTTATGCTAGACTAAATAATTCCAAAAAATCGTCAAGGTCAAGAAGAGAAGTATCCCTTCTTAAGCAATAGGGAATTGGTAAAATTTATACTAAAACAAGAAAGCTGTTGATTACTCTGGAAATATAACTTGAGGAGGGTACAAAGAGGAGTTTTAAGAAGAATAACTTTGAACGGAGTGTTGTCATAATTTAAACAATGCACAAAATCAAAACATGGCAAGTGACATACGACAACAATCTGCACAAATTGTGTCCTGCTATCAACAATGCTGATAAGTAGCCAAAAATTGAAGCTAAACTGATAAGCTTTCCTGAAGCATTTCAAACTAAACAACTTATCATACAGGGATGTTTTGCTATGCGACCAAGCTATTTATCCTCTTATATAAAAGTTTGCTTTTGGAACAGTTGTCTATGTTTTGTATTTACATTTCCAATCACAATCAATGATCTATGATCAGTCATTCATAACATTTTTGTAACATGAATTTTATGATCTGAAACATGATACAAAAATTGTAGAATCTGAAACAAGCAATAAACAGGAAATAATAAACACAAAAATAGCAAACAAAGAACAAAGCAAAACACAGAATTCTTTAACACAAACACAACCTATTTTATTGTTCTGATACCAAACTCAAACTCCTAATCAAGATGTAGTGCCAGGATTCAATACTGAAGTCATTACCTCTTAAGAACTACAAAATTTGGTTGGTTAAAACATAAAAGTAAAAAAACTCGAGAGTATCCAAATAGAGGAGAGTCCATTAGATCCTTCTCATAAGATGAATGAATAGACATGTCAGACTTGTGATAAGTAGCCAGTTCAAAGGGGGGAACACAATGCAAAGCGAATGCCAATTACAAAACCATCTATCAAAAAGATTCAGTAAGAAGCTAAAATCTATCCTCATATACAAGCATTGCTAGATCTGGCTGATTCAACAACCAGCTTCAATCAACCAACAACCAGAAACATGGGCCTCAAAGTCTTTGATTTCATTTTTTATGCTCATAGTAGATTTGCATCCATTTGCTAGCCTAATTGCTATTGTGTCGAGAATTTCTTAAGGCAAAAAAATAAAACCAGAAAAAAATTCAGGCGCAATAAGAACAATACCAGGCATTGAGATTGAGATTGCTTGGCTAGCTTGCAAAGTGTAGTTTGAATTTTATAAGTTTTTGTATACGCATAAAAATGGTCATGTCTATAATCCTGGCAATTAATTAAATATTTATTATTTAATTAATTTTTCTAAAAGTCCTCTACATATGATTAAATTTATTTAATTTAATTATATTGTTCATTCATCTTATTCTTCTTCCATGATTAAATAAATTTATTTTATTTAATTATTTTCACATGTCCACTTAATTAATTAAATAAATACATTCTATTTATTTAAATTAATTATCACTGTTTGAATTTAAATTAAATCTTTTGATTTAATTAAGTTTAAATATTTCCCCTTTCTTCTATTTTAATTCTTCTTCTAATTAATTAAATGTTTCATTTAATTAATTTCATAAAAGTGATTTAATTAAATAGATCTTATTTAATTAAAAATATCTTATGATTTCTTTCTAAATCCAAAATTAGGTATTTTAACCTAATTGTGCAATCTTCTCATATCATAATTAAATATTTTATTTAATTATGAGATATTCTGCTTTTTTTCAATAAAACTGATTAAAGCTCTTTTCTCACCACAAGTTTTCTTCTGCTTTTAAAAGCTTAATTAAATATTTTATTTAATTAAGAAAAGTTGAATGTCCTCCACAAATAAATAATTGATTTTTTTAATTAATTATTTATTAGCTTTTAATCTTTCTTTTATTCTTATCTTCCATTCTTTTTCCTCTTTCATAATAAAATAGAAAAATCTGTTTCTAGGGTTCTTCTATCTTATCCTTCAGTTTCATCTTTCTTCAACCGTTTGATCTGCCAGGAATTATCACAACCGTCAATCGAGACAGCCAATCAGAATCATTCAGAAAGCCCTATAAATACCTGTGTGAATCCAAACATTGGTAATAGGCAATTAAGTAGAGTTTATGCATTTAATTCATTTAGTATTCATAGCATCATGTTTATTTCAAGTTTCTTAGCTAAAATCAACATCATAGCTTAATCATGCATTCATATCATAGCAAAATCTCGTTCTTTAGGAAGACAGTTTGTTGAGCCTAGCCACTAATCTGAGAACACAAGGCTGGAATCTACAAAAACACTAAAGATAGAGGACGATAGGACGACAACAGGAACAGGATACTGAGTTTGCACATCTCTATTCCTTTTATATTTCTATTTTTGTTATAATGTTCTATTGGTGTGTTTGAACTGGTTTTAATTCATTTATGCACTTAATTTTCATACACACATTAAATGGCGCCCACCGTGGGGCCTATGCCCCGATTTTAGACTTCTTTCTTGCAGGCTTTTCTTGCAGGTTTGCTTACAGGTTTTCTGGCATTCGGCAGCGCGTTTTGGAAGATTCAGAAATTTTTATTTGCAGGTACTTCGGCGCATCTGGGCTCTGTTTCGGCGCATCTGGTCATTTCTACGGCGCATCTGGGAAATAGAGTGGCGCATCCGTCACTTTCTGCAGCACATTTAGACATTTAGTTAGCGCATTTAGGACTTTCTTTAGCGCATTTAAAATTGTATCAGAAAATTAAACAAAAATCTCTGCATTTAGAATAGCGCATATAGTTTCTATTTTCGCGCATCTGGGTAACAGAAGGGCGCATTTGTTTTCTGTTTTAGCGCATTTATGTAACAGAGTTGCGCTTCTGGTCTCTGTTTCTGCGCATTCGGGAGACAAAGCTTCACATCTGGAACTGTAACCGAGATTCTGAGTCTGACGCCTTCCGCAGATAGAATTTCTTTTATTTTATGTTGGGCTTAAAATGAATCAACCTAGGGTAGCCACCACACCTTTTATCATGCAGTTAAAACGAACCCCATGTCTGTTGTGAAGCAACATCTTCACTTAGATTAAATCACATTTGATTTTGGCGCACATAAAATGAATCTGTCTACTCTTATTGACTGTGCTTGAAGGTGGTAGGTGATTATGCTCTCACCCTGTGCAAACTAGGTGATCAGAAAACCAGACCCACTTTTCCCTGTGTAACCCTGATTTGATAATCGAAGTATCCTCTCCCCTTGCGCACTTGTGCGATCCTGGGTGCAAGAGAAACGGTTATTGACTCTAGAAATTGGGCCTGCCTTAAGGGAAAAAGTACTCACCTTAAGGGACGACTCAAACCGGCAACGGAGCTAAGGCCAAGCTACCCCCGACCGGTATATAAATGTAAATCTTAAGGGAAAACCTAAGGTTGCTTGTGGATGTGTCATACGGACGGAGTTGTATAAACCCTGTTGAGCTTAACCTCTTCAGGCTGGAGTGCCACCTTAATGGTGATTAATCTCTTGCCCCATGTATGGCCACTCGAATGGGGGTCCCGAACTAAATACCATTGTTTAGAAAGCCAAAAACCTTCTATTTGCTAGTCCAGCACCGGTCGGTGTGAAGCCTTCCACACTTTCGCAGTCAATAGTAGAGGTGATCAGCTCGCCATGGGAGTTTCATGGGGGTTGGAAGCTTGGTTGGCCTAAGAAGAGAGTGCACTGTAAGGGGGAGCCCGTGCAGCCAAGCTTCTGGATTCACACGCTACTGATATGCGGTTGGGGAAACCCACGTGGAGTCTAGCGGATATTGTCCTGGCCTAACCTAGGTTGTACTTGTCCTATTATGTGCTTGGTTACGAATCAACTTAAATCAGACTGTTTGCTGTGCTTTCCAAACATTAATTTAGATAATGGATCATCCAAGAACAAACATGACAAATTTCAGCTAAAAACTGGTCAAAACTGTCCTAGAAAAATTGCTTTAGCGCATATAGGGGAAAATTGCAGCGCATTTAAGCTCTGTTCTAGCGCATCTGTGTTCTGTTTCGGTGCATTTAGGATTTTGTGCTGCGCATAGGTGCTCTGTTTCTGTGCATATGATATTTTCTGCAGCGTACTTGACCATTGTTGTAGCGCATTTGGGAAACAGAATAGCACTTTTAGGTTTTTTTTCATAGACCCGACTTTCTAAAATTTTACTCCCATGTTAAGAAAGTGGAAATCAACCAAGTTCACTAAGAAATCAGTTTTCAATAGGATCAAGAAGCCCAAAACAAATTTCAGTTACAAGAAGACCTTAGATCGCAGAAAATTCTTGTATAAGAGTCGAGACGTCTTGCTCCATTATCGCACATTCCTCCATAGATACCAAGACTACATTAGAGGATTCACCGACGATTATGCTGTAGAACCTTTGGCTACCCAAGCTTATTATCAAAGATTAGCCTTATCTCAACGTCGTAATTTGAATCAACCTCTTGAGTTTGAGAACATACCACAACCTTCAATTGAATATTCAACGCGTCCCAATCAAATCCTTCAGTGACCCTCGACCATATTCAAGGATTTCTTACATATGCTTGTTTTTACGAGATCTCAACACAACAAAGCAGGAGAAACACCTCAAGAAGAGGGTGAATGAGGTAGTCCTCTTTTTAGTGTAAGTCGTAATCCCCTTTTCAGTAACAACAATATGGCTGATGGAGAGGAAAGTTTGATACTTAAGAGCAAAAACATGAACAAAACTCCTATAGATAGTGATGATGAACAAGACGACGAACTTGAACTTAGAGAGGCAGAACAAAATCCCAAGTTTCTTAAAGTCCTTGAAAAGATTATACAACGTGACAAAGAGAAATACTTTCTTTTTCTAGCAGATCAAGGAGCTAAATTGCCTCAAGACTTTGATACTGAGAAATTAAAAACCACCGAGGAAGAGCCATCCCCATCTGAATATGCCTCCTTAAAAAAAGAGTTTAGAGAGATGCAGGGAAAAATCCAAGAGTTACAAGGAGGAACCACAACCAAGAAGTACACTTTGGATGACATATGTCCTTATCCTTTTGATAGAAGTCTCAACATGATTCCATTTCCTAAACACTGTGAAATCCCCAAATTTGATCGTTATAATGGAAAATCAGACCTAGTTGACCATGTTAGAGACTTTCAAAACATGACATTGGAATTTTCCCACGAAGATACATATTTATTGTGATTATTTCCTCGAAGCCTTGGAGTCAACTCTATGGAATGGTTATCTAAGATTACACCTCCTATTCGAACATTTGAGGAACTGATGAATTTATTCATAAAACAATACTCCTACAACGTTCAACACCAGATCACCATGATTGATCTTTGCAAAGTTACGCAAAAACCTGGGGAATCTTTCACTACCTTTCTTCAAAGATGGAGGAGAATGTTCGCTAGGTACCCCCGTCATGTCCCTGAAAAGGAGAAAATGGTTACTTTCATCAATAGCCTCAACTCAGAAATGAGTTATCGTTTAAATCTGCACTGTCCACCTTCCTTTGAGAAACTGATTGAAGATGCCCTCACCATCGAAAGTGCTTTGGTCAAAAGAGGGACCATAAAACTTGATAGGGACAACCCTGCCTCATCTAACCATTACAACAATCAGGACAAGTCCAAGTTTTGGACCCGCAACAAGAATGTTGTAAATGATGGTGTTGTAGATGCAAATCATGTCACGACTAAGCCATTTATCCTGAACACTCCTCGTAACAATAATTACAACCATGTCAATTCAGTCGCAAATCAAGGAAACAATCATCCCCCTCCAACGAACTACAATCAAGGGACTGCCAACAACCAAAACCACTGGAACAACAACAACAACAACAACAACACTTCAGGGAATACCTCAAACACGAAACCACAACGCTTTCCATTCTTCTCCAATAGAAGAGCTTTTACTCCACTAGGACAATCCTTAGAATCGGCTTTCAAAGAAGTCATGGCAAAGAACGTCCTTATGTTACCCCCACAACGCAATTACGAACCTAATGTAAAACCTCCATCATGGAACGAAGCTTCTTTTTGCGACTACCATAGGTGCAGAGGTCATCATACAAACAACTGTCAAGGTTTGAAACACGCTATTCAAGATCTCATTGACAAGGGCATTATCACAGTAGAAGGACAACAAAAATCCAACGAAGATCACCAAGCGTTTCGAAATCCTCTACCAAATTATCAAAAGGGAGAATCTTCTGACAAAACTGTGAACCAAATTGATGATAATGTAATCCGTCACCTCTATACGGACGATGAGCGAGTCAATGTCATAAAAATCAAAGAGAAAGTAGACAATGGACAAGTAAACGTCACAACAAGAGCACAAGCTAAGGTTGTTTTGAAAGGTACCTCTTCAAAATCCAATGAGACCTCTCCTCAACACCAATACGACTTAGTTAACCAACTTCGAAAAACTCCAGCTCAAATCTCCATTTTCGAACTTCTAAAGATTTCCCCGGCACATAGGGAGATTTTAGATAAAACCCTCGTTGAAACGACTGTATCTACGGATTTGGATGTGAATCGATTTCAAACCATGGTAGGACATTTGTCCTCCCCCACATGCCTTTCATTCTCAGACAAAGATGATGTTTCCCTAACTCATCCCCACAATTCATCATTATACTTAGAGGTCATGATCCACAAATTCCGTGTCAAACGTGTTCTAATAGATGGAGGGGCTGGTCTAAACATATGTACTTTGAAGGTGATTCAAGCATTAGGATTTGCCGAAGACTCCATTGATCCTAGAAGGAAGATTACCATTAAAGCCTATGATGATGAGGAGAGAACGTCTAAAGGTCTAATCATGCTACCAATCAGAGTGGGACCTGTTATCAAAAACACCTTTTGCCAAGTTTTAGAGCGAGATCTTGCATACAATATCTTGTTAGGTCATCCTTGGATCCATGAGATGCAAGCTGTTCCATCCACTTACCACCAATGTCTTAAGTTTCCGTATGATGGACAGGAAATTACTATACCAGCTGATAACTCAAACGCCCAAACTTTCGCCAATGTCAAAGCTCATCAAGATACTTTGGTTCCGAATAATCGAGAAGCACTTGCTGATACTTCTTCTCAACATGCTACACACATCAGTCAGTTAACTAAAATCTTTGACAAGAAACTACAGTTCAAGGAAAGTGGAGTTGGGGAATATTCCCTTTGTCTTGCTAATCTACCTACATCTCCTCGATCACATGGGAAACCTTCTATTACACCACAACAGATATCAGCAGCATCAACATCAGCACAGGTACAAACAGAGCCCACTACCAAGTTCAATGGACAATTTATCAAAGAAAAATTTCCCATGGGAGATCCTGAGGATACATCAATTCTAGATTGGCTCTATAAAGACGAAGAGGATGCAATTCTAAACGTCACCTTACCAACAGAACAATATGGGAAAGGATATTCTATCATGCAAAAGATGGGATATGATAATGGTCCTCTTGGAAAGAGAAAAGAAGGCGTAGTTGAGCCTATCCATCTTCCAGGACTTGCGGCATATGATAAAACTGGAATAGGCTATGAGGCTACCCAATCTAAACAATCCCAAGGTAATGTTTTTACACTGCAAAAAGGTTCCGATAAGAATGAAACATGTTTGGTATCAGTCCTGAATTACATTGCAAATAACTCTGACACAGATTCTGCTGAATATGAATGGGATACCATCCATGATAACAAATTTTGGAGAGACAAAGAGGTAGATGTCATACATAAGTATACGCCCGCTTTGATCAAAGGAGAAGGTTCAAGATCCCAACCACAAGAATCTGAACCACAAAGCAACTATGAGTCTAGTGATACTGAGTCGGATTTTAACGAACAAGATTATCAGGAGAATAGTCCCATCATTGACCTATCTCATACCTCGGATCCTACCGATAACTCTGTCTTGACCCTAACCATCGCCAATTTTACACAACCAGACGACGTCCTACCATTAATCCATCCTGATCTCATTGACTGGGATCTTACCGAACCTATGGATATACCTATTTTTCCAAACGACGAAGCTATCATAAACTTCCTTTCCGCCGAAGATGTAAATAATTGTTCCACTAGCGATTTTCAGTATGAAGTCTGTAATCAGGAGAGTGTCAAGTCTCCTAGCTGCAAAAATGAAAATAAAGATAAACGGTCTAGTGGTGAAAACCAGAATCTGGCAGTACTAGATCAAGCAAAAGACAAAATAAAGAGCGTATCAGATGGTGAAAACCTTTTTGAGGCACCATCTGATGGGACTCTTGACACTCTCCCAGAGCATTATCATGAGCGATCATCCATCTTGACTGAGCCTACAAAGGAAATCAACGTTGCAACTGCAGATAATCCAAGGATCCTACAGATAGCTGAATCAATGACAGCTAAAGAAATCCCAGAGTTCATGAATTTTCTCAAGGAAAATCAAGTCAATTTTGCATGGTCATATGCAGATATGCCCGGCCTTGATCCTGATCTCATTATGCATCATTTATCTATCAAATTAGGAGCCAAACCAGTAAAACAAAACTTCGAGAAAGATGAATCTCATATTACTATTGGTTAAAGAAAGAACTCAAGAAGCTCCTCGTCTGGGTTTTATAAAGATCAATTGACTATATGAATGGATTTCCAATATTGTGCCGATTAGAAAAGACGGAGACAAGCGTGTAGGTATGCATTGATTTGAGAGATGTATGAGAAGCTTAAGGATGACTCCTTCAAATGCTCGACACTATAGTTGATCTAACAGTAGGCCATGCCATGTACTCATTAATGGATGGTTTCTCGGGTTACAACCAAATCAAGATTGCACCAGAAGACCAAGAGAAAACAGCTTTCACTTGTCCGTGGGGAACGTATTGTTGGAATGTCATGCCTTTCGGCTTGAAAAATGCTGGAGCTACTTATCAAAGAGCTATGACTACGATCTTTCACAACATGATGCACACATTCATGGAAGATTATGTAGATGACATATTGGCAAAATCACACACCAGAGAAGGAAACTTGGAGATACTATCTAAAATATTCACCAGATTGGAGAAATTCAAAGTTCGCTTAAACCCTAAGAAATGTGTTTTTGGGGTCACGTCGGGAAAACTGTTAGGATATATTGTTTCAGAAAAGGGAATTGAAGTAGATCCTGCTAAAGTTTGCGCAATCATGGAGATGCCTCCCCCAAAGAACATTAGTCAGTTGAGATCCTTACAAGGGCGACTCCAGTCTATCCGCAGATTCATTGCACAATTGGCTGACAAAAGTCTACCATTCACACATCTCCTACATAAGAATGTTCCTTTTAGATGGGATGATAAATGTGAAATGGCATTTCAACAAATCAAGCAGTACCTGATGAATCCACCAGTTCTTGTACCACCAAATCCAGACAAACCATTGATTATGTATATTGCTGCAACCGAGACATCTTTGGGAGCATTATTAGCACAAGAAGACCATGAAGGGAAAGAACGGGCAATTTACTACATCAGCAGAACATTGACAAGTCATGAGCTTAGTTACACTTTCATTGAGAAGGATCGTTTGGCAGTCATCTTCGCTTCCCAGAAATTCTGACATTACATGCTAACTCATACAATTAAGCTTGTTTCCAAAATTGATCCACTCAAGTATCTACTAAGTAAAGCATCACTGACAGGAAGGTTAGCAAAATGGATCATGATTTTGAGTGAGTTCGACATCCACTATGTTGATCGCAAAGCAATCAAAGGACAGGTTATCGCGGATCAACTAGCAGACGCTCCTCTCCAAACAGAGCACCCTTTACACATTGAATTTCCAGATGCTGATGTCTTCACAGCAGACTTTAAGCAGCCATGGTCCTTATACTTTGATGGTTCTTTTACTCAACATGGCTCGGGGGCAGGCATTCTCTTCGTCACCCCTCAAGGGCATACCATTCCTAGGTCCTATAGGTTAATGTTTCCATGCACCAATAACATAGCCGAATATGAAGCACTGATCACTGGACTGAAAATAGCATTGGAATGGAGGATTACCGAGCTACAAGTTTATGGTGACTCACAACTAGTCATTAATCAAATCAATGATGACTATCAGACTAAAGATGACAAGTTGTTACCATATAAGAAGATGATTGATGACTTCAAGAAGTATTTTGTGGACATTCAGTTCACACAAATTCTGAGGATTGACAACAAAGCAGCCGACGCTATGGCTACGATCGCCTCATTGATACAACTCCCAGACAAACAGACTCGCTATGAATTTCTGGTGGAACAATTATTTACACCTGCCTATGACACACCTGAAAGCCAGATTATCTGCCACCTAGTAGGATCCGATTCACCCTGGTATGGCAAGATTTATGCATACCTAAAAGATGATATATTACCACCTGACTTGTCCCGTAACCAAAAACGTAACTTTATCTGACAATCCTCTCGATATACCCTTATCGCTGATACCCTTTATCGCCGTGGTCTTGATGGTACTTTACTTCGATGTATTGAACGTGACAAATCTGACAAAGCTTTACAAGAAGTTCATGGGGGCATTTGTGGTACTCATTCGAGTGGACTAACCTTATCCAAAAAATTGATCAGAATGGGTTACTACTGGCCTACAATGGAAAGGGAATCATTTACCTTTGCTAAAACATGCTCAAAATGTCAGATTCATGGGAATCTTATTCATGCTCTTGCACAAGAACTTCATTCGTTTACACCCACCTGGCCATTCTCTCAATGGGGGTTAGATCTAGTGGGAAAAATTCATCCTTCTTCTTCAAATGGGCATAAGTTCATCATCACAACAACGGAATATTTCACTAAGTGGATTGAGGCAGTACCTCTCTCTAAAGTCACTGGAAAACAGATCTCATCCTTCATTCTCAACTACATTATTTGTCGATATGGTATTCCTAATGCCATTATTACAGATAATGGTCGACCATTCAAAAATCAGGATGTTGATGAACTTTGTGAAAGATTCCATATTCAGCACAGATATTCCACGCCTTACTATCCTCAAGGGAATGGCCAAGCAGAGGCCTCAAACAAAACCATACTAAAGATTTTGAAGAAGATTGTCAATGACTCAGGGAGGGATTGGCATGTTCAACTCAATCCCGCCTTGTGGGCTTACAGAACTAGTGTCTGAACGCCAACAAGAGCAACACCTTTTGCCCTCGTCTATGGAGCAGAAGCCATACTACCTTTAGAGGTAGAAATACCTTCCTTAAGAGTATCACTGAAAGGTCTCATAACAGAGGAGGACTACAGAGTTTCCCGACTCCAAGAGTTAGAACTTTTAGATGAAAAGAGACAGAGAGCAGTAGACCATTTAAAAGCATATCAACAGATGATGGCTCACAGCTATAATCACAAAGTCAAGCCACATACCTTTCAGGTGGGTGATCTAGTTCTGAAAGAGAACCCGCGCAATCAACAAGATAGAGAAAAGAAAGGAAAGTTTGAACCAAATTGGTTGGAGCCCTTATGGTTATTCAGGTCGGATGAGAACGCCCACAAGTTATCAGCGCCCAGGAAAATTTGTGGATGAACCATCAACGTTATACATCTTAAGAGGTAGTATGTTTAAAGTAGAAAAAATCACGAAGAAATACAAAAATAGCAGAAAAAGTCCACGAAAGAAATACAAAAAGCGGCGGAAAAGTCGAAGAAATACAAAAACAGCGAGGAAAAAGTCACGAAGAAACACAAAAACGAAAAGCGAGGAAAAGTCCACGGAAGAAATACAAAAACAGTAGAAAAGTCCTGAAGAAATCCATACAAAAAAATCAAAACATTTTAAAAATACAAAAAAATCAAAAGAGAATGTCCATGGGAATTTGAAAACACAGCAAACCAGGCGGATCTATTAATGAGAAAAATCTAAAAAATAAAGAAATCGAAAAAATGCAATAAATACAGATAGTGAAAATCTGGCAAACAGACGCTATCTGTACCTCTCCATCTATTAGTTCCTGCTTTGCACTTTATCTTTTCAAAAGCTTTCCTTTTTCCGCATCTTTTTCCGCATCTTGAGGTCATTAATCGCACCATCCTGCCGCCATTTGCCTAGAGAGCTAAAACGTCTTACCATGGCTTAATCGTTTGTACATATTCCTTTCCGCAAGTTGTGTCAATCAACAAGGCAAAACTCAACTGGGGGCACTTAACTTTCAGAACATACCAAAACAGCTAGACCATGACATAGCAATACGAGCATACCAACAAACAACAAACTCCTTTGTCAATGTTATCCGCTCATGACACATTTTTCAGCAAGCTATCATATCACTTGTCTATTGGATGATCCACATATCCGAATAATGTATGCATTAATAGTATTACATGTTTGATTAAAAGTTGTTTGATTTTCGATATCATTACTCGGGAGCATACTCAATGATGTACTGCACTAGAGTAGCAAGGAACGAGAATGATTTTTCTTTGTCTGCTGTCTTGAGGTTAACAGCCCAATCTGATGCAAATATGTCAAAGGACATGGCGCTCAAAGCAAATATCATCAATGATAGTTCCACATTTGCATCAGAACGGTGGTTAATCTTTGTCTGTTTATGCAAAAAATGCTCAGGTCATCTCGGTTCAATTATACCTCGATGCTTGTGTTCGCTTGCTATATCAAAATTCATGAAAGTTGTACTCTGGTCATCATTGGCACTAAATTCCCCTCTGCTGCTTGTACATACTCCCAACATTTTAAATGTTCTATGATGATTCAAGAAGGCTTATAACAGGCTCAACAAACTGGTTAGTTTCATATAGTTGCATGATTCATTAGCTCATTGTCCCTCTCTCATCTGTTCCATTATTTTAAGGCTGAATAAGTGTGTTATTCCAGTTATTCCATGTGGTTTCATTCCATTCCATTCCATTCCATTCCTTCCATTTCCATTTCATTCCATTCCATTTCCTTCCACCTCCATCCATTCCATTTATCCTTATCCATTTCCTTCCATTTCATTATCCATTTATCCATTCCATTATTCATTTCATTCCATCATTCATTTCTCATTTTATCATCTACCGTTGCATTACCATTCACATTTATCCTTTTATTATCATGTTACCATTTTACATATCATTTTACCATATTACCATTCATACCACATTCATTTTCTACCATATCACGATGCATTTCATACATGGAAAATTCAAAAAGACATTAACATCTCACATATATACATACATCATCACAAAATCATTGCATATACATCATAATCACTAGATCATCCTGCATCATATGGATTAGTCCGCACATGTAATAAAAGCATATCAAAATCCATCTCATAACATACATGCATAAATGTCATATCCATATCATATCATAAATGCATGAACATAAACATCATCAGAAATACCGCCACTGCATATCATCACTCATCAAAATAATACAAATGTTCAAATGTCCAATGAAACTAATAAAAGGTCAGAACATAAATACATCATACATGATCAACACTCAGTATACATAATGAATCAAGCCCCAAAAATGGCTAACTTGTCGATGCCCCTGACGGAGCTGGTCCAGAAGGAGGTGGCCTGCCGCTGGTCCCTGCATCAGGATCCCGTCGAGTCTCGGTAACCTCTCTGCCGTGTGTCGATGTCTGGGATCGGGTCCTCGTCCGGCTGTGTGATCTGGGATATGGCTCTCGCCGCTCAGGAGGGCATATCTCCTCGTAACGAACTCTATAGTACTATGCCTCTCTGGCTGCCTCGAATCCCTCTGCAATGGCCTCTCGTAGGGATGTACTCTCTACGGTACCCATCAATCTCTGTGCTACACCCTCAGCCTCCTGCTACTAACTGTGCCACCTGAGGATCTGGGGCAGGCATCTGAACCTGTACCTGTGCCTGAGCCTGTGCCTGAGCTTGTGTCTGAGCCTGTGCCTGTGCAAGCTGTGCCTGTAACTGCACTATCATGCTCTGTGCCTGCACCAACTAACTCTGAAGCTGTGCCTGCTGCCCCTGAAAGGTCTGCACCTGACCCTGCAACACATCTATCTGTGCCTACTGGGACGAGGATGTCACCCTAATCACCGTCTGTGGCCTGGCACCGGATCTGGACCGCCGAGGAATCTGTACCCTGCCGAGACTGTCTAGTATCTGCTGTCTCTTCCCATCCCTGTCATCTCCATCATCTCCGTCCTCTGAGCTGCTCTCCTCCTCCCCAACTCCACTCTCCTCGCTCTCCTCTCCCTCCTCCTCCTCTCGACCCCTAGCCTGCTCCCCTCCACCCATAGCCTGCTCCCCTCCACCCATAGCCTGCTCTCCACCTGCCACACCTCCCGGTATCCCTGCTCCTGGCTGCCGGACTGCTCTGATGGCCCGTGCCTCATCTGGCACTGTGAATCATGGAAAAGGATGCGTATGAAAGTACTGGGCGTAGTCATCTATCATCCCTGCATCCAATATGTCTGGCCTGTCCACCCATACCTCGGGTTGTAAAGCTATGTACTCTGTGTAGGCTGCCTGGTAGGGAATGCATGGCCCCCATCCTACATCCCCCTTGCGCCGCCCATAATGAGCAATGCCCTGGGGCATCCCCTGCATAAAACCAAACTGTCTCAGCACCCGTAGTGCCAAAAACCTCTCAATAATAAAGGGCGTCCACCCTATCAGGTATCGCGGTCTGCACACAAACGACATCTCTAACTGATCCGTCTCCCATGCCTCGCAGTCTGTGTACGGCCTCCATATCATGGCATCTACATCATCTAGCACTCACCGCCAGTACTCTACCTTGCCCAACCTCTGCTGGACAACTGCACTAGAATACACATATACGTATGGCCTCCCTGCTAGTCTCGCCCTAGTACACAGTGGTCTGGTGACAACAATGTGCTCCCACGCCCAGATCTGTAATAATGTAACTCCACTCGCCAGGCTGGTGGATCCTCTGTATACAATCCGATGAAGGTCATGATACATATCTGCCAAGACGCAGCTCCCCCAGGAAAATCTCTATGGCTGAGTGATCATCCACTCTAGCATCCTCCCCCACCCCACGGCAAAACCCTTGGACCGATGGTCCGGTCCAAGGAAACCTCCAACAAATGCTGCCAATACCGCTACTAGAGCTGGATACCTGCTGAAGTCATCCCAGTCTATCCAGTACCCATAGATACCGGGATCGCCACATATCCGCTGTAATGCCTCTGTCCCACCGATCTCCTTGTGGTCATAAACCACAAGGGCTCCAACCACCGGAATCCCCAAAATCCGATACACGTCCTCCGGTGTCACACTCATCTCACCCGTCGGCTGGTGGAAGGTGTTATGCTCGGAATGCCATCTCTCGGCCAAGGCCGTCAACAGCCCCCTGTTGGCCCAAATGCCTCGCGGCATGGTCAACAGTGGCCCCAATCCACAATCTGCAATCACCTGTAACTCGGCCGGTGTCAACTCTCCTATCCGCTCCCAGCACAAGGGGAACCGCTCTCTGATCTGGAGGCTTTTGAAAGCCTCCTATTTTGTCCAAAAACATCACAACACCCAACATAACATATCAATAATCTATATCAAGTGTTTCATCAATCTACCAGCATGTCTAATCAATCTACTCTATCATCATTTACTATTTGTTTTTCTTTTCAGGAAAGCAAATTTATCAAACACATATCCTTTGCTGTTTGTATTTCAATCATGAATGCAAAATTAAATCTCTATTTTACTATTTGCTTTCTATCGCAGAAAGCAAATTTATCACAACGTTTACTCTTTGTTTTTCAATCGCGAGAAGCAAAGTTATCAAATTCCAATCATTCAATCTCTCATCTACTCTTTGTTTTTCAATCGCGAGAAGCAAAGTTATCAAATTCAAATCAATCAATCTCTCATCTACTCTTTGTTTTTCAATCGCGGAAAGCAAAGTTATCAGTTTTTCTATTCGATTTTCTATCCTATCAACATGATGATCCGACCATTTATCTATCTATTGACTAAAGAAGCAATTTTTCTCATTCTTTTTCAGCAAATGGCCATTCTGGGGAAAATTTCCTAAATGCGCAACTCCGTTGCTCATATGCGCTAAAAACCCATATGCGCCAAAGTTTTTCTCGAAAGCGCTACGGAAAACCCTAGATGCGCTAAACTATTTGTCGAATGCGCTAAAACTATACCTAAATGCGCTAAAACGTTCAAAAAAATTGCAGTCCGACTTTAAATCAATTCAAAATCGATCAAAAATGCGAAATTTGACAACTTAGAGGTTTCAAATCACTCACCGGTGGTCCATACGCTGCTGGTCTCTGATACCGTCGCGCTCGCTCGAACCTATGTCTGTGCACGGGGATCACCATTTCGCCAAGTCACTCTCAGAGCTCAAAATTCACTGTAGCAACAGGGTGAAAATGACACCTCATTTTACCCCTTTTACCTTATAAGGGTCTTTTCAGGATGGGCAGTAGTGGCATTTCCCATTTTTCATCCTCTTTTTTTTTTTACTGGGGCATCAACCACCTTATCTATCAGGAGCTAAATCACTGTTCCTCATCAATTTCTTTTTCCGTGATTTATCTCCCGAGGGGGCATCATCAATATCGAAAATCGAGAAACATATCAGGGGCAAATTTTTTATTTTCTTTGAAGCAATGCATTTCACACATCACTTCAAAGAGGGGCAAAATGTATCACGCATAAAAATGGTCATGTCTATATTCTGGCAATTAATTAAATATTTATTATTTAATTAATTTTTCTAAAGTCCTCTACATATAATTAAATTTAATTAATTTAATTATATTGTTCATTCATCTTATTCTTCTTCCATAATTAAATAAATTTATTTTATTTAATTATTTTCACATGTCCACTTAATTAATTAAATAAATACATTCTATTTATTTAAATTAATTATCACTGTTTGAATTTAAATTAAATCTTTTGATTTAATTAAATTTAAATATTTCCCCTTTCTTCTATTTTAATTCTTCTTCTAATTAATTAAATGTTTCATTTAATTAATTTCATAAAAGTGATTTAATTAAATAAATATTATTTAATTAAAAATATCTTATGCTCTCTTTCCAAATCAAAATTAGGTATTTTAACCTAATTGTGCAATCTTCTCATATCATAATTAAATATTTTATTTAATTATGAGATATTCTACTTTTTTCAATAAAACTGATTAAAGCTCTTTTCTCACCACAAGTTTTCTTCTGCTTTTAAAAGCTTAATTAAATATTTTATTTAATTAAGAAAAGTTGAATGTCCTCCACAAATAAATAATTGATTTTTTTAATTAATTATTTATTAGCTTTAAATCTTTCTTTTATTCTTATCTTCTCTTCTTTTTCCTCTTTCATAATAAAATAGAAAAATCTGTTTCTAGGGTTCTTCTATCTTTCTCTTCAAATTCATCTTTCCTCAACCGTTTGATCTGCCAGGAATTATCACAACCGTCAATCGAGACAGCCAATCAGAATCATTCAGAAAGCCCTATAAATACCTGTGTGAATCCAAACATTGGTAATAGGCAATTAAGTAGAGTTTAGGCATTTAATTCATTTAGTATTCATTTATCATAGCATCTTGCTTATTTCAAGTTTCTTAGCTAAAATCATTGTCATAGCTTAATCATGCATTCATATCATAGCAAAAATCTCGTTCTTTAGGAAGACAGTTTGTTGAGCCTAGCCACTAATCTGAGAACACAAGGTTGGAATCTACAAAAACACTAAAGATAGAGGACAATAGGACGACAATGGAAACAGGATACTGAGTTTGCACATCTCTATTCCTTTTATATTTATGTTTTTTTAATAATGTTCTATTGGTGTGTTTGAACTGATTTTAACTCATTTATGCACTTAATTTTCATACACACAGCAAGCACTGGTCCCATTGTGTTCACAACCTTGGCATCATCAACACCGTCATTGGTAACATGTTTATTTTTGACCCAATATTTATTTTTGTCTGTGGGTGGATTTGCATTTGTGTTTTTAGGACCATATTTTAATTCCCCTTTAGCAATGAGGGATTTCTCAACTTGGACACCTTTCTTGACTAGGTCTGTGAAGGTTGTGCAGTAATGAACTTGCAATCCATCTTTCAATGGGCCTAGGAGTGTTTGGAAAAACATGTCAACCTTTTCTTTCTCAGGTATATCAATGTGACAATGACTTGCTAGACTTCTCCATCTTTGGAAGAATGGGATAAATGTTTCACCAGCATCTTCTTGTGTAAGATTGCATAAGCTAGTGATGGAGGTGTCCATGTCAATATTATATGCATAATTTTTCACAAATTTTTCTTTAAGTTCATCCCATGTTTTTATCCCTTTTAGAGTGGAGAACCATTCAAGTGCAGACCTGTAAGACTCTTAGAGAAAAGTATCATCAAGTAAGTTTGTTCATAGGAAATTTCCATACAGTTGGTCGTGAATTCTCAAATGTGTTCAATAGAATTTTTCTTGCCCTTGTATTTGGTAAAATGTGGTGCCACATATCCAGGAGGGAATGATAGCATGTACAAATTGGTGTCGAAAGGATATAACCATAGGTCATATATGACATGTGTGATTTCTTGTCCGACGCTTGCATGTTTTCTATGGTTGTTTGTAAGTGAGCCACTCGAGTTGTTAAGGCATCGATTATGGGATTATTTGTTGCATTAGACATGGGAGTGATAGGTATCCCATGGGTCCCCCTTTTTTGTGAAAATATGTTGGTTTTTTGTTGAGGGATGTGTTGTTTCAAGATGTATGATGTGTTTTGGTTCATATGTTGTTGGTATTGAAAGTTTGGATTAGGGACTTGTTGATGGGTATGAATATGTGATGAATATGTTGGAATGTGCCCTCCAACCATTTGGGTCAAAATTTGGAGAATATGTTGACCATGAATATTTTGGTGTCCAAATGATGCCATGTGTTGCGCATTCAAATTTCCTTGTCCAAATTGTTGGAATTGTCCATGGGGAATGTTCATGTTTTTTCCCTTGTGAAGTATTGGTATTGAATTGTGATGGTGTGTTAACGTTTGGTTGTGGTCCTCAAATAAAGACACATTGTTTACTTCCTCCAAAGGGATTGAATGAGGTACCAATGAGAGGATTTGATGATGAGGCACCCATGGCACTAGATGAAGCTCCAAATAGAGGATTTGAAGAGCTTTCCCCCATTGATGAGGATCCAAAGGTGGCACCAACTGATTGAGATGATATTGTGGACATTGTTGGCATTGATTGTGTCATGGCTTGTGAAATAATTGGTGTCCCTCCAACGGATGTTGCATTGATTGAATTGGAATTGTTTTGATTGGTTGTGTCATTGGAAGTAGCATTAATGGTACTTGTGGCAGTTTGTGAGGTAGCACCAATAGAAGTATTGCTTGTATTTTTTTGAGGTTAACTAGTGTTGGGAATGTTGTTTGTATTGTTGACATTATGGTTTGGTGATGTTGGTCTCAAAGTGTTAATGTCAAAGCCACGTGGAAATTTAGCTCCTTGACTTAGAAGTATGGCCAAATATTTGTCTCTATCATGTAAAACCATTTCTTCTACGAAGGAGGCCGCTTCTGGATTTTGGGCTACGGCTTCTAGGTCTTCCTCAAATATTTTTCCATGTTCATCCCTACGTATGAATGGTCCAAAGGGATTATGTGACAAAGATGGCATGTTCATGGAAGATTGTATGTTCATGTTGCTAAATGGGTCAAAAAAGTCTAGTTTTGGTTCATGTCATAAGTGTTATTGTTGATGTTGGGATTGGAATCTTGTCCAAAGTTTTCCATTTGTCTTCTCTTTCTTTGAAGCCTAGTTTCCACCATAAAAGGGAATTGCTCAAATGATGGTGAGAATGACAACTAAATGCAAGGATGATGCTAGCCTATGTTTTTGTCTTTTTGATAAAGGATGACAATGCAAGACTATGTTTTTGGATTTTTGATAATAAGGGATGCAATATGACAATATTGTCTAAAGGAAATGACTAATTCCAAAGGACAATGAAGACTAGGATGACAAGTTATGACACTATTTTTTTTGTATTTTTGGAGGATGTCAATGCAAGGTGATAATGACGTTTGCCTAAGGGAAATGACTAATATAAGGTGATAAAATTGTCAAGAAAGGATGCCAAATTCCAAGGTGACAATGATGACTAATATGAAAATGTTGACTAAGGAAATGACCAATGCCAAGTCTAGATGCCAAATGAGGACTATGATGAAAGTTATGACAATGTTTTTGGATTTTTAAGGATAAGATATGCAAGGTGAGGACTAAAATGATTTGAATGTCTAAAGTTTGCAAATGCAATGGTCTAAATGATTTGGAAGAAGGTTGCCTAACCACCCTAAGCTTGATCTATGTCTCAATTTTGGAATATCAAAGGACTTGCTTGAAGGAATAAATGACAAGTGAGGTTTTCGAACTAGACTTTTGAGTTGGAAAGGTCTCACAAAAGGAAATGACTAAAGAAGATAATGATGACTAAGTCCAATGATAACCTACTTTTGAAAGTCAAGATTTTGCAAAGTAGGGAAAGGTTGTCTTAATCCCAAAATATGCAAGTGAAATTAGGACCTAGGTGTTGGTTTATGACTAAAAATGAAAATGGTGAGGCCTAATGAGGGGACGAAAATTTGCAAAGATGACCCTATGGTAAGATGCAAGCTAAAATGTGCAAGAAATGAGAAATTTGAGCAATTTTTTGATCTGGTTTTGACATAATGCTTCTGGACAGTTTGGACAAGTTTGACTTCAATTTTTGGTTTGTGACAGTCTTGTTTTTTTTAGGTGAATGCATCATTTTAGGTCACAGATGTGTCACAATATAGCAGATGCAGATTGGTTTCATCGAATGTGGTGTTACATAAAGTAAATGTGGCTCAATATTACAAATGTGACTTTCTGGCAAGAAAATGTGGTGCGAAATAGGCAAATGTGGTGTTTTGAAAGGTGAATGTGGTGTTCTACAAGGTGAATGTGGTATAGCAGAGTGAATGTGTTGCAACAAATGCGGTGCAAAAAGAAAAAAGTTTGATTTTTTTGCAATTTTGGTCAAAATTCTAAGTTGTTTGAGGTTGGCTATTTGTTTCCAGATCTGAAAGTGATGTCTTGTTTTCTTTGAATGTCTAAAAACACTTGGAAAACACAATATTTTGTCTTTTGATCAAACACAATAAAGACAAGCATAATCCTAGGTTAGGCCAGGACAATATTCGCTAGATTCCACATGGGTTTACGCAACCACACTTATTCTTAGTGTGTGAATCCAGAAGCGTGGCTGCATGGGCTCCCCCTTACATTGCACTCACTTCTTAGACCAACCAAGCTTCCAACCCCCATGAAACTCCCATGGCAGATTGATCACCTCTACTAAGAACTACAAGAATGTGGATGCCTTCACAATGACCGTTGTTGTGCTAGCAAATAGAAGGATTTTGGCTACTACACAAAGGTGTTTAGTTTGGGACCCTCATTCGAGTGGCCATACATGGGGAAAAAGATTAAGCTCCATTTAGGAGGCACTCCAGCTTGAAGAGATTACGCTCAATAGGGTTTTAGGGAGTACTACTTGGTTTGTATGACACATCCGCACTCGTAATCCTAGGCTTTTTGTTAGGATTCACATTTATATACCGGTCATGGGTAGCTCGGCCAAAGCGATTTGTTGTCGGTATGATTCACCTTGGGGTGAGTACTTTTTCCCACCAAGGAAGTCCTAAGTTCTAGAGTCAATAACCATTTCTCTTACACCTAGGATTGCACAAGTGCGCAATGGGAGAGGATAATTCGATTATTGAATCGTAAGGGTTACACAAAATAAGGTGGGTTTGGTTTTCTAATCACCTAGTTTGCAAAAGGTGAGAGCATAATCACCTACCACCTTCAAGCAAAATCAAGCAGAATTAAACACATTTTTTTTAGTGCACCAATTGAAGTGTTTTCTAATCTAGAAATTTAAACAAACATAATGTTTCAAAAAGATAGCCTTGGAAAATCGAACCTACAAAACCACAAGTTAGTAGTTTCACAAAGATATCTTGGACCCATGAAAGACTCAAAGCCACATGTTGCAACAACTCATTAGCAACCAGAAAATCCCTAAACTACAAATTGTAGAAAGGAAAAGTAGAATGCAAAATGAAATCAAGTCAAATATGCAAAAACTCGAGAGCAAAAGTTTAGCAGATGAAAATGTCGCAGTAGAGTGATTGCGTCATTTTGTACAATGAATGTGTCACAGTTCTCTGTTCTAGAATTTGACAGGAAAATGCCACTCAGTTTTGCATTCTAGAAGTTGACAGACGAATGCGGCAATTTTCAAGTCAAATGTGTTGTGAATGAGAAAATGTGTCACTATGCAAAGCGTATGTGTCACAACATAGTGAATGCATCATTCTGGGAAGAGAATGTGTCATGAAATTTCAAATGCATCATTCTGAAAAGCAAATGTTTTGCGGTCGTACCTATACCTACAAAACAAAAAAATGTCGTACGAAAAAATAAAATATGCATGATTTTGGCATCGAGTTCACCAATGTAACTAAGGGAATTTTCCTAGGGTTAGCATATTAAAGCATTAACATAAAAACCCAAAGTGATAATGAAGTGCAAAGGAAAAACATGAAAATAAATGAGACAATCTCACCAAAATGTCTTCATTCTCCATGGCTGACCTCCATTATACCTTCTTAACTTGCTACAAATATGATGTCGCCCTCATATTTATGATGAGAAATCTAATGACAATGACAAGCCCTAAGCAAATGTTGAAGGATTTGAGTGATTACATGCAATACTAAGCTAAAATGCAACTAGTAAGCATCTAAACTATGTCTAAATTATTCCAAATGAAATATAATTATGCCTATGACAAAATGACAAGAGTGCAAGAGCATGACAAGAGTGCCTAGGACAATATTGCATGAGAACTAGATAGTATGAGGTGACAAAACAAGATTGCATGAGATGAAAAAATGATACCAAAATTGCCATTTTATAGAAAATGCAATTTTGAGTGAATGGCCAAGATCACAAGTTGACAAATGCCCTAGAATCAATGGACAAGATTCAATTTGACAACCCACAATTAGGGTTAAGACAACATTAGGTCAAATTTGAAATGGATGGACAAGATTGATTTTTAGAAAATCAAATCAAGGGTTGACAATGCATGTGACAAGAGATAAGATTGGCACAGAAAAAGAGGTGGATGGAAAATCAAATAATAAATGGAAATTATTTTATTTTTGAGGGAAAAGACTATTTTGAATTAAAAATTAATTTAATTCAAAAGGTGGGACCACATGACAGTAAATAATTATTTCAAATTATTTACTAGAAAGAGGGAAATGTCAAATTAAATAATTAAAGATAATTATTTAATTAGAGAAGGTGACCAATAATTAAATAAATTAAAGAATCTATTTAATTATAAGAAGACTTAAGAATTAGTGACATATTAAATAAATAAACAAAATTTATTTATTTAATAGTCAGGAAGACATAAAGATAATTAAATAAATTAAGAAATTTATTTAATTATGAGAAGACTTTAGGCAATTAGTGACGTATTAAATAAATAAAATTTATTTATTTAATAATCATGAAGAATAAAATGACATGAATTAATTAAATAATTATGAATTATTTAATTAATAGACGAAGGTGGACCAAGGACAATTAAAATGTCTTAATTATGCTAGGAAGAAAAGGTGAAAGATAGAGCTTGCAGTCCTAGGTCATTTTTAAGTGTCTTTAGGAAGATCAAGGATGTAAGAAATTTGTTTCCAGCTGGTGAATTGAAGTGGGTTGAAGGTGCGAAACATAAGAATTTGGACATCTGGAGTGAGTTTCCTTATTTTTTCAACGCGGAAGTGGTCAGGTTTATCTTGAACAAATTGGATGATGATATCCTTACTTTGGATAAACCTATCAAATTTCAAAAGAGGTGATCATAAATCTAACAAAATTATGCAATATTGCAGATGTTCCAAAAAATAAGTCGATTCATAATCAAGTGGTCGAAGCCCTAATCAGAGTAAAAGGAGATCAAAGAGCTCTGTTAATTTCAACAATCAAAGATCCAATAACGAGGTACATTGCACATGGAATTTCATATAAAATTTTCTTTAGAAACAAGGAAGGATCAACCTCAATAAGTGCAGTGTACATTTCACACAAAATGATAATGGAAGATGAAGACTTTGATCTGTGTGGATTGCTGAAGGATCAATTGATGGAAAATGTGCAATTGACGAAGGATGCAAATTACCCCTTCAGGTTTGGTACCCTAGTTATATGCATTATGATGTATTTTTTGAGTTGCTTGCCTCAACATGATAATGTGGTATGGAAGGAAAATGAACCTGTTTGTAAGCAAATTTTTAAACATTTCAATACTCTGGAAAATTGTGAGCAAGTTCATGAAAATTTCTTTAGAGAGTTGTTGGGAAAGTTTGGAATAGTTGGCATCTCTATTTTGGTAAGAGCAGTTGAAGTTGGGGTCTCTTTCGGTAACATGGAGAAAAAGTAGAAAAAGGGCTCTAGAGTTTATAGATGACATTCCTCTAGCACACAAATCTCCAGGAATTGAAGAAAAAGGAAAAGAGAAAGTAATTGTGGATATATCAGATGAAGATTTTGGTGATTACATTCCAAGAGATGAACCAGAATCAGTTCAACTAGATGTGATGATAGCAAAAGAAAGCGATGAAGAAGGTGCTTTATTCAAAACAAAGATACTATAGATTGTTCAAGAGGAAGATGAAATGCAAAATATTGCTGACATATGGTTAAATGGACCATCATATGAACATGAATTCATTGAGAACACTCTAGGCAGATACTTTGTGCACAACAACATTGAATTGGAAAGTTTGTAGAATGTACTTCCAGAAGAATTGATTGAATGTATCAGGGAGGCTATGGCCTCTGTGCCTCAAGACATGAAAGAGGAAGAAGTAATTCTACATTTGGAGGAGCAGTTTAGGCTATCTCTCGCCTAACTAAAAAATAAAATGAATGTGTTAAGGAAATGCATTGACTCAGCAAATAAGGTCTACAATTATTGTCTTCGGTGGCCTCATGTGGTTGGTAAATACAAGGAAAATTTGGAGCAAATTGAGTGTGAGTTGATCATAATTGGTCAGGATTACAATATGTTTTAGGACCAGGATGGAGCAGTCAAGAAAAAGATTCATGAATTGCAGGTTGAGCATGCAAAGGTTCACTTTTCTAGAAACACTCTTATGGACACTTTTTGGAAAGTGAAGGATCTAACTGAATGCAGAATGGAGCAGCAAATTAAGATTCTGAAGAAAGGAGAGAAGTTAGAAGAAGTGATTACAATTCCAGAATCCCTTATCTAGATCGTCAACCGAACATCAAAAAATAATAGTTTATTAATAATTATTGGGATTGTAGTAGATACTTGGTAGAAATTTCTTTCAGAGATAAAGGATAAGTATAAAATAATTTTTTGATTTGTGTAGCAGTTGTAATTTCTCAAATTTTGATCAATTTTTGCATCAATAAAAGGTGAGACAGTGTAGTGTAAATTATAGCAAAAGGAGAGTAAGTAGTAAAGTTTTTTCATTGATGTCAAAGGGGGAGGAGAGCAGTGAAAAATGACTTGACATTCTAAGGGGGAGCAGTGTTTTGTTGTGTTTTGAAATTTTGAGTTTTGGTTCCGACACTTAGTCAATTTTCACTAAGTGTTTCCATCAATTCCAAAGGGGGAGATTGTTTATGGCTTCTAGTGTTGTCATTGATGGCAACTAAAGTCATTATCTCAGTCCACAAATCAAGATCTACTTATACTGGCAAGAAATGTAGAAGATAGTGTGTTACTGACAGAAAGCATGAAGAACAGGGTATCCGGTCAATTAGTCGATCTATATGCTTCACCGGATCATCATTTTGTGTTGTGGATCCCCAGGAAAGTTTTTTAATCATGTATGCTACCTTATTGGTAAGTTTTGTGGTGTTGCAGCAATCAGTGTACAAGTTAGGAGATTTGGTAGAATGATTTTCTATTTATTTGCTCATTGTGGCCGACTCAATGAATGTAGCGTGTCGTGAATGTATAAGGAGTAGTTGTTTAATTGTTTCTAAGTTTGAGAATATTTTTTTGGGTCCCAGCTATGTCTTAGCTGACCTTTGTGGGTGTGCATTAAATATAACTTGTGATTTGAGCCGACTACTAGAGAATATTTCATGTTTTGTTGAAGCTGACTTAAGTGATTAAAATATTTGCTAGCAGATATATATATGAGATCAATAATTCATTTTTGAAAAGAGGATGAAGTGGTGAGAAGGTGTGAATGTACAAAAAGAGTAGAACAAATGTATGAGTGAACATTAGAAGATTATTTTAGTAAATTTTGCTTGAGAAAAAGAAGATTATTGTGAATTAAGGTAGAGCAGAGTAGAGCGAGTTGCAGGATCAAATAGAAGGTTCATAATTTGTTTTATGTGCTTCACCGGAATTGAATCCAAGCATTTGTAGATGCTATCTTCTCAGTTCATTTTTTTTGTAATCACAAACATTTTTTAAGGCAGTGAGCCTTCCTTATTTTGAGTAGTGAGCTCTAGGCAGTGTGCCTGAATGCAAGTGCATTCCCTTTTATTCATACTTTTAACAAAGTTTAAATTGTGGATTAATCTCCACCATGGTTTTTCCCCTAATAGGATTTCCACCTAAAAATATTAGTGCTATGATGTTTTGATCATCTTGTTCATGTGCTTGCATCTTTATTTTTGTTTATGTGTTGAAAATGGTTTAAGATCTAAATTGAAAGTCTAATTTGCTGAACACTAATTCACCCCCCCTCTCAGTGTTCCTTGAGTCCAACAATTTATCGCTTCCAGATTTAATGGCAGTTTCTTGAACCAGCACTGGAATAATTTTCTAAGCTAATGGCTAGTTTGATCACTTGTGGATCTTTCCTGTAACTTGTGGATCTCGACGGTGTGATTCAAATTATTCCATGGAGTGTCCCCAACCTTAATTATAGGTCCACACTTCATCCTATGCATTCACCGAGGAGTAATTTAAATTTGAGGCCGACCCTTTCATGCACGCGTTACATTTTCCTTCATTGGAAATTGTAATGATCCTTGGCTGACATGGAAGATTCTAGATTTGTGGATATGATATAAAGCTTGTAATAGATCATTAGTACAGTAGAAGTCAATTAAGTAGAATAATATAGCATTGATGTGTAATATTTTTGCTCCCATTGAGGAGCATATAGGAAGATGATATTTTGAGCATGTTGTAATAGGCCTGTGAGCCGAATCTATAAACCTAGATGTTGCCGGCTATTTGTAATTGGGACTTCTAATAATAAGAATGTTTGAATCTACATTTGCCTCCATATTCTATGTTTCTTTTGTTGTGTGACTCTTGAGACTATTCACAATTAGAAACTAGGCATTTTAGGCCAACTAACCAAGCAACATCAAATCCCCAAGCCCTTTACACATGTAAATAAGTCTTTTCAACATGATTGGACGATCCTCAAATCTGTATTCATGATTCTTCAATGAACATGTATTTCAAACCTTCAATTTATGTCTCCAAAGAAGACTATAACAACTCTGTCCAAATAGGATAGTCTTTAAGTGGTCACCATAACTCATCATTCCACCAAACCAAACCAAGAATTAGATTCAAAAACACCTAGCCAAATCAAACAAACCATCTCTCATTCTTTGTTCATAACATTTATCAAAGACCTATCTCAAAACCTTAAATCTTTGACCCAGAATAAGAATGTCTCCAAACTGTCTTAATAGGTCAGAAAAATAAACAATGAACACAACTATTAAATTCACCAATCAATAACTAGGATGGGATCAAAAAATCCTACACAACTGTTCTAAACCTTATTACCCTAGAAGGACTCTCATGCTATCATTAAATCTCTCAATAACACCACTGTGCACACAAATTTACTGAGTTTTACAAATTTCCTTAGCTAGGGCATCAGGAGAACTACCCCAAACCTTGTTCTTGTGCACTGCAACTTTGGAATATGTTAGAATACATATAAAAAAATCTACTCACCAATTTTTGGGAGATTTCCATGGTGGAAATTTGAGATATCTAATTTTAAGTGCACATTGCTTACCCTAAAACAGGGTTTTACGTGCCTCAACAAAATTGCACATAACTTCTTCAAATTTGAATGGATTTTAATGAAATTAAAATAAAAATGAAATAGATCTACAAGGATTTGACAAAAAATGGAGGAGAGGTGGATTCTTACACAAAAAATGGCCATACAGTGGCCTGAAACTAAGAAATTATTGTTAAATCACAGAAAAATAGGGAAATTCATTGATTTCTTCATTCTTACAACATCCTCCAACCTTCCTCAAGATTGATGGGGCTTCAAAATTCCTTAAATAAGCATCTCCAACACCTAAAACCAACTCTACAACTACTTTTTCCCTTCACCTTCCAACTTCTCACAAATTGTTGCATTTTACAATTTTGCTTGACAACATTTGTTCAATATTTTGTAACTTTTACATTTATGCTGAAAACAACTTTCTAAGACCTAAAAAAAACTTAAAATGATCCAATTGACCTTATTACAACATGATATTTTCAATTATAAATCAAAATCCTAAAGTTTCCTCATGGAGGCATGATCATGCTTGGGTGCACCTGCACCATTCTCTCCAGCCAAAAAGAACTCCAAGACCTCTTGGATTGAATGTACCAAGCCTCATCATTACTACTCCTCCTTTTGGTCTTCTTTGACCTGCTCCTTTCATCTTCACTTTAGGTTTAAGTTGTTCTATGCCAACTAGTTTCCATCTTGACTTGTCTCTGTGAATTTTCTCATTCATGCCCTGAAATGTTCCAATCTTCTTGTGTCCTTCTTCAATCAGCTGTATCTTGATCTACAAATTATTCACTATCCAAAATATTAGCATAACAAAGAAATGATACATTTTTTTTACCACAATACCTCCATTTGTCTTTAATTCTTTGAAAGTATCCAAGATCAATTCTTCTTTGATCATTTCTTCATCCAATATCAACTCAATATCTTCTAAAATTAGGTCCTTTATCTCTGCAATACCTTTATCTTCTTCATCCATGAATCCTTCTTCAACATCTTGAAATGCTTCTTCTTCTTCTTGTTGCTTTCTTGTTGCTAACTTTGCTTGTATTCTTCTTCTCTTAACAATCTTCTTTATGGGCCATGATGCTTTCATCTTCACTTTCAAATGCCAACTTGTGGCTTGTCTATACACCTGCTCAATCATATGTTTCATCTTCATCATGGATTCTTGAAACTCTTTATCAAATCTTCTCAACTCTTGCTTCAACTCAGCTATCTCTTTGTCAAACTTCTCTTGTATTTTTCTCTTTTTCCTTTCTTCTATTGGAAACACAAGGGAAGACAACTAAGAGGGAGGGGGGTGAATCAATTGTCATAGAAATTTAAAACTTATTCAACTTATTATCCTTATTCTCAAATCTGATTATTAGCAATGAAAGCATAAATCACCAACACATTAGAAACACACATGACACCAAGATTTTTTATGTGGAAACCCTATTAGGGGAAAAACCATGGTGGAGCTCATTCCACAAGATTATACCCTATTAAAAGTATAAAGAATGAAATGGGGAATGCACATGCATTCAAGCATAGTTCCTAGAGCTCATTGCTCAATTACAACAAGGCTAACTTCCCAAGGAAGACACACTGTCCTACAAAAAGATTTGGATTACATCCGCAGGGATTTGAACTTATAAAATAGCATTTGCTAATGCCTAATCACAATTTTGGTTAAGCACATGAACACTTCTCCACTCTTCTTTACTCTTCTTCACACTCTGCTCTACCTTTGAATGACTTAGAACATTATTCACACATACACACAGAAGGACACTTCAATTCAAATCAACAATCGCTCTTATATATATCTACAACAATAAATTACATTGCTACATGTCAGCTTCAACAAAATAATAAAATGAATATAAATTGTCAGCCCAAATCAATAACAATTATCAATGCAAATCAACCAAAGTCAGCCACAACTTAGTGAAGACCCAAAATAACATCCTCAACACAAAAATACTCCAAAAAAGTTTGGTTTTAGGATCCACAACATGCTACAAATACCTAGTCAGCCAAGAACATGAAAAACATGAACACGCAAGAGAAAATTTTAGATTGTGAGCACAACGATCAATGCAGAAATGCAACATAGATAGAGAATGATCTAGAAACATAAAAAAACAACTTGAATCACCAGAGAAGCATCCAAAACAATAGAACTCGTTTGAAATGCATTATCTTCATTTAGAAACACCAACTGAAGTACCAAAAAAATATCAAAATACAAATCTTCATAACTCAATCAAATCATGCGGATCTCTGAAACTTGACATGGATAAACTAGATATACTTGACAAGAAACCCTTTAGTCCACAACCTCTTATCATCAACGTACTGAACTCACCGATAGACTTAACTTCACTTCACCACTAACAACCTGTAACTCATTTTATTACAATTTTCTCAATATCCTTGACATATACAATTTCTAATGCATTAATGCTAATAGTGTTGAAATCAATGACAACCAAATATCAACAAAACAACCACAACATCCAATAATCTCCCCCTTTGGCATTGATGGAAACACATGATGTGAAAAACACCATCAACACAACTAACTCTTAACACTTACTCCCCTTTAGGTTTTGATTCTTCTCTCCTCAACTCATCCACATAACTCTTCTCATAAGGTTCTTCTCCTTCAAAAAGTTTTTCACATTACTCTTCTCCCCCTTTGACATCAATGAAAAAAATCTCTCCTATACAAGCTTTGAATCACATATCCGAACATCTGACTACTCCCCCTAAGTAGTAGCCACTACAACATCAATCTGAATCAAGATATGACTATGAAATGCACAGACTGATGCAATGCATTTCTTTGCATCTTAGTTTTGATTAGGAGGGGTAATCACCCCTAACTTCCCTCCAAGATACTCAAAATTATCCTTAGGCAATGACTTTGTAAAAGTGAAACTTGATAGATATATGCTTGGTCTTTGAATGCAACACCAGATTCTTATAAATGTTAATAACACTTGAGTTATCACAGAATATAGCAATGGGCTCATCATACACAACTCTGATATCCTTCAACATATGTTTCATCCACAATAATTGAGTACAATTGTTAGCAGCAACAATCTATTTTGCCTCTACAGTAGATAAATAAATGGCATTATGTTGTTTACTTAGCCATGAAATCAACTTCTTTTCCAAGAAAAATGCACCACCACTAGTATTTTTCCTATCATTCACATCTCTTTCCCAATCAACAACAGTAAAGGCACTCAAAGTAAGATCATCATCTTTAGGATACCATAGGCCAAAGTCAACTATCCCCTTCAAGTATCCAAAAACCCTCTTCACAGCAGTCACATGAGATTCCTTAGGATCAGCTTGAAATCTTGTAACAATACATACAACATTCATTATATTAGACCAAGTTTGAGTTAAATACAACAATCCACCAATCATAGATCTGTATCTAGTCTAATTTTCCTTTGGAGAATCATCTTCTATTTTCAACTTACATCTGGTCACCATGGGTGTTCCAACTAGCTTTGAATCTTCCATACCAAACTTCTTCAACAATTATTTCACATACTTGGACTGAGATATAAAGATCCCTTTATCTAACTAAGTAATTTGTAATCCCAAAAATAATTTCATCTCTCCAATCATTGACATCTCAAATTCACTCTACATCTCATCAGCAAACTTCATGCACAAACTATCATCTCCTCCAAAAATGATATCATCAACAAAGACTTCCACAATCAAATATTTATCATGATCAATCTTGAAATATAGATTACTATCAGCAGTACCTTTGTTAAATCCAAGCTTCAGTAAATACTTGTCCAATCTAGCATACCAAGCTCCAGGGGCTTGCTTAAGTCCATAAAATGATTTCTTTAATCAACATACCATATCTCCTTGATCAGTCAATTGAAATCCATCTGGTTGCTCAACATACACCTCTTCTTCCAACTCACCATTTAAAAAAGTTGACTTGACATCCATTTGATAAACCTTGTAGTTTTTGTAAGCAACATAAGCAAGAAACAATCTCATAGCTTCAATTCTAGAAATAGGGGAAAAAGTCTCTTCAAAATCAATTCCTTCCATCTGGGAATACCCTTTGCATACCAGTCTTGCTTTATTTCTAACCACTTCACCATGCTCATTCAGTTTGTTTCTAAAGACCCATTTATTTCCAATTACATTTTTATCCTTAGGTCTAGGAACAAGAATCCATGTATCATTCTTCTCAATTTTTTGTAGCTCTTCTTTCATTGCTTCATTCACATTAGTAGGCTTAGTATTTGAAATCAAACAATACTCTTTTGCAATCTTTCTCCTAGTCGAGACACCTTTGTTCTTATCACCTATGATATGATCTTCTAAATGATTCAATCTTACATACCTCAAAGTCTTAGGATGTTCTTCAACTTCAGGCTCTTCTAATCTATCTTCTACACTTTCACTAGTTTCTCCTTCCTTTTGATCTTCTTGATTCACCAGAATAATTTGAACTTGATTTAAAGTCTGAACTTGCTTTCCTTTATTTGCATTGTCATTCTGATCATCAGAATCATATCCATAGGTTTTGGATGGTGTAGCTATGTCTTCATCAACCTTGACATTTTCACTTTCAAAAAAATTCCTCAATCTCTTATTGTAGCATCGGTAGGCCTTGCTTTTAGTAGAATAACCTAGAAAGATACCTTCATCACTCCTAGCATCAAACTTTCCTATATCTTCATCTCTTTTGATATAACATTGTCTTCCAAATTTCTTGAAATATCTAACAGTAGGCTTATGACCAGTCCATAGCTCAAAAGGGGTCTTACCAGTATCACCTTTGATTTGTACCCAGTTGAGAGTGTTCACAGTAATACTCATAGCTTCTCTTTAGTAGATATGAGGAACATTTCCTTCCAACATCATTGCCCTAGCAGCATCTTGAACTATTCTATTCTTCCTTTCCCCAACTCCATTTTGTTGAGGGGTCCGCGGGGCAAATAATTATCTCCTTATCCCATGTTCTTCACAAAAAGAATTAAACTCACCAGAGGTGAATTCACCACCTCTATCTTATCTCAGACATTTAATCTTAGACCTATCTCTATCTAACCATAGCTTTAAAGATCTTGAACTTTTCTAGAGCTTTATATTTATTCCTTAGGAAAGTATCCCACATCATTCTAGAATAATCTTGAATAAGAAACATGAAATATCTGTAACCTTGTATACTTCTGACTCTAGAAGGACCACACAAATTAGTATGCACAAGTTCCAACAATTCATTTGAATTATGATGTTTTCTCTAAAATGAAATTCTAGTTTGCTTCCCTAACTGACATTCCTTGCATATAGTATTAGTAGGATTTACCAACTTAGGAAGATCTCTCACAGCCTTAGTAGAACTTATCTTGACAATATTATCAAATTTTACATGACACATTATCCTATGTCACAACCAACTTTCATCAAATTGAGCAATCAAACATATTTTACTAGTAGCACTCAGGTGAAAGATGTTACCTTTAGTTTTTGTACCTGATGCAATTACATTTTTGGAACTTCCCAATATTCTGCACTTTCCATCCTTGAACTAAAGATTGTATCCCTTATCTACCATCTATCCAACACTTAAAAGATTAGCTTCAGACCTTCCACATACAGGACATCATCAATATTATTCTTACCATCAATAGAAATGCATCCTCTTCCATGGATCACACCAGCTTTATCATCACCAAATCTCACAACACCACCATCATACTTTTACAAGCTCACAAACTTACTTTTATCTCATGTCATATGATGTGAATAGCCACTGTCAATCACCCATTCATCTTTCTCTTCAACTCGAGCAGCTAGAGCTTTCTCCACATTTGTACAACTAGAAGATTCAGTAGAGACATGATTATTTTCCTTGATAGCACATCCTCACTTCCATTTCCTTTATTAGATTCATCATCTGTTACACCTTCATCAACAACATAGTAACACTTCTTTTGCAATTTAGGCTTGTTATGTCTTGGCTTAGAAGCTATTTCCAGACACCTTGATGCAAAATGACCTATCTTATTGCAAGAAAAACATTTAAGAGGCAATTTTCCTTCATAGTTACCTTTTCCTCTTGGTACTCTCTTGACAATAAGTGCTTCTAGCTCTTCCAGCTCTCTTTCTTCTTCTTCAATCTGTCTTATTTCATCCTCATACTTGAATGTCTTTCTAGATGAACTTTCACCTGGATCATATCTCTATTTATCTCTTCTAGAAGTAATGGAATTGAATGCAGATTCAACCTTAGGAAGGGCATCACCAAATTCACTCAACTCAAAAGCAGTAAGCTTACTTATCAACATATCTTTGGTTACATTTGTTACAGTCCAGAGCTCCTCAATAGCACTAGCTTTGACTTTATATGAAGCAGGAAAGGATCTAAGAAATTTAGCAACAATATTTCATTCGTCCAACTATCCACTAGCACATTTGATACCACACACAAGTTCATTCACTCTTTGCATGAAAGTAGTAATGTTCTCATCATCACCCATTCTCAACATTTCATACTTCCCTTTCAGACTTTATAGCTTAGCAATCTTCACATTAGCATCACCTTCATACAAAGTTTCCAAATTTTTCCAGATCTCATAAGCAGTCTTCAGATCCATCACATTTGTCATCTCAGTATCAGTCAAAGCACTCAAAATTTTTTCCTTAGCCTTGATATTGTACTCAATATCTCTAATCTCAGTAGTAGTAGTAGGGCCATACTGTGGAATAACATACCTATTACTTGTAATGCTCTAGTAGAGTTCACCAATGCATCTCAAATGACACTCCATTTGAGTCTTTCATAGAGAGTAATTTGTTCCATCAAATCTTAGACTATCCTTCTTATAAGTCACCATCCCAGATCACCTTGAGCTATTAAACTTCTTCCAAGGAACAAGCCCTGATACCAATTGTTGACAACACAAGGGCAGAGAACTAAGAGGGGGAGTGAATCAGTTGTCATAGAAATTTAAAATTTAATCAACTTATTATCCTTATTCTTAGATCTAACTATTAACAATGAAATCATAAATCACCAACACATCAGAAACACACATAACACCAATACTTTTTACGTGGAAACCCTGTTAGGGGAAAAACCATGGTGGAGGTCAGTCCACAAGATTATACCCTGTTAAAAGTATAAAGAATGAAATTGGGAATGCACATGCATTTAGGCACACTTCCTAGAGCTCACTACTCAATTACAACTAGGATAACTGCCCAAGGAAGACACATTGTCTTATAGAAAGATTCAGATTACATCCGCAGGGATTTGAACTGATAAAATAGCATCTACTAATGCCTAATCACAGTTCTAGTTAGGCACATGAACACTTCTCCACTCTTCTCCACTCTTATTCACTCTTATTCACACTCTGCTCTACCTTCGAATGATTTAGAACATTATTCGCACATACACACCGAAGGGCACTTCAATTTGAATAAACAATTGCTCTTATATATATCTACAATAATAAATTACATCGCTACATCTTGGCTTCAACAAAATAATAAAATGAATATAAACCGTTGGCCCAAATCAATAACAATTATCAATGAGAATAAACCAAAGTTGGCCACAACTTATTGAAGACCCAAAATAACATCCCCAACATGAAAATACTTCAAACAATTTTGGTTCAAGGATCCACAACATGCTACAAACACCTAGTCGGCCAAGAACATGAAAAACATGAACACACAAGAGAAAATCTATGATTGCTAGCAACACATATAGAGAATAATCTAGAAACATCCACAAACAACTTGAATCACCAGAGAAGCATCTGCAACAACAAAATTGACTGAAATCACATTATCTTCATTTAGAAAAACTAACTAAAGTACCAAAAAAATTGTTAGAATACAAATCTTCATGCGGATCTCTTAAACTCGATTTGGATAAAATAGATATACTCAACAAGAAACCCTTTAGTCCACAACCTCTAATCATCAATGTAATGAACTCATCGACAGAATAAACTTCACTTCACCACTGACAACCTATAAATCATTTTATTACAATTTTCTCAATATCCTCGACATATACAACTTCTAATGCATTAATGCTAATAGTATTGACATCAATGACAACCACATATCAGCAACACAACCACAACATCCAGCATCTTCCTCTACCTACAAATGCCTCTTCAATACATCCATCTTGTCCTCTACTCAAGCAAGCTCCTCCTTGCTTCACAACTTCTCAACTTTCTCTACCTTCTCTTGGCAACAACCGGGTTATCTTTTCAATCTACACACAACCACAACACACAAATACAAAACCACAAACTATCTACCCAACACCTTTTGTGCTCTGATACCACTTTGATGCATGTGCAAAGGAAGAAAAATCACTTTCTCAATCTCATTTAACAAAACTCAACCAATTCTTTCATATCCTTTCAATTAGGACTCACCTTCTTTCACTAAACTCTTGATTTCAAAACTCTCAAACTGTAAACAAGGCCCAAAACCATTTATAGATTCCTCAAAATACACTTAACAATATCACAGGACTGTCTCAAAAACAAACCCCAACTTAGACGTTTCAAACTCAAAAGCCTTCAATGTAGACTGTTCACAATCAACAACTAGGCCTTTTAGGCCAACTAACCAAGCAACATCAAATCCCAAATCCCTTTACACATGTAAATAATTTTTTTCAACATGATTGGACCATCCTCAAATCTGTATTCATGATTCTTCAACTAACATGTATTTCAAACCTTCAATTTTTGTCTCCAAAGAAGACTGTAACAAATTTGTCCAAACAAGACAGTCAGTAAATGGTCACCATAACTCATCATTCCACCAAACCAAACCAAGAATTATATTTAAATACAACTGTCCAAATCAAACAAACCATCTCCCATTCTTTTTTCATAACATTTATCAAAGACCTGTCTCAAAACCTTAAATCTTTGACCCAAAATAAGAATGCCTCTAAACTGTCTTAACAGGTTAAAAAAAAAAGCAATGGCCACAACTATTAAATTCACCAATCAATAACTAGGATGGGATCAAACACTCCTAAACAAATATTCAAAACCTTATTACCTTAGAAGGACTCTCATACTATCATTAAATCTCTCAATAACACCACTGTCCACAGAAATTTATTGATTTTTACCAATTTCCTGAGCTAGGGCATCATGAGAACTACCCCAAACCTTGTTCTCACACACTAAAACTTTGTAATATGTTAGAATACATATACAAAAATATACTCACCAATTTTTGGGAGATTTCCACAGTGGAAATGTGATATATCTAATTTTAAGTGCGCATTGCTTACCCTAAAACAAGGTTTTACCCCCATCAAGAAAATTGCACATAACTTCTTCAAATTTGAATGGATTTTAATGAAATAAAAAGAAAAATTAAATAGATCTAGATGGCTTCAAAAAAAATGGAGAGGTGGATTCTTACATAGAAAATGGCCATACAATGGCCTGAAACTAAGAAATTGATGTTAAATCACAGAAAAATAGGGAAATTCATTGATTTCTTCATTCTTACAACATCCTCCAACCTTCCTCAAGAATTATGGGGCTTAAAAATTCCTTAAATAAACATATACAACACCTAAAACTAACTCTACAACTATGTTTTTCGTTCACCTTCCAACTTCTCACAAATTGTTGCATTTTACAATTTTGCTTGACAACATTTTGTCAATATTTTGTAACTTTTACATTTATGCCCAAAATGACTTTCTAAGACCTAAAAAAAACTTAAAATGATCCAATTGACCTTATTACAACATTATATGTTCAATTATAAATCAAAATCCTAAAGTTTCCTCATGGAGGCATGATCATGCTTGGGTGCACCTGCACCATTAATGACTTTACAAAACTTTCTAGGCTAGCAACCTGTTCTTTCAACTCTCTTTTCTTCATTTTATTCTTCTGTACCCTGGAAATAGTTGCATCAAAATTCATTTTCATTTATTCAAATTATTGTGTTGAGGATGAGTGTCCAACATTGATACTTGTTATTTTATACTCCTTAGGCGTTATATCATGTCTATTTTTGTCAGCTACTACGATAGCTATGGATTGTTTTGTCTCCATCTGCATTTTTCTATATGACATGCTTCATTTTAGCTCTTTGGCTTGGCTTAGGAGTCTCCACTTCTTGTATAAAACTTTTAAGATCTAGAGGTACTAATTTTATTTCCATTGGAGAAGTCAATTCTCTAATTAACCACTTAGGTGCATCTTCATCATGCTATACCTCTATAACATTTATTTATTCCTGGCTTCCAGTCGGTTCAGGAACTTCTTCTCTTACTTCTTTGACTTTATCTATTACGTCCTTTGTAGTAGGAACCTCTTCAATAATCTCTGGAATAGATTTCGGATTATTGGGATTTGGCACTGCCTCTTCAGTTTCAAGAACTGTGTTTTCATGTCTAGCTAGGTGTTCAACATCAATTTCTAGGACATCATCTTCTTTATATTCTATTATATTAGGATCTGATTCATTTCTAACCTTATCACTTGAAACTTGTGAAGGTTCCTCACTCTCAACTTCAACCTAGCCTTCATTTGATTCTTCGAAGACTTGTGGTTGTTCATTATCATTTTGACTATTCCCTAGTGAAGGCCAGGAATCAAAGGTATCTTCAATAACCATTTCATCAGTAGGATTATACCCTGTAGTCTCCCTTGTTTTTATTTCAAGAACATCAGGGCTCCCCACTTCTAAAGTGAGTGTTCCTTTTATGAATTATTCTTCTTCAATGTTTATAGGAACTAACCCTGTATTTGGAATTTCTTCCACCATTGGCTATACCATGGGATTTTCTTTAGAATTATTTTCTTTTACTTTCTCCCACATGGTTCCCCACTTGTCCATCTGTTCCTTAGTCTTGGCCTCATAATCCTCAGAAACTTCAACCAAAACCATAGGAGTCTTTCCTAGTACCTATTTTACACTAGCCATATTAATCGAAGGAGGGGAAGTGAATAATGTTGCAACTCTTTGAGATGCAAACCTTGTCTATGCACCAGTATTTTCTATTGCCCTTGCTTCTTCATGAGTGGTAGGATTTTTCCTTGGGTTTTCCATGGAAGAAGATGCCACTTTTGGTTTTACTTTTGATTTAACTTTTACTAACTCAACATCTTTACGCTTATCAGCTGGCTCTATTGAAACTCCCTGGCTTGGAGACTTAGGGGTTCTCTCTTCAATGTGTATGCTAGGAGCTTCTTTACCATCTTTCCTCTTCTTCTTAGCAGGTTCCCCACACTCAGACTCATCTTCATCTCTTTGTTTCTTTATTTTATCTTATGATTATGTGGGTTGAATTATTTTTTCTCTTAAAACTTTACAAAGATTATCTATCCAATGTTGAGTATGTGTTAAGATAGGTTTAGAGAATTCCTTAATTGATGCAATTTATTCACCTTCATAATCCAAGTTTGGAATAGGTTCATCATAGACTATGTCTTCATTGTAAGCCTTGCTCAACACTTCACCATCATCTTTCTCCAACCGATCTGAAATATCATGAATTCTAAGGATCCGTGCAGATTTCAATGACAATCTTTCATATTTTCTTGTTCTTACTTTGTGCTCATCTTCACAATTTAGCCAATAATCTTCAAGGTGCTGGAAATGATCATGATAACCAACTATGTTCTTGGTAATATTCCCTTCGGGGTCATAATATTTCCTTTGGAGTGGAAAGTACTCCAAATTATAAGTTTTCAATTCCTCTTCACACAAGTCAACTACTCTAATTCCACTACATTTGTAATTCCCTATCACAATAGGAAACTTGAAAGAATCCTTTTGATGAGCCTTTTTGTAAAGAGCTTGAGACAACTTTAACTATCTCATCATTCTAGTAACACTATTTTATCTGTAGGGTACCTGGGCAGCATGAAAGGTTGTCCATTAAACCCTTCCACTCTGATATAAGTGAAAGTGGGAAACTGAATGTACCAGCCTCCAATCGGTCTAATAACACTTTGTGCTTCCAAAGATAATATTTTGGATTTTTCATCCTCTATTTTTCTAACCAAATTCATGGAAAACATATCATTAACCCTTTGGTAATGCTCCTTGTATCGATGTATAGTAATTTGGGGTAAATGGGCATATATTAAAGTATTTCCTACTTCTCTACCTAGAGTACCAATCCTTTTCAACCCTTGCTTATTTGCACTTAAGGCACATGAATAAATCACATAAAATGACATATAGAAACATCTGATCTATGGAAATTTATTTATATGTTCATGTAATCTGTCACTAATAAACCTTCCCCAATGCATTTGCATGGGATTTTCCCTCAATCTAGATATAATCACAAACATCCATGGTTCAAATTTACTGGCATCTCGCAATCTAGCTATCCTTCTTAGCATATTTATGATATCTTGAACATCCTAGTTGAACATAGACCTTAGAATTGGTTTTATCTATTTTTTAATCTGCTCTTTGCACCATTGTGTGTTCATAATTTCTTTGTTACGCTCTTTGACACTATGGTAGGTTTTGGATTTTTCCTTCATATCAATCTGATACATTTGAGTAAATGTAGGAAGACCAAATGTGTATATAATTCCTTTCTCAGAGAGATCTCCATAAATTCTTCCCTCTGTCGCAATGACTCTTTTGTCTAGGTCATAGTGGTTTAAACATTCCATAACTAATTCAGGGGCCTCCATTGCTAGAAGAAACCCTCTTGCTAAAAGTAACCCACTTGTTATAATATTCCTCGTACACTAAGAAGCATTTTCTTGTCATACCCTTGTGTGGAATTTGACATCAAAGGTCCATCCCATATGAGCATTAGTAGCTATTGCACCAATACGTAAATCTTGTGAATTGCAACATTTGAATTTATCCTCTAGTTGTGCTTCAGAAGTACTCATTTTTGTTGGTGTGTTATGCATTTTCAAATATGTGCCTTGTGTGCGAGTAAGGGTTAAATTTAACTAGTTTTATAACAATTTATAAAACTTTCAATTCACCTTTCAATTAAATTCAAATAAAAAATAATCGACATTTTAGTTTTTTCAAAGGAAATACCATCTTTTTTGAGATTTTCATGCGTGAAAAATGATTAATAGAATTTTTGTTATTCAAAACATACTTGGTTTCAGCTGATGACAATAATATTTTCAGAATGAAACTTCAAAACCAAAGGTAGCTGTATTATTAGTTTCTAGAAATTGACCTCTCTTTACACACCACTGTGTTAATTTCGTTCGTTCAATATACTCTACAAATTTGTAGAATGAAGCGAAGTAGAGTGTTGTGAAAGCAACTACATGCTCAAGGTAGTGCCAAGTACATGAGCATTTTGCCACCTTCATTAATTACCTCTTACAATGCATTAATTTCTTGAATAAAGGTGTAAAAATTATGAATTAGGGTTCAAATTATGAATTCCTAGGTTTCTACGTGGACCCACTACTAGAGAAAAAAGATGACGTGAAAACCTTACATGGTACTCTTGTGTCACTTTGATTTTTTTTGTGAGGAAAAATCCTTTAAGATATGTGATCGTTTGTGATCACTAGGATTGAAAACATTCGATATCGAACCTTGTAAAGATTACCGAGGACCGAGGCACTTACCTTCAAGCTTTAAAGAGAACTGGTAAAGAGAGAAACCGACAACCAAGTTCAAGAGAAATAAAAAGTGATTCACACATTTAATAATAGAACATCTGGTTTCTAATTCTTGATTAAAGAAAACAAAAAGAAAGTATCGGACTCCAATACAGAAAAGCGAGAGCACTGGGATTGACATCATCTGGGTGATAACTTACTGGGCAAGACTAGGACCTATTGAAGATACAACATCTTTGAGGTAACTGTAATGACTCTGGGACTTTGGTATCTGGTAGACTAATAAAACTTTATGCAAAGACTATGACACCGAATCCGGGAAAGAACAAGGACTTAAGCAAAAACCAAGTAAACTGAAAGAAACCCTTAATTTTACCAACCCCCAGAACAATTCCAGAGTAGGAAAAAGTGAGGAAAAAAAAAGGGGTCCACATTTTTCCAAGGGGAAAAATGGGGCGTGTTGTGAGACCACACAGCAATATGAAAACCCCTCTTAACACTAATGGGTTTCATTCACCATTAATTCAATATTTTGGCATAGTGTTTTCCTTGCTTGATAAGGTCATAAACAATGTATTTTTATGTCATGCATCTCATAAAGAATATTATAAGGAGTTATTTCATGAAAAATTTCCTATTAAGAATCATCTTGAACATGATCATCCCAAATTGTAATTTCTTGAGGAGAAGCAATCTTGGCAAGGATAGACTGCCATGCCCCACCAAAATTCCTAGATCACTGCATATTAAATCATTGACTAGGTGTTATCATAAAAACTAATGTGAGCAGGTGCGAAAAATATTCATAAGGGAGTTCCATTAAAAGAATTTAATTAAAATTAAATTAATATATTTTCCAAGGGTAGTGGTGGTGAAATTTGGTTTCTTTCATTAATAAGGTATAAAGGAGAGATCATTCCATGAGAAGAAGTGAGAAAGAAAAAATTTAAGAATAAATATTTTGTGACTCTTAATGTGAAATATTTTGACTCCTGATGTGAAAGGTTGCAACTCTCTCAATAATAATATATAAAAGAGAGATCATTTCCTTGTGAAGAAATAGTAAAATGGGGAATTGAATCAATCAATCAATTTGGAAATAAATTTTTATTCTCGAAAGGCAACAATGAAGGGTGGTGACTCATTTATTATGAACAGTGCTGAATCATTCAAGAAATGGATATAAAGGGAAAATAAATTCATTGACATTCAATCAAGAATCATCACTCATCTATCCATCAAGAGATCAAGCAAAAAAATCATAAAAATCAATCAAGAAAACAACAATAAGTCTATTAGTACATTAAGAAATCATTCTTGAATTTGAGGAAGTTTCTTGCAAATAGAGAGGACAAAAACCCTTCCATGTTCATGAGAAATTAAAGATGAAATTCCTTATTTCTCTTATCGAGTGTGTGCAAGAAGTTGAGTCCACTTTTTGGCCAAAAAGTGGAAGTGTTTTCCATGATTTTTAGAATTTTTCTTGTTTGACTTAAAAATTTGAAGCACTTAAAGGTTGAATCTTAAAAAAAGTCAATACTATGAAATGTAGTACTTCGAGTCTAGTTTCCAAATATGTAATTTATTTTAAAACCTATGATACAAATTGATTTTCAAATTTTAAAATAGGCATGTCTAAAAGCCACTATTTAAAAGTCACTTTTTTTAACCATAGCATGCATGTGTACAACATCTATATTTTAACCTAAATAATTGTATTTTTTTGAATCCTTTTGGGAAAAGATTTGTAACACACTGAAGAATGTGCATAAAATTTTTTGAATATTTTTTTTGTTAACTTTTTATTGGGAATAATTGTTATTTTGAAAATTCCTCATGTACGTCATGCATAAGATGACCTAAAATTATCCATTTTTTTTCAAATTGAAAAGAATTGTTTGAACAATATGCATGTATGATTTTTTTTTCAAAAAATTATTTTAATAAAAGGTTATTAAAATACTAAAAAGCCCTAATATTTCAATTTTATGGAACAATTTCATTAAAAATTATTTGAAAAATAGAAAATTAATCCAATTATAAAAATAATTAAATATTCAGAATCTACACAATCTCATCTATAATGGGTTTTAATTTCATCAAAAAATTCTACAAAAAATATTTTCAAACATATGTCCAAAGTCATTCTTTTCTATTAACACTGACATGACCTTCAAGTTGCAGGTCAAAGCAGGTCTAAAGCTAAGTGCCATCTCCCCAAGCCTTTTTTCATGACCCAAAATCCATAGCAAAAACTAGGCCAAAAATTGAAACTTTTAGAAACAGGATCCCGTTCTAGAAACAAGATCTCGTTTCTAAATGGGATCCCATTTGGTTTTTTAAAATAATTTAAGCCTTTTATGAAATGGGATCCCATTTTAGAATTAGATCCTATTTCTACAAAATGGAATCCCATGTTTGGCTGGGGGTTCCAAAGTGAAACGATATCTTGTTTCATTATGCTCGATTTTAGTTTTTTTCTAAATCTGAAACTTCCACTAGAAGTGGACTCATCTTCTTGCATTTACCCTATCAAGTTTGGATTAAAACATAGATCTTGATCAAGGAAGATCAAAACCCTCCAAGGTGGACAAAGAGTTTTAAGGATGAAAACCCTTGAATAGTCTTAGCAAGTTAATGGGAAAAAAAACTTTGATATTTCCACTACTTAGTTAGGGACAAAAACTTCTAATTCAATAGATTTGAAAGCATTTCCAAAGAATTTAAAGATATTCTTTATTTTCAAACTTATGTTATGAATTTTTATTTTTATTTTTAGTGAAAGTGGCAAGCCGCTATTATATTTTATTATATATTAAATAAAGTATTACAAAATTTGGTTCTGGGGAGCATATCGACAAGAAAGAACCAGTAAGAAAACCTCTAGTTATAGCTCTGAGCATGCAAAAAAGAAATAGTAACAAATTCCAATTAGATCGTTTGTACAAAGAATGCTGATGATTCAAAATTCAGCATTATACCAAGCTAACCTCTGACAAACCTACTGGAATGAATACCAACCCCGACCAAGTTCTACTAAGCACAATACTAGTTGTGAATCAACTCAAAATTTTCATTTACCCGACCCTTACAAATCAACTCAAAATGATCATTAACCCAACCCTTACAAAGATCATTGTTTTATACATTTAAACCCCCATAAGAAGACCCATTATAAAATTCAAAAAGACCCAATATGCAAAAAACCCATTATAAAATTATTGAAAATTTCCACTTGCTGCTTTTTCATTTGTCGAATTTTCATCCATCCCTTTTGTTTGTAGAGAATTTCTTTCGAAGGCCCTTTGAGCATTGTATTGGAAACCCTAAGGCTCTATGTGTGGTGGTAGACAAGACGAAGCTCTTGCAGTGGAAGAAATTTGAAGATGGTTTGCTCTTTGACCCTGATTCTAAACATTTTGGTCATGATTTAACAGTCGAGTTGGAGAATTTACCCACAATTGCAAGTCTAGTTGCAAGCTTTGATTAGTAGGGTGTGAAGTGTATGCACAGAGAAAAGACAAAGCATAAAACTTGTCCTTAATCTCCAATTCCATTAGCGTGCACACACTCCTCTTGTTTTTCCTCAAGGCTCACAAAAAAATGTTTTCATTTCTGTGCTGAAGAGCAATTCGAATGACATAAAAAATTTCCTCAAAACCCTGACATTTTTACACCAATTTTATGGGGAAAAGACCCCCAATAAACCCTTCTCCATTATAAAAATTATACTGTTGAACAGCTCGTAGAACAACATTGTCTATTTGAAATTGAAACTTAATATATTTTCTAGCCAGTTCCTCTAAGAAAAATAGAGATCACCTATGATGGGAAGAGGAGACGCCGAGCTTGAGGACTGGTAACTTCAATACCCAAGATAATTTGAATACATTCCTCCACCCTTGCACAATCAATTCTGAACATGGAATTCAATATCTCCTGCATTATATACTCTTCAATGGGCTTTTCCCACAACTTAACTGGCAAGTAAACTCTATAATTCCAGGGACAAAGCACCATTACTCTGTTGCTTCAACAAACTTGCAACCTCTACCAGTTTAAAACCAAAGCATGCGGTACCAAGATGATACTATAAACCACTATGAAAGTTGTTATATTTGCAAGGAATAATCTGGAAACCACTTTTTTATTTCTCATTTTAAAGAGAATTCTATCAATATAAACAAAGATGCAAGGAGCTATGTACTTAGAATATAATGCTCCTTTAAATTCTCATACATGTTAAATGAAATCCAAGATGCTTAGCGGAAGAGTCTGCATAACAAATCATGAGTACCCTGTACCCATAAGTTACCGCCAACTTGAAGAAACATAGAAGAATGAGGTGATGTGACCCAAGATGAATATTTAGATTGATTCCAACATCATCAGGTGTTGTTTTTCCATCCTTTAAGAATGGTGTAAGTACCCATGAAGAATGACAAGCCATCATTAATGATTGTCCTTTTGTAATATATGCTTTAAACCATTCAGATTCATTATGGGTTATACACAGAGGACCTAATGATGTCATCACCAATTTAAATAAAGTGGGTATACTACCTAATCTTAGAACAATATATTCATAATGGAGAGTAATCAACTTCAATTATGTTTCTCAAATTAGCCAGTTCTTGGATACAAGTGTAATCATTGTTGTTATTGCTATCATGGATATAAAGAAACTCTTTTTTATCACAACCTAGATTAGCAAGGTGATCTTTTAAAACATTTCCCTCTCTGTAGGTATGGGAAATCTAAACATCTTCAAAATTATCTAAAAGTTTCCAGAAAATCTGCAAAACATATCTCAAGTCCCAATTAAAACATGATCTCTCTTTACAAGCATTTATTATTATTAGTGAGTCACCCTCAATATGTAATGTTTTGATCTGCAATTGCTTTTCCAAGAGCAACCCATAAAGAAGAGATATTTATTCTTCCATATTATTCATCCTAGGGGGTAAAGATATTGATTTGGCTACCTTTAGAAAACCTTTGTCATCTTTGATACAAAAGCCTGCTCTCAAAGCTCTAGGGTTACCTATGGATGCCCCATCAAAGTCCAGTTTTGAGAAATTTTGAGATGGAGGTGACCATTTAATTAAACTCCTATTTATCTTTGTATTTTTTGGTTTTTTAAAACTTACCTTAAAGGGAAGAGATATATGTTTCCAATTTTGTAAAATGAAATTATCCCAGTTTGAAAACACTGATCCTACATTTTTATGGTTTTGAACCCGAGAATTGACTATCTCCGAGATAGATTTTTCAAGAAAAACATGAATAGAATGTACAAATGAAACCATTTTTCTAAAAATTCTTTTGTTTCTTTCCCACCAAATGGACCATATTACCATTACTAGAATAGCTTGCTAGACGCATGCAAAAAAATAAGTTTTGTAGAGCACTGGCCAAGCAAAGAAAATATCCCAAATTGTATTAGGGAGGGGCATTGAATAATTCATTTTCCCCAAGATAAACAACCAACAAGACTATGTAAAAGAGCATTGTAGGAACAAATGGTCATGATTTTCAAAATCTTGATCACATAACACACACTTGAAGGGCTCTGCAATGCCTAATTGAGCTAGTCGATCACTTGTCAATGCCCTCTTTCACATTACTAGCCAAGAAAAAACTACTTTCTTTTTGGAGGACATAACTATTCCAACAAAAGGAGAATGCTCTTTGAGACTGAGTAGAATCCCTTCTATTGAGAATTGCTCTATACCCCTATTTTATTGAATAGGATCCATCCTTTGAAGGTTCCCATATTATACGATCGGGTTTGTCTATTATGAAAACTGCTCTATTTTGAAGAATGTTTGATAATAGTTCTTTTTGCTCTTGTGATATCTGAAGAGGAGAAGTCTTTCCATTTTACTCTCCCTAATGAAGATTCAATGGAACTTACATAATCAATTAATTTTGTTCCCCACGTTTGTGAAATAATTGGAATGGATGACTGTAGAACATTATTATTACTCAACAGAGGATGGTCATTCCAAGAGTCCGTCCAAAAATTTACTTCATCACCTCTATTGACCTCCCAAGAGATGAATGATGTTACTATTTTCCTACATGAAAGCATGAAATTCCACATAGCGGATCCTTCTGGTGGATTAGAAACTATGAAAATTCTCTTAGGATCTTGGTTATCCAAATATTTGGCTCTCATTAAAGAACACCATTTGGATTCTAGCTTAGCATACATTTTCCATATTAATTTTCCACCAAAGGCTTGATTACGTTTAGGTAAATCATGTAACCCTATTTCTCCTTTATGTTTTTCTAAGACCATACTATCCAAAGAAACAAGTGGAATTTTTTTTGCATCATTCATATTCCCTTTCCACAAGAAGCCTCTTATGATCTTTTGAATCTTCTCAACTACTGAGTTTTGAGCCCTTAATACAAAGATGAAGTAATTAGGTACTACTAAAAGGACTGATTTTATGAGGAGAATTTTTCCTGAAAATGATAACCATCTAGCTTTCGAGGCACTAATCCTTTATTTGATTCTATCAATGATTTTAACCCAATAAGACGGTTTATTAGACCCCATAAAAAAAGGTATACCTAAATACTTACAAGGTAGTTGAGCCTCTTGAAATCCCAAAATTATTATGATCTTCCTTTTAGCACAACTTTGGAGTTAAAAACATATACTTCTAATTTTTGTGCGTTTATCTTTTGTCCTGATACCAATGAATACTTATCGAGCACTTCCTTTATTTGTTTTTCTTCTATAATAGAAGCCTTCCCATAAAGAAGAGTATCATCTACAAATAAGTTGTGGGTAGCTAAGAGATCTGTTTGAGGGATGCTAATGCCTTTCCATAATCCTTTAGAATGCTTATCTTTTATTTTCCTACTCAAAGCTTCGGCCATGATTATGAATAGGAATGGTGACAATGGGTCCCCTTGTCTCACCCCTTGGGTTGCTTGAAAGAAACCGCATGGTGAACCATTGATTATAACTGAGAAATGCACACCTGAAAGACACGAGAGTATCCATTTGCACCATTTCTTTGAAAATCCAAACTTGTCAAGCACTTTTATTAGAAATTCCCAATCTACTCTATCATAAGCTTTCATCATATCTAGCTTAACTATGAAAGAAGACAAATGATTTTCCTTGATAGAGTGAAGGACCTCATGTGCTACCAACGTCCTTTTTGTAGTTTCTCTACCCAAAACAAATACTCCTTGCTCTGAAGATATGATTTTTGAAATAAAGGGTTGCAATCTTAAATATATTGCTTTTGTGAAAATATTCTACACTGGATTGCAGAGTGATATAGGCCTGAAATTTGAAAAAAAATTAGGTTCCTTTAATTTTGGAAATATTGCTATGTTTGTGGTATTGAAGTGCTTTAGCATTGTTCCTGATCTACAAGATTCTTCAATTTCCATAAGAAGATCATGACCCACAAAATCCCAACATTTTTGGAAGAATAAAGTTGTAAAATCATCAGGACCTGGAGCCTTATTCAGAGACATTGAGAATATGACACCCTTTAATTTTGCTAATGTGAATGGCTTGAGAAATGCTTCATTATCATTTGAAGAAATGAGATTAGGGATCACAAATAATAGCTCTTGCTCTTCTTGAATAGCAGTAGTAGCAGACTTAAGATGTGCAAAGAGTTTTTTGAAAAATTTCACTCCTTCTTCTTGGATTGCTTCAGCATTGTTTATTTGTTTCCCTAGGTTTGCTTCTTGTATTGAAAAGATATTTTTAGTAGCTCTTTTATGTTGTGCAAATGCATGGAAATTTTTTGTGTTTTGGTCACCCTCTTTTAACCATAATTCCTATGACTTTTGCTACCAATATAACTCTTCTCTCTTGCCCAATTCCTCCCATAATTCTTGGAGTTCTTTCTACTTATCATATATGATAGCATTCATACCATTCTGGATAATGTATTCATGTATTTGTGCCAATTGTTGAGCTATCTCTTCCTTCTATGCAAAAATATTTTTAAACACACTCACATTCCATTCTTTAATTTTCCCTTTAGTATATTGCAAATTTTTAAATAATTGGAACATTTTTGTTCCTTGATGAATTGGTGCACTCTCCCACCATTGCTATAATAAGGGCAGAAATGTTGGGTCTCGTAACCACATTTTCTCAAACTTGAACAATGGCTTATGAGTTGATATCTCTGTTGGATGAGTGATAGATAACATTATAGCATAATGATATGATCCAACAAAGGGAAGAATTTGTGAAGATAAAATGGCTGATACAACTGCCCATTCTTGAGACACTAGAAACCTATCTAACCGAACTGCTATTTGAGAGAAGTCTCTTCTTCAAATTTTCCAAGTAAATCTCCCCTTTTCTAGTAAGATATCTCTAAGTGCATTATCTGATATGAAGTTGCCAAAATCAAAAATTGTTTTGTGGGGTGGGCATATCCCTCCTTTCTTTTCATTGAGAGACACAACCGCATTAAAATCCCTAGCAATAATCACTTTTTGATCATTTAAGTTTTGAATTAAAGTTGTCAACAAATCCCATAGCCTCTTTTTATCTTGTGTTGAAGTAGGGACACAAACACTAAAGAGCTTGAACTGTAAATCAAAGCTTTGAACATTTAAGAGTTGCTAGTTATTATCAACATTTATAGGCTCTACTATAACTGTTCTCAGATTCCATAAAGAAACTAAACCACCAAAAGCTCCTTGAGCTAGTACTGCCGCAACTTTCTATCTACCCCATTTGGAGATAGATATTTCAAATATTTTTGTGGAAAATTTAGATTCTTGAATGAGAAAAATATCAGCCCCACTAGCATCAATTTGATGCTTGATTTGGGCTCTTTTTTCAGGGGAATTAATTCCCTTGACATTCCATGAGAATATCTTCATTGTATCTGAGGAGAGCAACATGCCCTCCTCGGTCTCTTGTTGATTGAGCAGTCGCCATCTAAAGTAGTTTGCATACCCGCTTCTATTTCTTCTTTTAGCTTATCAGCCTTATATTTTCTTCCCCTTTTAGTTGGGGTTCTTTTAGGCAACGCTTGAGAGATGGGGTTTTGAGCAAGTGATAATTCCTAAGAAAAATCAAATCCCACATCCGAAACTACATCCAATTCCTTACTGCCTTCCATGCACTCCTAAGGGAGAGGGAGATCAACCAACAATAAGTCTGACTTTGTTTCCATCTCCTCATTGAATATTTCAACAACTATGTCATCTATAAGTTTAGAACCTATAGATTCTAATAATTTTTGTGCAATATCATTTAAATTATCATATTGGCAGAGTAATTGCATAGATTCATTATTTTCCATAGATATACCCTAATCTTGAGACTTAGGAAAACAACCAATATCATAAGTGGATGACTCCTAATTTAAGACATGAGATATAGACTCAGAGGAGATGATTTGAAGAGGGTTCCTTTGAAAATATGATATTACAAAGTAGAAAGGATAGCCTACATCCAAATTGTTTATTGTCAGAATAGGGCACTTCAACCTTTGATTGTTTAACACAAATAGCAAAAGAGTTATATCACCCTTCAGTTTAATCAAGAGGTTATCTATATTTCCTAGAGTGGGAGAAGAAAAGGAGTGTTGAGACTGAATATTCTGCTTATGCCCAGGAGGAGATAGTGATGATTTCTAAACCTGAGGAGATTGCTCATTCATCTTATCTGACACAGGATCAAAGATTGATAGGAGAGGAGAGTGCTCTTCTTAGAGGGTGAAGATTGTCTTTTTCGACTCTTACTATTATAGCTTCTCTCTGATACAACATTTGAAGGCTCTTGGTTCCCTTTTTATTTTATTGATGTGGAAGAAGAAGAGCAATCAATAGCCAAATGGTCTAAAGAATGACATATATAACAAGCATTTTGACTGTTTTCAACTATAATCTCTTGCTCCTAGATGTTGAACTTGGATTTGATATTAATCTGATTAGAAAAGGGTTTTGTAGTGTCTAACAGTAAACAAACCCTAATCGAAAGAGATGGGTTAGCAAAAAACTCCTTGTCGTGCTTTAAGAATATCCCTATTTGGTTTGCCATGAATTCTATGAGGTTAAGCTCTCTGTATTCAAGAGGCAAGGAGTGTAATTGCACCCAAGCTGGAATAAATTTATCTTGGAAGAGACTTGGTTTGAAATTTGGTGTCCATAAGTTCATGCATAAACCAGATCCTTCATAAATCCAAGTTTTAACCTTGAAGACTACATCTCTCTATTCCTTATTATGGAATAATACAATAAAAATCCCTTCCTTTTTATCTAAATAAAAAACTTTCAAAACCCCTTCCCATTCTTCAAATAGAAAATCACGAAGAAAATCTATTTCAAGAACCCTATCCCAAAACTTACAGATTAGGGAACATTGGTGTAAATCAGAGATTTGGTTTTGAAGAAGATCCTATGAGAAAGTGATGTCGACAATCGTCTTCAATTGTTGTTGCTTGCTTTCCTTTTGTCCCTCTTTTCTTTTCGAAAGTGATTGTTGTTGATCTAGATTGCACATTTCTTCTCGTGCTTGAGACGCTAGGTTTTTCCAATCAAGACTTTGAACATTTAGGGCATCCTTTCGTTTCCATTGTAAAACCATTTTATTTTTAGATTTAGCCTTCTTTTTCTTAGCCCTCTTCTTCAAATTGCTAATCTATTTTTCCCATGTCTGATTAAGCAAACCACAATCAAAGCTTGGACCATTATGCATAGATCCTTCTTGATTGATAGTTTTTTGCTGGTGCTCCAAAGCCCTAGCAGCTTTTTGGTTATTAGATGTTTGTCGATGCTCCAAAACCCTAGCATTAGTCTGTGTATTAGCAACATTCGGCTTTGGATTGAAGGGAGCCCCATGTGCAACATTATTTTGGCTTGCAGGATCCTTGAACCTCACTTCTTTACCATGCAGGGCAAAGGATTTCTTATTCTTGGTAGATTTGAACTCAACCTCTACCTCCTAATAAGACCATTGCAAGAAATATGGATTTTTCTCATATGGTTTACTCTTGAAATCCCTATTAAACAATGTATCCCTTTCACAAATATCAACTATTGGCTGGACATTTTTGAAGAAAACCCTATATGATTGCACTAGAACCTAGTTTGGCCACGAGAACCTTTGTCATTTTTTGATTGATTTGTTAGTGAATTAGCTAGTGGGACCTCAAGAATGATAGTGTTGAATATTCTAAGGTGCTCTGCCACAAGGGATGCCACGAGGACGAGGGCCTCTGGATTTTTCAAAAAAATAGTCGTTATTCTGCCATTGTTGCTCTGCGCATGCCATTTTTTTGTTTGACACATGTAAACTTATGTTATGAATTATTAATCTTAATATTATAATAAATTTATAATATTTGACAAAGCCATTATCATTATAGTTTGAAGGAGAATTATTGCTGAAAATCAAGATAAGTTCTATTTTTTAGAATTATTGTAAGTTATAAATTTAAATATTATAATAAAATTTAATCATTTTAGATAAATTTATATTTATAAATATAATAAAAAATTAATTTTATGTTGGAATTATTGTTTTAGGTAGAAAATTAGGAATTTTTTTATACAAAAGAAAATTTGGAGCTAACTTTTGTAGGTTGAAGAAAAAACCCTAGTTTTTAAATATTTTATCATATCTTTCAAATGACTATAAATTTTTACTATTGTTTAATAAGTGTTGGGGATCATCTTATGAGGCTACTACTACAAAAAAAAAAACAACAACAACAACAATAATAATAATAAATAGACATAGATCATCAATATTTAGTGTGTTATAGTCATTTTATGGTTTTTCATAAATCTAGCTTTTAGGTCACAAATCATTAATGAATTTTTAGAAAATTTAATATTTATGGAAAGAGCTTAGAATTTTAGTTGAGGTGTGTTCTTTACAATTTTATTTTGGACGTAAAAAAAGAGATGGAAAAATTAGATCTTTTTCAACTAGGGATTTTTCATAAATATACTTTTTAGGGCATAAATTAAGGAAACTTTTAGATATTTTTACATTTTAGGAAAGGTGTTAGGATTTTAGCAAGGATTTTTTCTTTGAATTTTTATTTTTGGACTAAAAAATCATTTCAAAATTATCATATTTTGATGACTATGTGAAAACCACAAAAAATAATGTGAATTGCGATCTTGTGATGAACATATCTCTTTTTTTTACATCTATTTTTTTGCATAATAACATTATTACTTTTTAAAATAAAGGAAAATAGGGTGATGATCAATGTGGAATGGGTAAAATAGGGTTATGATGGACCTACCTTCCACTATTTCATTAGGAAATGAGATCCACATAATGAAAGGATTGTCAACCAAAAGGTGAGTCAAATAAAGGTGTGAATCTGTTGATTTCATTTTTTCGCAAGGACGGGTGTCTTGATTAAACAACACTTTGGAGAGAAAGATTAAAAATAGCAAACTAACTCCAAAATTCAATCTATAAAGTACATCTAATAGATTAAGCTCAATTCTGATGGAACCAAAAAATAAAATGCAGATATGAGAAAGGGAAAATGATGTGTACCAATCACCAAAATTATCTTTTCAAAGCTTAATGAGGACTCATTCACCCTATGGTGAATGGGTCATGGCTAGGGATCTGTAAAAATGGTTTTTGGGTTCTCTTCTACGATGTCTACACTCCTAGATCCCCAATTTTCACAGTCAAATAGTCAAAAATAAATCTTGTAGGTGAGTTTATGTGAAATTGCAACAATGATGACAACAAATGTAACTTTGACAGCTTTGCAATTTTTCTCTTCAAGAGATCTTCCACCTAAAATCTACAAACACAAATCAAGAGGGAATTTTTTATTATTGTTGGTGAATGGGATTTTTCCTTGGGGGTGATCTCACAAAGCTGGTTTACAATTTTTGGGAGATTTTGTTTTTTGTTGAAATTGCATATTTTTAGAAAATATAATGATTTAAGTCTTAAAAAAGTTTTATTTAAAGAATTCAAATTGAAGAGGGTTTGATCAAAATACCTTAGATCAAACCCCCTTGGATAGAATCCAACTAGTTTTAAACCATACCTATAATGGAGTCTCCTTTACACCTATCAAAATGCTAATAAAAAACCACTTTTGATTTACCTTTTGGGGGATTAAATGAATTCATTTAAAATTTATTTTTTGTAAGTATGTAGTCCTTATTATAAACTTCCAAAAAAATATAATTTTAAATAAATTTAATTTATTATTATATTTATTTTTTATTTCTTGTGAATGTAGGTTTTTCACCAAAAATTAAGCTCTATGTTCTGCACATGGGTATGTGTGGGATCATCATGGAAAAAATAGGCCCTTAAGTGGCAAAAAATTAGAAAAAATCAGAGTTAGGCAACTTGACGTTAAAAATTGAATAAGTTATATATATTATTTCAAAAATATGTAAGAATAGAATATGTAGCAAATTGAATGTAATTTCTAAACTACTAGATTTATATTAAAAAAAAATCTATTTGGTGAAAATTTGAAATTTCAATGTAGTAGTACTTAAATTTCAGGGAAAAAATAAGAAGTAGGTGTCTATCGACCACCCTAATCACAATAAAATTATAGTATTTTTTTATAAGATTTTAGATATAAGTAGAGGACTCATGTGTCAATGTGATGCATATTTTTTTGTAACTTTTTTCCAAGTAAATAATTAATTATGATTTTTTTATTACAACTTTTAAAAAATATAAAATATCGTATGTTTGACCACCTCAACTTGGTCAAAACTTCATGATTTTTTTTTTTAATCCTATAGTATGCAAAGCATAGAATGTGACGCATGTTTTGAATTTAGAAAATGTGATACCGTTTGAAAGCTATAGATATTTTTCAATCAGCCTATCAATCAAGACTTTAGTTGTAATTCAAATAGAAAATGAAAAATAATTATTTATTAAATTCAAAGTAAAGCATAATTTATATTGGTGGAAAGCTAAGAATCTCCTTCCTTTCCGTTTCATTAATTTTGGGTAAAAAAAAGTCGTCAACCACATACCCTACACATACCCATCATATCGCCACTTTTTGGCCCATCATGATCCTGCACATACCCACATGTGGAAAAATAGAATATTATCAAAAAAATTAAAAAATGAGTGCACTAGATATTGAAGTCCTTGATCCAACAAAAAAAAAAAGAATTTTGATACATACAAAAAAAATTGTGTTATACAGTCCGCCTATTTCTAAATTGTAATTGGTTTGACTTTGAAACTTGATTAAGGAAAAAATATTCCATAAAACACTATGAAACCAATTGGAAGCACTAGATGTTGTAGTTACAAATCTAAATTAAAAAAAAATAGAATTTGATCCTTCATGGAAAAAAAATTGTGTTATACGGTGAGTGTCACTCCTTAAAAATGGTGTTTATTGAAAAAAACTAGTTTTCAAAGGAGATGGAAAAAGTAGTGCAATCTAATTCCAAAAATTTTGAAAAAAATATATTTAGAATCTATAGAAAAAATTTCACAAATCACTAGTTTGCATCATCTTCAAATTCCTCATGGTTTAGCCACTATAGGTGCCCAAAAGTGAAGATTTAGTTAGAAAAAAACAATTCAGTGTCCAGTTTGGCCAAAAATTATAAACCAGTATTGTGGGATCACCCTTGGTCAAACCCAATTTTGTTAATTAAACCTTGAAATGAAATGAAATTGTATGAAGAATGATGAATGAACAAATGCAATGTTACAACTCACCAAACCCTTGTTTGAACCTTGGAATGTAGATCTACAACTAGCATGAAATGACTTCAATGAATGTGGATGTTTATCTTGAAACTTGATTTGAAATAATTCATTTTAATACTTGAATGGATCTTGAACACTACATCAACATATTAGCTCAAATAACATGCATGATGCAATAGGAATTTAACATGATAATGGATCTTGATTTCTGCAATAATTCTTCTATAAATTTTCTCTTGAATGCCTTGAAATGCTCTTGAATTGCTCTTGATAATGCTCACTTGAAATCTTAGGATGCTTCATAAAATTTTCCAGGTAAAACATAGTGAAATGAGCTCTTATTTATTCATATGTTAACATTAATTCCTAAAATTCAAATAACACAAGCCGGCATGTGAATACACATTTTAAATCATTGAAATACCACCAAAAGCATAATAAAAATTTAGGTCCTAGGCCTAAGTGAGGACCCATTCACCCTTGGGTGAATGGGTCCTAGGTCACTTGCATAGGAGACACATTCTCCAATGATAAATTTTATATTATGGCATTAATGAATGTTGGGTTTCCTCTTCATAAATTATAATTAATTAGGCTTGGATTTGAATTAAAGGGGCCAATTAAGGAAAATTAACCTCAATTAATTAATAAATCCCTAGATGAGTGTGAAAGTGTAAAGGTACACCTTAAAAAACCAAAAATAAGGTACAATTAAGTCAATTTTATTTAATAAGTGCCCTAAAATAATGTGAATACATATTACAACACTAAATTAAGGCATAATTTAGTTCATTTTAATATTAATATTTCCCAAATTAAGTGTGAAAAAGGGATATCTTTTCCTACACTACATTTATCCCCAACTTTAGTGAGAGTATGACCCCATGTCAAACTCACACTAAATTAGACATTCAAGACACATATGCATGCAAAAGTGACAAAGATACTCAATCATACAACACCAAAGTCTAGGAGAAGGGGAGGTGGATCAAGCTTCAACTGTTTTTCCAACTCGATGTGGATCAAGTCTAGGCTGTTTTTCCAATATGTTCACAAGAAAAACTTGATGTCCACTATGAAAACAACACATATGCTCACATGGGATAATGGAACCTCAAGTCATCCACTAGGTTATCCCCTAATGGGTGGAAAATCAGAGAACCTTATTAGGCTTCCATACCATATCAAAGCTATCCTCCTAACAAATTCAATAAGGCACCACAATACAAAACTTTGAGCTTTACAAGGCCTAACAAGTTGAGTTATGCTAAGCACTCATAAACATGGGCAAGGCTCTACTAGCAAGCAAGGTGTGTTATGCTTGGTGGCCTTGAATTTAGGGATTCGAGCTTCATGAGGTTAACAAGTTTTATTATGCTAAACACTTATGAACATTGTATATATATATAGGTTTGTTCAAAGGGATATTTGCTTAGTTCATGCAAGGTCTCTTCTTAGGGATCATTGTGCCTAATGTCTCCAAGAGAGGACAAGTCTAGAATAAGAGAATCACAACTTAGGGAATGCAACATGTAGCATCACCACTAAGAGGAAAGTCATATGCTATCATACTCTTGGCGGACATCAAACCAAATGACACCACCAAGAAAAGGATGCACCATAAGAAGAAAGAAAATCACACAGTGAAACATGAGTGTCAATGTATGCCCCCACTTTAAAGAAATTTCTAACACCATTGTTGTGAGAAATCAACTTTAAAGGATAAAATATTCAATTCTAACCATAAAGATGACATAAGATCTTATTTAGAAAGCCCTATGCCAAGTCACATGTTCCCGAATGAAACTACATCATGAAAGGGGAAGGAGTTGCCCCCAAAAACACGTAAGGGATATATGGATTCGAGGTCAGTATATCTTTGCTAAAATGTGATTATAGAGCTCAAAAACATCATCATTCCCCAAATACTTGCAGAATAGGAAGAATGACACAGAGATTGAACAAAAAAGAAAATGATTTTGGGTCAACATGGAAGAGACCTAAATGTTTAGACACCTTGTGTTATCCCAAAAAGGAAAACACAAGACAAATGAAAAGACAAATTTTTAATATAGAATAATTTAGGTACAAATAGAGGAATGCACATAAAGAGAGATACATCAAACATAATAGTATGGGGGATCATATTATGCACATGCAATCACACAAAGAACATGCAAAATAAAACAAAGAAAATAATAGTAAGCCACATGTGATTCAACCTATAGTAGGTCATCTACATCCCAATCATGTTTAGTATATGCAGATGGAGGACAACTAGCCAAAGGGACAACATCAAGTGCCAAACTAGGACAAGCACCAAGTTCAATACTCTTACTAGGAGGATCATATTTTAAGTTCATATAAAAGGAAAACATTAGATTTAGGTCATTATGCACTTCCTCATCAATCTTTTAAATTTCAAATTCATCGTCCAAATTAATCACCACTAGAGGTTTAATGACAATTTCCATAGAAGTTTGTTATTATTTATATTGCAGCGAGGGAGGAGAGGCACTATGCCTTGTTGGAGAAAAGTTTGGATTTTTATTTTCTATGTTGTTCTTTTCTTGTAACGAACGAGAAATAGAACAACTTCTACTCCTACGCTCTCTAACATTTCAGTTTCTTTTCATACGGTTTTCAAGTTGTGTTTGTGTAGGAGCAAGTTTATCAGCCATAGGTTTCTTTTCTTCCCTTAAGGGAGAAATGGAAGGAACCATAGGAGGTTGTTCAACCACTTTCTCTTTAGATTTGTAAACTTCTTTGACTTTAGGAGGCATATCTGGATTTGCAAGATTTGTTTGGTTATGTCATGGTCTCTTATATGAAATGGGTGAAAGATTTGTCATAGGTGGGTCTTGGATATTTGGAGGGGATTTAGGTTCAATCATAGTTTCATCAAGGATAGGTGGCTCAATCATGGGTTGAGGCATATTTCTAAGGGATAATCCTAGTATGTGCTTTGCCTTAAACTTTTGATAGGATTTGAAAAAGAAGTCCTCACGAGGTCTAATAGGTTCAATAGGCTCAGGCCAAAATAAATCCAATGAAAAGTTCCCACGGGAAGGCACAAGATTAAAGTCATTATGATGCACAGTAAATATCTCATTTCCAAATGGAAACTTTAGACATTTATGCACAAATGACAGGACAACATTCATGGAGCGAAGCCATGGATAGCCTAACTTCACATGAAATTGGTTTGATGAAGGGATCATGGTGAATGAGACATTTAATGTTTTTAGTCCAACCTTTAAGGGGAGATTTATTGAGCCAATCGTAGGGAAAGCAAAACCATTATGCATTTTGATCCATGCTTTCAATTTTTCGTATGTATCTTGATAGATTTCATGCATAAATAGGAATTCTTCAGTGATCACATTCTATACACAGACGAGATCAATTAATATCCCATTAGTAGGCTTGTCGTTGATTCTTCCAGCTTTGTAAAGAGGACCATCGAGTGCATGCATATTTATGTCTTGTTGTGAGAAAACAATGTCAAGTGTAATCTTAGTTAGGCACCTATGAGGTTTGGCGTCAATAAATGTAATCAAATGATCTACAAGGTTTTTGTATATGTGTTCATCAGTTGTGTCAACATTCATCACATCATTCTTTGTTTCAATAGATTTGACAAAGGAGATATTATGACCAGGCATAGGATTGGTAAAGATTTGTAAATTTTGATTAGGATGAGCCATAGATTTATTACCTTGATCATTAACACTTTTGATTAGGATATGATTAGAATCAACAAGGTCTTGCACAAGATGTTTAAGATGATTACAATGTTTTGTATCATGTCCATTTTTTCAATGGAAATGGAAATAGGCATGTGGTCTATAGTTGGGAGGTAAAAGCTTACACTAGTAGAATTTGGCAAATAAATGACTATGTGACTAAAACTTTTAGTCACGACAACAAAAAATGACTAAATTATTCTAATTTTTTGTAACATAGCTATAAATGACTAAATAAATGACTAATTTTATTTTCAGGTAAAAAAAAACTAAATAATTAGTCACATAAATAAAAATGACTAAATAATTAGTCACACAAATAAAAATTAGACAATATAAAAATTAGATAATATGAGTAACAATATTAACATTAGACTGAGCTACCTATCATGGTTTGAAGATGACCCAACTGAAAGGTTTTAAGAAAGTGTGGCTGGAAGGGGACTCTCTCAATATTATTAATAATTTGAAGAAATGTTCAGCCCCTTCATGGAGTGTTGAATCCATCATTATGGATGGTATCGAAATCCTTAAGTCCTTTGATGAGTATTATATATCTCATATTTTCCATGAAGGGAATGGATTAGCTGATGTGTTTGCTAATCTTGATGTTAGGGGTCCTAGGGAGTGGAATTTCAATGACCCCCTCCCCATTAAGGAAATCACTTGTTTAAATCACGATTTTCAAAACTACTAACTTGGTTGATGAAATTTTAATGTTTTGGGTTCGCATGACTATTATCATGTGGTAGGTAATTATTTGGAGGGATGGCGAGTTGGATCATGATCGGGTTGATGGTACCTTGCTTGTTCTCCATATGGGGTGGAGTTCTAGGATCATTATTTTCCTCTGCCATAATTTTGTTGCCACACGGATTGTGGGCATTCTTTGCATCTCCTTCTTGAGGTTTCTCCTCATCACTTGCAAGGTTTGCAAGCTTCTTTCCTCTGCAAATTTTGGGATCATGGGTGGTGACATAAATCATGTGGATCCCTTCTCTTGTGATGCTATTAAGAAAAATGAGGTGTGGCGTATTTTGGAGAAAGGTGGGCTCACACTATATTTGGAAAGGTTACACGGTAATAACCTACAGGTGATGACTATGTTTGCTAAGGCTTGGAATAATAGGATTTTGAAGCTGGGTGGAACATAATTTGACGTAAATGAGGATTTTATTGCTAATATCACTGGGCTCTTGTCGGAAGGGAAGAAGGTTTACAGAGAAAAGAAGGAATCAAAGGCGGCAATGCATATTTTTTCAAAGGGACTAAAGAACAAGATCTTAAGGTGGTCAAGAGTGGTCGATATCAATGCAACTCACTCAAAGTGCTTTGGGGGGATGTGGCTGAGGAACTTATGAGATACATTACCCTTGAAGGTCATTTTTTTGTGGTAAATTCTTATCACTTTATCCTCCTCAATCATTTTCACCATAAAAAGAAAATTTCATTTTCTTTTTATCTTTTGGTGTCGCTGGAATATGGTCTGAAGGATCACAAGAGGAACCCTAAGAATCCGGTGTTGCATGTTGGGATTATTATGTTAATTAGTAATTATGCTAAAGTGTTTTAGGTTGCTAAACTACTTGCTACTCCCAAGGGTAAGCAATAGAAACCGGTTGTTGAATATGAAACTGTCTGTAAAGAAGAGTCGGTCGACAAGAAAGGGAAAAAGAGGAAACTTCTCCTTGAGGAGGAGTCTATTACCAAGAAAGACACGGATTATGTCCCAGACTCCCAAGCTTCCATGGAAGTGGTCTTGCAACCTTTGGTTGTGGAAAAATTGGGTAAAGGGGAGTTGGGGCCTATCTAGAAGGGCTTTGAGACTGGTAGAGAGGAAAAGGCTGTTGAAAAGCCGAGTAAAATTAAGCTTGTTGCCCCTACCACTATCCTAAAGGAAAGAGCTAAAGATGTATCTTTGTTGTCCCCTATTTTAGGGACCAAGAGAAAGAAGGATGTGAAGGCGGGCAATAATAAGAAATTGGTTATTAGTTCTGCTAGCCAGTTGGTTGAGATGCGAGCTACTTCTCCCTTTGAGGTGGATGGTGGGAAAGATGTTGTGGATTCCCTGGGTGTGGACTTGGATAAGCTAAAGAAGAGGAGGTTTATTGCTGAGAAAATTGTTGACTCCATCTACAATATTCAAATGTTGATTGTTGGTGGTAAAGGTAAGGAGATCCATGTAAGCCAGGACAAGGTTAGTTCTTCCCAAGAGGTTGATGTTGTGGGTAAGGATGTTCCTAATGTTCTAGGGTTGGCTAGGGAGGGGTCCATTTCTTTGTTTAAATTGTTTAAATGGGTGTTTCACGAAGTCAACATGCCCATTGTTAGGGTTTGTGGTGTGGTTAGTAAAGTGGGTGAGTCTTTAGTTCAGAATCAAATTGATGAACTATTTGAATCACTAAAGATTGTTGTTGAGGAAAGTCTGAATATGAAGTAGATGTTAGAGGAAAGAATCATTTCCCTAGAGGACCAAATGGAATGGATTTGTGCTAATTTGGAGAAGGGTGGAGAAGGGACTAAGTCTGCTATGAAATATGAATTTTTTGGCATTTCTACCCCTATTGAAATGGCCAAGAAATGCAAGGAGATTACTCCTAGTGAGGAAGTTGGTGCTTGTGGTAGGCTTGTGGAGGAAGAGGTGTATGCTGACAAGGCTGGTGGGGTGATAAATGTTTTGATTAGTGAGGTGAATGTAGGTGGGACCGGGGCTAGAACAAGGAATAAGACCAAGGTGCAGGCTGGGGCTCCTGCTAAGGATCTGTCTGAAGTCATGGATGATGTTCAAAAGACTGTGGAGAGTGACATGGATGTTGTTGATACCCTGAAGAACATGTAGTGTTATTTTTTTTATCCCTCCTTTTTGGTTGCTGTCGCATTGATGGTGTGTTATGTTTTGGCTATTGTTTGCTTATTGTAGTTATCTTTTGCTTCAGCTATTCTTTTTTGTAAAGAGTTTTAGGGTCCCTTCAAAACCTCTTTTACCTATAATAAAAAACAATATTAACATTAGCATTTATTTTTGGTCAATATTACTATTATTATATTATCAAAATTTTTTTATATTAACATACATATAGTTTTATTTTTCCTAACATATCCAAAGATCAATTAAACTGAGTTTTTTTATAAATTAATTTAATTTGACCTATATAGAAATATATTAATTATTAATTATAATAATTTCATACTTATATTTAATATTTTGTATTCTATTGCATTCTTATATTATAATAGTAGTAAATAATATAACCTATATATATTATTATATATATGTGTGTGTATTTAAATATATCTATAGTAGTAAATAAATAATAACCTATATATTTTTATATTTAAATAATAATACAACCTATATATATTATTATATATATTTATAAATATAATTATATAATTTAGTCTGTATTATATGATATATAATATATTAATTATATTTTTTATTAAATAAGAATATAATAGTTATTAATTAATAATTATGAAAATGTTATATATATATATAATAGTTTTGTTAGAGAATATAATATATAATAATATATAATTATATAATTATATGTTTATAATTTTGTTATTAAAATAATAAATAATCAATTTTGAATAAGTTTATAAATAAGATAAATTTATGTACCATGAAATTTAAATTAAAACAATATTAAAAAAATATTTAAATAATTAAATAATAGAAAATTATAATTTAAAAAATAAAAACAAAGCACTTTTATCAATTAACTATGTAGGATAAAGGATGCCATAATGTTGAAACCAAAATGTGCTCATTATTAGGATCTTTGCCATAATTTTCATTTTAATAAACATACTCTTAAACCCTAAACCAATAGTAGCGGGGAAGAAGCGATGAAAAATAGCCAAAAAAATGGTGAAAAATGATGAATAGCTGAGATTTGAATAGCTGAAAAAATAGCCAAAAATGATGAATGGTTGAGATTTGTTTAACTGCATTGAAATTGAATTTCACATCCATTTCAAAATGGGCGCCTAATTTTATTCATTCATTTTGGTGGGCACTGGTAACCAATCCAAACTTGTCCAAATCAAGCCCTAGTAAAGAGATTCTTTAGATGATCAAATGTCATTGGTTCCTTAACCACCAACACCAATTCTAGTAGGCTAGAGGTGATTGAGAAGCAACTACGTTTTGAAGTATATATGGATCCAATCCCGCAGCTAACTTTTGGGTCATAGGAAGCAGTGGGGGAAATAAAGCAGTCAAGGTTTTTCCCGATATCCCATCCCCAGATGCAAATCTAGATTCATGGATAGGAAATTTGTCCAAATTGAGCCCTAGTAAAGTGATTCTTTGGGAGCCTCCATCTAGCTCTTGGGTTGTAGTCTCTGAACGGTCTCAACATTAGATGCATCGTGGGAAATGGGTCAACACTGGGTCAGCACTGGTATTTATGTGTGCTTCACATTTTGTATGCATGTATGGTAGGGCACTTGCACTATAACATATGTTGAAAATATGCTTTTTGTTACAGATGTGTCATAGTGACGATCTTTACATCTATTCGTTGCATAGTGAATATGCACTTGAAGATATATGGTGTGATTGAACACCTTTTGGATAATGGATAGAAAAAATGCTCCCCACATTGTAAATTATTTTCTTTACCAAAGTTTCCAAGTCTTGGTTGTTTAAAAGTGTTGTTTCTTTCTTTATATTTATATTCCGGTGAATGTTAAATTGGTGAACTCCTAGTCAGCACTAAGATCATAAATGTAAATGGATTTGATTTAAACAAACATAAATGGTATTTAATTATGTATCATTTTGGATTGCAAGAATTTAAATCTATTTACCCTAACCAATAATAATTTTAAAGCGGCTCCATCAATCAAGGAATCAAGCTTGGTGTAGAGATAATTTAAGTGAGAAATCTCAAATAGTAATTATTTGTATCTTTGTCCAATCAAATGTTAAGCCAAGTAAAACTAATGTACTTTGGATTTTATGTAATATGCACAAGTATAGAGCAAGGATAAAATGCAAAACCAATGCCTTACTAGATGCATTTACAGCCCACCCCATGTGCAACAGTGGCATCACCGAAGACATGCATTCACACTGATGGATTTTTAGCTTTAGCTTTAGCTTTTTTAAGTTTTAAAAGCATAATAAATCTGTAGTTTGTATACTACAAAAGATTCTTTGTTTTATTAGCTTCATTAGCTTTTTTTTTTTCCTTCATCTAATCTTGTTTCTTTCTTCATACAACCTATTTGCTATCTTAAAAAAACTCTATATATAGAGTTCTTTGTAACATATTTTATATAAAGTTTGAATATATAGTGAATTATTTTCCAACACTGTTGTTTCAATCCCTTGAGCAGATTTTTTGAAGTTTTATGATTGTTTCAGTTTAATTTTTCTAGTATAACATAAGAGCTTTAAAGTTTTATATCTCTCAATCACAACAAAATTTCAATGACAACTTCTCTTGGTTTGCAATTTCATAGACTAGTTATTGTAACAACATTCTCCAAACATAGGAGTTTACATACACATCTAAAAGTATTAGTTCATAAATGACTAAATAAATGACTAAACCATGATTAAATAAATGGTGTCATGACTAAATAAATGACTAAACCATGATTAAATAAATGGTGCCATGACTAAATAAATGACTACAATGATTAAATTTATGACTACCATGACTAAATAAATGACTACAATGAATAAATAAATAACTACCATGACTAAATAAATGACCAGTTAACAACAATTAATAAATTAATTAATGACTAAATATACTTCCATATTGATCAATAAAGAAAAACAATAAATGACTAAAAATGGTTTAGTCATGAATTTTTTCACATTATAAATGGCTAGTAGTAAACTACTAATGGTCACGCGACCAAGCTTAGTCATTTATATGCATTTTTTAGTAGTTTTTATAGTCATTTATTGTTGTTTTTGCACTAGTGTTAGTAGGATTAGGATCTCTAATAGGAGGCAAGGAAATCATCTTCTTTTCTAAGATCTATCACATGGTATTATGGAGGGTATCAGGTAGATGTGTGAACTATCTATTTCTATCCACAAGGGCATATGGTTTTGTCATTTTTATACTAGCCACTTGGGTATTAACATTTTCCTTGTAAGCAATGAAGAGTTTGTTGATCATTTATTATTGCATTGTCTGTTTGTTGTTGGAATCTGGAATTTGGCTTTTGAAAAGTTGGGGACCCACTAGACTATGTGTAGGGACATCAAATCCTTCATTATGGGCTAGTCTGGTCCCTTCCAACATCCAATACCTAGAGAGATTTGGAACCAGGTCCCCTCATCATCTATTGGTGCTTGTGGAAAGAGAAAAATAACCAGATATTTAGGAATATTGAGATGAGTCCTAAGGAGGTTTTTGGCAATGGGCTAAGGCTTATTTCTAAAAATGTTTCTATTTACACTAGGAACACCCCAAAAAAAACATCCTACAGAGTGGGAGATCAATATGGCTAAAGCTTGGAACAAGAATTTGGAGATCAACTCCTTTGATAACTCTAAGGAACAAGCTAGATGGGACAAGGTTTGAAAAACCATGGATTGAGGATGACACAAACTCAATTTTGATGGAGCGACCAAGGGGAACCCTGGCAGGGCTAGCATCAGGGGTATCATCAAGGATTATAGGGGTAACTTTATGGTTAGTTACTCAGGGGGCATTCAAATTTAGACCTCTAGGGCACTGATAAAGGGCATCCAGTTAGCTATTACTCTAGGGATAAGGAAATTGCATATAGAAGGGGATTCTATGTTGATAATTGATTCAATAAAACTAGACAGGTTATTAGGATGGAATATTAGAGATATCCTATTAGACATAAATCACGTAGTTTTGAAGCTTGATATGGAGTTCTCATCTCACATCTTTCGAGAGTGAAATCAAATTGTTGACGCTCTGGCTAATCTTGGCTCCTCTTGGATCATTTCCAAGTGTTGGAGGAGTATTGGGAGCTTACTGCCGATGATACAAGGTATCATCCTTAAGGAATAGGGCACCATTATTACCCATGATGATAACTTATTACACTTCTTTTATGGCTTTACGAGTCATCTACATAATTGTACTTTGGGTGATGTGGAAAAAGAAGTATGATGAGGTGTTAAATATGTGGAAAATTTTGAAAAATGAGGCAAAGAAGGTGGCTACAAAGCTAATTATGAGAGGTGATGGGAAGTACCTTGGGTTAACGATTAAGATTAGTTGGGCCATGTGCAACTTTAATAAGTGGTCTTATCATAACCTTAGCATATCTATATAGACTTTAAATTTCAAATTCTCGTTTTGTTGGGAATCTCACTTTGATGTGACTTCTCCTTGTCATGTGGAGATCATTCTGAGTCCTCTCAGAATTTCTAAAAAAATTAATAGATTAAAGGATAGATACTTAGGGATTTCTATATTTGGCCTTGCGGCCACTTGGCATTGGTACTTGTGAAAATGCAATTTGAAGGGTAAGCCCATCAATGTCATCATTTTTCACAACCTAAGTCTTTGGTGTCTTAAGATTTTCAATTATGGGCCCACAGAGATTTCCTCTTTGGAAATAACATCTAGTGTGTGTAACCTATAGATCACCTTAATTACTCGACACCATCCTAGCTAGCTTAGAAACAATGATTTATGGGTGACCTCTTTGACAAAAAAATTAATTTTTTTCTCTTGTAGGATTATTGGTATCTCAAAGTGAAGTGTGGCAATATGGGTGGTGACAGGGTGAGGAAAAAGGTAGATAATTGTGAGGAATTGCAAAAGGATTCACTATTTTGGATATTTATGTCAAACGTGGGTTGGCGTCATTGATGAAGTGTTTAGTGGGACATGATGTGAGGATGTTGGCTCAGTTTGTGAGCTCTTGGAAAGATAGGAGGGTTACAATGGGGGTATCTCTTTTGAGGTCATGAGGATGTCATAGCTCAAGAAACTAGGCTTTCATACAATGGGAAGAAGTACACTAAATGTACCAAGACCCAAGATAATGAAAGCCTCAACGCTTTCTTCAAAGAAAATGAAAAACCAATCAGGGCTTAGTCAAGTTTTGAAAGGGATGCACTCCCTCATCCTTGGGACTAGGTTTGTCTAGCTACTATGAAGTATGTGACCTTAGAAGGTAGTCATAAAGTGTTTTACTATTACCATCTTCCTCTTCTCAATCATCTTCATCATAAAATATTGTTGATTTTTCCTTTTATCTTGCAAACTCATTTAGAGAATTCTGTTGAGAAGTGTTTGGACACTACCACCCAAAACCCTAATGAAATGCCCCCTGTCACTCCACTAGGGACTCATCTTGAGGCTTTATTATTTCCACCTAGCTCTCTATCCAACCAAACCTATTTCTATTGTTTGTATCGAGGAGCTTGAACCCCCTAACCAACCCACTGTGAATCCCTCCCCGGTTGAGTCTAAAGGCCCCAAAATGAAAACCCCTCTAGTGAACATAGAAACCCCTAAGCCTAAACCTCCTACCAATAAAAAGAAGGGTGGTGTGGGGACTACTTAGTCAAAATTGGTGGTTGAGCTTTGTGAGCTCAAAATTTCTCCCCATAAGATGGATATCAAACCTGTAGCAAGGAAAAAAGTTAAGGAAGAGGGTAAATGCCAGGTGGAGCTTCCAACCACAAACAACGAAGGAAAGAACAATGTAGGTAAAGACTTTAAGGGGGATACTGTTGTGGCTGCTACTGTGGATATAAGGGTGGATAATACTAGTATTAGGAGATTCCACAAACTAGTGAAAAATAGTAAAAAAGTGTCAGTGAATGATATTTCTAGTGATGAGGAGCAGTCTGATAGCAAAGTCAAGAGGAAGAAGGAGGATACGGAGGAGGAGGAATTTGTGGAAGGACCTAACCATTTTATTGACTTCAACAAGATGCTCCAAGAAGATTCGATGACCCATTCCTAGGACCCTAGGGCTATCGAGGAAGAAAATTCAAAGAATGTAGACAATGAGGATGATTGTAGCAAGTTGCTAGAGCAGATGGGTAAACTCAAAAGAAAATTTGTTGGGCTGACCCAATTCACCATCAAAATGATCCATCATTCTACTAGTACCCTTTCTACTATTCTCAAGGAAGAAGTGGACAAGAAGACTATGGAGGAGGGCCCCAAATGGGTTGGGGAGGATTTTATAAACCTCATCATCCAAAAATGGGAGGGCATAGCAAGTTAGTTTGCTACTTATATGTTTTATTTTGTTTGGGTCATTGCATGTCGGCTATCGGTCTACTATTTTTGTATCTTTTTTTTTGGTGGTTTTTGTTTTGATGTTATGGACTTGATCTTTTTTGGCCCTTTGGGCTCAAAGTGTAAAGGGTACTGTGCTATGTAAATGTAACTTAACATATCAAAAATATTTAAATTTTATTGAGGGGGATGAAGTAGAAAGGCCTTATTTTGTTTCTTGAAAGGTTGGTAATTGTTTTGAGTTGTAGGTTCAAAATTTTTAGAATGATTAGAGGGAGTTTTAACTTCACAACTACTAACCAAATTTTGGTAATCATGAAGGGTTTTACACAAATGTGTGAAGGAAATCTCATCATCTCAAGCTTAGATTGAATTTTGTCTTGCAAATTGGAAATACACATTTTTTGAAGGTCGACATCAGGAATCTTAATGTTTATATGTGAATAAAGAATTTTATATTGTGCTATGAAATCAGTGGCTTTTGCATCATCCTTTTGTTGACATGTCATCAAATCAACTAAAGTCATCTTGGGACCCGCGTTAATTTGGAAGTGGTTGTAAAAGGCATCAATAAGCTCATTGAATGAACCAATTTAGTTATTCAGTAAGGAGAAAAACCACTCTAAAGCAACATCTTTCAAGGATCTAGGGAATAGCCTAGCCAAGAGTTTATCTTCAAAAATGAAGTCACTACATAGGGTGGTGTAAGCAATAACATGGCTAACAAGAACTCCTTTCCCACCATATTTCTCAAACCTAAGAACCTCTATACCTTGTGGCATTTGTGTTCTCAATATATCCAAGGATAAGGGAGTGGTTTTGATGTATTGTGAGGGTTGGCCATAGTTGTTTTGGTTTAAGGTGGTGATTTTTTGTTGAAGAGATGACATGTTTTGCAAAAGTGTGTTAAGGACTACATAATTGTTGGTATTGTGAGATGAAGGTGAATAAGGCGGAGTGGTGTATGTTTTCAGAGGGCAAGTGAATTGTATATTTGTGAGGGAGGATGGTTGAGGAGATATGATATTTGAATGCACAAAGGTAGAGGTATTCCTAGTGGAAATACCTAAGGAAGTGTTGAAATTACTAGTAGGTTGAATGGTTGTGGTAACATGAGTACTAGTGTATGTAGGAATAGAGGTGAGGGTTGTGGAAGGAGGAATTGAATTTCCACCTTGGCTTTGGGTATACCCCAAAGCTTGAGCACAACTAGTCATGGTAGGGATGTTCTTATTAACAAGATGAGCTAGACTTCACACAATCTCTATCCCATGTTCAATTTCAAGAATTTTCCTCACATTGTCTAAAGTAGGAATGACACTAGTATCAATGTTTTTAGTATTCACAAATTTTTGTAGTTTTTCTATGTCTTCATCCATTCTTCTTATGTTTTCTTGTGGGATATGAGTGACATCATGTGAATTTTTTGTAGGTAGGGAAGTCATTGGAAATTAGGTATGAAGGCTATGATCCATAGGGGGTTGATTATCAACACTATTAGTAAAAGAGTTGGAGAACCAAGATCCACGATGAATGGTGTATAGTGGGATGCCATGAGTCTCAAACTATGTCTCACAATAGTATTGATAATAGGACACCAAGTTACAAATCTCATACAAGATTCACAAACTCGGTACACACCCAAAATGGAAAGAAGGTGAAATACAATGAAGTAATATATAATATAAAGTGCAATGAAAATATGCAAATACAATCTTCATATTCTAAACAAGATAATTTTCTAATTACACAATGCAAAAATATGAAAATGATGTCTTGTAAATGCAATTTTTAAATCACACAATGCACTAAATTTATCAAATTAAGCTAAATATGATCAATTTCACTTAAAAAAATATATGTAAATTGAAACAAAAAACAACAAAACAACAAAATAAAATGTAGAAACAAATATTTCAATGCCCAAAAATTTAGGAAATGACCATGATCAGGGACTTATTTGCCCTAGGGAAAATGGGTCCTAGGTTAGGGTTTTTAAAAATGTTTTTACACATTTTTGAGATGATTCCAGTGGTTTCCAGATTCAAATAAAAAACAACAAGTTACAGTTGGAATTTTCAATGAAATTAATGTTGAATGCAAATGAAAAATGTGACAAAATGACAAACTAGGAGACCTAATTTGATGTGCAATTTTGTTTCAATTTTCAAATGCAAATGAATATGATGTAATGCTATGTAAATGATATGCACTATGAATAATTTTTTTATATTTTTCAGATTGAAGAATGCAAAGATGCAATCCTAAAACCCTTAAATAAAATGAAAACTAATGCAAGCTAAACAACCCTAGATGAGACTCAATTAAATGCAATGAAATGCAAATGAATGCAAGATCTAAATCTAGGGTGAAAGTGGGCTCCAAAATTAGAAATGCAATGATCAAACTCTGGTTCACCAAAATGAAATGAAGGGAAATAGGGTGATGGTCAATGTGGAATGGGGAAAATGGGGTTATGATGGACCTATCTTCCACTATTTCATTAGGAAATGAGATCCACACAATGAAAGGATTGTCAACCAAAAGGTGAGTCAAATCAAGGTGTGAATCTATTGATTTCCTTTTTTTCACAAGGATGGGGGTCTTGAGTAAACAACACTTTGGGGAGAAAGATTAAAAATTACAAACTAGCTCCAAAATGCAATCTATAAAGTGCATCTAGTAGATTAAGCTCAATTCTAATGGAACCAGAAAACAAAATGCAGATTTTAGAAAGGGAAAATGATGTTTACTGGTCACCAAAAGTGCTTTTTCAAAGCTTACTGAGAACTCATTCACCCTATGGTAAATGGGTCCTGGATAGGGCTCTATAAAAATGGTTTATGGGTCCTCTTCTACTATTTCTACACTCCCAAATCCTCAATTTTCACTGTCGGATAACTAAGAATAAATCCTAAAGGTGACTTTCTATGAAATTACAACAATGATGACAACAAATGCAACTTTGACAATTTTGTAATTTTTCTCTTCAAGAGATCTTACAACTAAAATCTATAAACACAAATCAAGAGGGAATTTTTTTTGTTGTTGGTGAATGGGGGTTTTCCTTGGTCAAACCCAGTTTTGGTAATTAAACCTTGAAATAAAATGAAATAGAATGAAGGAATGATGAATGTGTTGAACAGTTTAGATAACTAAGAGGGGGGTGAATCAGTTATTATAAAACAATTTTCTTGATTTTAATTAATCTAGATCAAAACTTAAATCAATCAGATATTAATGAACACACAAAAAAACACCATGGACAATGAACACCATAATTTACGTGGAAACCCAAGAAGATAAAAACCATGGAGAATAATAATTCTCAATTATAAAGCACCAGTTAAGGTGGCACCAGTTAAGGTGGCACCAGTTAAGGTGACACCAGTTAAGGTGATTTTAACAAGTGCTCACTACCAAGTTGCTCACTACAGGGTGGCTCACTGCCAGTTGGGCTCACTACCCAGCTATTATAGCCAAAGATACAAAAAGGGCTCACTTCTAAAAGATTGATCAAACTATGGATGTACTTACTCACTTTTATTTACCTTTAGAGGGCCTGCCTTGGTGGGAAAAATTACTCACCCCAATGGAACGACCCAAATGGTAAAGCCATTGTTCTAAGGATTGGGAGACCTCTTGATGGAGTTTACCATTGTTTCCTTTGAACTGGATGCACTTATTATGAACCTTTGTTTAAAATCCAAAATCCAAATATTTGTTGGCGTCAGAAGGTCATACCTCTGGAGCCATCCTGCATACTTGTTATTCTTTGTAGAGATGAAAATTTTGTCATGGGAGATTCATGAGAACTAAAGCTTGGCTGACCCATAGAAGTGAGTTTTATGGAGGGGAGCTAGTGTGATCAAGCTTCTAGTCATTCGCTCTGAATAAGCACAACTGGATTTATCCAAGTGGGATTTCAACAAATATTTTCTTTTCCATCCTAGGATTGTGAAATTTTGAGTAAGTTAAACACATTGTTTAGATCCAAAATCTTGGAAACAAACATTCAACAAGGACATCAAATTTCAAACTTTTAGAAGAAGCAAATACCTTTGAAAGAATCCAAGTGCTATTGCTTGTCCCTTGGGATTTCATCCATAGAGGCTTCTAAGTATTTGGATTCATATCTCAATTTTCTCTCTAAAGTCAAAATTAGGCAACTATTGCCTTGATTCTCTTTATTTCCACATAATGGACTTTGTGGGATGAAAATAAATTGATACATTAGACATTTAGTTCAAAATATAAGCAAGAAAGTGTTTGTGGTAAAAAGGACTCATTAAGCAAAGATAAAAGAAAAATTGAACCTCACATGTGTTTTCTCAAATGATTTCGCACAAGATCAAAGTTCCAAAACCAAATTGCATCAATTGAAACAAATGTCTTAGTCCAAGAAATCTCAAGAAATGTCATTCTATGCTTTACGCAGTTAGAGAAAGATTGCTCTATAACTTTTACAAATGTGCATCAAAGGATAACCCAAACTTTTACTCATTCTATTATTGTCAAAATCCTAGTCTTTTTCAACATTTTGAGTATCTCACTTTGTAGGGTAAGCAAGTTCTTGTAAGTATAGCATGCTCATCAATACCTAGGTCTTGTAAACAAAAGTCTCTCTAAGTTCACTTAGGATCAAATCAAACACTTTCATCCATCCTCAAAAAGTCAATAAAAACCCATCTCACAAACAACTCTTAGAAATATTGGAAAAATAACTCATACTAGACTTTTGGAAAATCAAATCAAAATCATCTTGTTTGACTAAGTGTGTGTGTATGCATCCTTCTTCATACACTTAGTGAAATTATCATCTTTTGGAAAAATTTATTCCAAGACAACATCTAACCTCTTGGAGTTTACGAGTTCATTATCAAATCCAAAATCAAATCCAAGTCAAGTCAAAACCAAATCCAAATCAAACCCAAAATCAAAAATTAAAATTCCTAAAGTCTAGTATCTCCTCCAAGGTTCCTTAAGAGTTCAATCATTCACATCACTCATCTTTCATCATCTCACCACCACTCTTCAATCCTTAACATCTTAGAATTTCTTTTTTGTACCTAAAAGTTAGACCAATCTAAGGAGTTAGAGGTTCACCTCCCATATTCCTGAAAATTGATCCTTATTTTATGGTCCAAACTAGATCTCAACACAAGAAGAACATGGAAAAAACAAAGAAACATCTACTTCGAGTGACTTGATTCAAACTGCACCTGAAAGAAACTCCATTGGATCTAGCAATCCCCAACTCAACCTTCCTCAACTTCCACAAGATCTTCAAGAGGGAGGTTTCCAAGTGGAGGATATCACTGACAATGTCTTGGGAATGACTCAAGATGAAATCATAGAAATGGTCCAAAACCCCAAAAATCACAAAAAATTTAACACGATGATGAGGCTTAATCCTTCACAATACATGTTAGAACTAGCAAAGGAAGGGGCTAAAATCCCTTCTGACTATGATATAAGCATTATTGTGGAGAAACCTCACATGATTATTTCATTAGTCTCATTCACACCTTCCTTCGAAAGCATCATTCAACCCATCCCACAACCAATTTCATCTCATGCTCCAATTCAACCCATAGTTACCAAGGGGAGTTCATTACTTCATGCTCTTCAAACACATCCCCTTGTAAAAAACCAAGACTTGGATGCAAACACCATCTTGGGTCAATCTATTCCTCAAAATTTGAAACAACCATAAGTTCCACTTGTCTTTCATGACCCTAACAACCCATCCTTTTTCTCTGCAACATCGACATATTCCCTTAACACACAAGTCTTTCTCCCCCTGACTTCACAAGGATAAGGTGGACTATTTGGACAAGGAGGGATCTTTGATCCCTCATCATCATCACTTTCTCAAGGAAACACACCACCCATCTTCCCACCATTTCCCCCTCTACCATTAACATCCACACCAATCCTCGGTTTAGGGAAACCCCCTTTACCAATCCTCCAATCATGAATCAAATCAATATATACCAAATCCTTCAATCATGCCACTGATATCACAACACCAGGTGGCACCAATCCAAACAACACAACCAATCATTACACCATCTACAACACCTAAAAATTTGGTCTCCCAAAGACTTGGAATATCAACCATATAACTCCTATCATCAATCGAATAACACCTCAACAACCACCTCAAAAAACCCTCATCACAACATCTCATACCATTCCAAATCCTCCACCTCCACCACCAAAACCAAACATGGAAAACCAATATAGCATCACATTGCAAGCTTCCAAACAAGCCTATCAAAAGGAACTTCAAAAATTTCAAAACCAACAAGCTACACAAGCTACATAGTTAGCCACCCAACAAGTGCAAACATAGCAATCCATGCAACAAACTACATAGCAGGCTGCCCAAACCAAGATTTATTGCAACAACAACAAGCCACCCAAGCTTCCCAAGCTGCACAAGCAACACAAGCTGCACAAGCCACATAATCTGCACAAGCTTCGTATCAAGCTCAAGCTCAGGCACAAGCCCAATATCAATCCCAACAAACATAAGAACAAGCACAATACCAAGTAGCTTAGCAACAAGCATATCAGCAAGCTTTGCAACAATACCAAGCACAACAAAAAGTTACTCAACAACTAGACCAACAACAAGCATTATTCCCAAAACACATTCATCCCACCACCTAATCAACAAAATGATGTGATGTCACAAATCAAATTTCTCTCACAACAAGTGCTAGACCTCCAATCTAGAAAAACAATGAAAACACCAAGCAATTTGTGCCCCTATCCATTCGACAGAAGCATTGCGATGGTACCATTCCCAAAAGGGTTTGAAATCCCTAAATTTGACAAATATCGTGGGATGGGTAATCTTGAAGATCACATCAGGTAATTCCAAATACATTGTATGGAAGTTGTATATAATGACACATATCTAATGTGACTATTCCCTCAAAGTTAGGTTGGACCAACAATGGAATGGCTCTCTCATCTTCCTCCTGGGATCAAAAAAATCCAAAAAATTGTGGATGCATTCATATAGAACTACACATTCAACATAGGAATGGATGTGAGTCTAGAGGAACTATCTTCTCTCAAACAAGCTAAGGGGGAAATATTCACATCCTTCTTACAATGGTGGTGATCCAAGGCCAACAAGAGAAAATGGACCATGCCAAAAGAACAACAAATCCGCACTATCATTTCCAATCTCGAAAAACCTTATCCTTCCATCTAAAAATGTAACACATCACCACATATGACCATTTGATTCCCAAGGTGCTCAACATCGAAAGAGCCCCTATTGCACAAGGGGGACACCCACACATCAAGAATATCAAGACAACTGCCTATCAACTAGTTACAATGAAAAAAACCTTGCACATGGGAAAATAACAAGAACGTCACTAACGATGGTGTGGTTGATGCCAAAGTTATAATCAATGCCTTGAGGCAAAACACATAATCATATCAACAACCACAAGCCAATAATTGAAACAACACACAAGCCAACGCAGTATCACAACAACCCAACAATCAAGCGGTTAATCTGAATAATCAAGGGGGACCACCCCCGTGGAAAAAGTATCCCCCCAAACAAAAATACAAACCCCTTGGGGAATCAATTGAATTTGTCATGAAAAAATTGGTACAAGAGAATCTCATTAAAATTATCATTTATGAGAATTATCAAGAGCCCCAAGTGAAACCACCATGGTATAAAAAAAATCACCTTTGCGATTTTCATAAAATCAAGGGACACACAAAGACCAGTTGCATGAGATTGAAAAAAATGATCCAAGACCTTATCAATGACAGAACAATAAACATTGAACAACCTATAGGAAATCAAGACCTTAAGATATAGAGAAATATGATGCCAAATCACAATAAAGGGAACAATAATAGAAAGAAAAAGTATGACAATGTAAACCATGTTTACAATCATGTTGTTGTGTCTTTAGATGAATGGGTCATTGTTGTTAATGTCAAGGGAGCCAAAGCTGATTGTGGAGTCATCACACGTGGTGGAAAAGGCTAACATTTTTGGACCATCCCAACCATCCAAGGCACCAATCTCTAATCTAAAATCTATTCCCAATGGTTATAATGTCTTGGACCAATTGAGAAGAACCCCCGCTTAGATCTCCATCATGGAGTTAATGAAGATCTCACCCACACATAGAAAAATCCTAGAGGAAGCATTGGCTTCATCCACTTTCCCCAAAGATCTTGATGCAGACCAGTTTCAAGCTATGGTCAGACATATCACCACCCCACATCTCCTAACATTTTTTTATCAGGACTTCCCAACTCAACCATCTCATAACTGGACAATCCATCTTGAAGTCCTAGTACATAAGAATAAAGTCAAAAGAGTCTTGGTGGATGGGGGTTCAGGTCTAAATATATGTTCACTCAAGCTAATAAATAATATGGGATTCTCTGAGGATATAATTGAAAAAGGTAAAGGCATTACAATTAGGGCATATGATGATCAAGAAAGAGTGTCTCAAGGAACTATTCAACTCTCTATTTAAATAGGGCTAGCCATCATGGAAACCTTTTCTAGGTCCTTGATCTTGATTTACCTTATAATATCCTCCTAGGGCACCCATGGATCCATGGAATGCAAGTTTTTGCCTCCACCTTCCATCAATGTGTCAAGTTTCCCTATCAAAATCAAGAGGTCACAGTCCATGGTGATCCAAAGCCCTTTTATTATTGCAAGAACCTAGAAGCCAATTACTACAAAATCCCTCAAGTCCCAAAGAATTATGAAGGCCCTACAACTCCATATGTAGACCAATCAACCTTGGCCTCCACTTCTGAGAAAAAGAAACTTGCCATTCTAGATATATCTGATATCAAAGTCATTATCCAAGACAATGGGTGTGGAGATTACAAAATGAAGTGTGCCTTTGTAATAGGAGAGTTACCTCAATCTCCTAGGTCTCGTGGGCAGCCCCAACCAATTGAAACATCAGCCCAAACTTTTAAAGTATACCCCTCCAGATTCAGATGCTGGGGGGACCTAATTCGAGAAGTGGTAGATAAAAAAGACATATCAAGTATGTTATACCAAGATGAAAGTCTCATGCCTGATCTTCCCATGCATGATAACAACAAAGGACTATAGATGATGCTTGGTATGGGATATAACAAAAATAAGAAACTTGGGAAGAATGAAAATGGTTTTCTAGTACCTCTCATTCCTGAGAAGCGTCTAAGAAATCTTGGCCTTCAATGTACCCCTCTGAAACTAACCATACTTGGAAAAAGGGCCCTGATTAGGAAAGCCAAAGCTCCCCCTTAGTTACTAGTATCCACAAGTTTTCCTTTAGACAACTATACCTTTGACATAACCAATGTGTGTGATGAGAACACCCTAATTGACTTACCCATGCTATTTGATGATTCCTCCCTTTTTGTGATTAGTACCTTATCTTTTGAGTCGAACAACCAAATTAATGAGCTAAAAAATTTCTACCCCCAACTCATCAATTACGACCAATGAGGACCACTAATTCTAGACACATTCAAAAATGACGAAGCTCTCTCAAAATTCATGGGATTACGGGATACTATACCATGTGGAGATCACAAAGCAGGGTTTGGCATTGAGCTAGACACACATGCCTATTATGGGGAAATTATTGAATCCATCAGTCACAAAAGTGAAAATTTAAGAATAATATCTAGGTCTTTGAGTGAAAACCACACTGTGGCACTCTCTAACCTGAAAATAGTAAAAAAAAGGACACATCCAATGGTGAAAACCTCTCTGAGGTGCCAAACGATGAGGGATTCAATCTTCCCCTTAGTGCTATTCATCAAGACAAGTCAACAGTCTTAGCAGAAAAGTGCAATCTAGTCAACTTGGGAATAGAAGAAACACATCATCTCACCTTCTATGTAGAATCACTTTTGATAGAAGAGCGGTAACTTCTAGCTGCATTCCTAAGAGAAAGAAAGGTAAATTTTGGATGGAGCTATGCCAACATGCCTAGCCTTGATCCAAAATTTGTGGTTCACCATCTAGCTGTTTATCCAGAAGCAAAACTAGTAAGACAAAAATTGAGAAAGATGCATCCACAAATAGCATTATTGGTCAAGATGGAACTATAAAAGCTCATTGATGCTAGTTTCATATGGCCAATTAATTATCTAGAGTGGGTTTCAAATCTTGTACCCATTTCAAAGCCCACTAGGGGCATCCACATCTACATTGACTTCAGAGATTTGAACAAAGCATGTCCTAAGGATGATTTCCCCCTCCCAAACATAGACATGATTGTGGATATGATGATAGGGCATGAAATGATATCACTAATGGATGGATTATCAGGGTACAATCGGATAATGATAGCTAAAGATGACCAACACAAGATGACTTTCACTTGTCCATGGGGAACATACTACAAGAATATGATTTCATTTGGATTGAAAAACACAGGAGCTACCTATCAAAGAGCTATGACACTAATCTTCCATGATATGATTCACAAAACCATGGAATACTATGTTGATGACATATAGGCTAAATCAAAGAAATGTTAGGATCACATAGCGACACTAAGCTCCATCTTCAACAGGCTAGAAGAATACAAGGTCAGACTCAATCCAAAAAAAAATTTCTTTGGGGTACAATCAAGCAAATTACTAGGGTACATTTTATCTATGAGAGGAATCGAGATAGACCCCACTAAAGTCAAAGAAATTCTCAAGATGGAGGAACCAAGGACCTTGAAGCAATTGAGAGGTTTGCAGGGAAGAATCTAATCCATCTGTCAGTTCATAGCACAATTGGTCGATAAGGCTATCCCTTATTCTCATCTACTCCACAAGGGGGTAGCATACAAATGGGATGAGAAATGTGACCAAGCTTTCAATAATATCAAGGAGTACTTGCTCACACCACCAATTCCAGGAAAACCATTGATCCTATATATATCAGCAATAGCAGCAGCCCTTGGCACTCTCTTAGCACAACATGATGGAAATGGGAAAGAGAGAACTATTTACTACATTAGTAGAACCATGGTGGAACATGAGCTGAATTACACATCCATTGAGAAGGCTTGTTAAGCAGTCGTGTTCGCCGCATAGAAATTTAGACACTATATGCTAGCACATCAGATAAAGCTCATTGCTAAGATAGATCCTCTCAAGTATCTGCTTTCTAAAGAAACACTTACATGGTGAAAAACTAAATGGGTTATGATCCTGACAAAACATGACATTGAGTATGTAGAACGAGAGGCCATTTAAGGACAAGCAATTATAGACCAATTAATAGAGGCACCAATATATTCAGAGAACCCACTTGTATCAGAGTTCCCCGATGAGTCAATCTTTAATGTAAGTGTATCAGATCACTGTAAAGTATATTTTGATGGATCCTACACACAACATGGGTCAGGAGATGGAATCTCTTCATTACACCACAAGGGGATTGCATACCTAAGTCATATAAGTTGTCCTTTCCTTTCATAAACAACATTGCACAATATGAGGCTCCTGTCATAGGGCTTAGAATTGCAGTACAGTGGAAGATCATGGCTCTCTAAGTGTATGGAGATTCATAGCTAATTATCAACTAGGTAAATGATGAATACAAAAAAAAGGATGACAAGTTGAATCCATACAAGAAACTAGTGGAAAGCCTCAAATAATTTTTCATTGAAATCATGTTTGAGAAAATACCAAGAGAAAATAATAGAGCAACAGATGTTATGGCAATAATTTGATCGCTATTGGATATCCCACGCAATGTCTCCAAACAAGAATTCCTTGTAAAGTAGCTTCTTGTACCAGTATTCTAGGTACCGGAGTTTGAATTCATGTGTGAAATTGTTGGTCCCGGTAATCCCTAGTATCATGACATATACACCTACTTGAGAATAGGAGTCCTCCCTGCTGATATAATGTCGAACCTTAAAAGAATAGTTTTCAAGAAGTCATCCTACTTTTTTATCTTATGAGACACCCTATTCCATAGGAGTATCGAAGGAACCCTTTTATGATTCCTAAATTTTGAGGAACCTTTGACTGATTTAACCAAGGTACACAATGGAATTTGTGGGTCACATTCGAGTGGTATGACCTTGGCTAAGAAACTGCTAAGGATTGGGTACTATTGGCCTACAATGGAGAAGGAAGCTCACGACTATGTTCAAAGATGTTTGTAGTGTCAACAACATGGGGATCTCATCCATGCACTAGTTCAGGAGCTCCACCTAATCATTACACCTTGGCCCTTTTCACAATGGGGGCTCGATCTCGTTAGTAAAATCACACCCACTTCATCTAGTGGACATAAGTTCATTATTACCGCCACTGAATAATTCACAAAGTGGTTAGAGGCCATTCCCATTACCTATATCACAGAAAAAAAAAACTCAAATTTATCCTGAACTAGCTAATTTTTCGCGACAGTTTCCATTAAGCCATTATCTCAGATAATGAAACACCTTTCAAAAACCAAGATGTTCAAGACCTATGCCAAAAATTCAATATCCAACATCGCTTCTCCACTCCATACTACCCCCAAGGAAACAACCAAGATGAGGCTACCAATAAGACCATCTTGAAAATCATGAAGAAAATAGTTAATGACGCTGGTCGTGACTAGCACCTATAGCTGAATCCCACCTTATGGGCCTACCGAACAAGTATCCACACACCAATAGGTGCAACCCCTTTCTCCCTATTCTACAAATCATAAGCTATCCTTCCCATTGAGATCGAGCTCCCATCCATAAGAATATCATTGTGGAATCTCATTACAAATGAAGAATATTAGGTGTCATGGTTGAACGAGTTGGAACTACTTGATGAGAAACACATGGATTCCTTAAACCATTTGCAAGTCTACCAAAACCATCTCAAGTGAAGCTACAACAAGAAGATCAGGAATCAGACCTTTCAAGTTGGAGAGCTTGTATTGAAGGAGAATCAAAAAAATGTACCAAATCCAGACAACAAGGGCAAGCTTGAACCTAATTGGTTGGGACCCTTCATCATCACAACAAAGCTACAAGTCAGGGGCATATCAACTATCCACACCAGAAGGTGAACCTCTATAGGAGCCTATGAATAGATCCCATCTCAAAAAAAATTATGCCTAAAATTTCCAAGCTGTAAATCCAAAATACAAAAAAAAATCAAAAAATATAAAAAATCCAAAAAATCAGAAAAAGGGATTGAAAACAGTAAAGAAAACAAAATTGTCCTCTAGTGAAAACCACTTCGGTGGTGCTTTGGGCAAGTACCTTGGTGAAAACCTGGTGAACAGGCACCTTGCGTAAATAAGAACTTTACATCCACCATGATCTCTATGACTTGTTATGCATCATCCATCCATCATGCTTCCATATCTTCATCCATCACCCATTTGTGTCTGCATCATAGCTTGATCCTATGTTCATATCATAATCCCTCCTAGTACTACTCAGCCCATTCCGAAGGTTAGTTTATCTTGTCTATATCAGAGTAGTCTATTGCATCACACTGGGGGCATTTTCTTATACCTACGTTGGATCAGATTCATGTATATTCTTGAAATCTTCCTTAAAATTGAAAAAAATCCAAAAAACATTCACAAACATATCAAAATCCAATCCCAAAATAGGTCAATAGTTAGAAAAAAGTTAAAAAACAGAGTCATCTTATTGAACTACGGGTCTCTAAGCTCTGAACGTAGGCAAGGTTGATCTTTGATCATTGCCCAAGACACTTAGGTTTGTCCTTTAGGAGTCTGTCATAATAAACTGGCACTCCATTTGTTCATATCTCATCAATAAATGAGTTTGTGTCAGTCTAACTACATGGTCTCTATGTGTATAACGTAGGCAAGGCTAATATTTGATCATCCCCTGAGGCCCCTAGGATAGGTCTTTAGGTTAGGTTCTTGGTCAAAATCTCATAAAACACCAAAAACATTAGAAATTTTGAAAATCAAAACATTTGCAAAAAGTCTCAAAAATACCAAAAACAACCTCAAAACATTTCAAAACATCAAAAACATCCAAATATTTTGAAAAAATCCATCCACCCATCTCGCTTTCACCCGCAATAAATTTTTGCTCATAATAAATAATTGTCACCCCCAACCTTTGGTGAAACAATTAGAAACAAGTCTAGCAGTCAAAAAGAGAAAACTCAAATGTCAAGGTCTCAAGTCTAGGTCGCTAGGTAAACATCTTTGTCAACTCTTGGTATTAATATCCCATCATCTAGTCAATCCCAGAATCATTTGATAACATCATGTCCTAGGATTCATCCTTCCTACAATGGACATCAACATCATGCATCACCATAGGTTAGTCTTGGCTAGAGGTATGAATAGCATTAGCTTGTTTGTTTACTTGATCTTTGTCTTGTTGATTTATCTTATTGTGCTCATTCTAATGACCTCTTGATGATGTTCAAACAAAGGGATTTAGAGAGACAAGAATGGTGTAGTTCGATCATTATCTTTTTTTTGTTGTGCTTGTTGGATACTCTTGTAATATAACCTTGGTCATGCTTACTTTGTTTGGTCTGTAGGGAGGGTGTTTTAGGTGTCTTGTTGACCACATAGGAAGGCTTTATTTTCTATGTTTTGGTTCGAGGTATTTGAAATGTTTGAATTTCATTTTAAATAAGGTTTTGTATGCTAGGTGTGAACAAGAATACTCCTATCTATTTGTCGAGTCAAATCCCATCTCACTAGGTACAATGCCATCCTAGTTCTTTATACCTTGATGCATCGTATCTATGTGTGTTATCAAAAATAAGGTAAGTAAGCTCTTTTAAAATCCCAATTCCTGATAAACAATACATCATCATCATTCATCATTATCTCTAATAAAGTCTTGTAGATCATGGAATTGTTGGATCCTCTTGTCATCATCTCATTTCTTCTTTATTCTCTCTGTGCTAACATGGTATCATGAGAGTTAATCAAAACATCACCAATGCATCCATCCTGCATCCACAAACCATTAGCATGCTACATATCATTCATATCATCGATCATTTCACATGCATTGCATTTCCATCAGTTGCATCATAATATAGATTGGTTAATCTAAGCATCTCATAAACCATACATTTGCATCCATTGCATAATCATATAGGCATCATCATATCATCCATATATGCATCATCATATCATACATGAAAAAAGATATTGAAAAGGAAAAATAGCATGTCATAACATCCCATACATCTTATAATCATAACACATCATCCATTAGGGGAATAATATAGATCTATTAGTCTAAGTATTTAGGACCATTTTCATAATCATACATCACATCATATCATATAGAATCACATCGCATATAGAATATAAAATGCATCCATCCATGAAAGCATAAATAAAGTAGACACATTGCATAATAAATTGATCATATCATATATATATCAAACATTTCACTATCATGTTACAAATTAGAATCATGTGTATGTATATCACTCAAGATACAAATGCCCACAGGGCTATCAAAAATGGAGCTTGTGAGTCCCAAAAGGAATCAAATGTTGTGATAAAAAACTATGTGCAATAGCTAGCCCGATGGCTACTCCCCTCACCCAGATGCCTCTTTGGTTGATCCTCTACCTGCCTTAGCCATATCTGCTGGAAATAATCTGGCACCCATCCAGCTGAAGGTATAGCCTACCGATAATTGAATCTATAATACTCTACCTCTCAAATGACATTGCAGTATATCCATGTAGGTACTGTCCTCCCCTGGGATGAGGCAGCCATGCTTTCCAGCTACTGCCTCCAGCCAATCTCCTAGGCCAGCTGGAACTCAGTCACTTGCCTTTGCTGGTGCTCATGATCTCTCTCTATGGTGAGAGCCTAGACCTACTGTCTATTCTGGTCCCTCTTTGCTATAACTATCTATAGCTATGCATGTAGCCCCTATAACTATTGTATCTAGGCATCCTATGGGTCTCGCTGGGGTGGCGGGCCATCTCTCTACTGCTCCCTCTAATCTCTCTGGTCCGTTTGTTGATCAAGCTACTTCTCTAGCTATCATGGAGGTGGCCCACCTCCTCCAAGTGCTCTAGGTACTTATCCTACCTATCCTCTCCTCATTGTCCTCCCTCAGGGTCTCCTCTATGGAATTGCTACCCCTAGAATTGTCAGCCATGGTGGGGGTCTAAACCAATCATCATAGGCAAAAGTAGTGCTTGGATCTACCTATCCATGGGCATAGGCCCATGGCCTAGCCACCAAATAGAAAAATCTCTTGACTACGTCGAACGTTGGTATTGTCTATCCCCATATAGTCTCTCTGGATGTCCAAGCATAGATGGCCACATAATGATCATTGGGTCGATCCTAAACATCCTTGAATTGACAAGCCACCCTATTTGGAAAGTAGCGCTCTATCATCATGTGCTCGTACCCTTGCATCAATCGATCCTACCAAGCATAGAACAACTGTTGGACATCATCATACTAGGCAAACATCTATAACCATGGCCTCCATGTAAAAATGGTCTTCTCATCTATGACTCTGTTCCAGTCAGGTAGACCTATCTGTCCTGTGTTCCTCAAAGTGATGCCACCCCTATACCTCCAAACTACTCCATGATCAGGCTCTACATCAACCATAATGACCATCGGTCAGAGCATGACAATGTGCTCCTAGGCCTAGATGTGCAATAATGTAACGCCAGTACCAATCAATTGGTTGTCATAGTAGGAAAACTCATGAAAATCATGGTATAATGAGGCTAGAATCATTGGTCCCCAAGAAAACTATGTTCTCTAGAAAAGTATCCTCTCCTAGGCCAAGCCCCATCCCTAGTTGAAGTAATTTCCTCAACGATCTAGAGCCACTAGTCTACAAATAATCATTACCACAATCAGCGAAAAAGTTGGAACCTGACCTCTATAATACTCTAGATCGATCTAGCCCATAGAGAGTGTGAGCTCCTGAATCTCCATAATCTCAAAGCATGCATCACTATCATCATCTATGTCATAGATAACTCGGTCACCATGAATCGACAACTGCAAGATGCACTAGACGTCCCCCTATGTAATAGTCACCTCACCAGTGAAGGTGAAAGGAAGAGGTCTCACTATGCCACCTCTCAGCCAACGTAGTCATCATCACCAGATGAGTCTGGACAATGGGTGCATAGGCGATGTACTAGAGGCTGATCTCCCCCAAGTGCTCCTATCATAACTTGTGCAAACCACTCAAATTGTTGAGTACTAAGGGTCGATGCTCATGTGAAAGCACAAGATATCTAATCTCCTACACTCATGAAGCCACAACATCAAAATTTGTAACAAGATCTTATCCCATTTGGAGTTTTTGACACAAGAACAACAAATGCGTCACTATTTGCAATGGCTTCACCCTTTGGAAACTCCAAACAATGATGCTAGACCCTTTGAAATTGCAAACCGAGCCACGTTGTTGCTATTTGCAATTGCAAGCCCCTTTGACCTAGAAACCCTAATCCTAAACTAGACCACGACGTCACCATTTGGATTTTGGAACCCTAAAGCCAAATTGTGATGTGGTGTCGCAATTCATGCAAGTGACACTATGTGAGCCCTAGTGTTGATGATTTTTCACTTTTAGCATCGCTATATAGCAATGCTAGAGACTTTGACTTTTCAAAACATAATAAATGTGCTTAAAAATTGAATGACAAAGTCAGGTTAGGGTCACATACTACTGGTCCTCTACCTGTAGGTCTCTGGTACACCTAGACTCCCTCAAAAAGGTGTTGGGGAAGCACTCTTTGCACCATTTTGCAGAAGGGTCAAAGCTTAAAAAGTTAGAGTTTTCAAGGTGTGAATGCCAAAATGAATGGAAAGTGACCCCTCCAAGGCTATTTATGCATGAAAATTAGGGTGTTTTTCCCCAACTTAGCTATCAAACTAGGGTTTTGTGCCCCCGACCCCATTTTTCCCAACCAAGGCCTGTTCTGCATCTTTGTTTTTCATTTTTTGGTATATTTTCAGCATCCTCGAGCCGTTCTAGACCCGTCAGGTAGCTTGTCCTCCTTTTTTGAGAAATCACCCAAAAAATCAAATTTTCATTCGATCTCTCGAGGGGGCAGTATACTAGCATAATTCTTCTTGTTGGGCAGCAATGGGGCATCCGAAAAATAAAAAGTAAATTGAATTTTGATTTCAGCAAGGTTATTCTTTGAACCAACACAACAAATACATTGCTTCAAAGAGGGACAAAATGTAGACGTTCAAATTATCCTAATTGATATCGTTCACTTGATTCTGATTCACTAACACCAATTCTTCCTAAATCACCTCTTCACTAACCAATTAAATTAAATAATCCTTATTTAATTAATTCATCAAGATTCCTCTTTTAATTAAATAAATCAACTTTATTTGATTAAATCATAATTCCTCTTTGATTAAATAATTCAATTTTATTTAATTAAATCCTAATGTTCCTCTTTTGATTACATAAATCATTTTATTTAATTAAATCCTAAAGTCATCTCTTTTAATTGAATAAATCAAACTTTATTTAATTAAATTGCAAATGTTCTCTATCCTCACATTTGATTTAAATAAATTTAAATATCTAAATCAAATGTCATGTCAACTATTTCTACCTAAGTTAATTAAATCCTAATTAACTCCTAACTCTAACCCTCAAATCCTCTAGCTTTTGCAACTTACACATATAAATCAATTTATTTGATTTATTAATTCCTCTATTCCTATTCAAATGTGGCATCTCCTTGGAATATTCCATGAATTTGAAATCTCCCTCCCAAAGGACTTTTGTCCTCCAACATGGCATTTAAGACTCTTACATGTCATTCTCTTAAGCCAACTTGGCATTAACTCCTCTTACAACTCTTCCTCCACAAGCCATCTTTTGAATTTCAAATTCCACCTATATGCATTTAACATGCACATTGTTCAAAATGTGCTCCACCTCTCTTCAATAGCATGTTGACAAGTGGTACAATGCCATTGGTTCAAATTTAATCCCACATTCTTCATATTTCATGGGGAATGTTTTTTATAGACTTGTTTATTGAATATTTACCAATTCATCCCAATTCCCTCAATATTTACTTATATCACAACCAACACATGCCAAAATCCCTATAAATTTATGATGTAGGAGCATCCAGTGGTGTAGGACAACTTGCATCACCCAAAAAAAATGTTGTTCCTTAATTTCTTTAGTTTTTTTGAGTTCCATGATGGCACTTAAGGGGTGTAAGACTATCAGAAGTCAGAAAAGGCAAAAAATAGTCACTTACTATTTCTAGTAAGTCAACCTAAATAGGCTCATATGGACCTAAAAATTTACCCCAAGGAGCAAAACTGAAAATCATTTCCAGTCATGAAAGAATCATCTCAATACCTTGCACGGTTTGGGAGATATTAAAGTTTTCGTCTTGAGAAATTTCTCCAATGCAACTTAAAATTCAGATATGAAAATCTTAGAGGCCCCAAAACAACTCAAAACGTGGACAAATTGATCTTCGATGGTTCAACATTGTAGATCTCTTTGAGATCTTTCCAACGATACGTTATAATAGCAAATCAGGCACCCTGATCAAAAGTTATGGCCCTGCAAAGTTGCCCCTCTAAAAAGTGAATTTCATTAAAATATCTTCCAAGGCAAGAAATCAAATGGTGGGGCTTTTGGTGCCAAAAAAAAAGGGGAAGTTATACTTTCTAAAACATTCTAGGGTAGTTATTGGGTAAAATAAAAAGGAATAAGTGGGGGTTGTAAAAGGTGGCTCCATTAGTGCAGATTGTGGCTCTGAATAATATATATATTTTAAGTTGATTTGTTGTAATGAATCAAGCCCATGAGGATGTAGCATGTAAGTTTTGAATCTATAATTTCATTTTCTGAAAATAATTGAAAGTGAGTTATTTTTTTGTCTTGCATCTTCTGTATTGGTATCTATTGTCATGATTTGTGTGGGTTTCAGAGAGTGTGGCCTTCATCAAGTGGTACCATAGTAGGTTTTCCTGAGTGTGTAAATAGATCACCGAATGTGAGGTAGGTTGCACTAGGACTTGTGGTTGTGGGTTTCTATGAAAAGTGATCAAAATGCCTCCGCAAAGAAACCATGGTGGTGGAAGAAATGTTATTGTACTAGAAGAGGGTTTTAGAGCCTTGTAGAGACAAGTTCAGGCACTACAAGAGGAGTTGTGTCTAGGGTTTGAGCAAAGAAGAGATGAAAGTGAAGATGAAGCTAAAAATGAGGGACAGTTTGAAGAAGAACAAGAAGAGAAGATCTAAAGCAAGTTAGATTATTTAAGGTCATCTCTAAGATTGGGAAAAGGCCAAAGATCTATGTTTCTACATTTTCTAGAAATATTAACCCAAAAGAGTTAATTGATTGGATCAACAATATGGAGGAGTACTTTGAGTATGAGGAGGTGGAAGATCTTAAGAGGGTCAAATTTGCAAAGATCAAGCTAAAGGGTCATGTGAATATTTGGTGGAAAGAGGTACAACTAGAATGAAATCAAAGAGGAAAAGAGAAAATAACAAGATGAGATCATATGGTGGACAAATTAAAAGATAGTTCATTCCCATGGATTATGAGCTAGATTTGTTGAAGAAGATGGAAGGGTTGAAACAAGTGGGAAAATATGTCAAGGAGTGTATAGAAGAATTCTACCGTGTCTTGATCAGAATGGGCCATTTTGAGGCCAATAAGGAGAAAGTTTCCTGTTACATAAATGGGTTAAGCCTAGTATTCAAGAAGAGTTGGGTCTAGTAAGAATGTCTACCATTGAAGATGCATATTGTGCAAACCCCAATCCTAATACCTACAAAACAATAAGAAGAAATACATTAGATGGTGAAATGAAAGCAATAACAAGGATTCCCCATGAAATCCATTTACAAAGTTCAAATTAGAAAAAGAAATGAAGAATACAATGAAATGACAATAAAAGAGATTAAATCCTAATTAAACTAGCAAACTCATGATCCCATGGGGGAATTGGTGCTAATTTGATGTGAAAATTGGCCCTTTCCCAATTCCTATGATGCAAGCTTGATGAATGTTGATGAATGATCCACTTTGATGAAGGATGGTGAGTGCTCCAATGGAAAAATCTGCATAACCTAGCTAAGATTCAATGATAATGGATGAAATTTGCTAAATATTTGAGCATAGTAAGTTTACTCAAATTATGGATGCTAAAATGAGGAAATTAGCCTCTTATTTATAGAATTCCAAGATGGATGAATGTCCAAAATAGAGTAATGTGGGACTAACATTCATCCAATGGCAAGATGCCACTTGTCAACCTATGAGTGGCTGAAGGATGTGCAAGTTTTGAGGATTGTGCCAATAAATGCCTATTTTTGAATTTTGAATTTGTTGAAATAACATGGAAGAGGGAAGAAAGAATGCATTGAATCCCACTTGGCTCAAGGCAAAGGACATGTAAGAGAGAGTAAATGCCTTGTTGGATGTACATGTCAACTTGGATTTTGAATTCAAACTTGGAGAATATTCCCAAAAGATGCCTTGTTGAGGAAAATAGAGATTTAATAAATCAATTAAATCTATTTTCATGTGAAAGTGGTAAAAGCTAGAGGATGGCACATGAGAGGAGATTAAGTTAATTAATTTAATGAAGGGGGTTAAATGATGTGACCTATTTGACTTAAATTTGTGGATTTATTTAAATCAAATATGAGAAGAATGTGACAAGGGACTAATTAAATAAAGATTTTGATTTATTTAATTAAAAGGGATGATTGTTAGATTAAACTAAATAAGGTTTTAATTTATTTAATTTAATAGATAGACTTTAGAGATTTAATCAAATAAAATAAATTATTTAATTAAATAGGATAATTAGATCAAGATGATTAATTTAATTATCGAGAAGAGGTGACTTAATTAGATAACTAATTTATTTAATTAAGAGAGGAATATTGATGAATTTAATCAGATAAGGGTATTTGATTAAATGGTTAGACCGAAGGATGATTCAGGACGAAATGATGTTAGTGGTTAAGATCAGATGCATAATGTCAATCGGTACATTTTACATGTTTACATTTTGCCCCTCTTTGAAGCAATGCACTTGTGTTGGTTCAAAGAATAAATGATCTCTATCAAAGCCAAAAAGTTTGTTTTTTAAAATCCTTCCCCACTACTTCTCAGTGAGAGAAAACATGCCAATATATTTCCCCCTCGAGAGATTGGACGAAAATTTCAATTTTTGGGTGATCTCGCGAAAAAAGAGGACAAGGTGCCCGATAGGTCCAAAAAGGCTCTAGGAGGCCAAAAATGTGTCTAAATGCAATAAAACAATGTAAAACAAGCCTCAACTGGACAAAAATAGGCTCAAGGGTTCAAAACCCTAGAAGGATAGCCAATTAGGATGAAAAAACCCTAATTTTCAAGCTTAAAAAGGATTTGAGGGGTCACTTTCAATTCATTTTCACACACAACCATCTAGCAACCTTGAGATTTGAGCTCTGACCTCCTAACGATATGGTGCAATGACAGCTCCTGATGCACATTTCCGACCGAGTCTAGACATACCAGTGGCCATCCGGCATTGGGGCACCGATAAGTGATCCTTACTTGAGCTTTATTTTTTTGTTTTTAGCGTTCATTTATTGCTTTCAAAGTTAGTCATTTTGCAGCGGCACTATATAGCGCCACTCAAAAATCAAGTTGCGTCGCTCGGTGTTAGATTGTGTCGCGGCGGTGGAGTTTGGAGTTTGAAAATAAATTCCAAACTTCGACGCTGAGGTCATGGCCGGTGGGGTCATTTCCAAAGTGCGACGCAGTGGTGCGCTAATGATAGGAATCTTTTCAAAATGTGCTACTCGGAAGGAAAGTGCACCGCGGTGATGTGTTTTTGACATTTTTTGCCCTAGCGTCGTAGTTTGATAAAAATCAAACTATGACGCCTTCATGGATAGCGATGTTGGAGTGGTTTCTTGGACGCCCGACAAAAAAAAATTCAAAATTTTTAACATGATGACCCTTCCTGATGTAGGACGCGGCGAGGGAGCTCTACTCCTGAGAGCACAGGTCACGGGATCTTTTCGGTTACTTGCGGGACCTCAGTGATAGAGATCAGGATCGACTACAAGACATGGGGTTGTGGTACATCGCCTACGCAGCACCCATTCACACCCACCTTGGGATGATGTTAGTGCTTTCTAAGAGATGGCACAGTGAGACCTCATCTTTCCACCTTCCCACCAGCGAGGCCACCATCACCTTGGAGGATGTTTGGTGCATCTTGAGATTGTCGATTCATGGTCAGTGCGTCATTTTCAATATAGATGAGGGGCGAAATTCCTATCACACAGTCCTCGCCACAAAGGACATTGTCATTTACGAGGGGCAGATTGAGCTTGAGTGTCATATGGCTCTAGCCCCTCCTTTCCGCTTGGTTGTTGCGACGATTATTTTAGGTCTCATTTCCCTAGATCGACGAGGCCGGTACTTCAGTCCTAGTTGGGGACTCTGCTGGGAGCGCATGGTGATGCATGACAGGCCTACTCGCTTTGCTTGGGGGCCAGTTCTTCTTGCATCACTGTACAAAGATCTTCATGAGTACGTCTACCTAGATGGCAAAGCACTCAAAGCTGATGTCACACTCCTCCATGTATGGGCATGGGAGCACATTGTTGTCTTTCGGCTGAGGGTTGTTGCAGTTTCGATGGGGCCTGATGATCCCCTTGTATGGCACTACAGAGGTGGTGTGTCCTTCACACAAATGGGTGAGCACAAGATTCCTTATTGGAGGAGGGTCTTAGATGAGATTCAGGTGTTTATATGGCATTCGTATCTTAGTCATCCCAGATGGGCCGACAATGCAGATCATATTTTCTACACCCGCTAGGACTGCTTCATGCAGGGGTGAGAGCACACAATGATAGAGAGATATTTGGCCAGGCATGTTCAGCACCAGTTCGGTGAGCCTCAGGATCATCTAGATGATGATTATGTGGCTGTATTTTCCTGCACCATGTCACAAGTTTCATGGGGGAAATACATTCCTTCTTCTGAGGCCATGGATAGTTTTAGACATTTGGTGGCTTAGCCATGGGCTTACGATCAAGGGCCTACAGATCCAGGTGTCACACAGGCATACATGGATTGGTTTCGGCCTCCCCTACGTTTCACAGTTCCAAGAGTAGTCCCCGATCGGCAAAGGATGAGAGGTAGAGGGGGAGGACAAGGACAGAGAGATGGTGTACAACAGGACCAGTCGACCAAGCCTCCAGTTCAGCAAGCTCAGCCAGTTCAGCCAGGTCAGGCCGATGTGCAGATGTAGGATCAGTAGCAGGTGCCGACAGGTGCACCACCATGGGCTAGGGGCGAGGATCAGCCTCAGATATAGCCTCCACGAGCATAGCCAGCAGGGCAGGTGGATCCCTGAGATGCATTGATTGCACAACTATAGGCCCAGGTGCAAACTCTGACAGGGGAGAGAGATTAGACATGGACCAAGAGGGACTAGGCCATATTGCAGAGACAGGCCACAGAGTTACAGGCAGCCACAGAGACGGGTCGGCGACAACAGTTGGAGAGCATGGCAGCCTCCTCCTCTTAGAGCATAGTGTCCATTAGGTCCTATAGGGAGTCCGTGCGAGAGGCATATTATTATCGTATGCATTATCATGAGGCCGTACCTAGAGCAGCATTTCTCCTAGAGTACTCGTAGCGGACTAATTTCAAACCAGCAGAGGTTCACGGTGACAGAGGCGAGGGCAGCAGACAGGAGGGTTAGGCCTCCCTTTTGATCGAGATGATATCACTTTTTGTGTCTTATGGGATCCTTTTTGATAGCTTGATGGGCCTTTTTGTACTGATTGACATACATGTATAGTGATCTGATTATTTTTTACTATGACAGTTATTCGATGATGATTTTGATATCATGTATCATTTATTTATGCATGTATGGGTAATTCTACTTCTATATGATGTGCAATGATATGATTTTATTTGATGTATTTATGGATGCATATATTTCCGATGATATATGCATTATGTAATGATTATGACTAACAGATCTATATTATGTTGTTGACTTTATGATATGCAGATGTATTTATGTGATGTGTAATGATGCTAGAATCTATATGATGATTTGAAATGCTATGATATGTAATATATAATATGCAAAATGATATGGAAATGATCTATGGTGTATACGCCAAATGATGTGAATCATGCTTATATATGAAATGATTATGGATGGATGTACGCTTTGCATGTAATGGATTTTTGTATGTTCCTATTTATGTTTATAATGATGTGAAATGATTTATGAAATGTAAAAAATGATTGTGATGCTATTTATGAGATTATATGGATGATTAGTGGACGATATAATGCAATGTAAATGCAATGGTCATGTTTTATATGGTGTGTATTGATCATGCAAATGAGATGGTTTTCTAAGATGCTTAGAATAACAAATATTATCCTAAACATGCTATGTATGTGATGCATTTAATGTGATGTGATGTGATATATGAAATGATATGTTAATGCAAAGTGGTATGATGGTTTTTTATGCAAAATGAATGTAATGTGGGAGATGACTTTATGATGTTATGCGAGTATGTATGCAATGGATTATCTATAAGGATTTTGTACCTATTATGTATGATTATGAAAATATGAAGTGACTATGAAGTGTCAATGCACATGAATATTATGCAATGATTTATGTGATAAATGCAATGTGATGGAAAAAAAGTGAATGCAATGTAATAAAATGGATGTGCTTATCTATGAAGAATGCTTATAATAACATGTTTATATGATGATGGAAATGCAATGCATATGTTTCCTATATGATATGTTTATGCAACATGCTAATGACGATGATGATGGTGATGATCAACTATCATAGTACCTTGTTAGGGCGATGAGCAAGAAGGGATGAAAGAGAAGAAGTCATTTCAACACGACACAAGATGATGAATATGCAAATGATGATGACTACTTGCTGAGGAGTTGGGATTTTCAAAGGGCCAATTTTATTATGTTTGATGACACACGTGGTACGATGCATCAAGGTATAGAAAACCAAGATGGCGTTGTACCTAGTGTGATGGACTTTGACTTGACAAATAGATAGGAGTATCCTTGTTCACACCTGGCATATAGAAACCTTGCTAGGATGCACTTTAGAAGTTTCAAACACCTCAGACCAAAACACGAAAAGGTATAACCTATCAATGCAATAGTCAACAAGCTGCCCAAAACCTCCTCCATACATATCTAACAAAGCAAGTATTCATGAAGTTATAGTACAAGAACGTCCAACAAGCATAGCAGGAAAAAGATAATGATCGTTGCCCCATTCCAATTTCTCTAAATCCTCTATTTGGATATCATCGAGAAGTCCTTGGAGTGAACGAAATAAGATAAGTTAAAAGGATAAAGACGAAGTAAACAAACAAGCTGATGTTCTTCAATACCGCTAACCATAAGGAAATGTTTATTTAAGGATAAGAACCAAAACTATTTCCAAAAGATAATGCCCATTGTAGGAAGGATACATCCTAGGACATGTTAGTGGATGGCAGCACGTCATTTCATTTATCCAAAGTGTTCTTTCAAATTATTGATATGGGACCAATTGGATGATAGGTTATCGACACAAAGAGTTAACCCACTTGTTTACGTACTGACTTAGACCTAAGACTTGTCATTTTGAGTTTTCACTTTTAACCAGCTAGACTTATTTTTTATTGTCTTACCAAAGATTGAGGAAGACGATCATTTATTATGAGTGATGGTTATTGCGGGTGCAAGGGAGATGAGACAAATGGATTTTTTCAAATATTTGGATGTTTTTGTAGTTTTGCAATGTTTTGAGGCTGTTTTGGTATTTTTTGAGATTTTCAAATGTTTTGATTTTTTGATTTTTCAATGTTTTGGGGTTTTCTGATATTTTGACCAAGAGACTAACCTAAGGACCTATCCTAGGGACCTCAGGGGCTAATCAAAAAATTAGCCTTGCCTACATTATACACGTAGAGACCACGTAGTTCAACTAACAACTTGACCGATTTACAGATGAAGATATACATGATGAGATATCAGTTTATTATGACAAACTCCTAAAGGACTGACCTAAATGTCTTGGGGGATGATCAAAGATCAACCTTGCCTACATTCAAGGCTCAAAGACTCGTAGTTCGACAAGACAACATTATTTTTGAATTTTTAACTGACCTTTTGACCTTTTTTTGGGATTTTGATATGTTTTGATGTTTTTGGATTTTTTGATTTTTGATGTTTTTTGGATTTTTGAATTTTTAGGACTTCTAAGAATATACACGAATCCGATCCGATGAGAACATGCCCCCAGTGTGATGCAATAGACTACTCTGATAAAGGAAGGACAAGCTAACCTTGATGATGGGTCAAGTAGTACTAGGAGGGATTATGATACAAAAATAGGACCAAGCTATGATGCAGATGCGAGTGGATGAGTGATGAATGGAGATCTGAATGTGATGGATGATGGAAATGTAATGGATGGATGATGCAAAACAAGCCGTAAAGATCCTGGTGGATGGAAAGTGCTTATTACACAAGGTGCCTATTTGCCAGGTTTTCACCAAGGTACTTGTCCAAAGTGCCACTGAAGTGGTTTTCACTAGAGGACGATTTTTCTCTTTACTATTTTTTATCCTTTTTCTGATTTTTTTTTGGATTTTTTTCTTTTTGGATTTTTTTTGTTGTCCCCAAGATGCCTGCTTGCTAGGGTTTTGCCGAAGTAACCCTTTTTTGAGGACATTTTCTGATTTTTTTATTTTTTGGTTCTATACCTTGAAAGATTGGGCATAATTTTTTTTGAGATGAGAGCTATTCATGGGCTCTTGTAGAGGTTCACCTTCGAGTGTTGATAACTGATATGCCCTTGACTTATAACTTGTTGTGATAACAAATGGTCCCAACCAATTGGGTTCAAATTTTCCTTTGCTGCTTGGGTTTGGGACATTCTTTTGATTCTCCTTTAATACTAGTTCTCTGACTTGGAAAGTCTTGCTTCTGATTTTCTTATTATAACTCCTTTTGAGTCTATTTTGATAGACATGCAAATGATTCAAAGCATCTATACGTCACTCATCCAGTAGCTCAAGCTCATTCAATCTTGATACTCGATACTCTTCATCTGTGATGAGATTTTGTAGTGATATCCTGAGTGATGGGAGCTCGATCTCGATGGGGAGTACTACTTCTGATCTGTAGACCAAGGAGAAGGGAGTGGCGCCAATGGGTGTGTGGATGCTGGTTCGATAGGCCTAGAGGGTGGGATTAAGCTACAGATGCTAGTCACGACCTGTGTCATTGACTGTTTTCTTAAGGATTTTCAAAATGGTTTTGTTAGTGGCTTCTGCTTGGCCATTGCGTTGGGGATAGTATGGGGTGGAGAAGTGATGTTGGATTTTGAGTTTTTTGCATAAGTTGTGAACCTACTAATTCTTAAATGGTGTCCCATTATCTAAGATAATGGATTGTGGAACACCATAGCGGCAAATGAGATAGTTCAGGATGAACTTTGATATCTACTTCCTAGTTATATACATCATGGGTATGGCTTCCACCCACTTACTAAAATACTCTGTGGTAGTTATGATGAATTTGTGGCCATTAGATGAAGTGAGAGTGATTTTTCCAATGAGATCGAGTCCCCACTACGAAAAGGGCCATGGTGTGACAATGGGATGAAGCTCTTGAGCTAGAGCATGGATGAGGTCTCCATGCTGCTGACATTGTAGACACCTTCTGGCATAGTTATGTGCCTCTCTTTCCACTGTGGGCCAATAATACCCCATCCTCAGCAATTTCTTGGCTATAGTCATTCCACTCAAGTGTGAACCACAGATACCATTATGTACTTCAGTTAGAGTGGTCAATGCCTCCTCGACATTTAAGCATCGTAGTAGGGTTCCTTCTATGCTTCTACGATATAGGGTATCTCCTAGGATGACAAATTAGGATGCCTTTTTGACAAAGGTTCATTTTAGGTTTGAGGGTAAGTCAGTAGGTATGACTCCTATTCATAGGTATGTATAAATTTCATGGTACCAAGGATCACCAGAACCAACGATTTCGCACACGAATTCTGATTTTGGTACCTTGAATGTGGGCACTAGAAGCTGCTCTATCAGGAATTCATATTTTGGAACATTGTGAGGGATGTCGAGTAAGGATCCAATTGTTACCATGGCATCTACTGCTCTATTGTTGGCTCTAGGAATCTTCTCAAATGTAATCTCGATGAAGGATTCTTTGAGAGTCTCCACCAATTTCTTGTATGGAGTGAGCTTATCATCCTTGGTCTGGTATTCATCATTCACTTGATTTATTATCAATTGGGAGTCTCCGTATAATCTGAGAGCTATAATGTTCCACTGCACTGCTATTCTGAGACCTATGGTTAAAGCCTCATAATCTGCAATGTTATTGGTGCAGGGAAATGCCAGTTTGTAGGACCTTGGTATGCAATTTCCTTGTGGGGTGATAAAGAAGACATCGGCTCCTGATCCATGCTGCGTGTATGAGCCATCAAAGTACAGTTTCCAGTGGTCAGCTATGTTGAGATTGAAAATAGATTCATCTGGAAACTCTGAGATGAGAGGATTATATGAATAGATTGGTGCTTCTACAAGTTGATCTGTGATGACTTTCCCTTTGATTGCTTGTCATTCGACATATTCAATGTCATATTCTGATAGTATTATTACCCATTTGGCCATTCTTCCAGTGAGCATTGCTGGCGATGAGTTTTATTTTGTGTGCCAACATGTAATGTCTAAATTTATGTGATGCAAACACTACTGCTAGGCATGCTTTCTCGATGAATGAGTAGTTTAGCTCATGCCCAACCATTGTTCTACTGATGTAATAGATAGCCCTTTCTATTCCATTTTCATCATGTTGAGCTAGGAGAGCTCCAAGGGCTATCGTTGTTGTTGATACATAGCGAATTAATGGTTTTCTTGGGATTGGAGGCATTAAGACTGGTGGTGTCAGTAGATATTCTTTAATTTTATTGAATGTCTCTTCACACTTGGTATCCCATTTGTACGCTACTCCCTTGTGGAGTAGGTGAGAGTATGGGTTATGTTTTTCCGCCAACTGTGCTATGAATCTTTGAATGGATTAGAGGTTGCCTTGGAGACCTCTCAACTACTTTAATGTTTTTGGTGCCTCCATCTCGATGATTGCTTTTACCTTTGATGGATCCACCTCAATACCTCTCATTGACACTATATATCCTAGCATCTTTCTTGATTGTATGCTGAAGAAGCACTTCTTTGGGTTTAATCTGACCTTGTACTCTTCTAGCCTATCAAAAATGGTACTTAGGGTTGCTATGTGATCTTTTCTCTTTCTAGATTTGGCTAGAATGTCATCAACATAATCTTCGACCATCTTATGGATCATGTCATGGAATATAAATGGCATGGCCCTTTGGTATGTTGCTCCTGCATTCTTTAGGCTGAATGGCATCATATTCCAGCAATAAGGCCCCCATGGACAAGTGAAAGCCATCTTATGTTGGTCCTCTTTAGCTATCATGATCTGATTGTACCCTGAGAATCCATCCATTAGTGACAACATTTCATGTCCTGCTATCATATCTACGATCATGTCAATGTTTGGAAGTGGGAAGTCATCTTTCGGACATGCTTTATTCAAGTCTCTGAAGTCTATGCAGATTATAATGCCCCATTGGGTTTTGAGACAGGTACCAAGTTTGACACCCATTTGGATAATCTATCGGTCGGATGAATCCCACATCTAATAGTTTTTTTAGCTCCATTTTGACTAATAAGGCGATCTGAGGGTGCATTTTTCAAAGCTTTTGTTTAACAGACTTTGCTTTTGGATATACTGCTAAGTGGTGAACCACGATCTTTGGATCAAGCCCAGGCATGTCAGCATAGCTCCATGCAATGTTTATCTATCTCTCTCTTAGGAAAGCTGCTAGGAGCTCTTGCTCTTCTGATAGTAATGATTCTGCATAGAATGTGATGTGTAGGGTTTCCTCTATTCCTAGATTGACCAGATTGCACCTTTCTACTAGGACTGCTGATTTTTCTTGATGAAGAGCTCTAAAAGGAAGATTGAATCGCCCATCCTCGGGTGCGTCAGAGAGGTTTTCAATGTTGGATGCGTCCTTTCTTTTTACTTTTTTTTGGTCAGAGAGTGCCATAGTGTGGTTTTCACTCAAGGACTTAGATATTATTCTTAATTTTTCACTTTTGCGACTGAGGGATTCAATCGTTTCCCCATAATAGGCATGTGTATCTAGCTCAATTATGAACCTGCTTTGTGATCCCCACATAGAATTTTATCTCGTAGTCCCATGATTTCTAAGAGTGCCTCATCATTTTTTGAATGTATTGAGAATTGGTGCTCCTCGTTGGTCATAGTCGATGAGTTGGGGGTATACTAGGTGGATTTCCTTATTTTGGTGGTTTGATTCAAAAGATAGGGTGCTAATCATGCAAAGAGTGGTATCCTCAAATAGTTAGGTAAGTTGGTCATGGGATCCTCATCATCACTACTACTACAGATGTCAGTTACGTCAAATGTGAAGTTATCTATGATGCGACCTGTAGATACTGGTAAGTGTAGTTCAGCTGTGGTTGGTTGAGGAGGATTATTAACCCTTCTAACTGGAGAACTTCGGCCACGTATGGTTATACTCAGAGGGGTACATCCAAGGCCAAGATTTGTTATTATTTTCTTCTCTGGAATGATAGGTATTATAAGCCCATTATCATTTTTCCCAAGTCTTTGATTTTTGTCATAGCCCATTGTGAGCATCATTTGCAAACCCTTGCTTTTGTCATCCATTGGTAAATCAGCTACTGGTCTCTCATCTTGATATAGCATATGAGATGGATCTGCCTCAATAACTTCTTGGCCAAGATCTACCCAACTTGTAAAGTTGGGATAGTCTTTAGAAGATGTTTGGGATGTGGAGGCTTCATTTATTTGCGGATGTCCCTGTGATCTAGGAGATTGTGGTAACTCTCCTACCACAAAATCATTTTTAGGGATCATGTAGTTTCCACAACCATTATCTTGGATGATGACCTTAATGTTAGAAATGGTGGGAATGGTGGGAGTGACGGGTGTCTTTGTCACATAAATGGATGCGAGAGTGGCAGGATCAATGTATGGTGTAGATGGACCCTCATCATTTTTTGGTACTTGGGGGATTTTATAGTACTTTGCTTCAAGGCTTTTGCAATAGGAGAAGGGTTCGGGATCTCCATGGATGGTAACTTCTTGTCCTTCATGTGTGAATTTAACACATTGATGGAAATTTGATGCTACTGCCTTCATTGCATGAATCCATGGACATCCTAAGAGGATGTTATATGGCAAGTTGAGGTCCAAGACCTGACAAGTGGTTTCCATGATAGATGGCCCTACTTGAATAGGGATTTTGATTGTTCCCTGGGACACTCTTTCCTAATCATCATATGCTCTTATTGTGATACCCTTTCCTTTGTCGATAGAATCTTCTAAGATTTTTAATTGTTTGATGAGCTTGAGAGAACAAATATTCAAGCCTGAACCTCCATCCACCAAGACCCTTTTGACTTTGCTTTTCTATACTATGACTTCTAAGTGGATTGCACAGTTGTGAGATGGTTGAGCAGGGAAATCCTGGTCAGAGAATGTGAGGAGATTTGGTGTAATGATATTTTCAACCATAGCTTGGAATTATTCTGCATCAAGATCTGTGAGGACAGTGGATGAAACCAGTGCTTCTTCAAGGATTTTCTAATGGGCCGATGAGATTTTTAGTAACTCCATGATGGAGATATGCATTGGCATTCTTTTGAGCTGATCTAGGACATTGTAGCCATTGGGGACAGATGTAGATGTAGGGACTCTGTTTGGCTGGGATGATCCTGCAATGGTAACTTTGTCACCTCCTGTGGTGACTCCACAATCGGCATGGGTGCCTTTGATGGTGATGACTGTGTAGTATTCATCTAGGGAGGCGACGACAATTTCATACACATGATTCACGTTTGTGTGGGTTCCTTTCCCCTTATCGGTGTTATTATTCCCTTTATTGCCATGGTTAGGCATTAGATTCATGTATATCTTAAGGTCTTGGTTTCCTGTTGGTTGTTCCACATTTATAATTCTTTGATCGATGAGATCTTGAATTATGTTTTTTAGCCTCATAAAACTATTCGTGGTATGCCCTTTGACTTTATGGAAGTCACAGAGTTGATTCTCATTATACCAAGGAGGTTTCACATCCGGTTCTTGGTAATTCTCATAGGTGGACACTTTGATGAGTTTTTCATTTATCGGCTTCTTCATGATGACTTCAAGTGGTTTCCCCAAAGTGGTGTACTTTCACTTGGGGTAATTCTTGTTTCGTTGGGGTGGTCCCCTTTGATCATTGAGATTATTGATTGCTTGATTGTTATTTGGTTGTGTTATCTGATGATTGTTTTGGTGTTGGATTTGAATTTGTGGTGTGGGTGTGTTTTGGCGTGGGGCACTGATGACCACTTTGGCATTGGCAACACCATCATTAGTAACATTTTTTTCCTTTCCCATGTGTGAGGTTTATTGTTGTAATTGGTGGGTGGGCGGTTGTTTTGTTGTTCAGGGTATGAATTTGATCCTATGGGTTGTGTCATAAGGGCTCGTTCGATGCTGAGTGCCTTAGAGATCAACTGGTCATATGTGGTGATTCCTTGTACCTTGAGATGAAATGCCAAGAGGCCGTCAAGGTTGGATATAATGGTCCAAACTTGTTGTTCCTTGAGCATGGTCTATTTTCTCCGATTGGCCTTAGATCGCCATCATTGTAGGAATGAAGCGAATGATTCATTCTTACCTTGTTTCAGAGCTGAGAGTTCTTCTAGACTGACATCCATTGCAATATTGCATGCGTAGTTTTTAATGAATGCATGTATAATTTCTTGGAATGTTTTGATGCCTGTAGGTAGGCGAGAGAACCATTCCATAGCGTGACCAGCCAAACTCCTAGGAAATAGCCGCATCAGATAAGTATCATCGTATGCAACTTCCATGCAATGAACCTGGAATTCCCTTATGTGATCTTCAGGATTTCCCATCCCACGATATTTGTGAAACTTGGGGATCTCAAATCCCTTAGGGAATGGTTTCATCACAAGGCTCCTGTCAAATGGATAGGGACACAAGTTGCTTGGTGTTTTTGTGGTTCGCTCTATTTGAAGATCGAGCACTTGTTGCGAAAGCAACTTGATTTGTGTCGTTACATCATTTTGGGTATCAGGGGGTGGGATGAAGGTGTTCTAGGGTGTTTCAATTGTGGGTTGGATGGGTGGATTGGTTGGTGTGTTAGTTGATGATATTTGCATATTCTACTGAGCTAGGTATGCTTGCACTTGCTGTTGTATAAACAACGCTTGTTGTTGATCTTGTTGTTGTTGTGCTAGGATTGCTTGTTGTTGTGCTTGTTGTTGTTGTGCTAGGATTGCCTGTTGTTGAGCCTGCTGTTGTGTTTTCTGTTTCAACAACGCTTGTTTTTGGCTGCTAATTGGGCTGCTTCTTGTTGCTCTTGATATTGTTTTACTGCTTGCTAATATGCTTGTAGTTGTGCTGCTTATTTTTGTGCAAGAAGTTGTGCTTGTGCTTGTGCTTGTTGTGCTTTATATTGTGTGTGCACCTGAGCTTGAGCTTGTGCTTGTGCTGCTTGTGCTTGGGATTGTGCTTGTGCTTGTGCTTCTTGGGCTTTTCCTTGTGCTTGTGCCACTTGTTGTTGCAATATAATTTGGGCTTGAGTAGTCTTTTGTGCTTGTAATGCAACTTGGGCTGCTTGAGCATTTTGCGCTACTTGTGCAGCTTGTTGGGCAGCTATTTGTGTGGCTTTTTTATTTTGCACTTGTAGGAATGCCTTTTGATAGGCAACTTGGTGAGTGGCTTGCAATGCCATGTTGTATTGGCTTGATAAATTGAAATTTGGTGGTGGTGGATTGGGAATGGCATTTGTGGTGTTGGTGAGCGGTGATGTCGTGTTGGTGATTTGAGTGGTGGATGGTGTTGTTGTGTTGGTGGTTTGAGTGGTGAATGGTGTTGTTGATGTGATTGGCCCTTGAGAGACCATGCTTTGATATGTTAGGGGGGTGGTTAATGATGTCGTGATTGCTTGTGTAGTTGTCATATGTTGGTGTGATATTGATGACAAGTTTTGAGAGTTTGGCGTGATGCTTTGATTGGTGTTTGGAATGTTGGTTTGATTGATATTTGGTAAAGGTGGAATCCCCAAACCAAGTAGAGGTGTGGATAATGGTGGTAATGGTGGGAGGGGTGAAAATGTGAGGGGTGTGAGTTCTTGAGAAAATGATGTGGTGTCAAAAATGCCCCCAGGTCTGAACATGTCACCCTCCTCTTGTGAATTTGTGAGGAGAGAAGTTTGAGGTGTTGTGTGGAAGGATGATGATGATGGATCATTATGGAAAGTGAGAGGGACATTCTTATGTAATGGATTTTGGGGTATATTTTGTTCCAAAATGGTATTTGCATCCAAGTCTTGATTATTAACAAGGGGGTGTGTTTGAATAGCATTGAGAAATTCATTTCCCTTATTAACATTGGGTTGGGTTGGAGAAAAAGATGTTGTGATTTGTGGAATTTTTTGAGTGATTTTTTGGGATGGGGGTGTAGATGAGATGGGGAGTGTGGATGAAATTAGAGGCATAACCTCCAAATATGGTTCCACTATAGAGCTCACATCGAAATTAGAAGGTAATTTGGCCCCTTGTTTTGCTAGTTCAAGCATGTATAGTGAAGGGTTAAGCCTCATCATGACGTTGATGAAATTATGGTTTTCCTAATTTTGGAGCATTTCAGTTATTTCTTCATGCAACATCCCAAAGGTAAGATCTTCTCCTTGGATTTCCTCATGTGGGTTTTGTGATGATGAGATAGTCAAAGGATTGCTTGATTTGACTGGATTCATTTCAACGTTCGTTTGTCTTAGATCACTTGAAGCAGGTGTTTCTTTGTTGGCTTCCATGTTCTTATATTGAAATCTAGTTTGCACCATAAAACAAGGATCAATTTTCAAGAATATGGGAGATGAATCTCTTAATTCTTTGGATTGGTCTTTATTGTATGCACAAAAGAGAAAAAATTTAGGATATCTTGAGGATCAAAAGGTGATATGACGATGATGGAAGAGATGGATGATTTGGATGTTTTGATCTTTTGGTAAATCTTGAGGGGAATGCTAGACTTTTAGGACTTTTGGATATGTTTCAGATTTTGATTTTTTTTATTTTCTCTTGGGATTTTCCTTGATTTGATTGATTTTGGTTTGCTTTGATTTGAACAAATAGACCCTAAGACGTTGGATGATTATCTAAGGGGTAGATTTTCTCAAAGGATGATAATTTGAATATGTGTAGGGAGAAGGATGCATCTACCTACACCTATTCAAACAAGATGATAATTTAACCAAGCATATGAAGAAGGATGAATCTACATATACCTAGCTAAACAAGATGGTTTGATAACTTTGACTAAGTATATGCAAAAGGATGCATCTACACATACCTAGCCAAAGATGATTTGATAAAGATTTCAAGGATTTTGTTTCAAAGAATTGATGATTTTGATTTTTTCCAAAAATCCTAGCATGAAGGATAATTTCAAGATTTCTCAAAAGGTGATGGTGAGATGATTTTTGATTTGATGTTTGAAGGATGGATAAAAAAAGATTTTGATTTCTTTTGATCCTAAGATGAACCTAAAAAAGATACTTTGTTTACCTAAACCTCGGTATTGAAGAACATGCAATGCTTCTATAGACCTTTATAACCAAGAAGTGGTTCAATTTGAGCATACATTTCTGGATTTTGAATCAAGGAATTTCATTTTGGAATTTGACTTCTTGGAAATCGTGAGGTTTCAACACATGTGAGAGTTCATTTTGTTTATCTTTGCTTAGTGACTTTATTTTACCACAAACACTTTTTTGGTTAGGTTTCCAAACTAGATGTCCAATGTCTTAATTTCTTCAAATCCCACAAAGTATGTTATGTGGAAATTTACTGAATTTAAGGCAAGGGTTACCTATTGTTTAACTTTAGTAGACAAATTGAGAGGTAATCCAAGTGTTTAGAAACCTCTAAGGATAGAATCCCAAGGGCAAGCAATAACACATGAATTGGGTCAATTGTATTTGTCTCCTAAAGGGTTTGAAATTTTGATGATGAAGTTTAAGTGTTTGTTTCCAAGATGTTTTCGAACAAGCAAAGTATTTTGTAACCAAGAATAAGTACAACCCTATGGATATGGAAGAAAATATTTGTTGAGTCCCCACTTGGACAAGTCCAGCTATGCTTATCTTTAGCGAATGGTTAGATGCTTGACCCCACTGGCTCCCCTCCACAACACTCACTTATATGGGGCAGCCAAGCATCAACACCCATGAAACTCCCATGGAATGCTTTCCATTTCTACTAAAAGATCATAAAAGTGTGGGGCGACTTCAGAATGACCGTTCTTGCACCAACAAATAGATCAAGGATTTTGGAAATTCTAAAACATGGGTTTTAATTAGGACTTTCCGTTCATGGAGATTGACCCATACAACGAGAGTCCCTTTTCAAATCCATCTCGTCAGAGCCAACCGTGTGATATTGGTGTTTATTCCAATACCCACATTTATATCCTGGTTGGAAATACTCTTGGCTTTAGAGTGTTACTAGTTAAGTCATTCCCTTGGGTGAGTACTTTTTCCCCAAGGCAGGCCCTCTAAGATAGACAAAAGTGAGTAAAGACAATATCCGTAACTCGATCAATCTTTGTTTGCAACACAAAGAGAGAGAATGTATGCAATAATGCCCTACTCACACTCACACAATGTTTTGTTCAATTTTAAACCCAAAATGAAATGTGAAGGTGATTTCTTTATCTCAACCTAAAATCACAAAAAAGGCCTTTTGATTCTTAAGATCACTATAAAGTGTGAGAGAAGCGCATATGTCCTTTTTTAATGAAGTTAGTTCAAGTAAGCCATCACGAAAAAAAAGTTGTACTTGTTCATTTTATAGCTACAAAGCAATTATGAGTTCTTTTTAAAGCACCAAAGGAAAAATGAGAGTTGTTTTGTTCAATTCTTAACCAAAAAACAAACTCTAGTAAGTTGTAGTCCTAATGTTCATTTTAAGCCTTTGCAAAAATTGAAAAGGTTCTTTTTAAAAGCCCAAATGAAATTAGTATCCTAAGCAAGAAGAGATAACAGTTTCCTAAGAGTGTTAAACAAACACTAAAGTGTTTAAAAATACTTTAATTTTGTGAAATACCATCATCATGTTTCTCTTTCTTTTGTTCTTAATTGATCCAACCTACAAGAAAGAAAATCAGTCAGATTTTGCAAAATACAGAGGTTAAAAAGTAGAAAATAGAAGATAAACTTATCATTTGACAAAAGGCACGTGCTAAAATGAAATTCCAATTTTTTACTCCCTGTTAGTGGCACAACCCATGACTGCGTCACAGCTTGATTTCTCCAGCGGTGTTGTATAGCGTCGCTTACTAGTCAGTAGTGCTTTGTACCCAAACCAGTGAGCTCAAATGCATCACCCTTTTGCTCAGCGATGTAGTTTGATTTTTTTGAAAATTCCCGCGGGTCTGATTGGTCAAGTGGTGCGGTTTGAAATTCAAAATATTGGGCGGGAAGACTTCAACGTCACAGTTTGAATTTCTAGTGGTCTTGTATTGCGACGCTGGAGAACTAGCAACACTAAACCTGTAAACAATGTAAAATGCATGAATTTGTAAAAAAACATGATTGAAAGGTGAGATTGCCCTCCTTCTAGCACCAAATGTGCGAACCCCAATCCTAATACCTACAAAACAATAAGAAGAAACACATTAGATGGTGAAATAGAAGCAAGAACAAGGATTCCCCATGAAATCCATTTACAAAGTTCAAATTAGAAAAAGAAATGAAGAATACAATGAAATGACAATAAAAGAGATTAAATCTTAATTAAACTAGCAAACTCATGATCCCATGGGGGAATTGGTGCTAATTTGATGTGAAAATTGGCCCTTTCCTAATTCCTATGATGCAAGCTTGATGAATGTTGATGAATGATCCACTTTGATGAAGGATGGTGAGTGCTCCAATGGAAAAATCTGCATAACCTAGCTAAGTTTCAATGATAATGGATGGAATTTTCTAAATATTTGAGCATAGTAAGTTTACTCAAATTGTGGATGCTAAAATGAGGAAATTAGCCTCTTATTTATAGAATGCCAAGATGGATGAATGTCCAAAATAGAGCAATGTGGGACTAACATTCATCCAATGGCAAGATGCCACTTGTCAACCTATGAGTGGCTGGAGGATGTGCAAGTTTTGAGGATTGTGCCAATAAATGCCTATTTTTGAATTTTGAATTTGTTGAAATAACATGGAAGAGGGAAGAAAGAATGCATTGAATCCCACTTGGCTCAAGGAAAAGGACATGTAAGAGAGAGTAAATGCCTTGTTGGATGTACATGTCAACTTGGATTTTGAATTCAAACTTGGAGAATATTCCCAAAAGATGCCTTGTTGAGGAAAATAGAGATTTAATAAATTAATTAAATCTATTTTCATGTGCAAGTGGTAAAAGCTAGAGGATGGCACATGAGAGGAGATTAAGTTAATTAATTTAATGAGGGGGCTTAAATGATGTGACCTATTTGACTTAAATTTGTGGATTTATTTAAATCAAATATGAGAAGAATGTGACAAGGGACTAATTAAATAAAGATTTTGATTTATTTAATTAAAAGGGATGATTGTTAGATTAAACTAAATAAGGTTTTAATTTATTTAATTTAATAGATAGACTTTAGAGATTTAATCAAATAAAATAAATTATTTAATTAAATAGGATAATTAGATCAAGATGATTAATTTAATTATCAAGAAGAGGTGACTTAATTAGATAACTGATTTATTTAATTAAGAGAGGAATATTGATGAATTTAATCAGATAAGGGTATTTGATTAAATGGTTAGACCGAAGGATGATTCAAGATGAAACGATGTTAGTGGTCAGGATCAGATGCATAATGTCAATCGATACATTTTACGTGTCTACACATATTAGTTTGCTTTGAAGGTAGAAGAAAAGTTGAATAGAAGATTTGAAAGCAAGCAAAGAGGTGGGGGTCATGGTAGAAAGACTAGTGGATGGTCGTATGGAGGTCAAAATGAAGATCAAAATAAGGGTGAAGGATCCAGTAGTAGCTAGAACTAGAAAGGAGATAACACCTACCATCCTCGTGATCAAAATAATGGAGACCAAAGAGGAAGAGGAAGATCTGGATGAGGATTGGGAAGATGAGGCTTTCATGGAACCTATTTCCAATGTGGAGAAGAAGGAAATAGAGCCTATGAGTGTCCTCAACATCAAGGAAGGAAAAATAGAAGACTTGAGGGTAATGCACGAGTTGAACTTGTAGATGAAGATGTTGAGTCTTCACATTATGAGGATGCAAAAAGAGGAGAGGTTCTTGTTACTAGAAGATCCTTGCTTAATGAGGAAAAGGAACCAACTCAAAGGAAGAATTTGTTTCACACTAGATGTGTTGGTGTTCCAAATCAAAAAATCCACTAAATCCTATAGACTAGCTACTTTCTAATGGTCAGACTCAATGGTGGATTTGGCCATCTAACAAGATTCAGTCAAAGACTAAGATCTTCTGCACTTCTAGCTCTGCAGGACCAAGCTGAGTCAACCTATACAATGCCTAAAGACTCAATTCAATTACACACAAACATTTCTTTTTATAGTAGATAAATCCCAATGAAAATACACTAAGGAAAGCATTGACAACCTCAAATTTGGCTAAACTCTTGGTATAATCAACACTATCTCAGCAATTGGGAAGCAGAACACTAAACCTCAACCAAACAATGGGGATTAAAATGATTTTGAATTTATAAATTATTTTTGAGAATGCATCAAGCTAAATGACAGATCAGTGCCTAATTCTAGGCCATGGAGTCAAATTCATAAAGAGAATTCATCAACAAATAGACTTCAACCTGTGGATTTACAACTGTTAATGTATTACACCAACAAATCCTCTCATGTTATCAATCAAATTCTTCTTATCAAATCCAACTTGCACACTTACAATCACAATTATTTGCTCAAATTATTTTAACCATTTCATTGAAACAAAACCATAAACAAATAAAACAATCTTAGAAAATTGAGATGACAAATCCAAAGATACTTTGTATTATTGAATTCATATGACTTAAACTATACAAGTTTGGAGACAACTTGATGACATTCATGACTTTCATGATTTATTTGCACAATCTGGCTGATATTTACTCATGAAATCAGAATTTACAACTTACAAACTCAATTTATGACTCAGAACTCAACATTTTCTATCTACCCAGCCCCATACAAGAATTCAGATCCCTTTACAATGAGAGAAGAATGAGAATATAAAGAAGAATATAAAACTACAGAAGAAGCCCAAGAGCTGATCTGTAGATGTCATCTAGAAATTTCATTCACCGTTGATTAACAAAATGCAAAGATTCTCTCATCTCTCTTCTTTGCAACAAAATTTTCCTCCAATTCTTCCTTTGTCTCAAGTTGCTCAACAACAAAAAAATTTACCATGTGAGGAATTTTGATCATTAACTCTGTTGTTGAGAAAATATCTTTGCCCGTGAAAACTCCAGTTTACTCTTTGCTGCAACTACACTTTTATTTTTCTCCAGATATTAAAGTTTTATAACATTAATATTTTAAGCTATGACTTCATTTTTATTTCCCAACACATAATACATTTCACCTTTTACATTCTTATTCCCCAGCAAAGAGAATATTTCCCAAATAATCCCCCATACACATTACTTCACGTGCCATTTATATTTTCACTCCATGCTCCTTTGTTGTTCACTTTATAGTGAAATATTAAATATTTCACTTTGGGCCATTGAAAACATATGCATGTGCCATTATTTAAAATCTACCCACTTTCACCTTTAGCTCATACGTAACATAATTGGATTTAAAATAAAGCCATTCAAGTATTGCATGGGACAATATTTAATCCACGTGGGGGGTGCACTTTATATTTTGCATTTTAAAATGCTTGCCTCTTAAATGGAGGCCATTCAACTTCTCTACGAATGTTTGCATTTTATAAGAAAAGCATGGCTTTCCTTTTAAAAATAAATCATCGGGCCCCCAAACACACATTTGCTTCCTTGAAATATTTCATAAAATCATCTAAAACGGGCTTGTTTAAAATCTTTCATGAGGCACAATTTAAAAAAGCAAAATAGAAACTTTCAAAAAATTGAAACCATCGAGCCCCTTTAAAATATTTCACGGGCCCACCACAAGCCACATGGCTCATTCTCATGGATCCCGCTGTGTTAACCGGTGAGCAAGATCAAACCTGTGAGATAGAGGGGAGTGGCTAAGATTTTGTTGTATTTAGCATTCATTCTTTGTCGTTGATCTCCTCTCAGTCTTATGTTTTTCCCTAATTCTTTTCATGTGCATTTGTTCAGAATTCCTCTCTTTTGATTACTTTGCAACCAGGGCAGCGAGCAACCATTCTGTGGATCAATCACTTTGCAATTAGCATGGGAACCCCTACCCCTCCTTTGTTCGCTCTGGTTTCTTACCCTCTATGACATGTTTGAGCTACAATGCATTTGATGGTGCCTCCTCTCTTTAGATTATTTTACTTAAAAAACCCCCTAAAGAATTCTTACAGCATCCATTATGTGTGACTTCCTATAGCAAGCACGATGGACCTCATGTGTGCCATAATAGATTTTAACTGTGTCAATGGTTTCTTTTGCAATACTAAAATGGTCCCATTTTAGTTGTGGTGGTGGTCACTTGCAAATTTTTGAAGTCCTTTCCAACATATCCACTTTGTGCATACCATACACTGTGATGGAATTCCATTCTCCAAAATGCATTGCCATTTGTATTTGCTTGAGATTTTCTGAAGTCTTTTCAAAAAATTCATTTTGTGCTCCCTACATTTATGGGATTCCTTTAGACCACATTTCAAAGGAAAAATATCAAACAAGATACGTGCCCACATTCAATATAGCATTTGCTTTCAAATTTCTAAAGACTTTGCTTTGCTGCCTCAGTGGCTGTGCCACTTGCGTTTGTTTGAAAGTTACTAGAGTCTTTTCAATATAAATTTTGTGCCTATGCGGCAAGCAAGGTGTCCCATTGCAAGATTTTATTGAAGACCTTTTAACATAACCAGCTTATATCCATGTTTCTTTTGATGGCGTCCAATCCTATTGCATTTGCATAAAGGTTTCCAACACTCTTTCAATAAATCTATTTTGTATGGCACGTTGCAATCATGGGATTCCCTGAGATAACTTTCATTTGGTAGAGGTTCTTTCAAAAAATGCATGTTCCCTATGTTGGATGGTGCTTCCTCCTAATGTGTGGCCTTCATCTTAAGCTTTCTCCTCCAAGCATGGACCATTCCATTTTCAACATGCTCAAGTTTTTCTAGAATCTTAACATTATGCCAAGTTTCCTTCATTGCACATAGAACTCTTCTCTTGCTTCCCTGTGACCATGTTTAAAATAGGGAATTATATCAAACTAGCTCGTGTGCCTTTTCATCTTAAAAAATGGCAGCCTTTTCTTCGTGCTTTGATGGATACATAAACCCTTTCCATCATTTTTATCTTCTCTTATTGCAAAAACACAATAAAGAAAACTATGTGATGGCATTACCACTGCCAAACACATTTGTTTGAAAGTATCAAAAGTCTTTTGAATAGGTCTATTTTGTGTAGATGTGTGCCAATTATCATGGTGCTCCATGTTGATGCACGAAGCTCTCCCTTCCAGTTGGTTCGATGGAAATGAGGTGTGGAGTTCATTATTACAAATTCCAAGTGCATTTTCTTTAAAGTTTTTGAGGAATTTTCAAACTCCACCTTGTGTATATTGGTCTATGCTGGCTATCGATTCCTCCATTAGTTCCTTCAGTATGCAAAGATCTTTATGCAATTATGCAGCAAATTCAATCATTTCACAACCCTTAGTATACACTTTATGGAACCACTCTTCAATTTCCATTGTAGTTAATATTTTCAAAATTTGTTGATTCCTTTTGCAGAGAAGAGCAATGGCCGCCTCTCATTATCCATCCGCACTCATTGGTTTCATTAAATTCAATGCAAGCCTTGAGTTCCTCATTTTGTTGTTTCAATTGCTACTTTGGAGACAAACATACCCTATCCTCTATATGTTCATAGAGGGATGAATTTAAAATGAATGCATGGGTACAAGATCATTTCGCACATACATTGCCTCCTACCCTCCAGTATATTAGCCTTCATAAGAGATTTATTTTCTGATTATCATACAACTTTTTAAACAATCAAGTAGAATTGAGTAGTGTTCTGACTTTATCCCATGGTAATTCAGGTGAAACACTATCCTTAACAAATAAATGAAAGAAACTTATGATGATGAGAAATTACAACCTACTAATGAAACCATTCCTTGCAGTTCATGCCTTTTCATAACCAAAACGTCCTCCAACAAGAGCATGTCGGGTCCCCAAGTGGGCCCGATTAAATAAAAAATCATTTTCAAACAAGTTTCATGCTCAAATTTCCTTGATGCAGCTTTTGAATGCTCCAAAAGTGAAAATTTGAAATGGGTTTTCATCAGAACTTGCTTTCTGGCACATCTAAACAATGGTCAAAATTGGCCAAGTTGGCTCTAGAATCGGCTTGGGAAACTGGTCAAACGACCTCCTGGAGCCATAAAAACTTACAAGATTGTAGAAATCTATCCTGAGAATGGAGTGAAAAAGACGGCTCAGAAATTTTTTTCATGAGGTGAAAGTTATTCACTGTCAAAGTTGCTAAGTTGAGCTTTTTGCAACAACAGCCTATTTAGAACCAATTAAAACTTACGAAATCACCTCATTGAAAAAAAAAAAATCAACTCCTGGTGAGCTGCCACTGGACATAGTAGATCATTTTGGTATAGGGAGGATGTTTGCAAGAGGGTTTTGCATGAATCATCACTCATCAAAAGATATTGAAGGTCAAAGTTGATCTCTCTAAAAGGTTTCCAAAAATGTAGGTACAAAACTGAAGAAATTGCATTTGGTTTTGATCTATTAAAAATAGCAAATCAAATCATGAGGCTCTGAAACTTGACATGTGAGCTCATCTTGGTATGGAGAATGGATAGCAATAGTCATTTTGACATGACGATCATCGAGTTGCAAAATGCAAGCTCGAACGAGAGGCTACTTTGCAGAACTGAAAGTTTGCAAACAACATAACAGTGCCAAAACCCTCCAGCTTCGCTTTTCAAAACCCAGTCAAAACTTATCGTGGGAAGCTGAAAATTGACATTCCTGCTCACATATGTCATATGAGTGGGTTTGCAAATGGTTTTTGTACGAAAATCAACAAGCTCCAAAATATGACCCTTCAAAGTGGGTAACTTAGGCAGATTCTTCAGGTGCATTTTTGAGTGTGCAAAGGAAAAAAATTCAAAATAGGCACTTAAAATTTGCAAAATTTGAGAGTGGTATCAAGATGTAAGTGTGAAGTTAAATTTTTCAATGTTATTATTGATGGAGGTAGTATTGATAACCTTGTTTCAAAAGAGATGGTTAGTAAGTTGCGGTTGGAGAGAAGAAGCAATCTTGGCCCATACCAAATTGCTTAGTTGCAGAAGGAATATAAAGCCTTGGTAAATGAACAATTCCTAGTAAATTTCAAGATTGGAAATTACCATGATGAGGTATTGTGTGATATTATGCCTATGGATGTTTGTCATATGTTGTTAGGAAGACCGTGGTAGTTTGATTAGCGAGCAGTACATGGACATGCAAAATCCTATTCTTTGACTAAGGATGGGGTTCGTCATAAGTTGAAGCCCTTGAAAGAGGAAAAGAAAAAGGTATGGAGTAATGCAAGAATTTGTTTTGTTGATGGAAGAAAGTTCCTAGAAGGTATGAGGCATGAACATATGTGTTTTGCATTGATCCCTAGAGTTGATAAAGAAGATACTATTGAGGTACCTATAGAGGTTTTAGATTTGTTGAACGAGTTTCAAGCTATTATTTCTAATAATGTACCTGAAGGTTTTCCTCTAGTAAGAAATATTAGTCATCAAATGGACCTGATTCCTGGAGCCAGTTTTTCAAATAAGGTAGCTCATCGTATTACTCCAACAGAGAGTGAAGAGTTGAACAGACAAGTGCAAGAGTTGTTTCGAAAGGGATTGATCGAAGAGAGTTTGAGTCCATGTGCAATACCTATAGTACTAGCACTAAAGAAGGATGGGGAATGGTACATGTGTATAGATTCTAGATCCATCAACAAGATAACCATCAAGTATAGATTTCCCTTGCTGAGAATGGATGACATTATGGACTGTTTGAGTGGAGCTGAGTACTTCACGAAGATAGATTTGAAGAGTGGATATCACCAAATCCAAATTAGAGAAGGAGATGAATGGAAGATATCCTTTAAAACCAATGAGGGCTTGTATGAGTGGTTAGTCATGCCTTTTGGGCTAACCAATACACTGAGAAAATTTATGTGGCTTATGAATGAGGTATTGAAAGAATTTTTAGGAAAATTTGTTATTGTTTATTTGGATGATATTTTGATTTTTAGTAAGACATTGGAGGAGCACTTGATGTATATTCGAAGAGTTTTTGAGAATCTAAGGGAGTAGCAGCTGATTAATTTGAAGAAATGTAATTTTCTGAAGAGAAAGTTGGTGTATCTAGAATTTTTTGTCTCAGCAAAAGGTCTTAAAACAAATCCAAAAAGGGTGAGAGCTATCATTGAATGGCCTACCCCAAGGAATGTTATATAGGTAGGGTCATTTCATGGTCTAGCAAGTTTTTACAAAAAATTTATTAAGAATTTCAGTAGTATTTGTGCACCTCTAACTGAAGCAATGAGAGGGGATAGAAAAGAGTTTATGTGGACTATAGGAGCAGCCAAAATTTTTGATATGTTGAAGAAGAAATTTATAGAGCAACCTGTTTTGGCACTTCCAAATTTTAATAAGGTCTTTCAAGTAGATTGTGATGCTAGTGGCAATGCCATAGGAGTTGTTTTGAGTCAAGAAGGTAAGCCTATTGCCTATTTTAGTGATAAGTTAAATGATGCTAAGAAGAAATATTCTATCTATGATTAAGAGTTTTATGCTATAGTTCAGGCTTTGAAGAAATGGAGACACTATTTGTTTCCAAAAGGATTTGTTTTATATACTGATCACTAGGCTTTGCAGTACCTTAGTGAAGGAAAGTTAAATCAAAGGCACTTAAAATGGGTTGAGTTTTTGCAGAGTTATACTTTTGTTTTGAAGCATAGGAATGGAAGGTAAAAAAGAGTCACAAGTTCCTTTAGTAGAAGGAAAAGTTTGTTGATAGAGATGAATATAGAGGTTATTGGGTTCAATGAACTCAAGAGTTTGTATCTTGAAGATCCAAAATATGTAGAAGCTTGGAAGGCTTGTTTGGAACCTATTACATTGGATAGGACAAGATGGTTGGATTTCTTAATCCAATATGGGATGTTGTTTAGAGGAAGCCAATTGTACATTCTGAGTTCTATGAGAGAGAATCTAATCAAGAAGCATAGTGGAGGATTAGCTAGACATTTTGGTCGAGATAAGACTATTTCTCTTGTTAGTGAGAATCATTATTGGCCATAGTTACAACAAGATGTGAAGAATTTTGTACAAAGTTGTAGAGTATGTCAGATGGAAAAAGGAACAAGTCAAAATACTGGATTGTATCGGCCATTACCTGTACCTGAGAGGCCATGGAAGGATATTATCATGAATTTTGTTCTTAGCTTGCCAAGGACATAGAGAGGAAATGATTCAATAGTTGTGGTGGTGGATAGATTTTCAAAGATGGCACATTTCATTCCATGTCATAAAACTAGTGATGTTGTTCATATTGCAGAGTTGTTTTTAGAGAGGTGGTGAGACTACATGGTCTACTGAAGAGTATAGTTTTAGACAGAGATACCAAATTTTTTGGGTATTTGTGGAGGACATTATGGAAGAAGTTGAAGACATATTTGAAGTTCATTTATGCACACCATCCACAGACTGATGGACAAACTAAGGTGGTGAACATGAGTTTGGGTAACCTACTAAGATGCTTAGTAGGAGATAATCCCAAGGGATGGGATTTAATTATACCATAGGCATAATTTGCTTACAACAATTCTGTCAAAAGAAGCACTGGTAAATCACCATTCTAGATTATGTATGGGAGTGGTCCAAGAACTTCTTCTGAACTAAGAAAGGTGGATAAGGGGGAGAAGAGTAGTGTTGAGGCTGATATTTTGCTGAGCACCTAAAGAATTTGCATGAAGAGGTAAAGAAACATATCACTAATATGAACTCACAATATAAAGCTAAGCATATCAGAAAATGAGGTATAAGGAGTTCTAGGTAGGAGATGAAGTCATGGTTTATTTGCAAAAGGAAAGGTTTCTAGTTGGTACATACAACAAGTTAAAGATGAAGAAGTTTGGACCATGCAAGATCCTAAAGAAGCATGATTCAGGAAATGCATATGAGGTAGAGTTGCTTGATGAGATTCATATTTCACCTGTGTTTAACATTTCAAATTTAAAAGAATATCATGACGGAGGAATTGATGAAAAAATAATAGAAGCAAAGTGGAATATCCCAACACCTACTTTAGAAAAGGAGGAGATAAAATAAATTTTGGATAGTCATGTGGGTAGAAGCACAAGAAATAGGAAATGTACAGAGTACTTGGTGAAGTGGAGAGGAAGGCTTGTTGAAGATTCATTGGGGTTTTCTGAGCCTGAGGTTAACTATCTTGGTTTTCCTCTAACTCTTGAGAAGTGACAGGGTCACTTTTCAAATTACCCTAGGTGTCTGATGCAGGAGCATCTAGCAGTGTAGGGCAATCTTGCATCACCCAAAAAAAATATTTTTTCCTTAATTTTTTTTAGTTATTTTGAGTTCCATGATGGCACTTAAGAGGTGTAAGACTGTCAGAAGTTAGAAAAGGTTAAAAATGGCCACTTACTATTTTTAGTAAGTCAACCTAAATGAGCTCATATAGACCTAAAAATTTACCCTAAGGAGCATAACTAAAAAAAAATTTCAGTTGTGAAAGAATAGTCTCAATACCCTAGATGGTTTGGGAGATATTAAAGTTTTTGTCCTGAGAAATTTCTCCAATGTAGCTTCAAATTCAGATATGAAAATCTTAGAGGCCCCAAAATAGCTCAAAAAGTGGACAAACCAATCTTTGATGGAATTGGCATTGTAGATCTCTTCGAGAGATTTCCAACAATATGCTATAATAGCAAATCAGAAACCTGAATCAAAATTTATGGCCTCATGAAGTTGCCCTTCTAAAAAGAGAATTTAATTAAAATATCTTCCAAGGCAAGAAATCAAACGACAAGACTTTTGGCACCAAAACAAAATGGAAAGTTAGACTTTCTAGAACATTCTAGGGTGGTTATTAGGTAAAATAAGTGGGGGTTGTAAAAGGTGGCTCCATTAGTGTAGGTTGTGGCTCCGAATAATATATTTTATTCTTAGAGTTATTTTTTGTAATGAATCAAGCCCATGAGGCTGTAGCGTGTAATTTTTGAATTTGTAATTTCATTTTTTGAAAATAATTGAAAGTGAGTTATTTTTCTATCTCACATCTTCTTTGTTGGTATCAATTTACCTCCTATACCCCATCATTCCACCTATTATAAATTACAAACACTCCCAATGTATTCCTATAGCATCAAAAAATTTCACCCTTGACAATTGCACACTAGGTTTCCCCCCCCCTTATGTTGGACCTAATTATGCATTAATAACCCATTTTATAAAAATTCTTGGAAAATCAAACAAGGGAAATCAAATTATGCATTTAATATTTTCCCCTAACACTTTTAGACCCTGAAAAATGTAGATCTATTCTAGGGCACACTCCACCCTAGACACCTAATTTGGCTCCAAATTCAAATATGTTAGTGTTAGTAATTTATTATTTAAATTTCTAGTTTAGTTGTCAAATATCAACATTTGATTTTTGAGAAATTAGAAGAATTGTATATAAATATGAGTCATTTTCAACATTTGAAATCCTAAGAACACCTAGTAAATTCAATTGAAAAAATCAAGTTTCCAAAAAACATTCAGGAATATTCAAGAACAAAATTATCAAGATTATTACAAAATTCCATCATTCAAGCATCATGTTATGTGTCATGTAATCTTTGTTCATATATGGATGCATTTTTTTTGTGATCAATAACACTTATAGGTATTCAAATCAATTCAAGTCAATAAATAATGAATCCTTGAAGGTGATGAGTGTGGCCTCAGTCCATCAAGGAGATCAAATTAGAGTCACGAGTTGTAGAAGTTATCAATTCATTACTTTTTTATCATTAGCCTCTATCCAACCAATGATAATCTCTCTTTTATATCATAATTTTCCATTGTAGAGGTAGGAATTCCATTACAAGGTTTCACTTAGGCAAGCCCCTATATGGCACAACCCTTCCCCTCTTCTCATGTGTGTAGGTTGCAAATCTAAAGTGAATTGGAAGAAGATTTAAGGTTCTTTGCTCATTCATGCATTCAAATATTGCAAGTTGTCAAGCCACATAAACTAGATTTGCTCATCAACAAAGTTTTGATAGTGAGCCTAAAAGGGTAGAAGCTATAGACTAGTGACCTTAGGCCTATACTTTCAGATCTTGTCAAGGAGGACGATCCAGGGTGCACTACACCCTACACCAACTAATTCAAGCTCAAATATTAATCCTAGATTCCTCTATGTCTACCTTCTAAAATTCTAGATTATGTTTGTCTTTTTGCATTATATTTCTCAAAATTCATGACAAACTACTGCATTTTTATAGTCTACATAGTTAATTCAAAATCAATAGATGATAAATCATTTAAATAACTTATCATATCAATACACACACATTATTCACAAGGATTATAACCTTGATCTATTTTGACTCTTCCTATTAGGTTTTGTGGTCAAATGGATTTGAGATCATTTCCAATCCTTCAAACCAAATTGGGAAGAGTGTGATTTAGGATCTAGATCCCTTTTCCCAATCAAACATTTTGGTGTATCTAATTTTTTATTACATTTTAAAATCTAAGTGTGATCTTAAGTCATTTGAATTTCATCATTTAGGTTTACATATTCATCATAAAAGTATTAAAAAAGTAAAACATTATATTGCATTTTGTATCCAAAAGACATATAGGGTTAATTTTAGTCATTACAAAGTAGATATAGTTCATGCTTGCATTAGTAAATCTACATTAGGTCATATCAAATCTGAAAGTGTTCAAAACATTTATTTAGGCATTTTCATATAGTGAAAAAGAGGAAAAGTGCATTATTATTGTCGCAAAAATATAAAAAGATTTCAATTTTCAAAATTTTCAAGTTAGGATGTCAATTTTTGTGCTTTATAGTCTACAAATTGTTTTTTCAAGTGCATTAATTGGTTGAGAAATTTGAAAATTTCTTGCATAGTTATCTTTCATATTGTAAAATCATGATTTTGTTAATTTTTGGAAATTTATTCATTGCTAGACCTACACAATTATAAAATGTGATACTTAAACACTATAGAGAACATCTAAATTTTGAATTCAGTAAAAATACCTTGATATTCCAGGGTGCATTATGCCCTAGACCTACTATATTTTATTCAAATTTGGATCATAGACCTATTTTTGTGTTTTCGTGTGGTGTACTCTATAGTTTTTTATGATTGTCTTGTGACTTTCCTTATAAAGTATTTTTACCTAAGTGTTTTTAAACTCATATGAGCTTCACAACTTGGTTTCCTACTAATAATAATCTTGTGAGATGTATTTTCATACTTATGGCATCCCACATTGTAACCACATCCACTATGGTGCCTAAGTCTTCCAACTCTTTCATGAAAGGTATGGCTTCAACCCAATCCATTTTTGATTTCATTCCTCACCCAAAATTATCCATGACTTCCTCATAATCCAACACTTATGTGGACTTAGAGGATACTATCACTCATGTTCTTGAGGAGAAACTAAAACAATTGGATAAAGATTTAAAAGTTCTTCAAGATTACTTAAGTACTAAATATTTAGTGGGTGAAATGGTGCCTATTGTAGATAACCTTAGGAAATCAATATATGATTCTCAAGGAATAGAGGTGTTGCATATTCTAGCTCATATAGTATATGCTAAAATGATCCCTATGATAGCTAGTTGCACTCAAGCATTCACAAATTCTCAAAACCAAGGAAAACAAGTTTCCTCTCCCATAACCATGTCTTCTATTCCCACATTCACACCTCCAACTGTAGCATTAACCATATAATACACCAGTGGTCTAAATAAAAGATTAGGGCTTCCTAATGTAAATCCTTATAGTTTTTTCACCTCACCCATAACACCACCATGTTCATCACCTTTCATAAAAATGCCACATAGTAACCTATTGGTCACTCACTCTAGTTCACCATACTCAAAAAAATCTCAAAACATGTCACCCAATGATCTAGTGATAAACAAAATTTTATAAAATGTGACATCACTTCAACAATAAATCTGAATATTGAATCAAAATCAATATGGTAAACCTCTACAATACCTCACACAAAATTCTTTTTCATTTTCCATTCTCAAAACATCCATACCTCCAAACTTTGAGATACCCCAATTTGAAAAGCATAATGGTAAGGGAGATCCTACTAACCATATGTAGACACTTAAAATTATTCTAATCAATATTATGCATTTTATTTGATTTACTAAAACCATATTCATCCTGATTCAGCCACTTTCATCTATTTAATTAAAAATACTTGATTGTTTAATTAAATTCATCATTTTATTCTATTAATGGGATAATCAACATTATTGGATCAATTCACCTCTTTCATGATAATTTTCATCCTATTTGATTAAATAATGCAAATTATTTGGTTAAATCCCTTTAAGTCTTCTCATTTGATTAAATAATATCAATTATTTAATTAAATGTCATTAATTCCCCCTTTTAATTAAATGATCTAATTGTTTAATTAAAATCTTAAATTCCTTCACCTTGCACAATTAAATAATGTTTTAATTATTTAATTTGACTAATTTCCCACTCAACAAAGGAATATTCCCATGGAATATTCTTTTCAATTTAAATTCCAACATTTCCCTCCCACATGGAAATTGCTTGCACATTCCTCCTAATTTGAAGGATTTGTGTTTGTTGAGATCAATTGCAACCCTTGATTAATTTTATCAATCCATGTGGTCTTTCAATCTCATCCATGGATTTGATCCTTGATCCATTTCATTCCCTCTCATCCATTTCTATCCCTTGATTAACAAAATTGATCCTAACCATTGATTCACCTAAAAATCCAATAAATAACCATCATTTTATGAGTAAGTCATCCACAAAGCTTGAGAGAAAATACAATATAGCCATTTTTAGAGCCATCTTTAAGAGAATTTATCCATTTTTATATTAAAGCATCACTTCAAAGCTTGCTTAAACAATGGGATTAGGAAAAGGATGATCATTCCACATCAATTCAGCATTAATCCCCCAATGGGATCAGGTTTGCAAGTACAATTAGGTTTCCTCTTATCAAATTTCTTTCAATTTCATGTTTAATGGCTTCCTAGTTAGCATTTCAAATATTTCATTGGGAATATAACTTATTTTGGTTAACTGATTGATTTGATTGTTCATTTCAATTATATTTTTCATGTTGTGTGGGACCTTATTATAGAGGGGGTTAATTTAACATCAAAAGCATAATAAAATAAATAAATAAACTCAAATTCATAACACAAGTTATACCTTCAATGTCCCTCAAGGATTGAGATCAAGATGCACCCAAGTCTTGATGGATTTTCTCAAGTTGCAAGATGTGGATTTCTCACAATTGCACCATCATAATAATGGCTAATTTCAAGATGGAGAAATGAGGGAATTGTGCCCCAATTTATAGAAACTGGGAGGGAGAAATGGAGGGATAGGATTGATTAAGAATGTGAGGTTTAGATCAAGGTGGTGGCTTATTAGCATTGTGACAAGTGTCAGAATTGAGTGAAGAAGAGGTGATGAGGTGTGCTCACACGTGTGAGCACACCTTGGGATGACAAGTCATTTCATTTTGGAGGCTAGGTGTAAGATAGTGGAGGTAGGTGGGATTTTTCTCATTAATGAGACAAGATTAGGGGGTTGTGTATGAATTTTAAATTCGGAAATAATAGTAATGATGGGGGTTAGGGTAATCAATCATGGATTAATTAGCTTAATTGGGTAGGTTGAGTCAACAAGCCATAGGTTTATTAACTAGGCTAGAGTTAAAAGTTGGAGAATGGGATAATGAGGGTTAGTAAGTTAATTAATTAAGGATTAATTAACTCAATTGGGATTAGGGGAGTAGAGGATTTTGATGGGATCTATTAAACAATAAAAAATATTAAAATTATTAAATTTAATATTAAAATTATTTAATTCATTGGAAGAACTATAGTGTAAGAGATGATATAATTAATTAAATAAAATATTTAATTATTTATAAGAAGAAAATGGATTAATTAATTAAATAATATATATTTAATTAATTAAAAGAGGAGGAATGGATGAATTAATTAAATAATGCTATTTAATTAATTAAGAGGAAATGATGTTAGATTTAGGGTGACTACATTTTTCCCCTCTTTGACACGACATCCATAGTGATGCCATGCCAAAGAAGTTTAAAATTTGGAGAATGGGGCAATGAAGGTTAGTAAGTTAATTAATTAAGAATTAATTAACTCAATTGGAATTAGTGGAGTAAAGGATTTTGATGGGATCAATTAATTGGAGGAACTATAGTGTAAGAGATGATATAATTAATTAAATAAAATATTTAATTGATTATAAGAAGAAAATTAATTAATTAATTAATTAATATATATTTAATTAATTAAAAGAGGAGGAATGGATGAATTAATTAAATGTCGATGTTTAATTAATTAAGAGGAAATGATGTCAGATTTAGGGTGACTACATTTTTCCCCTCTTTGGTGTGGCATCTGTAGTGATGTTGCATGAAAGAAGTTTAAAATTTTCCCCCAACAAATTGAAAAGTTATGAGGTGATGCCCCCTCTAGAGGTGGACCAAAAAAAATTTGAATTTTTTTTTTCCATCTGCATCTTGAAAAAAGGTGAGCTAGAATGATGCAAGATTATGTGGAAGGTGAAGTTAGCAAAAAGTAGGAGAGGAAATGGAGAAATGAGCTTGAAAAGAGATGGAATACGGGACATTTGATGTGTCCAATATGGAAGAAATTGGGGTTAGGGGTGGGATTAGGGTTAAATAGCCTATAAATAGGATTTGAGGGGACAAAAAAGTCATTTTTATGCTTGCGATTGGTGGAGAGGTGCTTAGGTCATAGCGTAGATCTATGGTGGAGATCCCTCATCATTTGCATCATGCATAGTGAGTTTGCGAGTACCAATAGTTGGAGGACGTAGTTGACCTGGTATGTGCTCTATCCCTTAGGTTTTGGGTTAGTTTAGGGGGTTTGAGGTATGTCAAACTAGGGCTTGAAGTCAAGAAAATGAAGGTGTGATTTCATGAAATTGTACTTGAGGGCACAATTGTGATGCTTGTGTCAAAAGAAATGATGCATGTTTTATTTTGGTGCCCGTGTCAAAAAACATGACACCTGCATTTGGCACGCTTGCATTTGACATGCATGCATTTAACATGCATTCGTGTTAGGAGGGATTGGGTGAAAATGAATTGTCGCATGTTTCAAGTGGTGCTTGTATCATAAATTGGCGTGCATGGGCTAAAAAGTGTTGCACCTACGTAAAACAATGCTTGGGTGGGAAAAGGAAGTGCTAGCGTCTGAAGAAATGGTGCCTGTGCAAAAAGTGAAAGTGTAGTTTCATAGAAACTATGAGGGTGGGTGAATGGAGGTAGTAGTAGATGAATGATTTGGATAGAAAGGCTAATGTTAGTGTGTGGAATGATGCAAGAGGATCTGAAGATCCTTCAGTTTAGAGAGTGGTGAATGGTAATTATGGGTACTCTGTGAGAGAGACTAACACCCACTGACGACAATTGGAAACATTTGAAAGGCTTATACTTTGTCTCTCGGATGCCCTAGATTTGAGCACATCAGGAATTGATGATTATGCTAGGAGAGTGGTGGTATAATGATAATAGCAGTTTTCACCTACCTATTGGCAAGGCTACTGTTACACTAGTGGATTTGTTGTGGATTCTTCGGCTACTGATTCATGGAGAGCTAATAGTGTATAGCCTGTGCAAGGAAAGAGCTACATTATAGAGGGTATTTACAAGTAGAGATTTTCCCATTAGGGGTGTGGAGCTAGATCTGTAGGTTGTGATGGGTTAGTGGCCAAAGCTATTTTTATTTGTAGCTCCATTGATTACAAGCACCTTGATGTTAGATAGGTCTCGAGGATTTGTAGTGGGTTGGGAAAGAGTGTTGGAGTGCATGTTCAGTGATGGGACATTGTATGCATGCGGGGCAACTATATTAACAGATTTATACAAAGAGATGCATTATGTAGTATATAGGGATGGGTGGAGCCTAGGTGTTGGAGTGACTACTTCATGTATGGTATTTTGAGCACATTGCAGTTTTGCATCTAGTTTGTGATAGGCGATGGGGGTCAGAAATGCCTTATGTATTTATGTATCTAAGATTATATCATCAACACCATTTGGGGGATCTAGATCATTGGCATAGGGTTATTGATGAGATGGACTCCTTTATCTAGTGGTCATACATTGACTGCGAGGTATGGGAGTATGATCACTTGTTCATGCCATACATCCAATGGGTACACTACCTGATAGGGAGGACCTTGGAAATTATTGAGAGATACCTGCCTATGCAGGTATTGTGATAGTTTGGCCAGTAGTAGGGGGTTTCATAGGTTGAGGAAATTTTTGGTAGGGTTTCCCATGAGAGGTGTTAGTGGGGGGGTATATAAAGTATGAAACTCCTTATCAAAGCTAGAGAGATACACCCATAGTTGCATGGGACCTGCAACAAGGAGTTGTTGATGTTGGGACTAAAACATATTATGACACCTGGTGGGAGATGCATAGACCCATTCGACTGACTATTCCCCATGTTCAACTGGTAGTAACATAGGGAAGTGGTGATGAGGGAAGTAGTGGGGATCATGGCAATGGTGATAGAAGTAGCTCTGATGATGATGAAGGATGGTGAAAATAGTGATGGTGGTAGTGGTGATGAGGATGATGATGGGGGAGGGGGAGATGATAATGGGGATGGTGAGGGATAGGGTCATCGAGTGCAATAGAGAGGGGGAGATCTATAGGCCCAACTTGATGCTATGACATTGGAGAGAGACCAACTCCATTAGGAGTGAGATTAGGTGAGGTAGGGCCACTTACATGTGGCAAGGTAGAGAGATATGACACGAGCCAATGTGGTCCATCTACAGGGATAGATGGATAGATAGGTTGCCACAGTGACTACCAAGAGGTACATAGATAGAGCTAAGATAGTGGTGGAAATAGGTGAGAGGGATGCAGCCAGGGAAAAGGTGGTCTAACTATAGGGACTATTGGATGGAGGAGCTGATGGGGGAGGAGGTGGAGCTAATGATGGGTATGTAGCAGTTATCATAGTAGAGAGAGATAAATTGAGGAAAGATTTGGAGAGGCTACAGAGAGAGCAGGATGTAGCCCATGAGATGTTGGGTGATGGTGGGTTAGACTATGGCTTTGTAGAGGTTGGTTGATTTACTCAAGAGGCAGAACAATGGAGGAGGTTATATGAGGAGAAATTCCCACTAGATCGAAGGGCTCCCAGTGTTCCATTAGTAGTAGATCACACAAGCCAGCCCAATCAGGGCCATCAAAGACCATGGGTCCTCCAAGACCACCATAGAGAGATCAACAACCATCATAGAGGTCACCTAATAAGTAGTCAGATGTAGGAAACACAGGATAGTGTAGATTGATTATGACTTTTTGGATTTTTCCTCATGATGGGCTAAGATTTTTTGTACACACAAGAGACTTTTCTACATGTATCATGATATTATATTTTGATATATGATATGATGGGTTTAGTCTATATGATTTGTACAAATGATGTTATGTATGGCTACTTATTATGGTATTATTATGTTTTATGTGGGATGTTAATTGATTATGCATGTGATTTGATGTATGGTTATGATGTTACATATGATTATGCTAGATGATTTTCATGACATGTATTTATTATGACATTTGAAGCATTTCTCTGAACTTTGTGATGGAGATGTGATGGGTTATATGTGAATGATTAGGATGTTTATTATAATATATAGTAATATGATGGATGTATGCAATTGATGAAATTTGAAGCATTTACCAGAACTTAATGGTGCAAGTCTTGACAACAAAGGACTTGTGTGTTCATTACTTGGTGGATGGATGATAGTGATGACATGCTACTACCCATTTGAATTTTATTATTTGATATAATCCCAAGTCCATTAATAGATTGTATGGTATTAGGTGTACTAAATATTTCCTTTGATGTAAGTTTATGATTTAGCTTTCAATCCTATTGTTAGAAACCAAGATCAGACATGCAAACCAAAAAACCTTCCACAGAAGATAAAATCAGAAAAAGAAAAGCTATTGCAAAAAGATGTGCAAAATATTATTATTCAGGAATTCATAATTACATGAGATAATTTGCTTTATAAAATCAAAGTATTCATAACCCTAATCTTATCTTGAGCAACAAGATAGCTCAAAAAGATAAGGATGATAATAATTAACCTAGGAATTAAAATATTACCTAAGTAAAGTTATGCAAGTGTAATTAAATAATTAATTACACCAACACCCCCCATAAGTGCAACTTAGGGAGACTAAAAAATCATGCACCTAAAACTAAGATGAATACAAGAAAGCATGAATGGGTCCCAGCAACAAGGCTTGATCAGGTACCCATGTACAAATGCAATAATGAGGTAGAGAAGGAAAACCCAGTGGGACAAAACCCCCCTACAATGAGATGACTGCTACAAAGAAGCACTGGAAGAACACTAGAACCACAATCCGGAAAGCAAGGAAAGATACTTTTGTCTACAAGAAACCACAACAAAATCATAATAATGCAATAGTAGACCTGATGCCACGAAACACTAGAAAACTCACAAACTGGAACAACCCTAGAATTTGTGAAGCAACATTAGATAAAATGATGACAAAATCTGGAAACTGTGTATCTGATGCTAATGCCAAACTGAGACTAAAACTCTTCCATGGGAACAAGTACCATAAAGACTCTAGAACATTAACCATAAAAACATGGCCCTCAAGCTGAGATGGATCTGAACTAATGCAGATCAATAACCATACACTCTCAATCTGAAGTGTGAACCATGTTAGAAACCAAGATCGGACATGCAAACGTAAAAACCTTCCACAAAAGAGAAAATCAGAAAAAGAAAAGTTATTGCAAAAAGATGTGCAAAATATTATTATTCAGGAATTCATAATTACATGAGATAATTTTATTTATAAAAGAAAAGTATGCATAACCCTAATCTTATCTTGAGCAACAAGATAGTTCAACAAGATAAGGATGACAATAATTAACCTAGGAATTAAAATATTACCTAAGTAAAGTTATGCAAGTGTAATTAAATAATTAATTACACCAACACCTATGATGACAGTACCATATGTTTTCTTCACTTTCATCTCTTCACTATGATTGGTAGATGTTTTGATTTGTAGAGTATGTGGCTAGAAATGTTATAAAATTCTTGGTAATTGCTTATGTGGGAGTGGATTTTTATGCATATGATGGATGAATTTTTTGATAAGAATATTGATTCCTATGTATTTATGGCATGCTTATGTTGCAAGATAATTTTATGTATGATGTTTTATGGGATGTATATGAACATCATGCCTTTGATAACACCTAATCTTGCAACTTGGATGTCAACCTATTTACATTTAATTTTGCATTAATAGTGGTTTTTTGTAGCTAATTTGAAACAACTAATTTGCATCATGGTAAAATAATTAGGAGGGAGTACAAGATTTCTTAACTAAAGTTTTTAATAGTAATAGGTTCCTTGTGATAGTTTTCCATCTCTTATTCATTAGTGCATCCATGAATCTGATGTCACATCAATGGCCCTTTTTCAGTTTTGTGCTCAAAATTCCCTTATTAAAATCATGTGAATGTAGGTATAAGTGCTTGTTTTTGTGTCATGATACATTACATACTCTATTCTAGGTGTTTAGGAGGGGACAAGGGGGATTGAGTTAGATGAAAAAGGTGGGGGTGATGGTTAGTTTGTGTGTGGAAAGAAGAAAGGGGATGGCGGGAGAATTATGTTGGAGAAATGTGGTGAGCAATCCTTAAATTTGATATAGCAAGAAACATTATTCCCCAAAGATATAAATGACCAAAGGCACAATCATCTAGCTTGCATGGACTTTGAGACTCGCAAAACATGTGGAAAAAAATATTATACCTAATCACTAAAGGATTCCTAACAACCATAGTGGATTCTAGAGGAGATTGTATAGTGGATCAAAATGTTTTTAACCCCTCTAGCTAAGGAATCAAAAATCATTAGCAAATCAGGCTACTCACAGACACATCATACAAAATGACCCATGTCTACTTCATACCTTATCATTGACACACCAAGATATGAAAAGATCTTGGTGGACCCAACTTGGTGACTTCATAGACCACAACAATAAATCCCAAAAAAGAAAAATCCAAATCTCTTGCCAAAGATAAGACTAGTAGAGGTTGTTGGACCAAGGAAGGATTCATCCTATTGGAAAAAGATGGAGGGGGGTTGTGATGGAGGGCAAGCGAAGTGGTGGGGTGATTTTAGGGATTACATTGATATGAGTTGCTTGTTTTTTGTTTTTACATTGTTCATCTCAAGGTGATATGGGTGGTAAATTTGGGGTGATAAGTTTTTTTATTATGGGTGGTATTTTATTATAGAATGGGGTTTTATTATGTGATGGATGGATGAGCAACTAGGAATGTTGAAGAGCACTTCCCACCACATATGATGGTGATGATCATGTAAGCTATCTATTTATTATGGGAGTGTTTAGCTAAGTGACACCAGGGGGGGAATGGGTGTATGATGGGTTTAGAATCATGGTAAAATAAATCTCCCATTATTAAATTGGGATTGGGAGTATGGGTGTATTCCAAAACTATAATTGGTAAGGTGGATGAATTTATTATAGATGGATTTATTGCAGATGGAAAAGAGTGACCTAATAGATGGTGGACATAACCCTACACATGGTGCCTATTTTCCAGGTTTTCACCATGGTACTTGCTCAAAGTGCTACAAAGTGGTTTTCACCATTGGATAGATTATTTCTCTTTACTATTTTTTGTTTTTTTTGATTTTTATATTTTTTTGTATTTTTGTTCTTATACGAAGAATTTTTTGAGATGGATAATATTCATGGGCTCTTCAAGGGCCTCTCCTTCCATGGTAGCTATCTGATATTCCCTCGATCCATATTTTATTATGACAATGTAAGGGCCTAGCCAATTAGGTTCAAACTTTCCCTTATTTTCTCATTCTTGTAGGTTACATTGATTTTGCTTGAGCACTAGATCTCCAATAGAAAATCCTCTAAAATTGATCTTCTTGTTGTAAGTTCTGTGAAGCCTGTTTTGATATGCTCTGAGATGGTTGAGGATACTTAAACATTTCTTATCTAGAAGCTCTAGCCATTGAAGACATGCTACACCATATTCTTGTCATCAATGAGATGTTATAAATAAATTTTCAACGATGGGATCTCACATTTTATTGAAAAGATATCTTCAAAACCATATACCAAGGAATAGGGAGTGGCTCTAGTAGGTGTGTGAATACTAGCACAATATTCCTATAGGTAAAAAATAAGTTATAGGTGCCAACCATGACCAGCTTCATTAGTTGTTTTCTTTAGGATTTTCAAGATTTTTTTATTTTTGGCCTCAACCTAGTTGTTTCCTTGTGGATAATAGGGAGTGGAAAAATGATGTTGGATGTGGAATTGTTGACATACATTATAGACCTCTTAGTTTTAAAGGGAAATCTATTATCTATGATTATGGAAGCAGGAATGCCAAAGCAAAAAATGATGTAATGGAGTATGAATTTGGAAATTTTTTCCCTATAACATAGGTCATAGATATAGCTTCAACCCACTTAGTAAAATATTTAGTGGTGGTGATTATGAATTAATGATTGTTTGATGACATAGGTTCTATCTTTCCAATGAGGTCTATCCCAAATCATGAGAAAGGCTACATAGTAACAATATGTTGTAACTCTTGTGATGGTGTGTGAATCAAGTCACCATGTTATTGACAAAGTTTGCATACTTTCACCAAATTAATTGCATCTTGTTCCATCATGGCCCAATAATATCTTGTACAAAACAACTTCTTAGCTAATGTTGGTCAACTAGAAGGGGCCCCACAAATACCTTGATGTATCTCATTTAGGGTAGTTTGAGCTTCTTCTGAGTCTAAACACCTCAGGAGGCTACCATCAAAAGAGCGATAATAGAGGATGTCTCCAAGAATAGTGAAATGAGATGTTTTATGGATAAAGGATTGGTGTTGCGAGGATGAAAGCTTGGGTGGGATGGTGTTGTTGTGTAGATACTCATATATGTCTTGGTACCATCAAGAATCAAGACCAATAATGTCACCAATAATTTCAAATTTAGGATTATCATAAGCATGCACTAGGAGTTGTTCTATTAGGAACTCATATTATTCGTTGTTTTGTGGTACATCAACAAGGGAACAAATGGTGGCCATGGAATTTTCTTCTTTGTTGTTTACCCTTGGTATCTAATCAAACTAGATTTGTATAAAGCACTCCTTGAAGTTGTCCACCATGAATTTGAAAGGCAATAGCTTGTCATCCTTTGTTTGATATTCATCATTTACTTGTTTAATGACTAATTAGGAGTCACCGTATACTTGTAGTTTTACAATCTTCCATTGGATGGAAATATTAATTCCTATTTTTAACACCTTATACTATGTTATGTTGTGAAATGCAATTTGATAGGACTTAGGGATACAATATCCTTGAGGTGTGACAAGAGTATCCCTGCTCCTAAGCCATGTTGTGTGAAAGATGCAACAAAATATAGGTTCCACTAGATTCCTTCTATAGTTAAGATATTTTCATCTAGAAATTTTGTCAACAATAAATCATTATCCTATAGATGGGCTTCTACAAGTTGATCAACAACCACTAAGTTCCCTTTAATAACTTGTTTATCTAAATACTCGATGTCAAATTCACTGAGAATCATGATCCATTTAGCTATTCGTCTTTGGAGTGTTACCTTTGAAATCAGGTATTTTAATGGATCAACCTTTGAGATGAGTTGAGTCTTATGATTGAGCATATATTGTCATAGTTTCTTAGCACAGAAGACCATAGCCAAACATGCTCTATCTATTGATGTATAGTTCAAATCACTTCTAGCTAGTGTGCAAGATATGTAGTATATGGCTCGATCCTTCCCCTTATCATCATGTTGAGCCAACAATGCCCCTAGTGCCACTTGGGTAGATAATATATACAAGAGGAGTGGTTTATCTTATAATGGAGGTACTAGGATTGGCGGTGTTGCAAGATAATCCTCGAGTTGTTGGAAAGCTTGTTGACAATTGTTATCCCATTTGAATGTGATGTTTTTATGAAGTAGGTGAGAAAATGGTTGACATTTATCAGCTAATTGTGCAATGAATCTTTGAAGTTCCTATAGCTTTCCTTGCAAAATTCTGATCTACTTTATATTCTTTGGTGGAGGAATTTCTCTTATTTCTTTTATTTTGGTAGGGTTTGCTTCAATTCCTTGGTGGGAAACAATAAATTCCAATAGCTTTCTAGATGAGACTATGAACACACATTTCTTGGGATTAAGCTATAATTTATATTTTTCTAGTTGATCAAATATTCTTTCATATACTTCGATGTGTCCATCCTTTTTTTTATTTTCCCAAGAGGTCATCCACATAATCTTCCATAATTTCATGTAGCATGTCATGGAAGATATTAGCCATTTCTCTTTGATATGTTTCTCCTACACTTTTAAGTCCAAATGGCATTACTTGGTAGAAAAAATTTCCCCATGGAGTTATGAGAGCTATTTGTGTTGATCTTCTTTGGAAATTTGAATTTGATTGTAGCCTGAAAAATCTGTCCATAAGGGATAACATCTCGTGTTTGGAGTAGTGAGATCTACAATGATATCAATATTTGGCAATGGAAAGTCATCTTTTGGAAATGCTTTATTGATATCTCTAAAATTTGTGCATATGTGGATGCACCCAATGGGATTGGCAACTGGTACAATGTTGGAGACCCATTCAAGATAATCAATAGGCTTAATGAATCCAACCTCCAAGAGTTTTTACAATTCTGCCTTTACTAAAAGAGCTATTTGTGGATGCATTTTACATTATTTTTTCTTGATGGGTGTTGCGTCTAGATAAAATACCAAATGGTGTACTACAAGGGATGGATCCAATCTTGGCATGTCCTTGTACACCCAAGAAAAAATAATGGATCTTTTTTGAGGAAATCTCTCAGATTTTTATTGAATGTTTCTTGTAGTTCTTTGGCAATGTAGGTAATTTTAGGTTCCTCATTTTTTCCCAGGTTGATGTATGTGATATCTTTGATCACTACAGTAGATATCTTATCATGCTTGGGGATTGAATAGGGCACCCCATCCTCCAATTCCTCAAAAATGATTTCATCATAGGATAAGTCTTTTATTTTTACTTTTTCATGATCTAAAAGTGCCTCATCGAGGTTTTCACTAAGGGATATTTCTTTTTTATTTTTTCCTTTTTTACTTTGATGACTGAGGCACATGATTTTTTCCCCAAAGTAAGCATATTTTTATAGTGTTATTCAATTATCTTTCTTATGATCTCCTCATGGGAGGTTGTCTCAAATTCCCTTGATTTCTACTATTGCTTCATCATTTTGGAATGTGTCTAAGATAGGAGGACCTTATTGGTCCCAATCAATCAATTCAAGATATACAAGTTGAAGGTCAATGGAGTATGAAATGGTGTATATGTGATCAGTTTCAAAAAATTTAGCGATTGATTTAATGGCTTCCTCTTGAGATCTCTTATTAGTAGAAGTCTTACCACCTTTATCATGAGTACATTGGGGTTTTATGGTTATCAATTTTGTGGCCAAGAAATCAAGTCCTTGATGGTCCTTATATTCTCAAAGTTGAATAGGATTCATGATTCCTTGTTCTTGTGCCCCCAATATTTTTCCTTTGTAGCTCCAATTCTTGCATAATTCATGTCCTTTAGGATAACTATGAGTCTCAAGGGTGGGAAGCTCATTTTATTTTCTATATAACCATGAGGAAACATCCATTTCTAAGCCTAAATATTATTTTTCCAACAATCCTCATTTATTGAAGTTCTTGAAGGTTTCTTTTGGTTTCAAGTTGAGTGCAAAACCATATGATCGTGGAGAGGTAGGGTATTGTCCTATGCAAAAGGAATTTGGATCCCATATTCTCCACATCCTTTATCAGTTATCTTAACCTTGTCCTTGGAAATGGAAGGTGGTGTTGATGATGGTTACAATGCAGATGGGTTAATGTAGGTGGATGAGGTGGAGGATTCATCATTAATAGGACAATGATGGTAGCTTTTCTATTTTCCTTCCAATGCTTTACAATATTGGAAAGGTTGGGGGTCGGAAAGAATGGTGATTTCTTTTCCATTATGGGAGAATTTTAGACATTGGTGGTAGGTGGAAGGGACAACTTGCATGGCATGTATCCAAGGTCATCCAAGGAGGATCTTTTATGGTAGGTCAAGGTAAAGTATATGACATGTTTCCATAATGGTCAAACCAAATTGAATAGGTAATTTAATTGTTCCTTTTGATTCCCTTTCAACATCATCATATTCTTTTATGGTTATTTTCTTGTGGGGATCAATGACATCATCTGAATAACCCAATTTCTTTATTAATTTCAAGGTACATAATTTTAGGATAGATCCACCATCTATTAAGACTCTTTTAATGTTATGTTTATGGATGGCGACTTCAATATGCAGTGGTTTATTATGAGGTGTTTCAAAATGGAGGTCCTTATTAGTGAATGATAATTGGTGTGTTGATGAAAGGTGTCCAATTATAGCTTGGAACTAATTAGCATTTATCACTTGGTACTCTAGATTCTTGAAGAGATTTTTCAAGGGCTTCCTTATGCATTGGTGAAGTGTGAAGGAGTTCTAAGATGGAAATTTGTGATGGTGTTTTTCTAAGGTGTTCAATGATATTATATTTATTGGTGTTTTATGGAATGGATGATGAAGATGATGCTCCTTGTATTGTCACCCAGCCTTGGCGAGTAGTCATGGAGCAATTAGGTTCTTTAATAGTTATGGTGTTACATTCTTCAATTTGAATGATGATATGTCATGTGAGGATGGATTGAAATTTTTGTTGTATGTCTATGAGACATTATTATATGAGGCTTATCCATCATTATGTTGTGGTAATGGTTGGGTATATATTCCTAGTTTCTCATTTGGGGAGTTTTTGTTTTGAATTTTATTTTCTCCCTTGTCGATAAGGTCTTGGATGTAATTCTTTAATCTCATGCATTTAATAGTGTTATGACCTTTAATTCGATGGTATTCACAATATTCATCATCTTTATACCATGTTGGTTTTGGTTTACTCTAGATAAGAGGTGTAGTGATTAGAAATTTAATTAAGTTTTCTTGTGCCAATTTATGAAATATGGCATCAAGAGGTTCCCCTAAATGGGTGTATTTACACTTGGACTGGTTTTTTTTTTTTCCTTTTCCTTGGGGAATAATGATAGTGTTAGTGGCACCTTGTTGTTGTGTGTTTTTGTGATGGGTACTTTGCACATTTTGGATATGTTTACTATCAATTACAACATCGTTCATAAAAATTTTTTTCTTAGACCAATATTTTGCCTTGTCATTTGATGTTTGATTATTATGTTTTTGGTCTTTGTAAATTTTGATTACCCCTTCTAAAAATAAATCCCTTTCAATGGTTAACCCTTTTTCAATGACTCTGTCGAATGTTGTGACACATTGTAATTGTAAGTGTAGAGCTATTTTAGGGTGCAAATTCTCAATGAAAATGTTAACCATTTGTTTTTGGGGTACTTGTAAGGGGAATCTGCAAGGTGTCTCCATATTTGAAGGAACAAAGCGAAACTTTCCTCATTCCTTTGTTTTTGGTGCATAACTTAGCCAATGTTATTTCTTGATCAATGTTATATGAAAAATGTGTTACAAAATGTTTGGATAGGTCTACAAAGGACATTATGGATCCATGGGATAAGTGTGTAAAAAATTCCAAGGCTTAGCCACTAAGGATTTTAGGGCTCATGAGGTAAATGTCATTATAGGCCACTTCTTAACATGAGACCTTGAATTATTTTAAGTGTTTGATGGGGTTACCCTTCCCTTTGTATTTGTCAAATTTTGGTATCTCATAGTCCTTAGGGAAGGGAATTGCTAATATTGATTGGTCAAGTGGATAAGGACATGTGTCTTCATATCTAAAGGTCTTCTTTGTTTGACCACTTTGGATTCCTTGAGTCATGTCTTTCATCTTCTACAACTCTTGGGCTAGGTAATGATTTTGTGGAGGATTTTGGTGTAGGTGATTCTACATGTATTAATATGGAGGTTTTGATGGGGGATTGTTGATTTATTGATTATATTGTTGATTATTAGGTGTTAGGATGTGATTTTTGATATGTGGAGGATTGTTGTGTTGAGTTTGGAGATGGGTGTTAGTGACATTGATTTTAGGGTTGGAGGTGGATGTATTATAAGGAGGGGGACGTTGGTTGTGTAGACATTGAAATATACAGATTGATATCGCACACTCGATCCTGATCCACTAACATCATTTCATCCAGAATCATCCCTCGGTCTAACCATTTAATCAAATATCCTTATCTAATTAAATTCATCAATATTCATCTCTTAATTAAATAAACCACTTTATCTAATTAAGTCACCTCTTCTCGATAATTAAATTAATCATCTTGATCTAATTATCTGATTTAATTAAATAATCAATTTTATTTGATTAAATCTCTTAAGTCTATCTATTAAATTAAATAAATTAAAACCTTATTTAATTTAATCTAACATTAGCTCCTTTTAATTAAACAAATCAAAATATTTATTTGATTAATATCTTATCACATTCTTCTCATTATTTGATTTACATAAATCCTAAAATCTAAGTCAAATAAGTCACATCATCTAATCTCCTGTTAAATTAATTAACCCTTGATTAATTTAACCTCATCTCATGTCCCATCCTCTAGATAATGCAAGTTGCACATGAAAATATATTTAATTCATTTATTAAATCTCTATTTTCCTCACAAGGCATCTTTTGGAATATTCTCTCAATTTGAATTCAAAAATTCCAAGTCAACATGTACATCCAACAAGGCATTTAAAATCCCTTACATGCCTTGAGCCAAGTGGCATTTATTGCATTTTCCCTTCCCTCTTGCATGCCATTTCAACAAATTTGAATTTCAAATATTGGCATTTATTGGCACAAACCCCAAATCTTGTACATCCATCATCCATTCATAGCTTGACAAGTGGCACCATATCATTGGATGAATGTTAGTCCCACATTTTTCAAATTTTGACTTTTATCCATCTTGAAATCCTATAAATGAAGAGCTCCTCTCCTCATTTGATCATCCACAAACATTGCAAAGTTACCATGCTAAAATACTTAGCCATTTCCATCCATCATTGAGTTCTTAGCTAGGCTTTTTGTAGATTAGGCTTGGAGTTCTCATATTTCATTAAAGTGGATCAATATCATCTTCAACATTTGAAGCTTGCATCGTAGGAATTGGGAAAGGGCCAATTTTCACATCAAATTGGCACCAATTCCCCCATGGGATCATGAGTTTGCACATCTAATTAGGATTTTATCTTGTTTTTGTCATTTGGATTGTGTTCTTCAATATTTTCATTCCTAGTTTGAGTTGTAAATAGATTTCATGGGGAATCCTTATTTTAGCTTTCAATTCCTTGTCTAACTCATTTATTCATGTTGTTTTGCAGGTACTAGGAAAAGGGTTCGTACGGGTTAATAATTTGATGTTGAGGATTAGATTTGATGGATTATTAGGGGGTGGAGGTGGAAGATTGTTGTTGAGGGGTTGGGAGATATTTTGTTGAGCAATGTAATTAGCACGAAAGGATGAATTGGGGAGGGCTTGTGCTAGTATAGTTGGGTTGGAGGGGGCATAAGTGACATTGGTGTTAGGAGGGATGGTGACCCTTAGATTTGATGTAAGTGGGGGTATATTATTAAGGGGTTGTGTCACATTTGTGGAGAGAGGGGTTTTTGTGTTTATGATGAGAGGTGAAGTGGTATTTGAAGAAGGGGGTAGGTTGGTGGTAGATGATATTGTGTTCATGGAAGGAGGTAAAGTTGTGTTTGTGATAGGGTGAAGTTTTATTTGATAAGGGGGTAGGTTGACATTAGGTTGCCTTGTGTTTATGGAGGAGAGGATATTGGTATTAAGTTGTGGACCAAGGATGTGGTTAAAGAAATTAGTGGATTATGAGGGATTATTGGAAGGGTCACTACTCCTTGCTTGTAGAATATCGGTGGTGGTGGGGATTTTAGCTCCTTGTGCTATGAGGGTAACGAAAAAATGATATTTTTTTAGTAAAAAGGAGTTTCTCCATCATTTCTTGGTTGTGAGGATTATTAGAAAGCTCCCTTAACCTAGGAGACTCCTCTTGGGCATCTACCATTTCTTCATGGGGTGTTGGTGGTTGAGATGAAGTGTTGTTAAATAAGGCTTCTCCATGAGAATTCATTAGTTTCTTTGCTTGTGATATAGTGATTGGAATACAAAAGAAGGATTCTCTAGGAGTTTATGGGTATGGAATTTGGACTCGGTTTGGACTTGGAAAAATGGTTGAGTGATAATGTTAGACTAAGATTTGGATGATGAAGGTTATTGATTAAGATGTTCTTTGTATTGATTTAGGAGAATTGGATTAGGATGTTTGATTTGGTGATGAGTTTAATTTAGGATGATTAGTTTGGATTGCTAGGATGGGATTGATTTAGGATGATTGGATTAGATTGGTTGTAAGAAAACCAAAGGTTTCAATCAAAAGTTGTAATCTGGATCCTTAGGATGAGATGATTATGGTTTTCCTTACTTAGGATAGGCAAGTTCCTAAGCAAGGCTAGATGAGGATGATTGAGGATCTAGATTAAACCCTAATGATAAATTTGACTTGCAAGGGTTATGGTAAGATTAGATGAAGATTTATAAGGGGTGATTTTGGAAGAGCAAGGGATGTCTCAAGGTTGTATTGGATGATAATGATCAATCAGGTGGGCGAGATGATGATATGAAGAAAGGGGGTTGATAACAAGTCCAAGATGTCAAAATGTTAAGGAGCTCCTAAGTATAAAGGGAAAATTTAAATGATGGGGAGGGTGGGGGATTGATGATGGAACATTTTAGGTATGAAGAATGATGGGGTAAATGGTGGTTAGGAAATTATAGAGTTGCAAATTTTGTCAAACTAATTAGGGATCCCTAAGGGGTCAAAGTTAGAAGACTTAGGTTATGTGGATGGATGAAGGCATAATTTTAGAAGACATGGGTGCAATAGTTTTTGATAGAGGTGAATAGAGATGATAGAGTGCGGGAGCAATAGTTTTTGACAAAGACAACAATTTTGGTCACAGGCTCAGTTCTATAGTCCTAGGTGTTTTGGAAAAATATTTGACAAAAAATAAAAAAACAATGGCCAAGTTTGAAAGTTTTTCAGGTTATGGTCAATCCTTAGCCCTTTGGCTAATTTTTCTTGCATTGTTTTTGCACAAAAAAGACACTTTAAGCACTTGTTTACAAATCCAAAGCTCAAGTAGGCTTATAGGTGGTGCAGGAGCACCCAAGCTCTTCAAGGAACACTTCAAGAGACATGAGGATGCAGGGGTCATGAAGACCTATCAAGGAACTCAGATCATCAATTATAACATCCTAAAGCCTATAATGGCTTTTGAAATGGTTAAAAACATTAAAGGAGTCAAATGTCCTAAGGGTCTTGATAAGGACCATAGGACCAAAATGCATTGTAATTGGACAAATAATGTCCTGAGAGTCTAGATAGGTTTTCAGTGTTTTAATTAGGTTCATTAAGGTTGAATAGTGAAATGAAATAAGTTTTAGAAGGTTTTAGTCATAGAATTTAATAAATTTCAAGATTGTAATTTCAAATTTTTAAATTTCACTTTAGGCAGGAAAATGAGTTTTAGGTGTTTTAGAGGTAATTATGCATTGTAATCAATTCCAATCGGTTGGATCAGTTGGGGGATGGTTCTATAACCCAAAAATGGTCATTTGTATGGAGGTTGGGCATGTGGAGAAGTGACTGTACAGACTATTCTCAGAAAAAATAGAAAAACTCCAATTTTTGCATCTTTTTGTGTTCTTTTTGATGTTCTATTGATTCCTATTGAACTTTGATACATTTTAATGGCTTGAGGACTTGAATTTACATAAATTAAAACCTTTGTATGCTCTGAAAGTCAATAGAAATCAATTGTTTGTACAAAACTTCTGACTGTCCTCAAGGAAACACAGAATTTGCATTAGTTTTGAGGGTTTTCAAGATGAATGATCCATTTCATGGGAATGTATGACTGAGACCAATGAAATGGATCATAATTAACCTATATCATATCAAACTAACAATCTAAAAGTGCAAGAAAGAATAATCATATGGTGTAAACCAAGATTTGACTGTGAAAATGCTTGAAGATGGAGGCTAGGGTGTAGCAGCAGAAGATTTGCATTCATAAGGGGTATATTTTTGAGTTTGGATTGACTAAATATGTTTTCCTAATGGTGTAGAGTCAATGATAAAGTTATGGAAGTGATTGGAAGGTTATTTTTCAAGAAGCCCTTGTTTTTGCACTAGAAAAGGAGGTTTTTTGAGTTGGGAGTGTTTTTGGCTGTACAAGTGCAAACCAATTGTGGATTCTATGGTTTTGAGACATTTAATTTGCTGCCCCAAAGTTTCAAGATGATTGGATAAGTTTGAAGGGTACTTCCTTTGTTAAATTGACCTATTTTCCTTATTTTTCCCATGGTGATGTATTGGAAGTCTAAACTGGTCCAAAGGCGTTATATCTAATATTGAAGTATGTTATGTAAGTCCTTAATAGGTGTTTAAATCCATTATTATTTGGAAAGTATTTTGGAAAAGTTGGGTGAAAAGTCCCGTGAAGCTATTTGGCTGTGTTGGTGGAAAGAGTGCATCTAACAAGTGGATTTGTGAAGTTCTTTTGATTTGCTTTGGAATTTGGGTTGATCATCTATTATTTGTCATTTCAAGTTGATTTCAAATGGTTTGGAACCATAAGGGAGGTTTTTTAATTCACAAGTGAACCTTTGAGCCTTGTCTCCGTTAGGGTGCCTGGGAGATAGCTTGAGATTGCAACCTTGTAAACCTTGAAATCATTGTGTGTTTCCAAAAGTCCCTGACCCTCTGCATCAGAGTGGTATCAGAGTAGTGAGTAGGTCCTTTAGGGATTGGAGAATTAGAAATGGCACCAAAAAACCAATTGGCAAGAGAGTTGGAAGAGTTGAAGGAAATCTTGGAAAGGGAGAGAAGAGAAAGAAGGGAACAAGAAGCAGCAAGAGAGCAGACCAGAGCAAGAGAAGAAAGAAAATGGAGAAGGGAGAGAGAGACCATGCAAGCAAGGATAAATAACCTTGAGAGGAGTAGGAGGAGAGAAGAGTAAGAAGACCAAGAAGACAATGATGAAGATGAAGAGCATGTGAGGGTAAATCAGGAACAACAAGCAGATGAGACAGAGGACCCTGAGGAAAGGAGGTTACTGAGATTGTTGAAGGCAGTACAAGGTCATGGAGGAAAGAGTCACATAGACTTGCCTATCTATCAAGGGAAGATGGATAGTGAAGAGGTGTTGGGATGGCTTGATGCCTTAGAAAACTACTTTGAGTTTGAGGAGATGGATGAAGAGAGGAAGGTTAAGTTTGCCAAAACCAAGTTAAGAGGCATAGCATTGACATGGTGGACTAGTTTTCAGAATGATAGGATGGCTAGAGGATTGAAAAAAGTTTCTACGTGGGCAAGGATGAAGAGTTTGGTCAAGGAACAATTCCTACCATCTGATTATACCATTCATGTGAAGAGGATGAGGTAGAATTTAAAGCAAAAGGACTTGGATGTTATGTCCTATACTGAACAATTTCACAAGCTTAGTATTAGAGAAGGTTATGAAGAAGAGGATGAGAAAATAGCCAGGTACATCAATGGCTTGAGGTATAATCTACAAGATGAGATTGGTTTGCAATTGCCAAGGACATTAGGAGAATGTTTTCAGTTGGCCATTAGAGTAGAAGAAAAGGTGAAGAGGAAGCAAGAAAGATCAAGCAATGGTGGAAGAGGAGGTAGTTCAAACAGGGGCAGAGGTAATAGAGAACAAGGACAAGGCAGCAATGACAAAGGCAAGGAGGTGTTAACAGATCAAAGAAGTGGATACACTCCTAGAGGAGGAGGTAGATTTGGACAAGGTAGAGGCACATTCACAGGGAGGTGTTTCAATTGTAATGAACCAGGGCATCCTTCCTTCAAGTGTCCTAAATGGGAACAAGTTGATAAGGGCACAGAAAGGAGAGCTAACTTGGTACAAGAAGAAGACAAAAAGGAGGAACCAAAAACATTCATGGCAGACCCTGTGACTGATGGTGAGTTTCTTATGGTCAAGCAAGGAGAAAAACTTCATCAAGAACCAAAGGTAACTATTTTCAAAACAAATTGTCTCAGTCATGGTAAGATCTGCAGATTGCTCATAGATTCAGGGTCACATAGCAATTTAGTTTCACTTGATATGATAACCAAGTTGGGAATTGAAACATTTGATCATCCTACTCCCTACAAGGCCACTTGGGTAACTCAAAGACAACATGTAGAGATTTGTAAGAGGGCTTATGTAGATTTCTCAATTGGATCATATCATGATAGGGTGATTTGTGATGTCATTCCAATGACTTGTGGTCATATCATCTTGGGAAGACCATGGCAGTATGCTAGGAGGATAGTGCATGATGTATTTCATAACACATATTTGGTGCATAAAGATGCTAGTAGATATAAGTTGGTTCCTTTGCCTTTGGAGCAGTCTAATAAGAACTTTGTAATCTTTTTTGAGAAGCATTTGCAGGTAAATGAGCAGGGTAGGACGGAGGAAGATACTGGTTGGTTGGAAAATAGTAAGTTGCAGCAGAGATTTGAAGCACACAGTCCTAAAAATCAGAATTTGTGGGACTTGTACAGTATTAAGGTTGGAGGAATTGAATGCCCTATAGTTGAGGGTGATAGAGGAGGTGTTCTTTCACAAATGAATTAGTGGCATAGAGGCAGAAATAGGGCACAAAATCATATTGAATTCAAGCAGCAAGAAGGACAAACAAAACAGATTTTTGACACTAACATGATGAATGACATGAGTGCAGATTGGAAAAAGAGGAAGACAGTGACTTTGGGAGATTACATGCCCTGTCATGTGAAGATGAAAACATACAGGAACAAGGAGTATTATGGCAGCAACAAGTTGGATACTTCTTGGGGCAAGAACTTTTTCTTTCTTGGGGAGAATGGTGTAGGAGCGCCCAAGCTCTTCAAGGAACACTTCAAGAGACATGAGGATGCAGGGGTCATGAAGACCTATCAAGGAACTCAGAGCATCAATTATAACATCCTAAAGCCTATAATGGCTTTTGAAATGGTTAAAAACATTAAAGGAGTCAAATGTCCTAAGGGTCTTGATAAGGACCATAGGACCAAAATGCATTGTAATTGGACAAATAATGTCCTAAGAGTCTAGATAGGTTTTCAGTGTTTTAATTAGGTTCATTAAGGTTGAATAGTGAAATGAAATAATTTTTAGAAGGTTTTAGTCATAGAATTTAATAAATTTCAAGATTGTAATTTTAAATTTTTGAATTTCACTTTAGGCAGGAAAAGGAGTTTTAGGTGTTTTAGAGGTAATTATGCATTGTAATCAATTCCAATCAGTTGGATCAGTTGGGGGATGGTTCTATAACCCAAAAATGGTCATTTTTATGGAGGTTGGGCATGTGGAGAAGTGACTGTACGAACTGTTTTTAGAAAAAATAGAAAAACTCCAGTTTTTGCATCTTTTTGTGTTCTTTTTGATGTTCTATTGATTCCTATTGAACTTTGATACATTTTAATGGCTTGAGGATTTTAATTTACATAAATTAAGACCTTTGTATTCTCTGAAAGTCAATAGAAATCAATTGTTTGTACAAAACTTCTGATTGTCCTCAAGGAAACACAAAATTTGCATTAGTTTTGACGATTTTCAAGATGAATGATCCATTTCATGGGAATGTATGACTGAGACCAATGAAATGGATCATAATTAACCTATATCATATCAAAATAACAATCTAAAAGTGCAGGAAAGAAGAATCATATGGTGTACACCAAGATTTGACTATGAAAATGCTTGAAGATGGAGGCTAGGGTGTAGCAGTAGAAGATCTGCCTTCATAAGGGGTATATTTTTGAGTTTGGATTGACTAAATATGTTGTCCTAATGGTGTAGAGTCAATGATCAAGTTATGGAAGTGATTGGAAGGTTAGTTTTCAAGAAGCCCTTGTTTTTGCACTAGAAAAGGAGGTTTTTTGAGTTGGGAGTGTTTTTGGTTGTACAAGTGAAAACCAATTGTGGATTCTATGGTTTTGAGCCATTTAATTTTCTTCCCCAAGGTTTCAAGATGATTGGATAAGTTTGAAGGGTACTTCCTTTGTTAAATTGACCTATTTTCCTTGTTTTTCCCATGGTGATGTATTGGAATTCTAAACTGGTCCAAAGGAGTTATATCTGATATTGAAGTATGTTATGTAAGTCCTTAATGGGTGTCTAAATCCATTATTTATTTGGAAAGTATTTTGGAAAAGTTGGGTGAAAAGTCCCGTTAAGCTGTTTTGCTGTGTTGGTGGAAAGAGTGCATCTAACAAGTGGATTTGTGAAGTTCTTTTGATTTGTTTTGGAATTTGGGTTGATCATCTATTATTTGTAATTTCAAGTTGATTTCAAATGGTTTGGAATCATAAGGGAGGTTTTTTAATTCACAAGTGAACCTTTGAGCCTTGTCTCCGTTAGGGTGCCTGGGAGATAGCTTGAGATTGCAACCTTGTAAACCTTGAAATCATTGTGTGTTTCCAAAAGTCCCTGACCCTCTGCATCAATATGATAGTGTGGTCCCATGAACTTGGATTTCTCCAAACTTGGAATCTCCTTCAACTCAAGGGAAGGGACACCTTAGGAGGTGTATGCACTTTTGTCTTTGTGAGAGCAGAAAACTAGGGGCCTCCTCAAATGGAAGGATAACCCAAATCACCCACTCTCTAAAAATATACGTATAGCTTATGCAACACTGATAATTTTTATCTCACTCAAGGGAGCCTTATGATTGGAATCTATAGGGCATGACTTGCATCCCTTGAACCACACCAGTTTATGTTTAATGGATCTTCTAAGTTACACAATGTTTTTCTAGGGAATCCTCGATGTACTCAAAGGTATGTGAGGCACAACCATAAACACTAACCCATCACAAGAATGGGATAGGAACTTCAACAAAGGTACTAAAAGCTCAAACCAACCCTGCACTCCTAGCCTGGAATCACCCTAGGAAATCAGAGCTTCTCCAAACACATGGTTAGATTGGGGTACAAATTTAGTTCTCCCCCCTTTATATATCTCATCAGTAACACGTGGTTGAGGTCATCCCCTAGGGTGATGAAATCCCTAGGCAGGCCTCCTAAAGGGAAAGGTATGCTAGGTGTTTTTGATCCCCAATATCACACAAAGTGCAAGGGGAGAGCATAAACACAAAACTAACAACCTTATGTTTACCTAAACATAAATCTAAACAAAATGAAGAAATTCAAATATTTTTTATCCCAAAGATCACTCTAAGTGTGAGGGGGGAGCATACATCTATTGCACCCTTCCAGACATGGAAACCAAGTTCATTAACCTTCTAATATAGCTTTAGTGCCTAAATTAGTGGAAAAACAAAAAATTTTGGCCAATGTCCTGCAAAACCACAAATTAGTAGTCTATTAAATTTGTCTAATCAATCAACTACACCACTCGTTAGTCCACTTGTTAGCCCAAAAAATGATCAAAATATAAAACTAGACAAAAGTGCCATTTTATAGAAAATAGACACAAAGGCCCAGAAAAATAGAGTGAAAAAAATCTAAAATAAAATGGAAGCACCAAATTTTTCAAAATGGCGCTTACATTTACAGATTTAGTTCAAACAATTTTAGGTTATATATATCAATGTACATTAACTATTTTTACCCAAAATGCAAGTCACTACTACTTTCCTGATTGATTAATGATGTAAAACAAAAAAAAATGTTAAAAAAATGCTAAATAGACTAAACTAACTAACCTGAGATAGAAGCGCTAGAATATGCAAAACGACACTTAAATTTTCAAAACTATTTGATGCTATATTATGGTAAATGTTGATCACGTTAACTTTATCTACCTAAAAGATATAACTTCTAATATTTTCTTGAATGATAGATAATGTAAAAATAGAAAAAATTAAGAAAAACCTAAATAAATTAAGTTTTCTTTGTTAAATTTAGTAGAAGTTCGATTCAATGAGACAAAGCACAACAAGCCACCATGTAGGCACCAGTAGTCATAGCGCATGTGCCGAAATATAGTGCGTAAGCACTAAAAGTCTACACAGAGGCACAATAGGTTTCTACGTAGGCGCAAAAAGCTAGAGGCCAACCAAAAATTGATTTTTTTTCAAAAATTTAGCAAAATATGAGTTCTTTTTAGCCTTTTAATGTTAATTTTAAGACCCAAAAAGAAATGTGAGATGTGATATCTAGAGAAGTTTCTTAACCTAGGTAGATTTTAGATGATTTTTAAATTTTTGGGTTCATTTTATCTTTTCCCTTTAATATGATTGTTATGGTTGTCAAAACAAAAAGAAAAAGATATACTATATTGATAAAGAACGGTTAGAATGAAATAAAAATAATGTTAATAAGTCTAATAGAGTGTGAAAAATCTAAAACACCCTTGCAAAAATTGAAGATTATTAGCAAAATGACAAGACAAAAGACGGTGAACGAGGGCACTAATAGCGTGGATGCAAGTGCCATAAGTTAGAACATAGGCATGACAAACTTGAACATGAGCATGGCAATACGAAACACAAGTGTGGCTAGTCATTAAAGAAGTGCAAAACGTCAAAGCATGGGTGTGCTTTAACAAAAGATGAGACTTGCAAACTTTGAAATCACAAAACTTCAAGCAAAAATGTTAGTAGGAACATGGGTCCCACCAGGCATGCCAAATTTAGAGGGGGTTAATTTAACATCAAAAGCATAATAACATAAATAAAATAAACTCAAATTCATAACACAAGTTATACCTTCAATGTCCCTTAAGGATTGAGCTCAAGATGCACTCAAGTTACAAGATCTGGATTGCTCACAATTCCACCAACATAACAATGGCTAATTTCAAGATGGAGAAATGAGGGAATTGTGCCCCAATTTATAGAAATTGGAAGGGAGAAATGGAGGGCTAGGATTGATTGTTAATGGAGGGATATGGTTTATTAGGAATATGAGGTTTGGATCAAGGTGGTGGCTTATTAGCATTGTGACAAGTGTCACAATTGAGTGAGGAAGAGGTGATGAGGTGTGCTCACACAAGTGTGAGCACACCTTGGGATGAAAAGTCATTTAATTTTGGAGGCTAGGTGTAAGATAGTGGAGGTAGGTGGGATTTTTCTCATTAATGAGACAAGATTAGGGGGTTGTGTATGAATTTTAAATTAGGAAATAATAGTAATGATGGAGGTTAGGGTAATTAATAATGGATTAATTATGTTAATGTGGTAGGTTGAGTCAACAAGCCATAGGATTATTAACTAGGCTGGAGTTAGAAGTTGGAGAATTGGATAGTGGGGGTTAGTAAATTAATTAATTAAGAATTAAAATTAACTCAATTGGGATTAGGGGGGTAGAGGATTCTGATGATTGGAGAAACTATAGTGTAAGAGATGATATAATTAATTATATAAAATATTGAAATTAATTATAAGAAGAAAATAGATTAATTAATTAAAAATATATATATTTAATTAATTAAAACAGGAGGAATGGATGAATTAATTAAATAATGCTATTTAATTAATTAAGAGGAAATGATGTTAGATTTAGGGTGACTACACTTATACCTTAATTTGAAAAAAAATTCTTGAGAATTTTGTGTTTGTAGGAACCAAAAGTAGGACAACACACTTGTTCTATGCCAGAGCCACACACTTGTTGTATTGGCATGTAGTTGTAGCATTGGAGCACACTTGTAGCATTGGCACACACTTGTAGCTTAGTAGAGCCACACACTTGTTTTTACAGTGCAGTGGATTATTCTAGGTTTTTGTTGTAGGTTTACCAGAGCAACACACTTGCTATTTGACAGAGTCGTGCACTTGCAAATACCAATGCACTTGTTTGGAGGAAGATCAATGCACTTGAAAATCTTGATGCACTTGTCAAAAATCTTCTAGCATACTTGTTTGACAGATCCACACAATTGTAGGTAAACCAGAGAGGTAATTGTTAAGGTTTTGTCCAAATTTTCAATTTGATCTAATTTCTAACCCTAATTATTTCCTAATTTATTTTTAATGGTTTAAGGACTAATAATTTGCAAGACCATATTGGATAATTAAAGCATGGATTGAAGCAAAAAGTGTTCATTAACACTCATCAATGAGTTCATCATGTCAAAATTTTCAAAGTGTTTTTAAACACTTGTGAGGAGGATGACCTAAGAACACTTTATTTTTTATGATTTAGCTAGATCACACCTTATTTTGGGCTTAAAAATCAACTTCACACTTCAATTTAGGCTTATTAATGAACAATTCAACTTGCTTTTTAAATTTGGAGTTAAAATTGAACCAAACAACCTCACTTTACTTTGGGATTTAAAATTGAACAAAAACAAATCTCACACTTAGTTTGGTTCTTTAAAATTTATTTCACATCTATCTTTAGTGCACTAAAATGAATAAGTGTTTTCTTTGTTTTCTTTTCTTGGTAGACTGGTGGTATGTATCCTCTCCCCTTGTGCTTCGTATGATCTTGGGTGGCGAGAAACACTCCTAGTTTGCTCTTTTTGAGTCACCTAAGGCTTTCTATGTATCCTCTCACCTTGTGCTTTGTGCAAACTTGGGAGAAGAGAAATATCATTCCTTCCTTTCCTAGTAGAGGGGGCCTTCCTTGAGACACATTTTGCAACAAAGAACTTGTTGTGCATGTTTTGCACACACGCCCCACTGAAGGCAAGGACCCCCTCTTTTCACTCGTGATGGGTCATTTTCACTCGAGGCAGGCTGTTTTTCCCTCATCTCGCTTTGCACACCCCTGTTTCCTAGCCCAGGTTGGCCCTAAGACTGAAAACAATCAATTATCTCATTGGCCAAAATCATTTAGCTCGGTTTCACTAAGTCATTTGACTTCACGCGCTAACTCCTATGGGCTTCCCTTAGCTTTTTGCCTAGTGTCTGTTAACCCTTGTAGACTCGCATTCACAGGTTTCCTCTTGTCATTCATCATTGTGATTTGTCATTTTCCTGTAGCCATGCCTTGACATCTACCCAATGTGTGAACCCTGCACTCATCTTCATCGTAGCATTCTTCATGTATTGCAGACCCGTCATTGTGCGTCACCCTGTGTGGGACTCTGTTCTCATTTCACCATTCTGACGTAGCTTCCCCTTGATTTCCACCCACGGGGTGGGCTCCACGTTTGGCCCCATCATTTCCATTGCCGAAGCTGACCCCATCTCTTCCAAATTGCCTAAGACCAAAGTGGTCGCAGATCTTTACACATGATTTTCCTTCACCCAATTGCCGTTGTCAAATGGCTAATCCTTTACACCGTTTTGCTGGGTGGGACCTACATGAACCATTTCCTCAGGATGAAATCATAAAGTTGCGGTGAGTTCTTAGGTATGTTCTTGCCGACAGATCCATCCTGGCTGCTCGCTACCTATAGGAGGTTGTTCCCACGATGACAAACCTTCAATGCCTCCCTGCTTCACTAACCCGCAACCCACCAATGTCGTCATCCTTTTGTAAGCTTTCACATGGTGATTTCCACAAACCATCTTGCTACTTTGTGGTAGAATTCACATGCAACACACCCACATTATCTAGCCACATTATTCTAAACTTCACAATCGATTTCACGATTGGTAGTGCCAAAATCCTAGGTGACGATCTTAATGGCATGATTTTCCCTCATCTCCGCACGATGGAAATTTTCACATTACAAGTGATGAACTTTGGATGGGCACTGATGGTAATCATTCATGTGGTAGCTCTAAGGTAGGTCTCCACCTCCCCTTTGCCATTCCTTTGCCAAATTTACCCGAACGTCCACACACATGCGTCTACCCGCATCTAATTACCCATATCTTCAGAAGGGCCTTCTTGCCTAGTGTACCCACATATTATTCCATTGGAATCTTGGGAAATGCCTTCACACCCACCGTTTGATGATTTATATTGAATGGCCCAAGGTCCACTTCCTGGGAACCAAAATGAAAATTGTGGGGATGAAAGAGTTTAAGAATGGGGAAGTGAATAAGAAAATGAAACCAATAGGGAATCACCATACATCATTAGGTGAGGTGAAGCTCAATACAAGGTAGAAGGCCACATATTAGGTATACCAAAATGATGGAAGTTGAATTATCCTCCGCGGTGAACAAGTATGCAGGCTCCACATGCAGCTCCTCTAATCGTTCTGGTCTAGCTTAGAATATCTTGCACAAACAGACTTTGGCCATGTGAGACCCACTACTTATGATGATGTTTTGACAGCTTTCCTCAGGTTGTCGCCTTCAGTTCTAGTTTCCTTAGTAGAATGGAACTCTTTGTCTTCTCGTGAGTTTTTCTTGATCTAGGTATGGGCTAATGTTGGACAAATGATTAAATGTTGGCAGGTTGAGTGATCGGGCATGACGGTCCTGAATTGGTTAGGAATAGTCTCATGTGAAGCAACAAACTTAGAGAGGAGAGAGGACTGGTTAAAAAACAATGTTTCTAGGAAGACCTCGTGTTGAATCTCAAATTTGCATATAGGACATATCATTTGCAATCTTCAAATTTCAAGTTGAATTTGAACACATGCTGAGGACGTGGGACAACTTGGGTGAGATAATAAATGAGTAAGAGTTGTTCCCCATAAAGCTCTCCTTATCGATGCTAGTAATCTCATGTGTTGTTCCTGCAAATTTATATGACGTTTCAGGTATGCTAGTAATGAACGAAGGATTCAAAATAGTTTGTTCAAGCCTTCAACAAACTAACTAGATCATGAAGAATCGGTCCCAATCGATCAAAAGGCAAAGAACCAGGAGTATTAAAAACCCCGTGTCCTTCCATCTATGCCAATAAAGATTTTAGTATACCTGATTAGGATTTGTCACTAAAGAAAGGAAGATGCTCGCACTATTTTCTTGAAGTGGAGCCTCGAAGAAAGGAAGAGGATCGGTGAGAAGATGGTTTCGCATGTTGCTCCTATTACAAGCATTATTTTTTTCAATGCGGGTGGTGATCTGCGGGGAGATGTCGCAGTAAAGCCGTTATGAGAACGAAAAACAAACAACCTCACGTCATGTTGAACCTGCAGCTTATCTTGCCAGTGGAGGATCTCATTTGGGTCTTCACTTCTATGATGTTTTTTTGTCAGGCCTCTCTTTAATGATGGTTCTTCCCTTCCCTTCCATAAGTGGCTATATTACTAATGATCTACTATCAATTCTTACCAAGGGAGGATGGTTATAACACATCAGTGGTTCATTAGAGCAGAGTGGCCCAAGATGGTGACATCTTGGATTCGAGCTATAGAAAGCATAGGGTGGCCATTTAAATATCCATGAGTGCCTAGGATATATTTAGGAACAAGGTTGTTCACATAAGGACAACAGACGATACCAGTGTGATATTATCATAATAAATCATTTCTTTGGCCATGCTACCTTGGATGCACCCATCTTACCCAAAGAATTCCCAACAACAGTCCCCTGTGTGGGATCTGACATCTGCGCAGCCATTTGATGCCGCCTCACCCTCCCCCATTAACGATGGCATTCTCCTACCAGTGCTCTGCGTTCTTCCATCTATGCCCGCATGACCGCTGCATGGTTTTGATGCATCATTGAGGCTAACTAAGATATTACTATGCTCGATCAACTCATGCTAAATAATGATAGGAAATAGTCTAATTATTTATGTGTTTCAAGTTTGTATATATTTGTGGGAATTGATAGCCCATCATCTATTTTGTGTATTCCTTCACAAGTTAGTTCATGACACTCTTTTCCTCATCGTTGGTGGGGAAAAGCAAGGCGATGATTGATGCCATTAGTCATTATGCACGTAGTAGGATGGAATTCAAAGGAGGTTTTCACTAAAGTCAGTCATATATGATCTATGAATTGGAATGACAAAGCTCATGCATCTGCATCAATGCCATATTCAAACTGTTCCAAAGAAGATGGACTTGAGAAAATCCTCCATATAGAGTTTAACTCCTTAATCGATAAGAAGGATCCAACAAATATTGAAATGAAGATTAGAGATATAAGGTTCATTCAAAGTTGCTATGGAAAGTCTTATATTCACCGGTTTGAAGGCCAGTGTGGATTACTTCACATGTCATAATATAGATATTTCTTTCAACTTACTTGAAAATATGGTCATTTTTTATATCTCTCACCAAAAGCAACTTTACGAATGAGCAAAATGCCTTTAGAAAGTATTTTGAAGGATGGAGGAAGTGGATTGATAAAGGAACCAATCGAGCATGAGAGAGGCAGGCGGTGCTATTAGTCACTTGACACCAAAACAAAGAGATATAAGATGACAGGAGCTTTGATGGAGAACCATTATGCTTACACAAAATAAGAGAGGTGTTAATTTCTAGCGGGACTGATGGGGTGGGATTCCATTTTCCTCTGGCTACTACACGGATGACATTCTGACTGTGGCACCCCGCCTTGTTTGGATCGATGGTGGCATCCCCTGTAGGTTGCACACTATGTGGCACCGTTCTCTCCTTAATAAGAGTCGCTCCCCCTGTTTGGGATCAACTATTCATTAAGAATATTTTTGAAGATATGAATCAATTGTAGTACTACAAACTAGATAAGTTTTGAGCCTCTTATCAATTAGGCTGACGGCAACAACATTGAACAGTGATAGCAACTCCCGAACCACAACTAATGAAAACCTTAATGGATGACTTGAATTGTGAAGAAAACTAGACAAAGCTTGCAAATGACACAATATCATTTTATTGGTTGTGGGACACTCGACATCATTCCTTTGGTGATCTATAGACCTCCTCCCTTGACGGATCCTAAACATAAGTCATGATCGAAGGGGCTCGATTTGACCAGGACATGAGGATTCCTCATAGTAATGAACATCATGGCTAGGAGTTACTCATTAAATCTCAAAAAAATTACTCATGCGGAGAAATAAATGAATGATTGAATTGATATTGATAAGTTAATAGTGATCGATGTACTTCCTCCCTAAACCGGATTTCAAATGGGGGTCATTGGGCATTTGGGGTACTACATTGTTCTTAGGCTATCCATATTCGCCTCAGCTGCAATGATTCCTTCACCTCGGCCTCCCACATTTTTGTACCCATAGTTTCAGATGGAGATCTCTAATGCAGGCTCTGCTTGGGTGAAGACTATCAAATCCATCACCGTTCTCATGACATCCATCACCCAACATCTCCTCGTGGCTCTTAGCCCACACATTTCCCTCATGAGTTTCTCTTCTCAATGCATGAAATCATGATTAATTCAATTAGATGAGATGATTAGGGAGGTCCCTATAAGAGAGGGCCAAGTGATTCTAAGTTGTGAAGCTTGTAACAAAAACCATGACAAAGAAATTTGATCTTGAGTTATAATGATAAGTAGTGTAGGTAATAGGGCTCAAAAATATATGTTGTCATATTGCTAAAGGATTTGACTGATTGATGTTGCTAATGGAATCGCTGTAGTAGAAACTTGATGTTGTTATCCCATGAAGGGATCAATGCAAATGATGAAAGAAGGCAAGATGGTCCACAAAGGCTATTAAGAGAATGATTAAAACATTATTATAAGTAAGATACAACACATTCTTCATTTGAGGGTGGACAATGACGTTGATAGATGGGAAACTTGAATGAACATGTACATCCAAATGAGTGGGCATCATCGAGAGGCCAAGATTCCATAATTTTTGAGCATTAAATTGATCACCTTGGATTGTTCTCATGAGACATTTATAGAGGAGGTCATGTTTTAAGGTATGCATAAGTGATTGACACCATGGGAAAATTGTCAATCACTCACAACTAGTGTAAGGTAGTATATTGTGCGAAGGATATAATGCGGGCTTCCCTCTATCCATTGCCATTGTTCCCAGCATCCTCATTCTCACTTCTCCCCGCAACCCTTCACCTGCGACCTTCTCCCATGCGGATTTCACATCCTATAGTGCCATCGCTACCTCTATCATTATTCACGGCATCTCCACCACATCCCTTCGCATTCATCGACACGCGGTCTCATTGGTGGAGGCTCCACTTGTGGACCCTACATTATTCATGGCCATCTCCTCCACCGCTACTCTTCAACGATGATGACACTTGCTGATTCCGCTTCATGTCCCACCTCTCAAGCAGTGTTCTCTACTGCAACACATTGGTGATGGCTTGCCACTATGATGGATTTGTGCTTGGATCTTCTACTCATGGTTGACTAAGTAATGTAGCATCAAAATGGTGATGGGACCCTTTTGCGCTTAATATTGATCAACGAGGTGGAACACTATCACCAAACTTTCCAACCTTTTGAAGTAGCGATCTCATGGAGATTGATGATACTAAGAAACTCACGTCATCTTAAGGGATATCAGATCAATTATTAGCCGATGGTGGGTAAAGGGACGACAATAACGATTACTATAAAAGCCATGATTGCGGGTCCAAGCAGGGCTATCACCTCCAGAAGGTGAATGTATACTGATGACATCATTCAAAGTTCCCTTGGCATTGTAGCATTGGGCATCAATAGAGGTAGACAAACAAATCTTACATTTCCACCTTGAGTTTTATCAACGCAATATTGATATCTTCGAATGAGATTCGGGTAGGGAGATATTCCTAGGTCAGCTGAAGGCACTCAACGACACTTGAGCTTGGCCCATATGCTTTTATGCTTACACCATCACTAGATCTAAATTTTTGAATAGATTGGACCAAATTAAAGTATAACAACAAGGATGGTTGAATTAGAAATCAGTTCTTGCTACTATTGGGGTGGTTCAAGTGTTGATGGTAGAGGACTCATGAGAAGTCCACATGGCTGGAATAATGGCTATAATTTTAAATGTTTTCCCTCAGGTACTCATTGGATTTGTGTAGGATTGGAGCCCATATTTCTCTCTCAACGACGAATGTACCTTGGGGTGATCTCATTTCGTGAATAATTCCTATGGGGTTGCAATTTATTAAAAGAACCTAGAGGAGGGTAGTGATTATAGCTGATGGATAGGTAACTCCATTAATAGATTAACAAAATTAGTCAATTATAATTATCATTACCTCTAAATTCTTGGAATAATTTTATGGGTTTGTGGATCTAACGGATTTATGCAGTAATGTGTAGGTTGCTCCATAATAAGAAATTAACATGGAGTCATTTTGGGAAAAGGAGGTTTAATATGACTGCTTTATTTAGAAACCCATAAAGAATAAGATGAACCCCTTAGATTGGGCTCTAAGACTTGAATTTTAATCTTGGTTTTCTCCCATATGCAAGCCTAAATCAAGGGCTTATCGAGGTAGCTAGCATATGGACATTCATCACATGAGGACTTTCCCAAGAGGAGCGAAGTTAGGAGATGTTGAGTCATATGGAGCCCATATGTGGAATGCACCAATAGAGATTTGAGGTTGTCAAAATAAAGATTTTGATTGTTCATGAACGTGTGCTGAAGGAGTACTAGCTTCCATAAGAATGATGACCCATCCAACCTGCACCAAGGAAGTTAGAACCATGAAATCAAGCGGTTGTCCACTAAAGTAAAAAAGGAGTTGTCGCATTCTCCATCAAACGGTCATGATCTATCAAGATTTGTCTTGTCAAATCAGGGATAGCTAATCCATTTCACAATGACACAAATCTACAAATGAGGCTCATTTGATTCACTGAAGAATGTTGCAAATCCATCAACAGGGGCAGCCTTTAAACAGTCTTAGCTACAACAAAAGGGCAATTAGCTACAAGACAAAATTTCTATAGTAATAGGTCACAACAAGACAAAATAGGGAAAAGATAAAGGTTGTATTTTAAATTGTTGTATAATAGGGGGGTAGGTGAAACCCTAACTAGTATCAAATCTGAGCCACACAATGTAATTTAATCCTAGCCATTCATTTGGGCTTTAGAAAACTATAAATAGGGTTTTGCCCCTCATTTGTAAATGGTTGGAGAATTGGTGCAAAATGAATTTGAAGCATTTAAAGATAGAATTGCATGATTTTATGGATGTTCTCTTTGATTTTTCTCATCTTGCATGCATGGTTCTACTTCCATGTTAGTTTTAGCTTGTATTTTCTTGGATGACTTTAATGGTGTTGGCTATTACAGTATTTGATGCACTTTCATCTCATGTTTTTTGTGGTTTTTCGATGATGAATCACTTTGTAAAGCTAGTCTCAGCTAACTTATTTGCTGCAACCTAGTTCAATTGTATGTTCATGAGGTGAATGAATAATCTAAAAATCTGCAGTCCTTAGAAGATTGCATTGATTTTGTGTAGCCGTAGGTCTTTCTTGATCAAGAAAAAACTAGTTTGTGGGAGTCTTTCTATTGTAGCACCCTCCATGATTACTGTTCATTCATAGCTTAGGATTAGAACAACTCTCTTAACCCCTTCCTCTTTTTCTATTTCTTTTAACTCCTTGTTAGAGTAGGATTTTAAGCACCATCAAAATGTCAAACTTAGTGATTAAGGTGAGTTTTAGATTTCTATTTTGAGTGAACAACCACTATTCATTCACTTCCAAAACTTTGAAACTCCATTTGCAGACCCAACTTCCCATGCTTTGTAAACCATAAAGGCTTCCATGTGATTACCAACAAATTACATCAACCAACTAAACTATTCCCAACATTTTCATGACCTGACACCCAAGAGACCTTGGGGTAGTGATCTGGAACTTGTTTGCAGATTTCTACCTTTCAAGAGAGGTGATGCACTTATGTATTGCTTGTGTTGAGAAGGTGAAAAAACACCCATCAACAGAACTTGCGCTAGACGGAGGGCTTGGTTGAGCTTGAGGCTGTAAGGATGAAAAATGGGAGTTGAAAAGAACCTTCAAGTAAAAATCTAAGATAGGGAGATCTCTTTATATGCTAGAATTTTAAATCAGAAAATTTTGAAAGCAAACAAGAGTTGAGCTGAGATGGAACAACATTTGCAAATCAACATTACTTAGCTACATTCAGATTTAAATAAGAGATTGAGGAGACCATTGCAGCAATTTGCATTGGTAGAAAAGTGTAGGACCCATTGCACTCGCTAGCACAATGAATTGGGATGTCTAACATTCTTGGAGAGAATTGAAAGAGTCTTTCAACGAGAGATTCCCTTTTGGGAAATATACCAGCTCTTGGCTCTTGCAAATCTAGAAGAGGAATTTTCTAACATGGCAGCCAAAGCATTTAAAGAACTGATCCAAGAGCACGTGGACAACAAGGATGGACTAAGATTGGAAGAGGTACTGATGTCTAGCTGGTGTAGATTCCATAATGCACCCTACTCTAAATTTACTTGTTCATCATGTTCGAACATCATCACCCAAGTCAGGGGTTGTTCAGGAAAGTTGGAGCAGCCAACTCTTAATGAAGAGAAGTCATCCCATGAGGTGGGAGAGTTGTCAACATTTGGAGGATAGCACATTCAGGTTGAACCAAGGAATTTGACACAAGTAAGTGCTAGGACAGTGGACACTGAGGCTGAAAATCAAAAAGAAGGAGCTAATTTCCTTGGGACAACAAGAGGCTTTGGTGAAAGTTCAGTTACAAGGGAAGTAGAAAACCTTTTCTCCATATGTAAAGGGAAGTCCTACACACAAGAAGAGGAATCATTGGTAGTTGAAAATGATTTAACAGAGAATACAGTAGCATGTGCAAGGATAGCCAACGTAGACGCTAAAAATCAGAACGAATAAGAGGCCAAAAGCCTTGGGGCCGCAAAAAATGATGAAGAAAGTATGAGTGAAATTATATTAGAAGACCTCTCCTTAATAAATGATAGTGATCAAGCATCTGAAAATGAGGATTTGGGGGAATAGGAACAACCACATGTCGTAGTTGTTCAACGTCAAACTCCCTCCTTAAGTGATGATGAAGATCTGATCATGGATAATGTATATGCATAAAATTGGTCATGTCTAATTAATCTTGGCACTTAATTAAATATTTATTATTTAATTAATCTCCCTAAAAGTCCTCTACATATGATTAAATTTAATTAATTTAATTATATTGTTCATTCGCTTTATTCTTCCGCCATAATTAAATAAATCAACTTTATTTAATTATTTCACATTCATATGTCTACTTGATTAATTAAATAAATACCCTTTATTTATTTTAATTAATTATCACCTTTTGAATTTAATTAAGTCTTTCATTTAATTAAATTTAAATATTTCCTTTCTCCTATTCAAATCTTTCTTCTAATTAATTAAATATTTTATTTAATTAATTTCATTTACATTTCCTAATTTTTTTATTTTTTTTTAGGTTGCAGGAATCGGGTAGCACGACCCCCTATAAACTGCAGTGCGCCTGGTAAACTTTTTAATGTGACCGGCGGCGCTGGCGCGACACGCCCTCTGGTACCACGGGGGTGGGGGAGACTAGACCTCGTGACCAACCTCCTGCAACAGGAAAGATTTAGCCAACCGAGCTAGGGCCCCAACCCCACATTTCCTAAAAATTTAATTAAATATCTTTATTTAATATATTTTCAAATCATAATTAAATATTCTATTTAATTATGAAACCTTTTATTATTATCCAAATCTTAATTGAATATTTTATTTAATTAAGAAAAATTGTCCATGTCACCCATAAATAAATAATTGAATTTATAATTCATTATTTATCTTCAAAATCTTTCTAAAATCTCACAAAAAGATGATTTTTACAATTCATCTTTATCATCTTATCTTATCTCTTCTACAAAAAAGAAAACAAATCTTGCTTTCTATTTTCTTCTCTTTTTTTTCTTTCTTATCCATCTTTGACCATTCGGTCTGCCAGGAATTTTCACAGCTGTTGATCACATCAGCCAATCAGAATCTTTTGAAAACTCTATAAATATCACTACAAATCCAAGCATTGGTTACACACAACACAGATACATACACACACCCATTAGATCTTAATTGCATTTTAGCATTCTAGCATTTTAGCATTGCCATTATTATCTTTAGCTTTCATAATTTCATAATCTTTCATTCTAGTAATCATGTCTAGTTTAAGCATGCATTCATCTTTAAATCTCATTCTCTAAGAAGACCATTTGTTGAGCCTAGCACATAATCTGAGAGCTAGCTGGAATCGACAAAAACACTGGAGATAGAGGACGATAGGATGACATCAAGGACAAAAGACAGTTTTCATTTTCTTTTCATTTGATTTTTTGCTTTGATATAATGTTCTATTGGTGTGTTTGATTTTTTTTTAATCTACATTTGATACACCTAAAATCAATCACACATTTTTGGCACCCACTGTGGGGCCTTTGCCCCATTTTTGACATCTACTTGCAAGTTTATTGATAGGATTTAACGTTCTAGAATTTGGATTTTCGACAAAAATTCCCATTTTAGCACATACGTGGTTTTCTTTAGCACATCCAGGATTTCTAACAGTGCTTTTGCAGGTCTCTTAGTGCATCCAGGAACTGTTTTGGCGTATCTAGGGAACAAAACGTCGCTTCTAGGGAACAGAATGGCGTATACACTCGGTTTACTTCATTAAAATTTTGTAATATTTTTTTTCTCGCATTTCTTTTAGCACATTTAAGGTTTTTTGAAGCACATTTGTTGTCCATTTTAGCACTTTTGTATGATATTTTAGCACTTATAGGTTGTAACTAAACAAAGCTCTGAGTCTGACACCTTTCACAGATAGAGCTTTTTCTTGCTTAAAAAAAACCAATCTAGGATAGTCACATCTGGTTTTAAAAAGAAGCAACCCTAGGGTAGTCACCACACATTGAATTTGCAGTTAAAATGAATCTCATGCTTGTTGTGAAGAAATATCTTCGCATAGATTAAATCATTGTCATTTTGGCTCTAAAAAGAACATTGTTTGCTTTGTCTGTGGAAATAGGTCTATGCTCTCCCCTTAATTGTGTGATCAGAATACCAGACTTTCCTTTTCAATTTCTACAATTTTAATGCTTTATTACATCTTGTAGAGGGCCTGCTCTTGTGGGAAAAAGTACTCACCCAAGAGGAACAACCCAAGTGGGTTCAAGCCAAAGCCGGACTATTCCACCCCACTATAAAATTTAAAGAGAACATGGGGAAACCCACTTTTTCCGGTAGTGTGCAAGATAACCATCCCCAAAGCCTTTGTTCTAAAGGTTGGGAGGTATCCTAAGGGATTTTATTATTTCCGTACCGAATGGAAACCCTTACTACAAACCTAGTGTAGTAGCCAACCGTGTCAGTTTCTGAACATCCTAATAATCACAGTGCAAGGGGAGGGAAGAATCTGCCCCCAAGACACTCACCATATAACTTCCAAGGATTGTTTTCTCAGTGGATCTGGTATCCACTTCTTTCACTCTGAGTACACACCTAGAAAAGATAAAAACACAAGCGCCCCTTCAGGGGTGACATGGCTGTGTGAGTCAACGCAATTCTAAGATGTGGGCTGTGATTATTATGATGACCTACTTGAGTACTAAGAGTGAGTCTTCCTAAATTTTCTATTATGTATGAAACCTATGAAAATAATTTTTTTGAAAAACATTTTTTGAATGTACACTTGATGTTTAGTCTAGGGCTTAAAAACAATTGTTTTTCAAAATGTTTGTTGTGTTTTCAATCACATTAATTTAGATAGAAGATCATCCAAGATGAACATGCAAAAATTCAGTTGAAATTGTTCAAAATTGTTCATAAAACTGCTTTGGAAAACTGTTTTCATGCATATAGGGCATATCTTAGCACATATAAGGTCTTTTCTAGCACATTCACTAGTTAGTTTAGCGCATTTAGAGTCCGTTTCAGCGCATAGGCTAAATATTCTATAAACAATTTTTGTCACTGTCAAAGCATTTTTCTGTAGCGCATATAGGACACAGAGTAGCACATCTGAGGTATTTTGTAGTGCATTTGATTGTTTCTGTAGCACATATGCCTATTTCTACAATGCATACAGGGCATAGAGTAGCACATTTTTCACTTTTCTAGAATTGTTACTTTTGACATATCTGAGTTTGTAGCATCCTTGGTACAGTAGCATTTTGACATTTCTCTCATGCTTAGAGAGTGGAAATCAACCAAATTTGTTAGGAATTCAATTTCCAATAGGATCAAGAAACATTTAGGTTACAAGAAAACCTTGCAATGAAGAAAGTTTTTGTATAAAATTCAAAAAGTCTTGCTCCATTATCGAAAGTTTCTCCATAGGTACCAATATTTTGCTAGGGGATTTACCAAAAAGTATGTTGTAGAGCCTTTATATTCACGAGCCTATTTCCAAAGGAGAGCTCTATCACAATGACACAATCACAATCAACCTCTCAAATTTGATTATCTACCACAACCTTCCATTGAATATCCAACACATCCCAGTCAAATCCTTCAGTGAATTTAATTATGCTATCATTCTTCAAAAACAAAGATCAAATCTTAAAAGTGCACCTTTCAAGGAAATTTGTGATTATTGATTCAACTTCCCCAACAGGATTCTGATATCCTTTATCATTGGAAGCCACAATCAAGAATTAGGAACATCTTTTGATCATATCATAAGATTTTCATCTTATCGGATCAAAACATCATCATTTTTGCACTTATCAAATTGTGATCTAAGTCTAGAAGAATGTTTCAAAATAATATGCCTATTTTTACAAGATCTCAATACAATAAGCTGAAAGAGGATATTCAACAAGAAGATCATACCCAAAGAACTCAAGAAGAAGGTGAGAATAGTAATCCCCTTTATAGTGTGAGTCAAAATCCCCTTTTTAACGATGACATGGGTGAAAGAGAAAAGAATTTGTTCCCTTCCAACAAAGACATGAGAAAAACTCTTGTAGATAATGATGATGAACGAGATGAGGAACATCACCTTAGAGAAGCTAAGAAAGATCCTAAATTTCACAAAGCCTTAGAAAAGATCTTAGAGTGCAACAAAGAAAAATATTTCCTGTATTTGGTTGACAAAGGAGCTAAATTACCTCATGATTTTGATACTGAGAACTTAAAGAAAAGTCTTGATGACACACCCTTGTCTGATATTAGTGCACTGTCTCAATAGGTTAAGACACTTCAAGGACAAATTAAAGACCTACAAGGGGGAACCACAACAAAGACATATGCTCTTGATGACATTTGTCCTTATCCTTTTGATTAATGCCTCAACATGATCCCATTTCCCAAACATTGTGAAATCCCAAAGTTTGATTGTTACAATGGGAAATCGGATCCAACCGATCATATTAGGGACTTATGAAATATGACTTTAGATTTTTCCCATGAGGATACATACTTGATGTGTTTGTTTCCTAGAAGTCTTGGAGGCCAATCTATGGAATGTCTATCGAAAATCACACCGCCTGTCAAGAAATTTGTAGAATTGATTAACAAGTTCATATCACAATATTCCTACAACATACAACATCAAATAACCATGATTGATCTCTGCAAGGCTAAATAGAAACCTGGTGAACCATTCATTACATTTCTTCAGAGATGGAGAAGATTGTTTTCTAGATACCCATGTCATGTTCCTGAAAAGGAAAAGATCACCACTTTCATAAACAACTTAGATCAAGAGATGAGCTATCGTCTTAATCTTCATTGTCTTCCCTCTTTTCAAAAATTGATCAAAAATGCCATCACCATTGAAAGTGCCTTGGTCCAGAGAGGGATAATAAAACTTGACAAGGACAATCTTAGCTCTTCAAATCACCACAACAACAAATCTAAGTTTTGGACTCGCAACAAAAATGTGGTGAATGATGGTGTTGTAGATGCAAATCATGTCTCGACTAAGCCATTTGTTCTTAGTGCTCCAAGTACTTCTCACAACAATAACTATAACAATGTCAACTCAGTCATAAATCAAGGAAACACTCCTCCTCCTTTGAGGAATAATGTGAACCCAACCTTTACTCCCAATCAAGGGAATACCAACAACCAAGGTTACCAGGGAAATAATAACAACAATGCCTTAGGAAATACCTCAAGTACAAATCTTCAACGATCTTCATTTTTCTCTAACAGAAGAACTTTTACTCCATTGGGTCAATCTTTAGAATTTGTATTCAAAGAATTGATGGCTAAAAATGCTCTTACTTTGCTACCTCAACGCAATTTGGAACCCAGTGTGAAACCTCCATCATAGAATGATGCATACTATTGTGATTATCATTGGTGCAAGGGCCATTGCACAAATAATTGTCAAGCCTTGAAAAATAAAGTCCATGACTTAATCGAAAATGGCACCATCACAATAGAAGGACACCAACAATCAAATGAAGACCACCAAGCATTTCATAACCCTTTTCCCAACTATCAAAAGGGTGTCTTCTGGAAAAAGTGTGAATGATATCAATGATAATATAATCAATCATATCTACACTGACAATGAGTGGGTCAATGTTATAAAAGTTAAGGAAAAGATGGAATATAGAGAAGTCAACGCAACAAAAAGGGAACAAGCTAAATTTTTTTTAAAGGGAACTTCTTCAAAAACCATTGTGCCCCTACCTCAACATCAATATGACTTAGTCAATCAACTTGGAAAAAATCCTGCTCAAATTTCTATCTTAGAACTCTTGAAGATTTCCCCAGCACACAAGGAAAGTCTAGAAAAGGCCCTCATTGAAACAACTGTATCCACTGATCTGGATGTGGACCAATTTCAAGCCATGGTGGGACACTTATCCTCACCCACATGCCTCTCATTCTTCAAAAAATATGACGTTTCCATGACTCATCCCCATAACTCATCGCTATAATTAGAAGTCATGATACACAAGTTTTGTGTCAGATGTGTACTAATAGATGGAGGTGCTGGTTTGAACATATGTACTATGAATTTAGTTCAAGCTTTAGGATTTTTTGAGGACTCCATTGATCCCAGAAGAAAGACTACTATTAATGATCTGGAGGATTTTTGTCAAGTTTTCAAATTCTCCATTTTCTTCAGTTTTGGTATCATTAGAAAGTGCTCAGGATCCTGACTCCAACACAACTCGAACGGAGTCAATCGGAGTCTCAAAGTTCAAGATATATATGGTCAAACCTCTGGTCAACTCTCAAAACTAGGCTAAAAAAAAAGGGAAAAAAATCAAAGTCATCAAAACTAGTCAAAGTCAGCACCATTGCGAAGTGCTCATCATCACGATTTCGGTGGAGTTCGTTTCATGGAAAACTGAGTCCGTATGGTGAAGTTATGGAAGGTTAAAGATTGGGTTAACCTGATGATGTCAACGCCTAGTCAACTCAATGACCAATCAGCCCTTGACACATGGCATCACCTCCTCCCTCCAAGTGGCAAAATTATTTTGGAAAAAATAATTAAAAATCAAATTTAAAAAATATATATATATAATAAAATTTATATTTAATAAAAATATCTAAGATGGGCCCCACCCATCCATGGGGCAGCCCACATTAAGTGGGATGCCACCCATGGTATGGGGGGCAACCCACTTTTGAAGGGGAACACATCCCCCTCTTTTATGGGAAAGGATAAAAGGAGGGGAGTGTGGTGGGACCACCATCCCCTTATAAAATATCTAAAAAATCCTCTTTAAAATTAGACTCATTTTTGCTATTTCAAGCCTAAAAATTAGGCCATTTTTTATGATTTGAAACTATAAAAAATACTAAACACCTTTTCTATGAGAATATTAGGAATATTATTCCTAAATTAAGGAGCCTATTCAAACTACATCCCCAAATTAATAGGGAATAAATCCCTTCACAACCATTCAAATGGAAAAAAAAATTACTTGAGGGGATATTATCATTCCAGGAATCATAAGAAGGGCATATTATTGGAATTTTCTCTATGTAAGGGAGATTGGGTAGTTAATTGGTTTTACACCAATTTTGGAAAAAAATGTAATATAAAAAGTGGTAGAATGGGGGTGTGAAGGCAAGTGATTTTGGAAGAATTTTGCAAGTGTGAGAGATTGTTTTCCTTGGAGAAATTATTGTATTTCCCTACTTTTGGAGAAGCTTGTTTCCACGCACTTTGGAAGTGCATTTGTAAACTTCTTTGTAAACGAAGGGGAAGTTCTACCAATGAATGTAACTGAATTTCTGGAGGAATAATTGGATCAGTCCACTCATTGGAGAAGGGCTTAGAGACATAGTCGTTCTAAATGATGAACTCCATTATCAATCTTCGTTTGCACTTCCTTTATCTCTCATTCTGTTCTTTCTTTAATTACTTTGTAATTTCATTATTTAAATTTTGTTTGTGTGTTTAATTATAATTAAGTACTTTTGGTTTGTAATTGATAATGTAAGCATTCAAAGCAAATGTCATAGATCCTTAAATCAGATCAATTAAATCCTATGATGATGAGGAAAGAGCATCCAAGGGTTTAATCATGCTGCCAGTCAGAGTGGGACCTGTTATCAAGAATACTTTTTGTCAAGTATTAGACTGTGATCTTGCATACAATATCTTGTTGGGTCATCCTTGGATCCACGAAATGCAAGTAGTTTCGTCCACATATCATCAATGTCTTAAGTTTCCTTATGACGGACAAGATATCACAATACAAGCTAACAATTCAAATAGTCAGACTTGTGCCAACATCAAAGCTAGTCAAGATACTTTGGTTCCCAACAATCGAGAAGCTCCTGTTGGTAGTTCTTTGAAAGTTGATACACAAATTAGTTAGTTAACCAAAAGCTTTGACAAACAACTATGGTTCAAAGACAATGGAGTAGGGGAGTACTCTCTCTATCTTGCTAATCTACCTGCATCAACTCGGTCACATGGATAACCTTCTATCACACAACAACAAATATCTATAGCATCAACATCAACATGACCACCAATAGAGCCAAATACAAAGTTTAATGGACGATTTATCAAAGAAAAATTCCCCATGGAAGATTCTAAGGATAGAGAAGTTCTAAGTTGGCTCTATAAAGATGAAGATGAAACAGTTCTCGATGTTAAACTACCAACTGATCAATATGGTAAAGGATATTCAATCATGCAAAAGATGGGCTATGATGGTAATGGTCTTATCAGGAAAAGAAAAGGAGTAGTTGAGCCTATTCACCTTCTAGGACTTGCTGCAAAAGATAAAATAGGACTAGGCTATGATACTAACTCAAAAGAAAAACCATCCAAGCAGTTGCATGATATTGTCCTCACATTGCAAGAAGGTTCTGATACAAGAGAAGCATGTTTGACAACAATTCAAAATTTTGTGGATAATAACTATGACATAGACTCTAGTGAATATGAATGGGACACCATCCACAATGATGAGTTTTGGAGAGATAAAAAAGTTGATGTGATAAACAAGTATACGCCTACCCTAATCTAAGGTGAAGGTTCAGGGACCCAACCACAAGAATCTAAACTACAAGGTGACTATGATTCTAGTGATACTGAGTCAGATTTAAATGAACAAGACTATCGCGAGAACAATACCATCATTGATCTGCCTCATACCTTGGATCCTACAGACAACTCTATTATGACCATAACCATAGCCAATTTCATGCAACCCAATGAGCCACTACCACTGATCCATCCCGATCTCATTGACTGGGATTCATCTGGACCTATCGATCTACCCATGTTTCCAAGCGACAAATCTATCATGAACTTCCTTTCCATAGATGACACAAATGATTGTTCCACTAGTGATTTTTGACATAGAGTCTTTAATCAGGAGAGTGTCAAGTCTCCTAGCTGCAAAAATAAAAGTCAAAAAGAAAGATCTAATGGTGAAAACCAAAATTTGGCAGTGTTAGATCAAACAAAAGATAAAACAAAGAGTGTATCAGATGGTGAAAACCTTTTTAAGTCACCTGATGATGGGATACTTGACACTCTTCTAGAGCATTATCATGAGTGATTGCCTATATTGATTGAGCCTACAAAAGAAGTTAATCTTGAAACTACAGAAAAACCAAGGATCCTATAGTTAGCTGCATCAATGACAGATAAAGAAGTACATGAGTTCATGGAATTTCTCAGAGAAAATCAAGTCAACTTTTTCTGGTCTTATGCAGACATTACAGGTCTTGATCCTGATCTTATATTGCATCACTTGTCCATCAAACTAGGAGTTAAACCTATGAAACAAAAACTCAGAAAGATGCATCCTCATGTTGTACTACTAGTTAAAGAAGAACTCTGAAAACTCCTTGATGTGGGATTTATAAGATCAATCGACTATGCAGAATGGATCTCCAACATTGTTCTTGTGTCCAAGCCCGACAAAAGTGTCAGAGTGTGCACAAATTTTAGAGATCTTAATAAAGCATGTCCTGAGGATGACTTCCCACTTCTAAACATCGATACTATAGTTGATCTGACAGTTGGCCATGCCATGTATTCACTAATGGATGGTTTTTCTACTTACAACCAAATCAGGATTGCACCTGAAGACCAGGAAAAAATAACTTTCATGTGTCCATGGGGGACTTATTACTGGAATGTCATGCCTTTCGGTCTAAAGAACGCTGGGGCTACATATCAAAGGGCTATGACTACAATTTTTCATGACATGATGCATAAATTCATGGAAGATTATGTAGACGATATATTGGCAAAGTCATACACAAGAGAAGGGCATCTTGAAGTATTATCCAAAATCTTTGCAAGGTTAGAAAAGTTCAAAGTTCACCTTAACCCTAAGAAATGTGTTTTCAGAGTCACATCTGGAAAACTCTTGGGATACATAGTGTTTGAAAAGGGAATAGAAGTAGATCCTGCTAAGGTGCAAGCAATCATGGAAATGCCTCCACCAAGGAATATCAATCAGTTAAGATCATTACAGGGATGACTTCAATCTATACGAAGGTTCATCGCACAACTGGCAGATAAAATCCTACCTTTCACACATCTATTTCATAAAAAATTTCCTTTCAAATGGGATGACAAGTGTGAAATGGCCTTTCAACAAATCAAGCAATACCTAATGAACCCACCAGTTCTTGTACCGCCAAATCCAAAAAAACCACTAATCTTATATATTGTTGCAACAAAGACATCTTTGGGGGAATTATTAGCATAGGAGGACTCTACAAGAAAGGAACGTGCAATTTATTACCTCAGTCGAATGCTAATAGGTCATGAACTCAACTACACTTTCATTGAGAAGGCTTGTCTAGCAGTAGTCTTTGCCTCACAAAAAATTTGATATTACATGTTAACTCATACAATCAATCTTGTTGCAAAGATTGATCCACTCAAGTATCTGTTAAGCAAAGCTACATTGACAGGAAGGCTAGCAAAATGGGTTATGATCCTAAGCAAGTTTGATATCCATTATGCTGATCGCAAAGCAATCAAAGGCCAAGTTATCACTAATCAACCGGCTGAAGCACCACTACAAGCAGAGCATCACATGCACATTGAATTTCTAGATGTTGATGTCTTCACTGCAGAATCCAAACAACCATGGTCATTATATTTTGATGGTTCTTTCACTCAACACGGATTGGGGGCAGGCATACCCTTTGTCACCCCTCAAGGAAATACCATTTCTCAGCCATATAGGCTAATGTTTCCATGCACTAACAACATAGCTGAGTATGAAGCTTTAATCACTGGGCTCAAGATCACATTGGAATGGAGGATCATAGAACTACAAGTCTATGGTGACTCACAGTTAGTCATTAATTAGATCAATAATAATTATCAAACCAAAGATGACAAACTGCTATCATATAAGAATATGGTTGATGATTTCAAGAAATACTTCATAGATATCAAGTTCATACAGATCCCAAGACTTGATAACAAGGCAGTTGACGCCATGGCCATGATCACATCATTATTGCAACTCCCAAAAAATCAGGCTCGCTATGAATTTCTAGTGGAACAATCTTTTACACCTGCCTATGACACACAAGTCTAAAAGCCAAATCATTTGCCACCTAGTAGGATCCAATTCACCTTGGTATGGCAAGATTTATGCCTACCTAAAAGATGACATCTTATCACTCGACTTTTCTTGTAACCAAAAGCATAACTTTATTCGCCAATCCTCTCGCTATACTCTTATTGCTGACATCCTTTATCGCCGTGGTCTTGATGGTACTTTACTTTGATGTCTTGAACGTGACGAATCTGACAAGGCTTTCTAAGAAGTTCATGGTGGCATTTTTGGTACTCATTCAAGTGGACTGACCTTATCCAAGAAATTGATTAGAATGGGTTATTACTGGCCAGCTATGGAGAGGGAATCATTCACTTTCGTGACAAAGTGCTCTAAATGTCAAATTCATGGGAATCTCATTCATACTCCTACACAAGAACTTCAACCATTCATGCCAACTTGGCCATTCTCTCAATGGGGGTTAGATCTAGTTGGCAAGATTCATCCTTCATCATCAAACGAACATAAATTCATCATCACAGTGACAAAATACTTTACCAAGTAGATTGAGGTAGTACCTCTCACTAAGGTTACTGACAAACAAATCTCATCATTCATACTCAACTATCTCATTTGTCGGTATGATATTCCCAACTCCATCATCACAGATAATGGACAACCATTCAAGAATCAGGATGTTGACAAACTTTGTGAGAGATTCCATATCTAACACAGATATTCAACACCTTATTATCCACAAGGGAATGGCCAAGCAAAGGCCTCGAACAAAACAATACTAAAAATCCTAAAGAAGACTGAGAATGATGTAGGGAAAGATTGGCACATTCAACTCAATCCTGCATTATGCACCTACAGAACTAGCATCATAATGCTAATAGGAGCAACACCGTATGCTCTTGTCTATGTAGCAGAAGCCATTTTGCCACTAGAGGTTGAGATTCCATCACTAAGGGTATCATTGAAGGGTCTCACAACAGATGATGAATACAGAGTTTCCCGACTACAAGAATTGGAACTCCTCGATGAGAAGAGACAACGAGCAGTTGATCATTTGAAAGCATATCAACAAATGATGTCTCAAAGCTATAATCACAGAGTCAAGACATGTACTTTTCAGGTTGGTGATCTTGTTTTGAAGGATAACCCACTCAATCAGCAAGATAGAGAGAAGAAAGGTAAGTTCGAACCAAATTGGTTGGGTCCGTATGTGGTCATCACAGTATACGGTTCAGAAGCATACAAGCTATCAATGCCAAAAGGGGACCTATTTGATGAACCCATCAACAACATGCACCTGAAAACGTATTATGTCTGAAGTAGTTATCATCATCCAGAAAAAGTCTTGAAAAAATATCAAAACAACAGAAAATGTCCTAAAAAAATACAAAAATAGCATAAAATGTCCTAAATTTTTGTTTACAAAAATCAGAAAATGTCCTAAAAAAAACAATAAAAATAAAATAAAAAATATTGTCATAGGGTGGAAACCTAGCAACGGGCAGTCTATTGATAAGAAAAATACAAAAAATAATAAAAAAGAAATCAGGAAAATGCAATAAAAACAAATAGTGAAAATCTGGCAAACAGATGCTATTTGTAGCTCTCCATCTATTAGTTCATGTTCCGCACTTAGCTTCTTAGCCTTCATTTCATGCATCATCCTAGGGTCATAACAACATCATACTGCCATCATTTTCCTAGAGTGATAATGTCTTACAATGGCTTGATCATTGTACATATCCATTTTAGCAAGTTGTGTCAATATTGGGGACAAACATTAACATACTGGGAAGAATCAACTTCCAGGTTCTACCAAAACATCTAGACAATAACATAAAATCCAATCATGCAAGAAAAAAATAAAATCCTAGGCATAGCTATCCAATCATTGATCCATATCACAATAGTTTTCAGCAAGTACCATATCATGACACATATCTGGATGATCTAAAATCTGAATAATGTTTGGAATAGCAGTATTATATTTTGAACAATGGTTGTTTGACTTTCGATATCATTCCTCTGGAGCACACTCGATGATGTCCTGAAGTAGAGTGGCAAGGAAAGAGGATGATTTTTCTTTGTCTGTTGTCTTCAGGTTAACTATCAATCTGTTGCAAATATGTCATGAGACATGATTTCCAAAATGTATCATTGATGACAGTTCCAAATTTGCATCAGAAAGGTGGTTAATCTTTGTCTATTTATGCAAGAAATACTCAGGTCATCTTAGTTCAATTATACCTCGATGCTTGTGTTCACTTGCTATATCAAAAATCATGAAAGTTGTACTCAGGTCATCATTGGTGCTAATTTCCCCTTTGATGCTTGTACATACTTCCAACATTTTAAAATTCTCTATGATGATTCAAGAAAGCTAACAAAAGGCTCAACAAATGGTTGGTTTCATTTCGTTGCATTTCATTTTGATCATTGTACATATCTACATACTGGATTTGCATCAGAGTTTTAAAAGGCTAAACAATAACATCAACGGTTGTCATGTCTCTTTGGACTAGTTGTGGAGGACATTTAGACATTGGTTTCATTCTCATCTTTCATCTTCATCATCATTTCATTATCATTATCATTTCATCTAGGTCCTATACATATCATATAGTTTATCATTTATCATTCATTTTAGAATCATTTAGATCCTTTCTCATTTCACATCATTCCTTTATCCATTAGATATTCCATATCACTTTCATTATCTATCGTCTTCATCTCATTAAACATCTCACTTATCCCTTTCTTATCATTTCATTTTCATTCTACACAATTGTACCTCATTTATCATCTTCATTATCATTTCTTATCATTTCAATTTTATCATTATATTTTTCATACCATTTCATGTATCATTTCATATCATTTCACTTATCATTTCGTATCATTTCATTTATTATTGCATATCATTTCACATATCATTGCATATCATTTCATTTATCATTTCATCTCATTTCATTTATCATTTCATATCATTTCACTTATCATTTCGTATCATTTCATTTATCATTGCATATCATTTCACATATCATTTCATATCATTTTCATTTATCATTTCACTTATCATTGCATTTCATTTTCCCTTATCATTTCATATCATTAAATTTATCATCATCATTTCATTACATTTATCATTTCATATCATTTCACTTATCATTTCATTATATCATTTTTTTATCATTTCATATCATTTCATTATATCATTTTTATTTATCATTTCATTATATCATTTTTATTTATCACTTCATATCATTTTCATTTATCATCTCATTTATCACTTCATATCATTTTCATTTATCATTTCATATCATTTTCATTTATCATTTCACTTATCATTACCTTTCATTTTCCCTTATCATTTCACATCATTAAATTTATCATCATCATTTCATTACATTTATCATTATCATTTCATATCATTTTCATTTATCATAACATTTCATTATCATTTTATCATCATTATCATTTCATCTCCTTATCATTATTATTATTTTATCATCATGCCATTACATTTCAATACATCATACATTTCATCCCATTATTTATCCTATCTTGCACGCATCTATCATTTTCATATCATTTATCTATCATGATTTTTTTTTTCCATAAAAATTTAACCTATATCACATATCCTTTCACATCATTTCCTTAATCATATACATACTAAAAAATTCATGATGCATCTCATAAACATAAACATCCATTTTTTTTAGCACATCTATTTTCTTGCATTTGAAAAATCAAAAAACAAACATTCCATGCATACATTACATTTCCACATCATTTTTCTTAAACATATCATATATCCCATGGCATATTTTCATAATCACATCCTATGTCATCCACCTACATGACATCATTAGTACACATCACAAATCGACATCATTGCATGAATCATCTTGCATATCATGTTATTCATCAAATCAATATAATGCATATCAAAATCCATACTACATCATACAAAAATACATGCATATCACATCATCACATCAAACATGCACATCATCAAAACTCATCGTCATTGCATATCATCGCTCATCAAAAATACATACAAATTTCCAATGTCCAATGAAACAAAATAGTATAGAGAGTGTTGTTTTCTGCACAACAACAACTTAGACAGAAAATGATATTCTATCTCTTGAAAGATAATCTTCAACAATAAATTGCCGAAAATCACCCCAAGGTCTTTCGGGTGTCAGGTTTTGGCAATGCATAAACAACTCAGATAATATGTGAAAATGCTGGTAATCACAAGGGGCCTTACAAATGAACAATGTTGGAAGTGAATTTTCATCAGATGCAACAATATGGCGATGCTTTCAATCCTAAAACTAACCCAGATTCAAAATAAACGGAAAAAGAGATAAGGGTTTAGATAGATTCTATTCTATACTAACTCCTAAGATTAACAATGCAAATGATAAAACACTTGAGGTGGACCAATCCCCACGAAACCAATCTCTGTTTGATCAAGATAAATCTACAATCTTACAAAAACAGTGCAATCTACTAAGGTTTTAAAGATTTTCAGATCATGAACATTCACCCAAGACAACCCAATTGCAGTTGAAATGAATAAATCTCCACAATTGAACCAAGTACAATGAATATAAAGGTCTAGGATAACTTTGCAAAGCAACTAACAATCAGCTAGCTGCAAAAAGTATGGACCAAGGATTGCTGCAAACACTTCAAACATTAAATCATAAACATCATTGAATCAGATTTAAATCTAAATCTAACAACCTTGAGAAATTTGAAAGAAAGATAGAATCATAAGAGCCATGCAAGATAAGTCAACACAAAAGAGATCACCAGAAAATCACAATGCCTTCAATTGTATTGAATCACCAAACTCCAGCAACAATTCCAATGTTCTGTTACAGCATTTGCTTGAAAGAAGCTAACTCCTAATTCTAACTACTGCTAAACTCGCTAGTATCTATCCATGTATTCCTCTGTTCTCTATTCTATCTATCTACCCCCTTACAAATGAGGCAAAAATGCCATTTATAGAAAACCCCAAACATGTCGGCCCAATTAGATTTTACAATAATAACTAGCCCCAAAATAGGTCGGCCAGGAGAATTTCAAAATAGGACAAGATTTGCATTAAATGCATGAATATTATCCATGTCGGCCTACGATCTCCAGCAAGATCAGATTCACGTGTCTTCTAGAAACTCCTCTAGTTGTAGATATTTTTGGCACGGATTCTTAGGCAGGTCCCACTTTTAATATCTATTTTCAAAAAAAAATTCAAGAAATTTTCATTTTCAGGAACATTTTTTTAAAAATTCCATTTTTGGAAAAAATAAATAATTATTTTTGAAAAAATTCCATTTTGGAAAATTTGGGGATTTGGGCCCTTCCGGGGAAATTAGACCAAAGGGAAAATCCGGGAAAATCCAGGTCAGGCAGATTCTAGACCAAATCTGGGAAAATCCAGGCCAGGTGGATTCCAGACCAAAATTTGGGAAAATCTAGGCCAGCTAGATTCCAGACTAGAATCCGGGAAAATCCAGGCCAAGCGGATTCCAGACCAGAATTTGGGAAAATCCAAGTGGACCGGAAAATCCTAGATTTTATTTAGAACTTAGTTTTTTCGAAGCACAACTCGGGGGAAGGACTTGGACAAGCAAGATGAACATCTAAGTACCTCCAAAGGCAATGAAATCAATAAAATTAAGGGGCCAAAAGACACCAAAAGCAAGAGCAAAAAGAGGGTCCCCACTTTCAGTGGGGCGTGTGTGCAAAACTGCACAACAGAGAGATACATGAGATATGATAAAAAATAATGTACATGCTCCAAAAATGATATACATCAATGATACTGCATCAATAAATCACAGTTAGTTAGTGGACCCCCCTAATGGAGCTGGTCTCGAGGATGATGGCATGCCACTACCCCCTACATTAGGATCTTGTCATGGCCCTGTAACCCCTCTACTATGTGTCGTCATTCGTGATCTTCTCCTAGTCCTACTATGGGACCAAGGGTAAGGATCTCTATGGTCGGGAGGACATAACTCCTCATACCTAACCTAGTAGTACTCAACCTCCCTGGAAATCTCAAAACCCTCTGTAATGGCCTCTCACAAATATGCACTCTCAACGGTGCCCATGAGTCTTTGTGCCACACTCTCTGCCTCTACTACCCTCCGTTTGAGCGAATCCATCTCTGCTATCAACTAGGCTACCTACGGGTCCAGGGAAGGTGGAGGTGCCTATGAATGTACCTGTGGCTACCCAAGTTGTGCATGTAACTATGATACCAAACTCTAAGCCTGAGCTAACTGGCTCTACAACTACACCTGCTGCCCCTAAAGTGTTTGTACCTAGGCCTGTAGGGTATCTATATGCACCTAGTGCACTATAGAGGAGACCCTGATCACCATTTGTCATCTGGTATCACTCCTCGGCCTTCGCATGACCTGAGTATTTCCCAAGATATCTATCCTCTACCTCACTGACCTCTGCTCCTCCCCTCTACCATCTCCGTTGTCATCCCCATCACAATCATCTGAGCTCTTCTCCTCATCTCCACTCTCCTCCCCATCTCCACTCTCCTCCTCATCTCCACTCTCCTCCTCCTCTCCTCCACCAATTTCCTACTCCCCACCTACCACATCCTCTCGTCTCCTAACCCCTAGCTACGGTGCCACCAAAATGGGCGTCGACTCATCTGGACATGTGAACTGCAGAAATGGGTGTGTGTGATAGTAAACAGAGTACTCCTCAGACATACCTGCATCAACAATATCGGGCCTGCCATCCCAGACCTCAGGTTGTAGAGTTGTATACTCTGTATATGCAACCTGATAAGAAATGCAGGTCCCCCATCTAGGCTCATCCTTGCACTGTCCATAGTGTGCAATGCCCTGAGACATCCCCTCTATGAATCCGAGTTGTCTCTGTACTCGCAAGGCTAAAAATATCTCTATAATGAATGGAGTACGACCTATCAAAAAGTGGGGTATACATACAAATGACATATCCAAATGATCTGTGTCCCACGCATCACAATTCATGTATGGCCTCCATATCACTGAATCCACATCATCTAAGGTCCATCTCCAGTACTCCAACTTTCCCAGCTTGGGCTAGACAAGTGCATGAAATAGAATATACATACACATATGGCCTGCTTGGTGGCCTAACTCTGGGACAAAGTAGTCTCATGATCGCAATATGTTCCCATGCCCAGATCTGGAGTAGGGTAACACCACACAACAAGCTAGTGTGTCCTCTGTATACCACCTGGTGCAAGTCATGGTATAAGTGTGCTAACATACAACTCCCCTAGGCATATCTCCATGGCTTCCCTATCATCGAGAAATAATCCTTCCCCACCCAACTGATAGACCCTTTGATCAGTGATCTGGACAAAGGAAGCCTCCAATGAATGCACCCAAAACTATAGGTAAGGCCGGATATCCCCTAAAATCTTCCCATGGCACCCAGTACCCTGCTATATGTGCATCCCCATACACCCTCCTAAGTGTGTTTGTACCACCTAACTCCTTGTGGTCATAGAACACAATGGAACCTACCACTGGGATCCCCAAAATCTTGTATACATCCTCTAGGGTCACCGTCATCTCACCCATCGGCAAATGAAAAGTATTATGCTCAGAATGCCATCTCTCCACTAGCACGGTCAATAGTCCCCTGTTGACCCGAATAGGAGGCATTGACAACAATGGTCCCAATCCACAATCAACTATGAATTGTACATCTATAGGGGTGAGATCTTGTATCTGATCCCAACCTATAGGGAAGCGCTCCCTAATCTAGAGGTTTTTGAAAACCTCCTATTTTTGGTCATCACAAGGACAATTAATCAGACTCATATCATCAACTCATATCAAAGCAATCTATCTACTTGACATCATACATATCAATGACCCATATCAAATGACCCATATCAATTAGATTCATATCAAGTGACACATATCAGACTCATATCAGGTGCATCATATCACATGAACCATATCAAGTGTTCTATTTAAGGGACTCATATCATGAAATCAATGCAAAAATCTATCTATCTGAACATCATATCGATCTACTCTATCATCATTTACTATTTTTTTTCTTTTTTAGGATAGAAAATTTATCAACAATCAAATCATCATCCTATTTGTACTTCAGTCACGAATGCAAATATGTTTTCAATCACATCATCTACTATTTATTTTCTATCGTAGAAATCAAATTTATTAGAAGTCATATCAATCATCTACTCTTTGTTTTCTCAAAGCAAAGTTATCAACAATAACAATTCATCATTTATCAAATTTTCTATCATTTATATCCATGTCAACATGATGAAAAGACAATTTATCTATCTATTGACCAAAGAAGCAATAATGCAACATCATTTCCATCATATAGTGCATTCTACCTAAATTTCCTAGATGTGCTAATCTACGACCTAGAAGCACTAAAACCCTAAATGCGCTGAAGTTTCTCCCCGATGCGCTAAAACCCCGGATGCACCATTCTGTGCCCTGAAAGTGCTAAATCAATTCCTCTATGCACTATTTCTCTATATGTGCTAAATCCCTAATCGAATGTGCTATTTCATCTACCCGATGTGCAAAAACCCTAAAAGCGCTAATATATTTCCTATATGCACTAAAGTACCAATTTTCCCACCAGAATCCTATAAGCGCTACTCTGTGTCTTGTATGCGCTAAACTGCATCCTACCTAGCATCAAACCCTATATGCGCTAAAGAAAACATTGAAAGCGCTACTCTATCTCTTAAAAGCGCTAAAATGGCCTACTAAAATCCTAAATCCGCATAAATACATCCAAAAATCAACTAAAAATGAAAAAAATTCTAAACAGAGAGGGTTGAATTGACTCGCTGGTGGTCCATATGTGGTTGGTCTCTGGTATTAGCGGGCCCGCTCGAATCTATGCCTGTGATAAGGAATATCCATCCCACCAAGTCACCATCAGAGCACACAATCAGTAAAGTCAACAGGTGAAAATGACTTGCTCTTTTTACCCTTTTACCTTTTAAAGGTCAACCAAGGTGGGTTTTTTGTGGCTTTTTATTTTTATTTTATCCTTTTATCAAATCTCGACCTTATTTTCAAATTGGGGCATCTTTTAATCAATTATCGGGAGCTAAATCAATGCGTCCCTCTCATCATCCGAATTTCATCACCAAATCAACATTTTTTTCTTCATCAGTGATTTACCACCCAAGGGGCCATCATCAATATCAGGCACGTTTTTTTAATTAGGGGCATATTGGTTAAAATTTTCACGATCAGGGGAAAAATCAAAAACAACAAAATTTTTAAAGTAGGAATATTTTATTTGAAGCAATGTGTTTCACACATCACTTCAAAGAGGGGCAAAATGTATATGCATAAAATTGGTCGTCTAATTAATCCTGACACTTAATTAAATATTTATTATTTAATTAATCTCCCTAAAAGTCCTCTACATATGATTAAATTTAATTAATTTAATTATATTGTTCATTCACTTTATTCTTCCACCATAATTAAATAAATCAACTTTATTTAATTATTTCACATTCATATGTCTACTTGATTAATTAAATAAATACCCTTTATTTATTTTAATTAATTATCACCTTTTGAATTTAATTAAGTCTTTGATTTAATTAAATTTGAATATTTTCTTTTTCCTATTCAAATCTTTCTTCTAATTAATTAAATATTTTATTTAATTAATTTCATTTACATTTCCTAAAAATTTAATTAAATATCTTTATTTAATATCTTTTCAAATCATAATTAAATATTTTATTTAAGTATGAAATCTTTTATTATTATCCAAATCTTAATTGAATATTTTATTTAATTAAGAAAAATCTTCCATGTCACCCATAAATAAATAATTGAATTTATAATTCATTATTTATCTTCAAAATCTTTCCAAAATCTCACAAAAAGATGATTTTTACAATTCATCTTTATCATCTCATCTTATCTCTTCTACGAAAAAGGAAACAAATCTTGCTTTCTATTTTCTTCTATTTTTTTTCTTTCTTATACATCTTCGACTGTTCGATCTACCAGGAATTTTCACAGCCGTTGATCACATCAACCAATCATAATCTTTCAAAAACTCTATAAATATCACTGCAAATCCAAGCATTGGTTACACACAACACAGATACAGACATACACACATTAGATCTTAATTGCATTTTAGCATTCTAGCATTTTAGCATTGTCATTATCATCTTTAGCTTTCATAATTTTGTAATCTTTCATTCTAGTAATCATGTCTAGTTTAATCATGCATTCATCTTTAAATCTTGTTCTCTAGGAAGATCATTTGTTGATCCTAGCACATAATCTGAGAGCTAGCTGGAATCAACAAAAACACTGGAGATAAAGGATGATAGGACGACATCAAGGACAAAAGACGAAGTTTGCATTTTCTTTTCATTTTATTTTCTGTTTTGATATAATGTTCTATCGGTGTGTTTGATTTTTTTTTAATCTACATTTGATACATCTAAAATCAATCACATAGATAGATATAATGAGCTAGTGTCAAGACTAGTAAGGGATTGGTCTGAGCTAAGATACCAAGTGGAATTGAAGGTGTTGTTGCTGCCAAGTTGGTGTAGGCTCCATGAATTGCCACATTCAGAATTCACATGTCAACTATGCCAAGAGGCCATTGAGAAAGTTAAAGAACAAGTGGGGCATCCTAGTGTATTACTTCCTGTGGTTGCTTCAGGAGCCAAAGCAGAGGTCCAAGAACCTGAACCGAGCAATAACTTAGTTGAAGGAAATCCTCAAGAAGGTGTTGGGGCAGCAACAAAAGGAGGACAAAAACACAATTCCGAGCCTTTAGATGATGAAGAAGAACAAATAGGAGTGTTGTCCACCAGTCATCAAGATTCCTTCCCTCTTGTAGAGCATTTGTATGCAATGGATGATAGGATTTATGGGGGACTTGCAGAAGCGGATCACTCATCATAGCTTGATCCTCTTGATAGACCAATATCACTTGTTGATTTCTTCCCACTTGGAATTGTTCCACAAAGATATAGTAGCATTGAAGAATAATACATCTCAGAAGTTGGAAGCAATGAGGACATACTACCTGAACCTCCAAATGACGAAGCATCAAAGTTTTCGAATTGGGAGAGGAACTTCTTCTCCATTTACATTGATAGTGAACAAGAGGAAACGAGTGAACATCATGATGAGATACGTGGAATGCAAAGAGAAGAAGACAAAGGTAGGGGTGTTTTGATGGCTACTAACAAGTATGACACACCTGGATAACCAAAAGATGCAACTAGGAGTCCTACTGCCTTGAAAATTGATTATTTTCCTTCACATTCAGGGAGTTGCAATAGGATAGATTTGTGCATGTCATCTTCCTATGACATTGAACATCATAAAAATAAGGTCAATACCTAGGGAAGGAGATGGGATGGCATGCTTCCCCTTGAAGACAACAATTAAGTAGAAGTCTGGATTACAAAAGATTGAGAAGATGAAGTATATCTCCTTGAACAACAACTAGTAGGGGTTGTGGATCCCACACAGGGCTCAGAAGAGGTACTTGTTTCCTCACTCTCTCCAGTGCCTTTGCTCGAGGTTACTGATGCAACAACCAATGTTGCAGTGCTTGCTCTCGACTGTCAAATGGTGCCACCTTTACATGGACATCCAGGTTCTATATTTCCTTTCTCTCGTGAATACTTGTAGCTATGTTTATCATTTTGATTACGGAGACGAGGGGAGACAAAATTGTTTATGGATTAACCATGGGTTTAATGAACCACCTAAATTACTAATTCTTTTTTAGCGTGTTATTGAATTTGAATGGTGCAATAATAAACTTCTTTTTCTGAGTATAAAGATAAATCTGCATGGCTTAGAACTATAATGATTTCCCTACTACTTGTGCATGCATTAAGAAATACAATAGGCGTGAATGTTAGTTTGCCTTGCATGAACGTTGTTCTTTGTAGATATCTTTGTGCATAATTTGTTTTGCATAGTTTAGGCTTTGTGTACATACCCCACTTTTCTTCTTTCATTAGGTTAGTTGGTTTGTTGTAGGTTAGCTTGCTTTTGGGTAGTTTCCCTTCCGTTTGCTTTTTGCTTTCCTGCTTTGGTTAGTTTGGGTGTTTTCTTTCTATTTGCTTTCATTTTGCTTCTATTTTACTGTTGCCCTACTTGGGGTCCCTCTGCTTTTAGCTGGGCACATTCGTGCACACAACAATCATCATTTTATTACCTGGGGGTTGTTCTATGTATTTCTTCGACAAATTTTAATCAAGTTTTCAGAGTGGATGGTGAGGGTATTTTGTTAGTGTCAACTTATCTGGATGTTTGATTCAAAGGGGAAGATTCATTGGTTGGTTTGATTCTAAGGTATTCTGAAATCTTATGTCTCTCACATATTTTAAGAATCTGACAGTTGTTGTAGGTCCTTTTGTGAAGTCTAATTAAGTGAAAAATTTAAAATTCTTCTTCAACGCCACTGTGATTCTCATCCCTGAGTGTGAGCTTCATTGCTCACGGGTTGAAATGAAATAAATTACAAAGAAAAAAATAAAAAAGAAAACAACAAAAGAAAGAAAAGTAAGACATTGAAAATCAAAAGAAAGAAATTCAACTTTTCAGGGGGATCTGAGCAACTCTACTGAGGCTATGGACACCCGGCTAGCAGTAGAGCAATATTCGGGAGAATCACAATGACAACCTCGTTGGGGCTATCGATGCCTAACTGGCAGCGAGGTAATGTCTTGGATGATTTTGGAGTTAGAATAAACTATGTAGCTTAAATTGACGGAGCCCGAGTTCCTGTAGCAACTAAAGGATGGGAATTAACGCATATGCACACACTTGGATTTTTAGCATATTGAAGGTTGAGTTGACTAGTGGTTTTGATCCTTTGGTTGAGCACTTGGTTTGTTTGCCCTAGCATTAAGATAAAAACCAAATATTTTGGGTTCGTGATTCTAGTTTGTCATTGAAATGCTCTGGAGCATTTCCACAGTGAGTTGCCATTTGTTGTGCATGATTTGCACACATGCCCCGCTGAAGGTAGGGACCCCCTCTTTTCACTCCTGATAGGTCATTTTTGCTCGAGGTAGGCTATTTTTCCCTCGTCTCACTTTGCACACCCTCATTTCCTAGCCTAGATTGGCCCTAAGACTGAAAAATGATCAATTATCTCATTGGCCAAAATCATTTAGCTAGGTTTCACTAAGTCATTTGACTTCATGGGATAACTCTTGCGGGCTTCCCTTAGCTTTTCACCCAGCATCTGTTAAACCTTGCAAACCCGCATTCCTGGGTTTCCTCTTGTTGTTCACCATTGCAATCCTTCGTTCACCTACAACCATGCCTTGACGTCAACTCGATGTGCGGACCCCGTACTCACCTTCATCATAGAATCCTTAATGTATCACAGACCCACCGTTGCATGTCACCTTGTGTAGGACTCTGTTCCCATTTCGTCATTCTAACGCGACCACCCCTTGATTTTTTTCCATGTGGCAGGCTCCACGTTTGGCCCCACTATCCCTAACATTGCCATTGTTGAAGCCGACCCCATCACTTCCAAATTGCCTAAGACCAAAGCGGTCGCGGATCTTTATGCATGGCTTGCCTTCACCCAATTGTCATTGTCAAACAACTGAGCCTTTACGCCATTCCGCTGGGTGGGACCTACATGAACCATTTCCTCGGGATGAAATCATTAAATTGTGGTGAGTTATTAGGTCCATGTTCACTAGTGGATCCACCCTAGCTGCCCGCTGCCTGTGAGAGGTCGTTCCCATGACGCCAAATTTTCGCTACCTCCCTACTTCACAAACCCGCAACCCACCAATGTCGTCATCCTTTTGCAAGCTTTCACATGGTGATTTCCACCCATTCTCTTGCCACTATGAGGCAGAATTCACATGCAACACTCCCACATTGTTCTAAAATTCATGATCGATTTCACGATTGGTAGTGCCAAACTCTTAGGTGATAATTTTAATGGCACAATTTTTCCTCATCTCCACATGATAGAGCTTTTCACATTACAAGTGATGACCTTTGGATGGGAACTGACAACAATCATCCATGCGGGAACCGCAAGGCAGGTCTATGCCTCCCCTTTGTCATTCCTGCACTAGCTTTCCTCGAATGTCCATGCACATGCGCCTGCCTGCATTCAATTACCTGCATCTTCAGAAGGGCCTTCTTCCCTAGTGAACCCACATATTATTCCATCAGAATCTTGGGCAATGCCTTCACATCCACCATTTGATGATTTATATTGAATGGCCCAAGGTCCACTTCCTAGGGAAAAAAATGAAAATTGCGGGGATGAAAGAGTTTAAGAATGAGGAGGTTAATAAGAAAATGAAATCAATATGAAATTGCCATACATCATTAGGTGAGGTGAAGCTCAATACAAGGGAGAAGTTCATGTATTAGGCATATCGAAATGATGGAAGTTGAATTATTCTCCACAATGAACAAGTATGCAGGATTCGCATGCTGCTCATCTAATCATTCTGGTACAACTTAGAACATCTTTCACCAACAAAATTTGGCCATGCAAGACTTGCTGCTTATGATGTTGTTTTGACAACTTTCCTCAGGGTGTTGCCTCCAGTTCTAGTTTCCTCAGTAGAATGGAACTCTTCATCTTCCAGCGAGTTTTTCATGATCTAGGTATGGGCTAATGTTGGATGAATGATTAAATGTTGGTGGGCTAAGTGATCGGGCATGATAGTCCTGAATTGGTTAGGAATAGTCTCATACAAATCAACAAACTTAGAGAGGAGAGAGGACTAGTTAAAACACAATGTTGCTAGGAAGACCTTGTGTTGAATCTTGAATTTGCATATGTGTAGTAGGACATATCATTTGCAATCTTCAAATTTCAAGCAAAATGTGATCACACGCTAAGAATGTGGGACGACTTGGGAAAGATAAGAAATGAGTAAGAGTCGTTCCCCATAAAGCTCTCCTTATCAACACTGGTAATCCTGTGTGTTGTTCCTACAAATTTTTATGACATTTGAGGTATGTTGGTAATGATTGAAGGATTCAAAATAGTTTGTTCAAGCCTTCAACAAATTAACTAGATCATGAAGAATCGGTCCCAATCAATCAAAAGGAAAAGAACCAGGAGTATTAAAAGCCCCGCGTCCTTCCATTTACACCAATAAACATTTTGGTATACCTGATCAGGCTTTGTCACTAAAGAAAGGAAGATACTCGTACGATTTTCTTGAAGTGGAGCCATGAAGAAAGGAAGAGGATCGGTGAGAAGATGGTTTCGTGTGTTGCTCTTGTTCCAAGTATTATCTCTGTCAATGCGGGTGGTGATCTATGAGGGGATGTTGCAGTAAAGACGTTATGAGAATGGAAAACAAACAACAACCTCACATCATGCGAAACCCATAGTTTATCTCGCTAACAAAGGATCTCATTTGGATCTCTGCTTCGACAACGTTGTTTTATTAGGCCTCTCTTTAATGATGGTTTTTCCCTTCTCTTCCGCAAGTGGCTATATTGCTAATGATCTACTATCGATTCTTACCAAGGGAGGATGGTTATAACACATTAGTGGTTCATTAGAGCGGAGTGGCCCAAGATGGTGACATCTCAGATTCGAGCTACAGAAAGCATAGGGTTGCCATTGAAATATCCATGAGCACTAGGGATATATTTAAGAACAAGGTTGTTCACACAAGGACAATGGATGATACCAACATGATATTATCATAATAAATCATTTCTTTGGTCATGATACCTTGGACACCACCATCTTACCCAAAGAATGCCCAACGACAGTCCCCCGTGTGAGATCTGACATCGGCAGTATCATTTGATACTGCCTCACCCTTCGCCATTAATGATGACATGACCACTTGATGGTTTTGATGCATCGTTGAGGCTAACCAGGCTATTACTATGCTTCACCAACTCATGCTAAATAGTGATAGGAAATAGTCTAATTATTTTAGTGTTTCAAGGTTGTATATATTTGTAGGCATCGACGACCCATCATCTATTTTTTGTATTCCTTCGCAATTTAGTGCATGATTCTCTTTTCCTTGTTGTTTGTGGGGCAAAGTGGGCCAATGATTGATGCCATTAGTCATTGTGCACATGAGAGTAGGATGGAATTTGAAGGAGGTTTTCACTGAAGTCAGTCATATATGATCTATGAATTGGAACAATAGAGCTTGTGCATCTGCATCAACGCCATATTCAAACCATTCCAAAGAAGATAGACTTGAGAAAATACTCCATATGGAGTTTAACTCAATCGATAAGAAGGATCCAACAAATATCGAAATGAAGAATAGAGATATAAGGTTCATTCAAAGTTGTTATGGCAAGTCTTCTATTTAGTTGTTTCAAGGCTAGTGTCGATTACTTCACGTGTTGTAATATAGATGTTTCTTGTAGCTTACTTGAAAATATGGTAATTTTTTATATCTCTCACCAGAAGCAACTTTACAAATGATGAGAATTCCTTCAAAAAGTATTTTGAAGGATGGAGGAAGTGGACTGATAAAGGAACCAATCAAGCATAAGAGAGGTGGGAGGTACTGTTAGTCACTTGACACCAAAAAAAAGAGATATAAGATGATGAGAGATTTGACGGAGAACCAATATGCTTACACAGAATAAGAGAGGTGTTAATGTCCTACAAGGTTGATGGGGTGGGAGTCCATTTTCCTTTGGCTGCTACACAGATGACATTCCAAACATAGAGCCCCACCTTCTTTGGCTTGACGGTGGCCTCCCCTGCAGGTTTTGCACTATGTGGCACCATCCTCTCCTTAATAAGAGTCACTCCCCTATTTGAGATCAACTATTCATCGAGAAAATTTCAAAGATCTGAATCAATGGAGGTATTGCAAACTAGATAAGTTTCAAGCCTCTTATCAGCAAGGCTAATGACAACAACATTGAACAGTGATAGCAACTCCCGAACCACAACTAATGAAAACCTTAATGGATGACTTGAATTGCGAAGCAAACCAGACTAAGCTTACAAATGAAACAATATCATTTTATTGGTTGTGGGACACTCAACATTGTTCCTTTGGTGATCCACAGGCTTCCTTCCTTGACGGATCTTGAACATGAGTCATGATCGAAGGGGCTTGATTTGGCTAGGACAAGAGGATTCCTCATAGTAATGAACATCATGGTTGGGAGTTACTCATTAAATCTCAAACAAATTACTCATGCAGAGAAATAAATGATCGATTGAATTGACATTGATAAGTTAATAGTGATCTATGTGCTGCCTCCATAAAATGGATTTCAAATGGTAGTCCTTAGGCAGCTCGGGTCCTGCATTTTCTTAGGTTTTCTATCTTCACCTCAGCTGCAATGGCGTCATCACCTTAGCCTCTGACATTTCTATGCCCACATTTTTGGATAGAGATCTCTAATGTAGGTTGTGCTTGGGTGAAGACTGTCAACTCTGTCACCGTTCTCACAATGTCTGTCACCCAACATCTCCTTGTGGCTCTTCGCCTGTGCATTGCTCTCATGAGTTGCTCTTCTCAATACATGAGCTCGTGATTAATTCAATTAGATGAGACAATCAGGGAGGTGCGTATAAGAGAGGGTTGAGTGATTCTAAGTTACGAAGCTTGTAACAAACACCACGACAAAGAAATTCAAGCTTGAGTTATAATGATAACCAGCTTAGGTAATAGGGCCTAAAAATATATGTTGTCATATTGTTAAAGGAGTTGATTGATTGATGTTGCTAATGGAATCGATGTAATAGAAACTTGATGTTGTTATCTCATGAACGAATCAATGCAAATGATGCAAGAAGGAAAGATGGTCAACATAGGCTATTCAAAGAATGATTAAAACATTATCATAAGTAAGATACAATACATTTCACATTTGCGGGTGGACAACAACATTGATGGATGGGAAACTTGAATGAACATGTACATCCAGATGAATGGGTGTCATCGAGTGGCCAAGATCCATAATTTTTAAGCACTAACTCAATCACCTTGGATTGTTCTCATGAGAGATTTATAGAGGAGGTCATGTTTTGAGGTATGCGTAAGTGATAGGTGCCATGGGAAAAGTTTCAAAAACTCGTGGCTAGTGTAAGGTAGTATATTGTGCAAAGGATATAATGTGGGATTTCCTCTATCTACTACCATTGTTTACGACGTCCTCATTCTCACATCTCCCTACAACCCTTCACCCACGACCTTCTCCCATGCAGGTTCCGCATTCTGCAGCACAACTGTTGCCTCTGCCATTATTCACGTCCTCTCCACCATGTCCGTCTACATTCATCAACCCACAATCTCCTTGGCAGAGGCTCCACTTGTGGACCTCACATTATTCATGGTTGTCTCCTCTGCCATTGCTCTTCAATAGCAATAGCGCTTGCTGATTTCGCTTCGTGTCCCATATCTCAAGCTGTGTTCTCTACTACAATGCATTGGGGATGGCTTGCCACTACAATGGATTTGTGCTTGGATCTTCTACTCATGGTTGACTAAGTAATACAACATCAAAATGGTGACAAGACCCTTCTGCACTCAATATTGATCAATGAGGCGGAACACTATCACCAAACTTGCCAAACTTTTGAAGTGGTGATCTCATGGAGACTGATGATACTAAGAAACCTGCATCATCTTAAGGGATATCAGATCAATTATTAAGCCGGTGGTGGGTAAAGGGCCGACGATAACGATTACTATAAAAGCCATGATTGTGTGTCTAGGCGGGTCTATCACCTTCAAAAGGTGAATGTATACTGACAAGATCATTAAAAGTTACCTTGGCATGGTAGCATGGGGCATCAATAGAGTTAGATGAATGGATCTTACATTGCCACCCTGAGTTTTATCAATGCAATATTGATATCTTCGAATGAGATTCAGGTAGGGAGATATTTTTGGGTCAGCCGAAGGAACTCAACGACACTTGAGCTCGAACCATATGCTTTTATGCTTACACCATCACCAGATCTAAATCGCTAAATAGCTTGGACCAAATAAAATTATAACAAAAACGATGGTTGAATTAGAAATGAGTTCTTGCTACTAGTGGGGTGGTTCAAGTGTTGATGGTGGAGGACTCATGAGAAGTCTGCATGGTTGGAATAATGGCTATAATTTTAAATGTTTTCCCTCGGGTGCTTGCTAGATTTGTGTAGGATTGGAGCCCATATTTCTCTCGATGATGATGAATGTACCTTGTGGTGAGCTCATTTCGTGAATAATTCCTATGGGGTTGCAATTTATTAAAAGAACCTAAAGGAGGGTGGTGATTATAGCTAACAGAGAGGTAACTCTATTAATAGATTAACAAAATTAGTCAATTATAATTATCATTACCTCTAAATGTTAGGAATCATTTTATGGGTTTATGGATCTAATGGATTTATGTAGTAATGTGTAGGTTGCTCCATAATAAGAAATTAACATGGAGTCATTTTAGGAAAAGGATGTTTAATATGACTGCTTTATTTGGAAACCCATAAAGAATAAGATGAACCCATCAAATTGGGATTTAAGACTTGAAATTTAATCTTGGTTTTCTCCCATATGCAAGCCTAAATCAAGGGCTTATCAAGGTAGCTAGCATATGGACATTCGTTACAACTTGCACATGAGGACTTGCCCAAGAGGAGAAAAGCTAGGAGATGTTGAGTCATATGGATCCCATATGTGGAATGCACCAATAGAGATTTGAGGTCATCGAAATAAAGAATTTTATTTTTCATGAACATGTACGAAAGGAGGACCGACTTCCATAAGAATGATGACCCAACCAACCTATGCCAAGGAAGTTAGAACCATGAAATCAAGTGATTGTCCACTAAAGTCAGAAAGAAGGAGATGTCTCGTTCTCCATAGGGTACCTTTTCCAATCAATAAGGTGGACACATGGTCCATTTCCAAATCAATAGTACCAACAACAAGGTGAGCCATTGGGTACCCTTTCTAATCAACAAGGTGGACCACATGGTCCCCTTCCTAATCAATGGTACCAATAGCAAGGTGTACCACATGGTACCCTTAAAAATTCATCCCATTAAAAAGGTAACCCACCAACACACCATCAAGGAAACCTTCAATATACTTTTCCCCAATAGCAAGGTGTGCCACATGGTACCCTTACCAATTTGTCCCATCAACAAGGTAAATCACCAACACACCATCAGGGAAACCTTCAATATAGTTTTCCACAATAAAAAGGTATGCCATAAGACACCCTTACCAATTCATCCCATCAATAAGGTAACCTGACAATGCACCATCAGGGAAACCTTTAGTACAACTCATCCCAACAATAGGATGTACCACTAATGCACTACCAAGGTACCCCTCCACAACAACAACAAGAAGGAGCTAACCCTCCTTACAACCAACAAGGAGCTAACTCTCCTTCCATTCAAAAACAAGGAGCTAACCCTCCTTATATTAAATAAGGATCTAACCCTCCTTACATTCAACAAGGATCTAACCCTCCTTACATTCAACAAGGAGTTGATCCTCCTTACATTCAACAAGGAGCTAACCCTCCTTACATTCAACAAGGACCTAAGCCTAATTACATTCAACAAGGAGCTAACCATCCTTACATTCAACAAGGAGCTAACTCTCTTTCCACCCATCATGGTTACCAAGGTCCTGTAACTTAGAAATACCCAACTTATGACCAAAACATGGTAGGAAAACAAGGTCACTACACATAGGATTCCCAAACAAACATACCAAAAATAGAGATGGAAATGCAACTACAAGCGATGAACCAAAGAAAACTTATAACCTTCAAGATATATGTCTATTTCCTTTTGATTGTTCCATCACTATGCTTCCCTTTCCAAAAAAAATTGAGATACCAAAGGTTGATAAATATAAAGAAAAAGGAGATCTAGTGGAACACGTGAGAGATTTCTTGATAGCATGCATGGAAGTTTGAAACAATGATTCCTGGTGCAAAAGCACTTGTTTGATTTCTTGCCTCCATGAGGCCATTTGTAAATAGTTGCTTTATTTTGTGTATTGGGTCTTATAATAAGGTTTATCAAAACATTTTAGAGGTTTTTAAGTCTTAGGAAGTCATACTTTAAGCCATTTGTCAAATAATGTTTAAAGTTGTTCCATATTGTAAAAATTGTCAAAAGTGCAAAATTAGGTAGATGAAGTGTCATTAAGGTGTTTTGTCAAAAAACTAATCAAAAGGTGGTTGAAAATAGTTGGTTTGGTTGTAAATGTATAAATACACCCTCCAAAACTCGAATTGGGGGGTTGGAGACACTACTTTTTAAGTTTGATGAATGGCAACCTCAAATTTTGTGTGGATTTTCTGATTTTTATATTGTTTCCAGGCTGAAGTTGTGCCTTTTACGGCTTGGTATGGAAAAAAAATAATGAATTATCATATATGGATGGAAATATATCTATTTCTAGTTTCCAATTCCTTTTGTCTCATTGAATTTTATTGAGTGTTGTGGAAGATATGACTATTTTGGTGAGACTGGCCTATTCTAACAATATTGTGCAGAATTTATAGTCTAAAAAATGTGATGGTACAGATTATAAAGTCTATATTTTGGATCTGAAACCAATTTTATTTTGTTACCATGTGAATATAATTTAGTTTTCTTCAAGTCTCATCAAATTTCATTAATATTTGAATAAGTTTTGACCATTTTGTGAGGGTAGGTCTGAACCCTACCTAGGGTTTGCAGTTTTGGGGAAAATGCAATAACTTTATTTTCCACCGTTGGATCTTCATAAAAATTGGAGGAAATGTCTATAAGTATGTTGTATTCAATCTCACAGGAGATATTGTATTTATTATGTGTTTTTTGAAAGTTATTAATGACTGTTCATTGCATTAAATTGTGGGTTGCCATAGTTATGTTTCCAATATGATACAAAATGCCAAATAGCATGTGTTATACAAAGATTGCTTTGAATTATTGTTGAAGGTTTGTGAGATATGTTGTTGAACCCTCATTTTTTCCTACCTGATGAGGCTCTTCCCATGTAGTCTTATTTCTCATGCCATGGAATGTTTCACCCATCTACCACCAAGAATTAAAAGCTTTGATGAACTATCTACCAAATTCATAACCCACTTCTCATTCAATATAGAACAAAAAATTACCATCATGGATCTATACAAAATTAAGTAGATTCAAGGAGAATCCTTCACCTCTTGCCTTCAACGATGGAGACATAAGTCTAGTTGATGAAAATTTCCTATTCTCGACAAGGAACTGGTAGATATATTCGTTTCCAATGTCCAAGTAGAAGTCAACTACTAACTTGCCATGCTGTGTCTCACAAAATTTGAAGAGGCCATTAAAAAGGGACTACACATAGAAATGGCCCTTATAGCAAGAGGAGTGATCAAAATAAACAACCCAAGAGGCAATTCCTCTAATTCAAATGAGAAATTGAAACTATCGTCCAAGAAAAAAAATGTTACAAACGATGGGGTAGTGGATGCTAGAGAAATATGGAATATACAAAATCCTAATGTACGTCAAAACAAACCTCAAGTGGCCCAAGTAAGCTATACTCCTAATAATGCACAACACAATTATCTTACCTATCCCCAAAAAAATGAAGCAGTCAATCAATAGACAAATCAGGGAGGGCAACAGAGGCAATTGATGGATAGGGGTCATTGTTGTCACAATTCCCTAATCATTTAATCTTTAATTATCAATCTGGGGGTGTCTAAAGCTATCTGAGATAAGAGTTGGATTGGTTTTTGGGGGGTTTTGTTGTTGTTCCACCTTTTTAGGAGTGGTTCATAGTTGTTCCTACCTTATCTGGAGTTTCTCTATGCCATTTTTCTAACTTCCTCTTAACCTTATTCTAAAAACTTCCTAATGAAAAAAATTATGTCAGAACAGAACATGTGCAAGAGAAGGTCATATTCCAAGCTGGATTAGATTGTGAGGAATGGATATTTAAACTTTAATCGAGAATCTAACATTTACTTGAATTCAAATATAATTAATCAATAGAATTTAACAAAGTTTAAATCTAATTCAAAAGCAACTAATCCATTCCTCATTCTTCCAATTTGACAAGTAACAATTCCTACTTTGTGCATATTCCATAAAGAGTATAATCATTTATCAATGATGAACTAACTATTTTATCCATAATCTAATGATTTGAAAAGGAAACTAAATCAAAACAATAAGGATATTAATTAACTGATACAGTAATGGAACAATGATTTCAATAATGCAGTCCTAGATTTATGATTTATTCTAACATTCAAATTGTGAAATGATTCCAATTTGAAATAAGAACAAAGATGTAATTTTAAATTAATGAAGATCAACTATAAACTTAATAGGATCACCTTCCTTCAATAGAGTGGGCCATGCTCTGCCATTGGAGGGATCCAACACAAAATTAGATCAACTTCTTTTTATTTTCATCAAATGTGCCCAAAGAGGGGCGAAGTACAAATTGTTTCAACTAGGAATTGAAAAGCGAAGAAAACTTGAAATCAAAACTAATACAAATCTAATCCAAAATAACTTGAGACTGGATACATATATCCATATCTTATTTGAAAATAGGAAAAAGTAGGAAATTAAACTAACTCCAGATTACTAAATATATTATGGAGCATAGGGAAACAATTGTGAAGATCTTGAAACTATCTTCAGTGATGTTTGAAAAAAACTTCAAAGCTAGAATATGTGCTTAGTTGGAACTATTGTTTGGTTGATAGGTAACTTGTTTGAATATGTTGAGTCATGAAAATTAAGGCACCCATCTTATTTGAATAGTAAATGGTTAGCACTTGATCCTGATAAATAAATGCTTCTTCCAATTATGCATTAAATTCACACCATCATGAAACAATCACACATTAAATACCATTTTAATCATGCATTTAACAAAAATAAGAATTTATATAAAACATACATAGTCTAAGTTCTTATGCATAATTAAGTTCATATTTGAAGTATATAAAAGATAATATCATAAGTTCTTAAGCCAAACATAAAGTATCAAGTGTTAATCTTGTAAAATATATGAAGTCCTTAGAAGGCCTCATAGGCAATACGATCTTGACCAAGAAGGAAGTTCATTGTATTAAGAGAGTCACTTGAGATAGTCATGCATAAGCTAGTACAAAAAACCTCATCAAGTCCAATGATCTCCCAACTATGAGGAGCCAAGCTTCAAAACACCATGGTACAATGAGAAGGATTTATGGAAGTTCAATAAAATCAAAGGGCATACCACAAATAACTGCATGAGACTCAAGCACATTATAAAAGAATTGATAGACAAAGGAGAAGTAGATGTCGAACATCATCTTGGAAACAAGGATCTCTAGATATACAAAAACCCAATCCCAAATCATGCTAGGAAGAATGACAAAGGAAAGGACCAAGACTATCATAATACTAACAACACTTATGGTGACATAGTTCTAGGTACCCTCTCTCAAGTAGATGACACTAGGGTAGATGTAGTGACTATATGAGGTGGAGACAATTGCTATAATGTAACTACCCATAGAGGGAGAGTTACAATACAATAAGCCCCACCTAAGCCCATAGCTAAGTCATCAAATGAATATAGTATTGTGGAACAACTAAAGAAGACTCCCACCTTGATCTCAATCCTAGAACTACTAAAACTATCACCCACACATAGGGAGATACTAGAAAAAGCATTGGAAGAATCAGTCCCTAACAATCTCGATCCAGAAAAATTCCAAGCCATGGTTGCCAAGATCATAGATAATCACCATTGAGTCTTTTTTGAGAAATACCTCCCACAAAATTCATTCCACAACCAAGCCCTCTACATAGAGGTTGGTGTCCACAAAAACATGGCTAAGAGAGTGTTGATGGATAATGGCACACGTTTAAACATCTGTACCTTGAAATTTGTCAAATAGTTGGGGTATTTTGATGATGTGATAGATAAAGGAAAGAGAATTACTATAAGGTCCTATGATGAACTTGAAAGGAATTCAAAAGGGACAATCAAGCTACTAGTGTAGATAGGACCGGTCATCACAGAAACTACATGTCAAGTACTTGACCTTGATTTTCCTTTTAACCTTATCCTAGGATGCCAATGGATTCATACACTACAAGTAGTTCCTTCAACCTTTCATCAATTTCTAAAGTTTCATCATGAAGGAAAGGAGGTGACATTATATGTTGATCCTGAACCCTTCCAATTTTGTGGAAAATTGGAAGAAAAGTATAATAAATTCCAATGTATACCCAACAATGACATCCTTTCATTCATTCTCATGTGTTGACCCTTCCACACTACCATCAACCTCAATCAAACTAGCATCAAGAGAGCAACCATGAATGGAAACCAAGGTTCAAGTACTTGATAGGGGTAATGGGAATTATCACTTCAACCAAACATTTTGCATTGGCATGCTTCCACCAACACCCAAAGTTTATGGAGGCCCAAAGGAGATCAAATATTTTCAAACAGTATGAATGATAGCTAAACCCACAATTTTCACCAAGTGAGGAGATATGAAGGATGGAGAGATATTTAAAGAATATTTTTCATCAATGATCTACAAAGAGGACCAAAAGGATCTAGAACAGCCATAATCCCTTCTAATTGACCCTAGTAGTAAAGGCTATCAACTAGCCAAACAAATGGGATACAACAGAATAGGCAGCCTTGGGCTACACAAACAAACAAAGTGGGAGCCTATCATAGTAGATCAAAGAAAAAAGAATATGGTACTAGGTTATGATTCAAAAGGTGTGGTTACTCTAAAAATTGGACGTAGCTCTTTTTAGAAATTAGTGCCTTCTACTAGTGTTAAGACATTGGATATATACCACATTATGGACAAATATTTACATGTTGAAGACTTATTTGAAAACTTTAGCATTGATAGGTTCCCGCTCTAATTTATAAAAAATATTCCTAATGACTATTATTATTCTAGAACAGACTCTAATGAGTTCGAATGGGATTCTCCTTCCTTTGTCACTAAATGTAATTCCTCTACCTCAAGTGATGATGACCTAGACACCTAATGGGAGAATGATACAAGAGCAATACTAACCATTTCAACCACCACTATAGGCTTTGTGGATAATGATGATAACCTACCCCTCTTCTACCAACAATTGATAGATTGGGACCAACAAAAACATAAACCTATTCTAGATCAATTCTAGAATGATGAAGCAATCGTAGAGTTCACAGGACTTCGAATAAACATACAAGAAAGAGATCACAAAGCAGGGTTCATCATGGAACTCGAACATGATGTGTATTTCAGTGGGGAGATTGTATCCTCTAGTCACACAAGTGAAAAATATAATATAAAAATAAAAATATAATCCAGTAGAGAAAACCACAGTGTGGCTTTATCAGATCTAGAAAAGAAGAAAATAAAGGATGCATCCAAAGGTGAAAACCTCTCCAAGGCACCCGAGGATGGAGGATTCAATCTCCCCATATTTGAATATCAATAAAATTCAATGCTTCTAGGGGAAGAAGTAGAATCCATCAATGTCGGCACAATAGAGAACCCGAAGATCACATACCACGTGGCGTCACTTGATTCTAAAGAGAAAGTGAGCTTCATGATGTTCATCAACAACATAAATATAAACTTTGCATGGTCCTATGCAAATATGCCTAGACTAGATCCAACACTAGTTGTACATCATTTGGTGTATTCCCTGGAGAAAAACCTATCAAGTAGAAACTAAGGAAAATTCATCCTCAAATAGCACTGTTGGTAAAGGTTGAACTAAATAAATTACTAGATGTGGGTTTCATTATACCCATTGATTATTTGGAATGGATATCAAATCTAGTACCAGTGTCCAAACCCACTGGGGGCATAAGGATCTGCACGAACTTTCAATACCTGAACAAAGCTTGCTCAAAGGATGAATTCCCACATCCAATTATTGACATGATCATAGATGTAATATTTGGACATGAGATGCTATCTTTAATGGATGGTTTCTCTAGGTATAATTAGATAAAAATATCCCCTGATGATCAACATAAAATGGCATTTACTTGTTGGTGTAGGGGCACCAAGTTCATTTTGTAAATAGGGTCATTTGATTTTTTTTGCGTGTTTGAGTCTTTGGTCATCAAATAAGGTCATAATAGACCATTTAGAATGTAAGTAGGTTCATTTGGGATCCATCTTGCAAATTTTGCAAAATCTTGCAAAAGTTGTTATGTTGATGCATAAAATTCCAAAAATGCACAAAGTTGGAATACCAACGATCATGAAGTTCAAATGGAAATTGAGGTCGGTTAGGTTGGCTAGTTTTGATGTGTAAAGGTTTAAAAAGGCTCACAAAATTTGAGGCAAGAGGTTGGAGCCTTGTTTGAAGATTGAAACAATAATAAAATTGTGTTTTCCTTGCAATTTTCTAGTAATTTGTTGTTGCAGGACACTGTATGGCCCCATACAGGTTGTTTTTTATCTAAAAATTTATGGATATCTAAGTTAGCTTCAATTTGGCTTTTGAGTGACTGAATTTCATCAAGTTTTAAGGTTCTTACAAGCATTCCTCTGGGAACGAGTCTGTAACACCCTATTTGAGGGTTTGAAAGCATTTAAAATGAATTAAACACCCATTCCACCATTAGATTTGCTTGTAACTTGGTGGAATGGGTGAACTAGGGTAGGTTTAGGTGCTGGAATAGGTTTTAAGAGTAGGGAAGGCCGTTTGGATGAATTTGAATGCTTCCCTAGTTGTGTTTTCTTAAGTTTTGGCTTGAAAAGTGATGGCTAAGAGTGAAAGTTTGCATAAAATGGAATGTTAAAGGTTTGGAGATGGTTTAGGAAGCATAGACAGGCATATTTTGATGTGTTCGAAGTGTCGGTAAGGTGAGAAGGGGTCTAGAAGTTGTATTTTCAATAAACCCTCCTTGTTTCAAGCAAGAAAATGGCTTAAACAAGGGTTTGATGTTTTGGAAAATTTGTGATTGTTTCCCCTGATGAAAATTGTTGATTCTGAGGTTTTGAAACCTGAAGAAAGTGTTGGAATAGAGTTTGGAAGTTTGGGAGAAATATTTTGTTGAGTTGCTTTGCAAAATAGGCTTAATCGGCTTAAGGGGACAACATACCAATCCATTTTTGGGATTGATGTTACAAAACAAAGGTATGCATAATTTGAATATGCTGAAATAGGCCATAAAGGGTATTTGAAATGAAAATTGGTTGGTGGGTTTGAGGTTTCTTCTGAAATAAATGAACAAAAATCTTTGTTTACAATGCTATAAGGAGAATTGGATGAAATTGTGAAAATTTGATAAGATAGGGTTGTAAGGGTAGAAATTTTGTTTTATATTGATCAAATTGTTATTGTGAGAAGGTTTTCCTCCCTACTCTATATCGCTTGTGTCTGGGGAACCTTCTACTGGAATTTCATGCCATTTGGCCTAAAGAATGTAGGAGCGACATATCCAAGAGAAATGATGACCATCTTCCATGATATGCTACATACAATCATCAAAGACTATGTGGATGAAATTCTAGCAAATTTTTTAAAAAGGGAAGATCACTTGACCAATCTTGCAAAGGTTTTTGATAGGCTAGAATAGTATAATTTGAGACTCAACCCAAAAAAGTGTGTGTTCGGAGTAACATTGGAAAAGCTACTAGGGTACATAGTATCAATAAGAGGGATTGGAGTAGATCCTATGAAATTAAAAGCTATAATAGAGATTCCTCCACCAGAGACATTAAAGCAATTGAGAAGTTTACAAGGGAAGCTCTAATCTATCAAGCGATTTATCACACAACTAGTAGACAAATGTCACCCATTCACCCATCTCCTACACAAGGACATCACATTCAAGTGGGATGGGAGATGTGACGAAGCATTCCAAAAAATCAAGGAGTACCTACTTACTCCCCCTATACACATGCTACCTATTCTAGACAAATAAATGATACTCTATGTGTCTACCACACAAGCAACATTGGGAGCTCTCCTAACATAGCTATATGATCATAACAAAGAAAGAACAGTCTACTAAATTCATTGAACACTGGTGGGCTACGAGTTGAACTAATCACCCATAGAAAGAGCATGTCTCTCCATCATATTTGCGACATAGAAGCTAAGACACTATATCTTAAATAGACAAGTAAAGTTAAAGCACAAAACACATGATCTCTACAATATTGATCCAAATTTTGAGCTTCCTCAATAGCAAAAAACTTTAGCAATATAGTATTTAGGAAGAGTTCTCAATACCTTTTTCACAACTTCATTTTCCTCCAACTTTCCACCAAGACCATTGATGGAGTTGATAATTTCATCCACCCTATGCATGTAGCCTGTAATATCTTCATCCTCTGGCATCCTTAGGGTTTCAAACTTGGCCTTGAAATTCTATATCTTTGCTTTCTTGACCTTGTCATCTCCTTCATAAATGATTTTTAACTTCTCCCAAACCTCTTTAGAAGTTTTACAACTTATCACCTTCATGAGTTATGAATCTAAAATCCCACTCAAAATTGCATTCCTCACATTGCCATTGTTCTCATATTCCTTGATCTCATCTTCACTTGTTAAAGGAGTATTAGACATAGTATATCCATTTTCAACTAATTTCCATACAAAAAACCCTAATGCAATGAGAAATGCTTCCATTCTAGCTTTCGAGAAGGCATAATTGGTCCCATCAAACATAGGATATTTGAAACCATTCTTGTGTGCCATCTAGATCTACCTCAAGTGGTTAAGCTTCTTCCAAGGAACCTCAACTTTGATACCAATTGTTAGACACATAGGACAAATAAGAGGGGGTAGGGGTGAATCAATTGTGTATTAGAACCTTAAAACCCTTATTTATTGTTAGCATGAATGTAAACAAATGAAACAACAACACATCCACAATCGTTCACAATAGAACACCATATTTTTTATGTAGAAAACCCTGTAAGTGTGTAAGAGAGGGGGACCAACCATGTTCAAGGCCCCAGGTCATGCAGAGCCAAGAGCGAAAGGTTGCCCCAACTTACCTCAACTTAACGGGGTGTTAGGAAATGTGGAATGAGAATGATTGGGACTATAAGGTCCTTCAATCACTCTACAGACCTAAAATATAGAACGGGGCTAGGTGAGCCAGTTTTTAGGTTCAACATTATGCCTCAGGAAGCTCTCTATTCAAGGACGAAAGTGCGGTCTCAGGATGATAGCGCGACACCCTAGCATCTCTCAATTGTGTTGGCATTCGTACAACCAGACAACTAAAGAGACAAGGTTGAACTTTTGAACACAAGCTAACAGCCCAATTAGCTACGACTAAAGGGCCAAAACAATGCTATGAAGTAAACAAGATATGCCCTAATATTATAAAGTAGAAACACAAGAGTTAGGGTGGCAAGAATGATCTCACCAAGGAATTTGTTCACTAGATAACTCCCAAAAACACATTTTCCTATACACAAAGAAGAGGAAAATTGTTAGACCCTTGTTTAGGTGTTTCCACCTCCACGAAAAACCAAGAAAGTGAGTATGATAAAGAAAGTAATGTAATAAAGAACACTAAAACACTACAAAATAGTAAATGTGCTTACTCAACCAAGTAATAGAGGAGAGGAATGGGAAGCTTACCACTTCCACCAAGAGCACTCAAGGCTAATGGAGGAGAGAATGAGAGTACTCAATCCTCTACTGCAATGGTGTTGTACCACACTTGATCTAATAAAGTGATGGAGAGAAGTAATTGCTGCTATGGATTGTAAAAGTGCTGCTAGAATGCTAGAATGGTGACTAGAATGCTTGAAGATTGCTTGAAGGGATGCAAAAGAAGTTGTGAAGCATGTAGAAGGAGGGAATTTTAAGAAGAGATGAAGAAAACAACCATATTCAGGTTGGTCGGCGGAAGAGGGCATTACAAGTCAAATGCCAATGAGAAGTTTAATGCCTCTACAGGCTCCAACCACAAGTATTTTCTGGGGACATAAGCGTGACACACAAACATCTATGCACTGTGTGGGAATCCCTGACATAAATTCCCCCACCGACGCTCAAAATAGGAACCAAATGGAATGAAGGCAGTGGGCTCATGTGTAATTTAGCCTCCGAATTTGGTTTTCTAAAGTGGAGAAAGGAAAAAAGGGGAATTTGCATAAGAGGTGAAAATTCACTCCTATACATTTTTTCCCCAATTTAGTGAGCATGAATACTGATGGGTGCTTTGGTAAACTAGATCGAAGAAGAGTAAGGTTAGAAGTGTATACCTAAATCGTCGAGGAAGTAAAGGACAATTTGACGAACCTGAAAGTGCAAGGTAAGCGAAGGACTTCATAGCTTCTCAGAACTATGAAGCTGAAGAAAGAAAGCATCTTACAAGCCCGCGGACCTACAAGGAGGCAACCCCCAAGATCTCTCACATGAAGGAAGCCTTGTGAAGTAAGCACCTTACAACTCCACAGACCTACAAGAAAGGTTTCCCCCAAGAAATCTCACATGGAGGATACCCAGGAAGCATCCCCCAAGATCTCTCACATGGAGTAAGCCAGGAAAACTCCCTATAGACCCACAGACCTATAGGGAAGGTTTCCTTCAAGATCTCTTGCATGAAGGAAACCCAAGAAAGTTCCCTATAGACCTGTAGACCTATAGGGAAGGTATCCCCCAAGATATCTCACATGGAGGAAACCCAAGAAAGTACCCTATGGACATGCAAACCTATAGGGGAACCACCCCCAAGATCTCTCACATGGAGGAAGCTAAAAGGAAGTGCCATATAGGATCTTAGACTTGTAGGGAGGTATCCCCCAAGATCTCTCACATGAAGGAAACCTAGGAAAGTGGACTCTGCAAAGTCAGGAAGCGGCCATGTAGGCAAGTAAGCGGATAGTCACGCAGATCGTTGACAATTTGGAAGAATTTCAAAGGGGTCCACTCAAGGGACGAATAGTTTGAAAGTAGATGTTTTATTTCTCAAATCGATCCATCATCAAGGGATCCTTTTGAAAGATGTTCACTTCATCAAGGAATTTAAAAGGAAGAATATGCCCCCATGTGAGGGGAAGGTCAAAGCTATTCCTGCTTCAAAGGAAGGGTTTCAATTCATTTATTTATGAACCCATGATGAAGGAAACATGTTCCATTGGGGCTCCAAGTTGAGAATGTGATTCTGAAGAAAGGTTTGCAAATATTTTTGAGAAAATATTCGTTGGCAACAAATGCATTTTCTAAAAATTGAAATGTCGAAGAAAAGGAGTTGTCACACATAAGAGGGAAAACTCAAGCAAAGAAAAGAGAAAGATAAAGAGAAAGCAAAAGAGAAAAATACAAACAAAGGGCACAGGGGTAGCCTGATATTTTGGGATTAGAACTGCTCATAAATATATATATGTATGTATGTATGTATAGTAATAGTATATAAATGAACTATCATCAACCCCCTACTATATCAGACCATGTGAAGAATGCATGAGAAAATAAAGTAAAAATGAAAAATTGGGTCAACATGGAAGGGTAGCCTAAATTTCCCCAACACTTTGCATTGTCCCCAATTTACCAAAAATCAAGCACAAACATGGAAGAATGATGATTAAAATAGAAGAAAGTTTACGACACAAAAACCATGCCTATATCCAACCACCAACAAGGGTGACAAGGGTCACCCAGGCATACATAGTACAATCATGGGGGAACACATCACAAAACACACACACACACACAAAAGATCAAGAAGAGGCCTCCTCCTAACATTTATCGACCAAGAGGTCATCTGATTCCCACTCTAGATCATTGTAGGGGGAAGGAGGATGAGCCTACAGTGGTGGGATGTTAAGAGGAGGAGAATTTGGCCCTCTCGCAACAAGGGCTAAGGAAGAGGGCCCAACAAGGTCTTCTTCACTGAGCTCTTGTGGAGTTGGGGTCAGCGATTTCATGAAGATCATTAACAAGGCCAAAACTTCATCCACAGAGTTAAACATGCACCCTACAGGAGCATCGTGTTTAACTTCAGTGGATGGGTTGGGCTGCACCTGAGATTCATCGCTAGGCTCTCCGAACAACTCAAGAGCAGTGATGAAATCAGGGGAAGTCGGGACTAGTTCTGTCACTAGGATAGAACAAGTCAACACATGACCACCTTGTGAAGAAGGTGGGATCCTCTTACATCCTCTATTTCTAGAAGGATCACACTCCACCTTTTACTTCATTAGAGGAGATGAAATTCTCATAGACAAGGCTAGAGGTGCAGAGGAAGAGGAGGAAAGAACTGCAGTGGATACAACCAAGGTATTAGTCATATCCACGGGCTTCAAGAAAGGCTGGATATCTGAAATGGACATCAGCAAAGGTGACTCCACTGAAGGAGTGATGAAAACATATACCCCCTTGGGGTTAGGTGCATTCACACTCATGATGGAAGCTGAAAGTGATGTGGAACTAGACTGAAGGGAAGTAGAGGGAAGGAGAGAGGGATAAACTATGGGAGGCCCTGAAGCAAGGGTGGTTGTCTCTTTCTCCTTCCTCTGTGAGGCCGCCTACTCATCCAAAAGAGCCTTTCTTTGGCACTTGTGCTCACACACAAGGTGATTTCTATGACTCTTTGAGTTGGAGATTGGAGGCCGCAAAGGAACAGAAAGATCCTACTCAACCATGGGTATGTCCACTAGTACAACCATCTCTGGTAGAGAAACATATTCGTGTATGGGAGCAAGAGGAGTAGGTTGAGGAGTAGTGGGGGGAGTCGGCTCAAGTGCCTCAATAGCGGGCCTCTTCCCTTTCACTACTTTAGGAGAAGGAGCGATAGGAGGCCACAGATCAAATTCCATTTGGGAACCTTTATTTTTGTTGTATAAGTAATACCACAGTTCAGGGTATTCATTAGGAAGGTATGAGATCCTAAGCTTGAACCTATGCTAAGGAGGTATCATTAGACTTAGCGGATAGTAGCCAAGCCAACTCATCCAATACTCCTCCCAAGAAAGGGGAGAGAATGAGGTAGTCTAGGAAAAGGAAACCTTCTCTTTTCCTTTACTGGAAGGAGAGGGAGCCGGTGTGGACTTCTCCTCTCCCTTCTGGGAAGGGGGAGTGATCGGTGTAGGCTTCTCCTTCTCCTCTCATGAAGAGGAGGTGATCGATTGTTGTATCATAGGAAGCGTTAGTTTTGGCTGTCCCTTGCCCCTAGTCTTATGCTTTACATAATTTTTGTAAAGTAGGTCCATTCTCAAAGGAAGTAGACCAAATGGGGTGGGCCAAAAGTGATCCAATGGATATCCACCATGGGACACCAAGGGCTAGTATCCAGTGTCATGCACTACATGCACGACACCTTCATGGGAAAATTTTAAAAATTTGTGAACAAAAAAGGTGATTCCAATTCATGTAAGCTAGCCAAGGTATGCCTAGCTCTAGCCTGAATAAATCTGACTCTGAAATAACATCAAAAACCATGACAACAACCCTAGGTCCAACTAGGACGGACAAAGTTATCAAATTGTATGGTTTGAGGCACATACCATCGTGAGTACGGATGGTAGATTTTGTTTTTTTATATTCTTCCCTCTATAATGAATTTAATACTAATGTTTCTTTTGTAATGACATTCACACAACTCATGGGGTCCACCAAGACCCCCATCACAATGTTACCATTGAGGCGAGCGAGAATGTAGAGGGGAGAGGGCTTGTTGTTTAAGGGAAAATATTGTGACGTGAATGTTATGTCTGGTGAATCGAGTGTAGGTAGAGAAGTAGAAATCACCGTGACCATGTTAACATAGGCCTCAGGTTGAGTAACAAAATCAGTGAGATCGATAATCACATTAGCAAAATGTAACAAAAACGGGTTCGTGTATATCTGAAATTCACTATTAGCTTTCGCCACTAATTTGTTAGCATTTTGTTTACTCCCATCAAGATGAATGGTACTGTCCTTAATGTGGTCCTGTATCTCATGATGTAGATGCATACAACATTCAGTATCATGTCCATTAACTCAATGGTACTAACAATAAGTGCTCCCATCATACCAATTAGGGTAAGGCTCCTTAAGAGGCTTAGGACTTGGCAAGGTTACAATCTTATACTTCAACAACTTCTGTAAGATAGAATAATAATATTCTAATAACTTTGCAAAATTTTGGTTACATCTGAGGTCATTTTCATCAACAATGGCTACTACATTCATAATAGCCTTTCCTTTCCCAGAGATTGATACAATGGATTTTCCCTCAGAACGAGAGCGCGAGGGGGATCCTCTGAACTGAACAACCATCTATTGGTACTCTCATAGGGCCGCACACAAATTTTTGAAAGAAGGGTACTTAATAAGAGTGAGCTTCTTTTGTCAAGGTGTTTGTAAGTTCCCTATGAATACCTTCTATACATCAAAATTGGGTAGCTGATACAAGATTTGTGAAAGGACTACTTGATAGTGCACTGTGAAATCAGTGATTTTTTTGTTGTCTCCTTGTTTACATCAAAAAAGATCTGAGAAGGTCATCTTCAGCCTGATGTTATCTTGAAATTGTGTAAGGAATTTATTTACAAGTTGGTCAAATGATAAAATAGAATTATCAGGAAATGAACAATACCATTCCAGTGTTGTGTCCTTGAGTGATCAGGGGAATAGTTTTTCCATTAATGTATCATGGTAGAAGAAATATATGCACAAGGTGTTAAAGGTGGATACATGTATCTGTGGATCCCCTTTACCACTATATATTTCAAACTCAGGGATCTCCATTCATTGAGGGAAGGGAGTGTTCAGAATTGCAACCAACAATGGGCTATGCCGGAAGAAGGGTTGAAAGATAGGCTGGGAATAGGCTTGGGAGAGACTCACCAACTGGCTCTGCATCTTACCCATATTCTGAAGAAGGGTGTTCAGAATAGGGTCATTAGAAGATAGAGGGCTAGAGGGACCTCCTCCAAAACCACCACCAAAGCCACCTCTAGAACTACCACTGATGTGACCTCCACTAGAGCCACTACTAGAGCCATTGCCATCGGTAGGGCCTCCACCAGAACCACCTCCGCTTCTGGAGCCACCACCATGACCTCCATCGGAACCACTTCCACTAGCACAACCTCCATTTCCAAATCCACCGCCACTGCCAAAGCCCCCACCACTCATCTTGCCAAAACCTCTACCACTAGAGGTGACAGGAGGGGTGAAGCTAAAGCCCAAGGGGACCTTGTCTACTTTGATATTTTTAGGTTTTTCACAGACAAAAGGGATGATAATAGAAGGGACCACATCGGCCATGTAGATAGATGTGGGAGGAATCAATACTCCTAATTGTCCTTCATAATCTTCAAAAGTGGCTCCTTGCATAATACTAGGAGTGTTTAAAGGAGCACATGCTTTTGTCAGACTAGTAAGACTAGCCAAGAGTACTAGGCTTGTTCAATCTTTTCCAATCATGTACTTTAATTCACTAGTGACTTGAGCGGTCGTAGCCATCTTCGGGTTCCTTTCCATTTGATTTTATAAGGCACCCAACCCTTTACTAATGGAAGAGACATATTCTGAAGGGATTTGAATATCCTCATACTCATCCACTGACGATGGTGTACGAGATGCAGGAGGAGTGGAGATGTGATCAGTCCCATCAGAGAATCCTACCTCACCCCTTGACAACTACTCCTGCATGACCACACTAATGGAGGGACTAGAGAAACCGGTAGTGACCTTCATCCTTTCCATCGAGAGGTGTTGTACACTTCTCCTAACAATATACCTAGAAGTTGTGGACTGGGTTGTGATGCTCATAAACCTTCACAACACTCAAAAATACCACGGTTGTGGAGTACACAAGAGAGGTCTCAACACCAATGGATGAATAGACTTCGGTTCACATCGATTTCACCAAAAATGCAAGAGAGGGGGACCAACCACATTCAAGGTCCCAGGTCATAGAGAGCCAAGAGCGGAAGGATGCCCTAACTTACCTTAGCTTAATGGGGTGTTAGGAAATGTAGGACAAGAATGATGAGGACTATAAGGTCCTTCAATCACTCTATAGATCCAAAATATAGAATGGGGCTAGGTGAATAGGTTTTTAGTTTCAAAACTGCACCTTAGGAAGATCTCTACCCAAGGACGAAAGCGTAGTCCCCGGACAACAGTGTGGCACACTCGCGTCTCTCAAGTATGCTGGCGTCCATATGACCATACAACTAAAGAGACAATGTTAAACTCTGGAAAACAAGATAACAACTCAAATAGCTACTACTAAAGGGCCAAAACAATGCTATGAAGTAAACGAGATATTCTCTAATATGATAAAGTAAAAATGTAAGAGTTAGGGTGGCAAGAATGATCTCACAAAGGAATTCGTTCACCAGCTAGCTCCCAGAAACACGTTCACCTACACACAAAGAAGAGGAAAATTGTTGGGTGACTGTATAGGGGCCTACCTTAGTCAGACCCTCGTTTAGGTGTTTCCACCTCCATAGATAGGCAAGAAAGCGAGTGTGATAAAGAAAGTAATGTAATAAAGAACACTAAAACACTACAAAATAGTAAATGTGCTTACTCAACCAAGTAATAGAGGAGAGGAATAGGAAGCTTACCACCTCCACCAAGAGCACTCAAGGCTAATGGAGGAGAGAATGAGAGTACTCGAGCCTTTGCTGCAATGGTGTTGTCCCACACTTTCTCTATTGAAGTGATGGAGTGAAGTAATTGCTGCTATGGAGTGTAAAAGTGCTACTAGAATGCTCAAAGATTGCTTGAAGGGATGCAAAAGAAGTTGTGAAGCATGTAGAAGGAGGGAATTTGAAGGAGAGATGAAGAAAATGACCATATTCAGGTTGGTCGGATGAAGAGGGCATTACAAGTCGATTGCTAATGAGAAGTGTAATGCCTTTTCAATCTCCAGTTGCAAGAACCTGCCAGGGATGTAAGCATGCTACATAGATGTCTACGCATCGTGCGGACATCCCTGATAGAAATTTCCCCACCGATGCTCAAAATAGGCACCAAGTGGAATGAAGGCAACATGCTTATGTGTAATTAAGCCTCCAAATTTGGTTTTCTAAAGTGGAGAAAGGAAAAAAGGGGAATTTGCATAAGAGGTGAAAAATCACTCCTATACAAAGGGAAAAAAATGGTGAGGATTAACTCACTATATAAAAAAAAATTTGATTACAAGAGGCTCACTACCTAGGGCTCACTACCTAGAGGAATCACTATCCAAAAAGAGAAAGGTTCACTGCCAAGGATTCACTACCCAGGAAGATCACTTCTTCTAGATTACAAAGAAATAGTTACAAAGAGGTTCACTACCTTACAGAAAATAGAGAAACCACCACAATGTATCTTTACCATCCACAAACTTCGTCTCACTACCTCAAGCAACTTCTAGCACACTAAATTGTAGAAACCTTCTACTCATTACTCCCAGTAGTCTTTGGAATTCTTACTCACACTCAAATCTCGACACATGATCACACTTACATCATTCCATATCACACACATCTCCAAATATTTGAACTTGCATTATATATCTTTCATGACCTCAAAAAACCTTCTTTAGGTTGTCTCTAATGAAATGTATGTACCTCAATTATGCAACCAACAAATAGTTCAACACCAAACACCTTCATGGTGGAAAGAAGTGAAGGTAGACCACATCAATGGTTAACCAGGACCCAAATCTATACTAGCATGCTACACCAAGATTCCACAAACCACAAGGCACATTTGCAAACAATGCTAACACACTAGGTTGGCCAAACCAACATTAACACTATAAATAAATCAAATTCACACTTCACCAAGGATAAAAACATCCTACAGACCATGTAGAAACATTACACAACATCCTAAAATATTCCAACATCAACAAAATATCCAAAACATTCGCACAAACATATGAAACTAAGAATAATATCATCCTATGCAACTAGTCAACCTACCATAGAGATATAGCTCATGAACTAAGCCTAAAAAATAACCAAACACTAGACAAACTGATGCAGGAGCATCAATTGGTGTAGAGGCAATCTTGCATCACCCAAAAAAAAAATTCCTTATTTTCTCTAGTTTTTTCGAGTCCCTTGATGGCACTTAAGGGGTGCAAGACAATCAAAAGTAAAAAAAGGTGAAAAATAGTCACTTACTATTTTTAGTAAGTTGGCCTAAACAGGCTCGTATGGACCTAAAAATTTACCCCAAGGAGTGGAACTAAAAAATACTTCTGATAGCGAAAGAATCATCTCAATACCATGTACAGTTTGGGAGATATTAAATTTTTTGTCTCGAGAAATTTCTCCAATGCAACTTCAAATTCAAATTTGAAAACCTTACAAGCCCTGGAATAGCTTGAAAAGTGGATGAAACAATCTTTGATGTTTCAACATTGTAGATCTCTTTGAGAGCTTTCCAACAATATATTATAATAGAAAATTAGATGCTTGGATCAAAAGTTATGGCCTTGCAAAGCTACCCCACTAAAAAGTGAATTTCATTCAAATATCTTTCTAGGAAAGAAATCAAACGATGGGAATTTTGGCAACAAAAAAAAGGGAAAGTTACACTTTCTAGAACATTCTAGGATGATTATTAGGTAAAATAAAAGGGTTAAGTGGAGGTTGTAGTAGGTGGATCCATTAGTGCAGATCTTCAAATAATAGATTTTATTTTCAGAGTTGATTTGGATGTAATGAATGAAGTCCATGATGCAGTAGCCCTATAATTTTTGAATCTGTAATTCATTTTAAAAAAATAATTGAAAGTGGGTTGTTTTCTATCTTGCATTTTTTGTGTTGTTATTTGTTATTGTGTTTTATGTGGGGTTTGGGGTAGTGTAGCCCTCATCAAGTGGTATCAAAGAAAGTTTTCCCAAGTGTGTAAACAGATCACCAAACATGAGGTAGTTTGCACTAGGACTTGTGGTTATGGGTTTTTGAGAAAAGTGATTAGAATGCCTCCACGAAGAAACTATGGTGGTGGAAGAAATGTTATTGTACTATAAGAGGGTTTTAGAGCCCTATAGAGACAAGTTCAAGCACTGCAAGAGGATTCACGTCAAGGGTTTGAGCAAAGAAGAGGAGATGAAAGTGAAGATGAAACTAAAAATGAGGAACAGTTCAAAGAAGAACGAGATGTAGTAGATCCAGAGCAAAGGCCATCTCTAAGATTGGGAAAAGGCCAAAGATCATTGTTTCTAAGTTTTTCTAGAAATCTTAACCCAAAAGACTTAATTGATTGGATCAACAATACAGAGGAGTACTTTGAGTATGAGGAGGTGGAAGATCCTGAGAGGGTCAAATTTGCAAAGACCAAGCTAAAGGGTCATGCAAATATTTTTTGGAAAGAGGTACAACTAGAAATAAATCGAAGAGGAAAAGAGAAAATAACCAGATGGGATCGGATGGTGGAAAAATTAAAAATACATTTCATTCTTGTAGACTATGAGCTAGATTTGTTGAAGAAAATGCAAGGGTTGAAACAAGCAGGAAAAATTTTCAAGGAGTATACAGAAGAATTCTACCATGTCCTAATCAGAATAGGCCATTTTGAGGCCAACAAGGAAAAAATTTCTCACTACATAAATGGGTTGAAGTGGAGTATTCAATAAGAGATGGGCCTAGTAAGAATGTATACCATTGAAGATGCATATCAGTTTTCTTTGAAGGTAGAATAATAGTTGAATAGAAGGTTTGAAAGCAAGCAAAGATGTGGGAGTCGTGGTGGAAAGACTAGTGGATGATCATATGGAGGTCAAAATGAAGATCAAAAGAAGGGTGACGGATCTAGTAGTAGCCAAAACCAGAAAGGATATGACACCTACCATCCTCATGATCAAAATAATGGAGACCAAAGAGGAAGAGGAAGATCTAGACGAGGACCAAAAGGAAGAGGTTTTCGTGGAACTTGTTTTCAATGCGAAGAAGAAGGACATAGAGAATATGAGTGTCTTGAGCATCAAGGAGGGATAAATAGAAGACTTGAAGGTAATTCCCTTGCTGTCCATGTGGATGAAGATGCTTAGTCTTCACATTCTGAAGATACTGAAAGAGGAGAGGCCCTTATTGTTAGAAGAGCCTTTTTGAATGAGAAGGAACTAGATCAAAGAAATAAATTGTTTCGCACCCGATGCAAGTGTGAAGGTAAAGTTTGTAATGTTATCATTGATTATATGTTTTAAAAGAAATGGTCAATAATTTGTAGTTGGAGAGGAGAAATCATCCAAAACCATACTGGATAGCATGGTTGCAAAAGGACCATAGGGCATTGGTCAATGAGCAATGTTTGGTAAAGTTTAATATTGGTAACTATAAGGATGAGGTTTTGTGTGATATTATAACTATGGATGCTTGTCACATGTCGTTAGGCAGACAATGGAAGTTTGATTAGCAAGTGGTGCATGATGGAAATGCTAACACCTATTCCTTGACAAAGGATGGCATTCATCATAAGTTGAAACCCCTGAGGGAGACATAAGAAAAGGTATGCAATAATGCAAGAATTTATTTGGTTGATGGAAGAAAGTTCCTAGAAGTTATGAGGCATGAGTATATGTGTTTTGCATTGATCCCTAGAGTTGATAAAGAAGATACTAATGAGGTACTTGTAGAGGTTTTAGATTTGTTGAATGAGTTTCAAGCTATTGTTTATGATAATGTACCTGAAGGTTTTCCTCTAGTAAGAAAGCTTAGTCATCAGATAGACTTGATTCCTAGAGCCATTTTTCTGAATAAGGCAGCTCATTCTATGACTCCAATAGAGAGTGAATAATTGAAAAGACAAGTGCAAGAGCTATTGTGGAAGGGATTGATCAAAGAAATTATGAGTCCATGTGTAGTACCTGTAGTACTAGCACCAAAGAAGGATGGGGAATGGTAGATGTGTACATATTCTAGAGCCATCAACAAGATAACCATCAAGTATAGATTTAGCTTGATGAGAATGGATGACATTATGGATTGTTTGAGTGGAGTTGAGTACTTCACAAAGATAGATTTCAAGAGAAGATATCACTAGATCTGGATTAGAGGAGATGAATGGAAGATAGTATTCAAAACAAAGGAGGGCTTGTATGAGTGGTTAGAAATACCTTTTGGGCTAACTAATACACCAAGCACATTTATGCCCCTTATGAATGAGGTATTGAAATAATTTTTAGAAAAAATTGTTATTGTTTATTTAGATGATGTTTTAATTTTTAGTAAGACATTGGAGGAGCACCTGATGCATATCCAAAGAGTTTTTGAGAAGCTAAGGGAGGAGAAGTTGTTGATTAATTTGAAGAAATGTAGTTTTGTGGAGAGAGAGTTGGTGTATCTAGGATTTTTTGTCTTAACACAGGGTCTTAAAATGGATCCAAAGAAGGTGAGATCTATCATTGAATGGCCCAACTCGAGGATTGTTACAAAGGTAAGGTTATTTTATGGTCTAGAAAGTTTTTATAGAAAGTTTATTAAGAATTTAAGTAGTATTTGTGCACCTCTAACTGAAGCAATGAGAGGGGATAAAAAGGATTTTAAATGGACTATAGGAGCAACAAAGAGTTTTGATATGTTGAAGAAGAAAGTCAGAAAACAACCTATTTTAGCACTTCTAGATTTTAATAAGGTCTTTCAGGTAGATTGTGATGCTAGTGGCACTGCCATAGGAGTTATTTTGAGTCAAGAAGGTAAGCTTGTTGCCTATTTTAGTGAAGAATTTGAATGATGCTAAGAAGAAATATTTTGTCTATGATCAAGATTTTTATGCTATAGTTCAGGCTTTGAAGAAATAGAGACATTATTTGTTTCCAAAATAATTTTTTATATATAATGATCACTAGGCTTTGTAGTATCTCAATAGCTAAGAAAAGTTAAATCAAAGGCACTTAAAATGGGTTGAGCTTTTGCAGAGCTATACTTTTGTTTTGAAGCATAGGAGTGGAAGTTCAAAGAGTTGCAGGTGCCTTGAGTAGAAGGAAAAATTTATTGATAGAGATGAATATAGATGTTGGGTTCAATGAACTCAAGATTTTGTATCATGAAGATCCAAACTTTGTAGAAGATTGAAGGTTTATTTGGAACATATTACATTGGATAGGACAAGATGGGATGTTGTTTAGAGTAATCCAATTGTGCATTCCAAGGAATTCTATGAGATAGAATCTAATCAATGAGAAGCATAGTGGAGGATTCGATGGACATTTTGGTTGAGATAAGACCATTTCTCTAGTTAGTAAGAATTATTATTGGCCAAAATTACAACAAGATGTGAAGAAGTTTGTAAAAATTGTAGATTATGTCAAATGGTGAAAGGAACAAGTCAAAATACCAGATTGTATCAGCCATTACTTGTACCTAAGAGGCCATGGGAGGATATTAGCGTGTATTTTATTCTTGGCTTGCTAAAGACATGGAGAGGGCATGATTCCATATTTGTGGTGGTGGATAGATTTTTAAAGATTATACATTTCATTTTGTGTCATAAGACCAATGATTCTATTCATATTGTAGAGTTCTTTTTTAGAGAGGTGGTGATACTATATGGTCTACCGAAGAGTATAGTTTTAGATAGAGATACCAAATTTGTTGGTTATTTTTGGAGGAAATTATGGAAGAAGTTGAAGATAGATTTGAAGTTCAATTCTATGCACCATCTATAGACTAATGGAAAAATAGAGGTGGTGAATAGGAGTTTGGGTAATCTACTAATATGCTTAGTAGGATATAAGCCCAAGGGATGGGATTTGATTATACCATAGGCATGATTTTCTTACAAAAATTTTGTCAATAGGAGTAGTGGTAAATCACCATTCCAAATTGTGTATGGAAGTAGTCCAAGAATTTCTTTTGAATTGAGAAAGATGGATAAGGGAGAGAAGAGTAGTGTTGAGGCTAAATATTTTTCTGAGCACCTAAAGAATTTGCATGAAGAGGTGAAGAAACATATCAATAAGATGAACTCACAATATAAGGCTAAGGAAGATTAGAAAAGGAGGTATAAGGAGTTCTAGGTAGGAGATGAAGTCATGGTTCATTTGTGAAAGGAGAGGTTTCCAATTGTTACATACAACAAGTTAAAGATGAAGTTTGGCCCATGCAAGATCTTGAAGAAGCATGAGTCAAGAAATGCATATGAGGTAGAGTTGTTTGATGAAATTCATATTTCACATGTGTTTAAAATTTTAGATTTAATAGAATATCATGAAGGAGGAATTGATGAAGAAATAATCGAAGCACAATGGAATATTTCAACACCTACTTTAGAAAATGAGGAGATAGAAGAAATTTTGGATAGTCGTGTGGGTAGAAGCACATGAAACAGGAAATATGAAGAGTACTTGGTGAAATGGAGAGGAAGGCATGTTGAAGATTCATCTTGGTTGTTTGAGGCTGAGGTTAACTATCTTGGTTTCCCTCTAACTCTTGAGAAGTGATAGGGTCACTTTTCAAATTACCTTGGGTGTCTAATGTAGGGCATCTAGTGGTGTAGGGGAAATATTGCATCACCCAAAAAAGTTTTTTTTCCTTATTTTCTTTAGTTTTTTTGAGTCCCATGATGGCACTTAAGGGGTGTAAGATATTGAGAAGTTAGAAAAGGTGAAAAAAAGTCACTATTTTTAGTAAGTCAACCTAAATGGGCTCATATGGACCTAAAAATTAACCCCAAGGAGTGGATTTGAAAAAAATTTTGACAGCGGAAGAATCATCTCAATGCCCTATATAGTTTGGAAGATAGTAAAGTTTCTATCCTAAGAAATTTCTCCAATACAACTTCAAATTCCAATTTGAAAACTTTAGAAGTCCCAAAACAACTCAAAAATTGGACGAAACAATCTATGATAGTTTTTACATTGTAGATTTCTTCAAAAAATTTCTAATGATGTATTATAATAGAAAATCAGACACCTAGATCAAAAGTTATGGCCCCACAAAGCTGCCCCACTAAAAAGTGAATTTCATTCAAATATCGTCTTAGGAAGGAAATCAAATGGATAGAATTTTGGTGCCAACGCAAAAGGAAAAGTTACACTTTCTAGAACATTCTATGGTAGTTATTGGGTAAAATAAAAGGGTTAATTGGAGGTTGTAGAAGATAGCTCCATTAGTGCAGATTTTGGCTCCAAATAATAGATTTTATTTTCAAAGTTGATTTGGATGTAATGAATCAAGCCCATGAGGTTGTAGGCCTATAATTTTTGAATCTGTAATTTCATTTTCGGAAAGTAATTGAAAGTGGGTTGTTTTCTATCTTGCATTTTATGTGTTATTATTTTTTATTGTGTTTTGCATGGGGTTTGGGGCAATGTAGCCCTCATCACAAACCAAGGGAAGGTAGATATAGGCAATATTATAAAATTCCCAAAGCTACACAAGAAAATTCATCATGGAGAAATGCAGAGCATTTCCATTTCTCCTAGATACCCCTCTTCACAAGCCATAGACAATCCAAAACATTGTCAAACATATCTTCTATTTCCACACAATCTAGAATCTAAAACTCTAGATATAACACCTTCAAAGACCTCTGATAATCACTTTAAAACCATAAAAGAACATCTTCAAGAATTAAGAAATACGAAGAAAAATATAGACCACTTCCCAGTCACCTTGTACAATCTTTATGATTTTTTTCTCAAAAGCACTTGTAAACCAAGTAACCATGTTGCATTTGCAACACCTACTCAACGTCATACACACCTTCTCAACATATCCATACAAAAGGTTGACATCAATGACAACACTGATGACAATATAGTGCAACACTTGGATTTTTGTAAACAAAGAGTATATGTTCTAAGTCTATATTAGTCTAGTTTAAGCTTTCCAAGGAAGAATTTTAAACATAATTTTTAATTTTGTATAACAATATGAGTTCTCTATATGAGCATATTGTGATAATTTCACAATTAATTATCTCCTAAATTGTATACTTCATTTTAATTATGAATACAAATTAATCAAGGATCATTTTTGTTCATCATTGTAAATTTTTCAAATATAAATATTTCTTCTATAGCTTCTATTTAAGTAATAGATTAATTTTTTTTATTAGAAATCTTAGGGTTTTTGAATGTATACATGTATTGTTAAGAAGAGTTGATTATAAATTCTAAAAATTATGGAAAATGTGTCTCAACCTTGCAATTACAAAAGGTTTACTATTGATAGGGAGCACAGGGGGCTGTAGGGGTACCCTTGTATAGGATCTAGGAGGCTCATCCCCTAGCAAGGGATCTGAGGGCCACACACCTCGATGGCGGTTTAGGGGAAACACCCCCAAAAGCCATATTTTATGTATGCTTTATTATTGTAAATCTAGACCATTCATCATTAGGTCTCAAATCTAGCACTAGATGTTTTGTTGGCTTTCCTTGCCCTAGAAGGAAACCTTATTTTATGAGGGCATTGTATTAAAATTGTGTAATTTGATGTATTCTAAGAGTCTAATAGTGGTCATGCTGCCTCTAGATCTATGGTTGGTGATACTCCTATAAGAAGCTTGCTCTAACTCTAGGATAAGGCATTGCTTGATTTTCCTCCTCTACTGTGACATCACCCTCCTCTTATTCATTAGGAACAAGCGGATAATCAACCAAAGATGGTTTATTAGGCCTTATTTTATTATATGGTTGCTCTTTTGGAGAATATTTTGTAGTAGGTGTGTGTGGAGGAGATGGTGGAACTATAGATGGTTGGTCTTGAGAAGCTATTTTTCTTCAGGGATAGTTCTTTTATTACTAATCCCTTCCCTCTTTAAAAAAATCATATATAGAGGGATCCATCTTAGGTAGACAAGTTGGCCTTTCCTATATCATTGGGGCTTTCCCAATTAGTTTTCAATGTTCTTGAAAATCATTTGAATCCTACTAATAAGATCTTTGATTTCAATATAGGTCCCTAGATAATTTTCCATTTTCTTTCCCTTTATTTCCTCAACTTTTTTAAAGGCTACCCATTTTACTCTTCTATTATTTACCTCTTGATCATCAATGAAATTCTTGAGGGCATTACCAAAGAGGATCTAATATGAAAATTTTGATATTTTTATGCTTAATCTCACATGATTTATAAATCCCTTAGGATCAAATGGTCTTGTGATATCTTGATCCATCCTAAAGGCCTACACCATTGGATACATTTGTTTTAAGCCCTCCCTTGTGACTGTGAAGTATAAGAATAATGTGGAGAAAAAATAATGAATCCTTATTTTGTCCCTTAAAGTGGGCCTTTCTAGCTTCACTTATCTTCCAAATCATCTCCAAATATGCCTACTTAAGGGCCACATACTTTGAAAAGACATGGGGTCCCATAGGGAATCCATACACCCTTATTATTGTATAATTTGCATGGAGATACCAACCTCCCCATTTGTGTTGCACACCCAATTTTAGCACTTTGTCTTTGGGTCTTAGGAAGTCCAAAATTTCCTTCTACAATCTATCTTCCTTGACTCCCATGCGTGTTAGCACTCTTTTAACAAGGTGATTTTCAAATATCAGAAAATTTAATACATCACAATGCATGTCCCATAAATGGGTCTAGCATTGGATAGTAAGAGAATTACCCTTGTCATCTTCCATATGGAATTGTAGGGATTTGTCTCACTTTGTCCTACCATCATACAAGAATATGTGGAAAAGTAATGAATACCAGCTGAAGTTCACCACCTTGCTACTTTTCTAAATATCTCCACTAATTTCTAGTGGATTCCATTTGAAATGTATGTGGAAAAATAAAATTCATTATTGACTAAGGGATTATGTATGTCTATTACCATATATATAAATGGCACAGGGAGTTTGGTCTTGGCATCTACAAATAGAACTTGGAAAAGTGTATGGTAACTCTTTATAAAGTAGTCCTCAAATGTGTCTAGGTTGAAGGGCTCTACCTCACTTGCAGGAATCTTGAAAGACCTTTTATCATACCCATTTAGCCTATTTTTGGGAGTCAAAATACCTTGTGTAGTGTAGTAAAATGCATAACCTTGCATTTTCACACTTGTTTGGGCCTTCCTTGTCCTATTTATCCTCATTTATGTCTTAATTGGTCCTATTTTGCATCCACAAGCCTAATAAACAATATATTTTTATGGAAAATCCTGACAAACATCAAAAGATAAATGATCATTTAATGATTTTGTCTATGTGTCCCTAATTTGTGGAGTGGGACTAAAACACCACCTAGGGTGTCTTTGTGCTCCATGGGTCTTGAGACCTTGATTTTGAATATACCTGAAAAGGTCCCTTTTTAGAGTCTTTTACCTGAGATTTGAGCCTTGGGACTAAGATGCCACCAAGGGTGTTTTTGTCCTTGGCTTATTTTTGGGACTTAATTTCAAATTATGGTGGGATTTAGCCTCCTTTATTTAATGATTTCATATGTCAGCTTGGTGTGGTGTAATTTCAGGATATTAAGCATAGATAAGTATAAATACAAGGTTCCTCCACTCATTTTTCATAACAAGCATTCAAGTTTTCATTCCTAAGGAAAGTTTATGCATTCAAGAGAAATTCATCAAGAATTTGGAGCCATTATCAATATTCAAGCATCATGTAAATTTTTTAGTGCATCCATTCATGTTGTTGAGCCAAGATTGTGGATGCAACATTGAAGATCTACTTGCAACCATTGTTCACATCGTATCCAAGGATCCAAGATCTATATTCTTCATGGCCACTACATGGTAGATTGTAAATTTACTTCACAAGACATCATACAAGGTGATATCATTTACATATTTCATGTACTTTCATGATTCATTTCATCATTTGGTTTAATTACCAACAAAAGGATTTGACCAAGGCAAAACCCAATTCAGTAACAATCAACAAGTTTTCCCTCTCTTGTGTGTTTGTATTTGTGGATCTACGTTGAAGACTTGAAGATCATTTGGAGTGCAAGATTGAAAACTTGCAAAAGTTGCATTGCCAAAGTTGTCATTTTCATAGAAACTCACCTACAAGCCAAATCTGGAAGATTCAGATCTTGAGATCGAAAAGGAAGCAAGTGCAAACCTTGGAGCTCAAGACCACATGATTCAGAGTTTTCAGAAATTTAGAATGAGACTAATATGCAACCTTGGGCATCTTATTCCTCCCAATCATATTTAACAGAGATTCTTTCAAATATAGTTTCGGCATCCGAAGACTCCACATCTGCCCTAAAAAATAACAGGACTAATACGCCACCTTAGGCATCTTAGTCCACAACATATTTTGGTAACTTCTTTACATTTCTAGAATCATCATTACATTTCCGAACTTCCTAGGTACGCATACCCTAACTTGGTGTAGCTTAATTTCATCATTTGCACTCATTATTTATCTTGTATTGCTATATTTTGTAGGTTGAATGGTTATTTGTCTTTTCCAAACATTTGCTTGGTGGTGAACCCCTTAAAGCTAAAAGAACCCCCTCCTAGGTCCTCCTCATTGAGAATTGGCTCACCTTGTGAGGTTGTTAGTCAATCCAATTAAGACTCCTAGGAAATTATTGAATGATAATAGGATAATAGTGGTGTTCTATAACCTAGGTTATAAAGCACCCATTTTCCTATTGTTCATTTTGGTGAACCCAACTTGTGAGCATCATTTCATTTCTGATTTTGGAGTCCATTAAGTTCCATTAAGTCTTTACATTGCATTTTAAGCTTGCATAAATTACTTTTCAAAAATGTTAGCTTCGGTTTTCTACAAGTTTGCAAAGAAAAAGCTAGTCAATAATCATGTTAGTCATTCATTCAATGCTTTCCCTAGTTATGAGAGTCTCTTAGTGCAAGAGAGTGAAAATGTCAACGTTTTCCTTAAACTTACATCCCAAAATGAGACCTTAGAGAAAAAGGATAAAGTCATGAACAATGATAACAATCAAATAGAGCCTTCTCCTAATATCCCTACTATTGATGAATAAGAAAATTCAACCATTGATAACTCCCTTACATGCAATGAAGTCATTTTAGAAGAACCAATCCTTGAATGTCAAAAGTATTTGGTTTATAGTTCTCCTAAAAACTCTCCTCCTAGGGAGACTATCACGGTGGAAGAAAATGAGAAAATTGACAATAGTAATTCCTTAGATGAAGATGATGAAGTAACCTTAGACTCCTCTTCACTAAGATATCATGAAATTAACGATAATTCTTCTGAGGTTATGCACATTAGATATCATTTGGAGTACTCTCTTGAGCCTAAACTTATCATTTATCCACCCTCACACAAACCACAAGTTCAAAAAAAACCTGTCCTTATCCTTGAACCACCTAAAAACAATGTTTCACAACAATTGAGTTACAATAACATTTCTCATACATATAACACTAGGAACAATCTGCAACCATTACAAACACCTTCAACATCCCTCCCATTGCCTAGTGCCCCTCGTTTTCCTTCGAATAGTGGAAAGGAGTGTGATCTTTTCGAAAAACTTAAAAATACTCCTACAAAGATATCCCTATGGGACCTAATCTAGAATTCACCTAATTATAACACCATGCTTCAAATAGCCTTGCAACAAGTTCCTATCCCTTCTAATGCGCAACCAAATAACATAGCATCCATGATTCAAGGAATGAATGTGGATATTGTTTTCTAGCAAAGTGAGCTCCCTGCTTTGGAAGTATAAAAACAATATGATGCTTTCATGATCATAGCTCAATAAAATACCACAAGGATAAAGTGAACCCTTGCTGACAATGGCTCAACCTTAAATGTATCTAGTGCAAACCTTTTGGATAAACTTGGTGTTGATAAATCAAAAATTCAACCTGACTCTTTATCTATTAAGATATTTGATAATGTGGGAAAGAAAACGCCTAGAGTGATAACTTTACCTATTACACATGGAAAGGCTACCTTACAAACCCCTATTCATGTTATGCCTCAAGATATTTCATATAATCTTCTTTTGGGAAGGTCGTGGATTCATGAGATGCATGTGGTGCCTTCTAGACTTCATCAGAAAATGAAGTATGTCTACAACAACAAAGTGTACACATTGGACACTGATAATGAGCCTTACAGTGTCTTACAACTTGAGAAAAACAAAGACAACCCCTTGAAAAATTTAACACCAACTACACAAGTGGAACCCATGCAATATAAAGACAAAGAAAAACACATTGAAGAAGTTAGAAAGCTATTAGAAGATGATTTGGGTTCCTTAAATTTCGAACATACATTCATGGGAGAATACAATATCATGAACAAATATTCAGACAATGGAAAATAAAAAGCGGTAATGTTAACACAAAATTTGGATGACCCTTTGAAAGCATCCACCTCAACCACTTTAGAAAAAAAGACAACAAACTTTGATGAACTTAATCATGAGGAACCATTGAATCCAAAAGAAATTAAAATGATTTATGGAAAAGGTTACAAACTTATGAAACAACTTGGTTACAGTGGAAAAGGATTTGGTGCTAGAGAACAAGGCATCTTTGTCCCCATAGAGCCACACATGCAAGAAAAGACTAGTGGTCTTGGTTATTATCCCTCACAAGAAACGAAAAATCCTTCACTTAATATCAAAACTATCACAAAACATCCTTCTAAACCGACTTTAATAGTAGTGCACCATGAGCTAACAGAAACTAGTGGTCTTTATCCTTTGCAAGAAATGAAACAAACAAATAAATCTTTGCTTAATGTCAATGTCATCATGTAAAACACTAATAATTTGAATTTGTTGGATCTTACACCCTCCTGTAAAGGAGAGAATAAAATCTCACAATCTAAAGAGTCTTGTGTACATATGACATCTTGTACTAAGCAAGAGATATATTTGTTGCAAAATAAAGCAACGTCCTCAACTTTTGACCAAGAGAGTATCTTGACGAGACTCCTCCAAGATCATTTGATTTCTCTCCCTCCAAGAATGCAAAAGACATTTTATTACAAGAATTCATTTTTTGCATATCATAGAGTACATGGTCATTCTACTAATGAATGTAAGGCTTTGAAAAACAAAATTCAACATCTTAAGGACTGTGGTGCTCTCCCTTGGGTTGAAGCACCTAATTCCTCTAATTGATATTCATTTTTACACAAGCATGGTTTTCATCAATCATTTGGGCTCATCCTTGTCCTACACTAAGTGGGGGAAAGGGGTTAGGTATCCTTATCCTCGTATGTCACTTGTCTCTTTTAGCTAGTTGACTGCCTTCCATGTTTATGTAAGAGCAAGCTTGGGATGTGGACAACATTCCTTAAGTTAGCTTGCATGCGACATACTAAGTTATGCATTTTGGGGGAAACCCCTTCCCTTCTCATGACATATCTTATTGGAAACATATGACTTGGCATAAGGATTTTTGAGTAAGCTCTCATATCTTCTACTACTTTAAAGTAATTTCTCACAACATGGTTTTTAGAAATTTCTCTAAATTGGGGGCATACATTGGCATTATTTTGGCATGATTTCATTTGTATTTTTTTTCACGTTCATTGTGCTATTTTCTTTCTTCTTGTGATGCATCCTTTTCTTGGTGGCATCATTGGACTTGATTTCCTCCAAGAGCATGATATTTATTTGCACTTGTCCTCTCTTGGAAACATTAGGCATAATGTTCCCTAAGAAGAGACCTTGCACAAACTAAGAAAAATCCCTTCAAACAACTCTCTCTTTCTTGTTATGTTGCATTTTCTTTTGTACCTTATTAAATTCATGGAGGCATGGCTTTGATATGGTCCCCTGGGGCTCACCTAGTGAACACCTTGCTTCAGTAGCCCTTGTGAGAATGCATTTTGTTTTTGTCCTTATCATAGTCATGGGGGTATGAATTTGATATGGACCTCTTGGGGCTCACCTAGTGGACAACTAGCTCCCATTGTCCCTTGTGAGCATGTGTTTTGTTTGCACAATGGACAACATGTTCCACTTGTATACTTTCTTTTTGGAAAAATAGCCTAGACCCGGTCCATCGCATTGGACAACCAGTTGAAGCTTGATCTGTTGCATTTTTCTAATTTTCCTTGTTCTTTTCCCTTTTTTTTCCTATCTTTGATGGTGTATGTTTGAGATCTGATTATGGCTTCATATATCATCTGCATGTGTGTTCCTTTGTGCTTATGGTTTTTTTCCATAGGATCTCAATCTTGGGGGCTTGATCATCCCTCTTGATTATTTTCATCCTATCTTACTAGAATTCGTACATTCTGACCCCTCTTGATTGCATGGTTGGATACTTTAGTGTGAGTTTGAAGCAAGTTCATCCTCTCACTAAAGCGGGGGCTAAAAGTAGTGTAGTAAAATGCATACCCTTGCATTTTCACACTTGTTTGGGCCTGCCTTGCTTTATTTATCCCCATTTATGTCTTAATTGGTCCCATTTTGCATCCACAAGCCTAATAAATTATATATTTTTATGGAAAATACCGACAAACATCAAAAGATAAATGATCATTTAATGATTCTATCTTTGTGTCCCTAATTTGTGGAGTGGTACTAAAACGCCACCTAGGGCATCTTTGTCCTCCATGGGTCTTGGGACCTTGATTTTGAATATACCTGAAAAGGTACCTTTTTAGAGTTTGTACCCCAAGATTTAAGCCTTGGGACTAAGATTCCACATAGGGATTTTTGTCCTCCTTGGCTTATTTTCAGGACTTAATTTCAAATTCTGGTAGGATTTAGCCTCCTTTACTTAATTATTTTATATGTCAGCTTGGTGTGGTGTAATTTTGGGATATTAAGCATAGATAAGTATAAATAAAAGGTTCCTCCACTCATTTTTCATAAAAAGCATTCAAGTATTCATTCCTAAGGAAATTCTATGCATTCAAGAGCAATTCATCAAGCATCATGTCAAGGGTTTAGTGCATCCATTCATGTTGTTGAGCCAGGATTGTGGATGTAGCATTAAAGATCTACTTGCAACCATTGTTCACATCATATCTAAGGATCTAAGATCTACATTCTTCATGGCCACTACATGGTAGATTATAGATTTACTTCACAAGACATCAAACAAAGGTGATATCATTTACATATTTCATGTTTCATGATTTATTTCATTCATTTCATCATTTGGTTTAATTAGCAACAAAGGGGTTTGACCAAGGAAAACCCCCATTCACTAACAATCAACAAGTTTTCCCTCTCTTGTGTGTTTGTATTTGTAGATTGAGGTTAAAGACTTGAAGATCATTTGGAGTGAAATATTGAAAAGTTGCAAAATTTGCATTGTCAAAGTTTCCATCTTTACGAAAACTCACCTACAGGCTAGATTTGGAAGATTTAGAACCTGAGATCAGAAAGGAAGCAAGTACAAACCTTGGAGCTCAAGACCACATTCAGAGTTTTTAGAAATTTAGAACATGACTAATATGCCACCTTAGGTGCCTTAGTCCTCCCAAGCATATTTTATAGAGATTATTTCAGATCTGGTTCTGACATCCGAAGACTCTGCATCTTCCCTGAAAAAATAGTTATGGGACTAATACACCACCTTGGGCGTCTTAGTCCTCCACATCATATTTTGATAGCTTTTTTACATTTCTAGAATCCTCATTACATTTCCAAACTTCCCATGTACACATACCCTAACTTGGTGTAGCTTAATTTCATCATTTTCACTCATTATTTAGCTTGTATTTCTAGATTTTGTAGGTTGAATGTTTAATTGTCTTTTACAACCATTTGCTTGGTGGTGAACCCCTTAAAGCTAAAAGAGACTCCTCCTAGGTCCTCCTCATTGAGAATTGATCACCTTGTGATGTTGTTAATCAATCCAGTTATGACTCCTAGGAAATTATTGAACGATAATAGGAGAATAGTGGTGTTCTATGACCTAGGTTATAAAGCACCCATTTTCCTATTGTTCACATTGTATCCTTTTTATCTTGTTAGTACTTCTGTTTGAAAAGTTCAAAGTTTATGACCTTGTTGGTTATTAATTTCAAGCCAAAAAAATTAGAAATGGAGGTCTTATCAATTGCCACAAGTTCTCCCCCTTTTGCTTCATGGATAACCTTATAATTCTCATCATAATTATTTGAAATATGTATAAAAAGCCCCACATCCATGAACGCATTTGGGACAATAAAATTTCAAAGGTCATAGGTCCAAACATTGGAGATTAGAACCTTAGATGCCCTCTTACTGTACTAGCTCAAATAAATTATTGAATTTATTAACAGGCGAACATAGAAGACAACTTATTTTTTCAATATCTAGAAACCCTGGCTCATCATGAAAGCTTTAGAATTATGAACATTTTCTCTTCAAGAATCTATAGATGCAAAATGATTTTATTGCTTGGTCAGATTGCAACATTTATAAAACAAATCTTTATAAATATTAGGTAGAAATCAGTCACTTCCAACATTAATCTTTGTTCACATGAACCTAACACATCTATCTATCCATTTTTCAAGTTTGAATGCGAGTCATTGATTTTTTTTTTATAGGAAAAAAATCTAATGATCCAAGTTGATTTGATTAGTTTAAAAATAATTCATGTGCTTTAAAAAAAATGGACAATAAAAGAATTCCATGTCAAATCACTTTACACATCATCTAAGAGGGACCACGAAGAAAATTTATTTTGAAAAGAAACTAACATCATCAAATAATCCATGTAGTGGCTTTCTACAATTCTACAACTATAATATGGACCCACTTTGAAGAACTCATGCACTCATGAAATCTATGCCATGTGTCACCATTTTTCTATTTATAAATTAGGCCTTTGTTGAAAAACCTTGTGGAGTCATCGAGAAAGTCTATGTGTATGTCTTTCATGGTTTTGCATTGAAAAACTTACCCTTTTCAAAGAGTCCATGGACTTGGGTAATTACAACAAATATTGATAGGTGTCACTCTTTCCACAATTTTACATCTTACAATTTAGTCATCCTTAGCCAATTAGTGGAATTGTGGATTTTGGTTAAGAATATGCCAATTGTCCCTATTTCGTAGTTCCACACTCAAAGAATTTTTCTTCATAATGTTAATAAATATTTAACTAGCTCCCTTCGGGTGTATTTTCCTCTATGATTTGGCTCGTGCATCATAAGTAATCAACTCAACCTTTTATCTAGGTTCTGCTCTCCCACTCCACGTGTCTACTCCTCGCAACCCCGAGTCTCTGTATTCCTTTCGTATCCCAGAAAGCTCCGCTATGCTTCCACGTGTCGTGGTTGTGGGATTCTTTTGATCATGCTTTCTTACTATCTCATCGGGCTCCTCTTAGGTGCCATGAAGCCCTCATTCCCAAAAGGTTTTGGTGGGCCCCACAGTTGCTATATGTGGTGTACTCTTTCTATGTGTCACTATTCACAAATCTTTCAGCATAGAGATGAAGTAACAACTGTGGGCAATGAAATGCTACCATGTGTCTCTTTTGCACTCAGCTGGTGATTGTTCCCTCCATTATTGATGAAGTGCTCCGCCCATTCGACACATGTAGCATTAATGCAAGTCCTTAGTGGTGAAAGAGAGAGGTTCATACGGGCAGTGAAAGGTTGACATGTGCCTAGCTAGCGGATCTCATATTCGGGCGATAGACCAGACGGGCCTAACGATGTTATTGGCCACTGCGTCTCATAATCATTCACACAGGATGGTGACACTTTTCTGATTAGGCCTTGCCGGGACCACCGCCATCATTTGCAGAGGATGCACCTTTGCCTAGAGTGACTAGATGCTTGGTTCCAAATCGATTATGTTGCAACAACTTTGGGAATATTCTGATTCTTGCATCATTGCTAGGGGATTTGTGAAATATTTTATGTTGCTGCTCTCTGAAGCGGTGGAGGTTTTTCCTGCTATATATACTTTTCTCTGTTGTGAGAAAAGGGTCCAGAATTTGGGAGAAACACTGGTTTTCGGTTAAAGACGCCAGGCCTTTCTTTTTTTTTTAATTTTATTGCAAAGACTCTCAGACTGTGTCAATTGTTCGGCCTTTCTGTTTCTTCATGCTATTTAATCAAACTGTAAACTGTGTCTTTTATTGTCTGGACATTTCATTTGAGAACTTCTATATATGTTGAATGCAACTTTTCTGACCTAGACCATGTTTAATGACTCTTCCTAGCAGTAGGGATGTATGCAATATTATTTTATGTCAATAAATGGATTGTCTATACTTTAATTTTTGGTTTATAATTTTCTGGAACATTACAAACACCATTCAGGCTCTTAGATCTATGATTTATCATGCCTATCATTAAGTCTTGGCACATCGCCTTAGGTTAGACTTTATTTTATTATAGTTTTTTCCTTTTCCCTTTCAAACCCCCATTACAAAAGAAGTCAGCTTCTCTAAAAACCCGGAGGTCACTCAGTTTATTGCAAAAGGTCCCCCATAAACTGAGTTTCCTATAAGACACTATTACCTTGTCAAATTTTGGCGTCAATAGTTTGTTCTTTTTTTGGCACGCCCAATGGGGCCTAGCTTAAATGAATTTTCATTTTAGAAGGGTCTATGAGTCATCAGCCTGGAACTAGATCCCAAACTGCAGGCAACCCCAGTTTAATAGTACCTCCACTGCGAACAGTGTGAGTCGCAAATCAGTTGGTAACTGTTTGATTCTTGCCACCCGTTCCTCTCACCATGTTGTCAGCGCCAACAAAAATTACGTGGCATGGGACACTGAAAGTCCCCTAGTAGCCCCGGTAGGACCCACTATTTGGGGCGCTATCCTGGTTTAAGCCATGAAAGCTATACCCAAGTTTACCGGAGATGTCTCAAGAGCATCAACATAACATTTGCAAGATGTGGTAGACGTGTGTCTAGTACATGGGATTACAATGCAGAATGTAGCTCTGAGGCTTCTCGTCGTGTCTTTTAAAGGAAAGTCGCTGGATTGGTACTAAACATTGTCACCTAATACTATTTGCACCTAGGATGAGCTCAAAGATCTATTCTATGAGAGGTTCTCAAATGATGGAGATCATTCTTCATTGTATTGTCAACTATCTATCATAAAACGATCCCCCCAGGAGGCTCTAATGGGCTTTAATGCCCAATTTCACACAAATTGGCAGAGGATTCCTGTTACTATACACCTAACTCCCGCGTTGGCTTCTTATTTTATCTAAAGTCCATCAATTCTGACATTTCCATGATGATCAAGTCTTTGGGAGGAGCTACTCTACCAGATGCTTACAGTGTCATTATCAAAGCCGATAATCATTTAATAGATTGTGGAAAATTGTCTCCTCAACCTATTATGCCAATATTTCCTAAAATATTGATCCCCGCGCAAGAAGTTGCATCAACTAGCATGCCCGCAACTACCCAATCGATGTACACATATGCGGCAGCCCCACAAAATGTAGCCTCTACATCAGGTTCTTCCAAGGATGAGATGAGCGACCTCAAAGAGATGTTGCAAACCATGGCAAATGATATAACCACTCTTAAGCAGAACCAATCAACACCTTTGAAGCCTGCATATCAAAACTATCAAGGTGAGCAGTCCTCATATTAGCAGAATTAGTACCAGGGCATGCCTAGCACTAATCCACTAGCTCTAACCGCAAACCAAATGGTGCTGGTGCCTACTCCGCTGATGAGCGCGTCGCCAAGCTCGAGTAGGGAATTAACCACAGGGAAGAACAACCTTATTGATGATATCAATCCATGGTGCTTCCCTTGCAGCGATGCACATATGTTCCCGAATTGTCCACGTGGAAACTTGCAACAAAAGGTTGTGGAGCAATGCAGCCAAGGCACGACAATAGATCACAGAGGTTATATATATGCCTCACCACAAATGGAGAGTGTGGTTCTTACCGCACAAATGAAAGGAATGTCTTAGGACAAGAATCTAATAGTGCTCCTGATCACATGCTTTTCTCCTAGATGGAGGAAGAAGAAACGATGTTTGCTAATGACGTGTTCATACCCAAAATACCGCAAGTGCAATCTGATTATAACACATGCTCAAAGAGGAGATTTACTGGCGAGTCAGTTGTTTCACATCTAGCCAGCCCACAACTCAGAGGTGTTTCCGATCATATTCCTAGTACTTCCACCACCCCACCACCATCCCAACCATGGAAGGAAATTATTACACCAAGAGCCAACCAACAGAAACCTCTGAGTTTGTCACCTTTTAATGTGGTCTAACAATTGAAGAAGTCATCCGCTAATGTATCTCTATGGGAAATTCTAGATATCCTAGAGAAAAATACGTTATTATAGAAGGCACTTCAAGAAGAGGTCAATACAGTGCCAACAGAGTAGTTTTCCAGTACAGAGGTTGTCAATCAAATACCGCCAGCTAAAGTCTTTACAAACAATACAAACGAATCCCCTACCGAGGTTAGGGATAAGTTAAAGCCCCAACCCTTCTTCTTGACTCTCATTATAGGAAAGAAGTTATTGCACAATGCTATGATTGACTTTGGTGCTAGTACCATGGTTATGCCTAAATAGATAGCCAAAGCTTTAGGAATCAACTATGAACTTATGAAAAGGGGGGTAATGCAGCTTGATGGGAACAAAGTTGAAACTGTAGGTGTCATCAAATCACTTCCTTTAACTCTATTTGCTTTCCCTAGTATCATAGTGCTGCAAGACACTGTGATCATAGATGTTCCTCCGATGTCTGGTCTTTGTCTATTCCAAGAATTTACTTCAAAGGTGGGTGGATACCTATCCTTGGATTGGTCACATCTGATACTCAAAGCCAAGCATGGCACAAAAATGAAGATAGAATCAGAGGCTTTTCATTCTAAATATGTAGCGGATGAAGCCCTGATCAATTTTGAAGCTGCACATACCTCTATCACCAAGAAAGAAACGTATTGTGTTGAATTACTAGAGGAAGAAAAGGTGAGCGGAGACTAGAATGACAAAGAAGATGCTCTGTTGAGTGAACACATGGACAATGATCTTTTCGGCAATTATCATGCTACAGGATTGGGCACCTATGTAATTTATGATGAAGACCAAGTATTCCCAAATGTTTCCAAAGAGTCTAAGGGTAGCCAAGCAAATGAGCTATGGACACTGTACTTTGATGGAGCAAGAAGCAAAGTGGGTGTTGGAGCGGGGATATATCTAATATCCCCACAAAATGAAAAATTGTTAAGGTCTTTCCATTTTCATTTTTCTTGCTCAAACAATGAGGTAGAATATGAAGGATTAGTTCAAGGTTTAAGCCTTGCGGAATGAATGGGCATAAAGAAATTAATGTTGTTTAGAGATTCTGAACTAGTAGTCAACCAAGTTTGAGGAATTTCCATGGAAAAGAATGTCTGCATGAGATTTTATTGACACCGAGTTTGGGACCTGGTTGAGGGTTTTGAAGCCTTGAACATCCAGACTATTCCCCAAGGACAAAATAGCGATGTAGATCTCATGGCCGTGATTGGTGCTTAGTTTGATCCTGCTTCTGACCTTATACATAATGAACATTTAGTACGAGTACTAGTTTGACCGGTGATTCTTGACAATGATCAGAGTTGGCAAGTTTTTGAAAGTGATGAACACATCGCCTCGTTCATCCAGCAGTTAGGGGAATTTTCTGATCAGCTTCAACCAAAGATTGCCAAAGCTTATGAAGGACAAATTATGCAGCTCAAATATAACAAGCTTCTGAAAGGATTGGTTACTTTCAAAAATATTTTTGATTGTGATGATGCAAGAAATGATAGACGAAAGTTTGTAGCACATACAAGTGATTATGTGAACCTTCGGTTCGCAGATGGAAAGAATCTTCGAGTCGGGAAAAATGTCCTACACCATGATAAAGAAAGACTCGTCAGTTTTTACAAAAAATATGTAGTGGCTTGGTCCTATGATGATCTGGAGGGGTATGATCCTGATATCATTCAGCACACTATTGATCTAACAGAAGGTGCAAAACCAGTCCAACAAAAAAAGAGGCTAGTAAACCCTAAAATTGAAGCGCTAATGGTGCAAGAGCTAACTAAGCTCATTGAGTCGCACATTGTCTTCCCAATTAAGCATAGTACTTGGGTATAGAATCTGGTCCTGGTCTGAAAGAAGAATGGAGACATCCATTTGTGTGTGGACTTTCGAGACCTAAACAGAGCATCTCTGAAGGACCATTATCTGCTACCTTCAATGGAGTCAATCCTACAAATGGTTGTAGGATCAAAAATGTTTTCTCTGCTAGATGGTTTCTCTGGCTACAATTAGATCTGAGTTAAGGAAGAGGATCAACACAAGACTAGATTCACCACAAAGTGGGGAATATTTTCATATGCTAAAATTCTTTTTGGTTTATCCAATGCAGGGGCAACATTCTAGTGGGCGATGGACATCGCATTTAGCGAACTAATCAATAAGTTTATTCTAATTTACTTAGATGATCTTACTATGTTTTCTAAATCTAAGGATGATCATTTTGACCACTTGGAAATAGTTTTCCAAAAGTGCCAAGAGTTTTGGGTTTCCCTAAATCCAAAAAAATGTGTATTCAGAGTACCGCAGGGCAAGCTATTAGGACATGTGGTGTCTAAAGAAGGAATTTCAATCAACCCCGACAAGTAAAAGCTATCAAGGAACTCCCCCTTCCGGTGAAAAAGAAAGGTGATCAATCTTTCCTGGGAAAAGTAAATTTTGTTAGCAAGTTTATTTCTAAATTTGCAGGAATAATTAAGCCGATCACCCTGATGCTCAAGAAGGATCAGGCATTCAAGTGGATGACTGAAGCTCGGGATGCCTTTGAAAAAGTTAAGGAAGCTATTTCCATAGCTCTGGTACTGATTAATCCAAATCAATCTAAGGATTTTATAATGTATGCATTTAGTAGCAAGTCCAATATCACTACCGTCCTAACCCAAAAAGATGATAAAGGAAAGGGAGAACATCCAGTGGTGTTCTACTCTCAAACCCTAAAGGAATATGAGGCAAATTATAATTTCATCAAAAGACAGGCCTTTGCAATAGTGAAGGGACTTAAAAAGTTGCGCCATCTAATTTCCTACAACGAGGTGTTTGTTTATGTCACACATTCCAGTGTGCGCAAATATATCATGGAAGGGTATATCACAGAAAAAAGAGCTAATTGGATCACCAAGATCCTTGAATATGACATTGAAGTCAAACCTACTAAAACTATTAGAGGAAAAGGAATGTGCGAATACATGGCACAAAATGAGGAGATACCCGCCGTAGGGGAGCAACCGGATCTTGTCTTGATAAATGAACTAGAATAGGAGGGTTGTTGGCTGACTGTTAGAATGAGGTTCATGCAAACCGAAAAGTATCCACTAGGTCTCTCATCCAAAAAAAGGAGATACTATTGGCTGAAAAATTGTGGATATACGCTAGTAGAGGGAGTCATTTTCAAAAGAAATTTCAATGGTCTTCTCCTACGATGCATTACTTCAGAGCAAGCAAAGAGGATTCTTGATGCATTCCACAACAATGTTGTGGGTGAACACTTCTCTGCTAAGACAACCCCCATTAAAGTCATGTGCGTTGGTTACTATTGGCCTACACTTTTTAATGACTCCCACTCTTTGGTAAAATCTTGCAAAAATTGCTAGTTCTTTACTGACAGAAGGAAGAATTTTGCAATGCCTCTCAAACCCATAGTGGTGGATGAACCGTTTGCACAATGGGGCCTGGACTTCATCAGGATGATTAACCCAGCTTCTAGTGCCAGACACAAGTGGATTATGACCGCCATGGATTACTTCACCAGATGGATGAAGGCCTTTCTTCTTATAAGCGCAACAAAAATAGAGATTGTAGATTTCCTTAAAGAGCTAGTGACAAGGTTTGGTCCTCCGAAGAGTATCATTTCTAATAATTCCAAAGCTTTCCTAGGCACAAAGGTATGTTGCTTTGCATTAACAAATGACATATTCCTCAAGAAATCATCAAATTATTACCCACAGGGAAATGACCTAGCAGAGTCAACAAACAAGAGCCTAATCCAGCTCCTTAAAAGGATTGGTTCGGAACACCAGAGGGAATGGCATAAAGACATCTAAGCAATGCTCTAGGAAAACTACATAAATCCTAAGCAAGTCCTTAAGACTTCGCCTTATGAGTTGGTATACGGGAAAGAGGCGATGTTACCTATATCTATGGAGATTCTGACACTCCAATTGTTGAAATCCCTCGAGATAGAACAAAATGGTGCCATGGAATTTTAGCTTGCCAAACTGTTAGAAGTACAAGAAAAAAGGGAGAATTCCCTAATAGCCATGACAAACCGTCAACAAGTGGCCAAGCAATGGTTTTACAAGAAGGCTTCCGACCAAGGCCTAAAGTGCGAAGACTTAGTACTGAAGTATGATAAAAGGGCTGCTAAGCCAGGTCAACATGGTAAATTTGATAGCCTATGGGAGGGTCCCTTTAAAATAATTCAGTGCAAGGAGCATAATGCTTTCGAGTTAGAAAATATGGAACAGGAACCCTTAGGAATCACGGTTAATGGGATTCATCTTAAATTGTTCCATTAGGTGTCAAGTTCTATTTTTGTACTTATGTGAATAGTGCTTTTATTTTATTTCCCTTTCTTTGGCCAGTCTTTTTCAAAATTGGTTTGTGCTTTTTCCAATGTAACCTATTACAAAGGGTGGAATAGCGAGATTTCTTTACATAAAACATACCCATGTGCAAAGAAATAAACACATATGCTATAAAGGAGCCCATAAAACTGAAATGTAGAATGAAAGAAAGGGCCATGGATTTTTTATATAAATATATATATCTATATTCTTTGGTTTTTACATTGAAAAATGGCTGGGGAAGCCATAATCCAAAAAGTATACAACTATTCAAGCTATTCTTGTATGTATGCAAAAATGATAGCCTTTTTCAGGCTTATATACAAAATTGTAGGATAGGTGGTCTATGTAATAGCAGGAAATAAAGAAAACTAAGAGGCATTTTTAGGAGCATAGAGGGTTTTCATCCAAGGGCACAAGAGGCAGCAATTGATGCATCAATGGGTCTACCTCTTCCTCGTTAGTAGGTTCTTCAGTGGCAGAAGCAGCATCATTCGACACAACCGCCATTGGCGGGGGAAACACCAGGTTCCTGAAGTCGGTATACCAATCTACGTCGTAGAATGGTATCACGTTGTAACTGCGGAACATGAAGTGCAAGGCTTGGGTATCCCTCTTCCAATACTCATCACGTGTCTAAAGGTAGAATCCACTGAGAAATGATAGCCATACAACTACCGCTTCTTCCTCGATATAGCGATGGAGGTTGTTGGTTGACGGCAGACCTACCCCATATGCAGCGTGAACAACAACTTCACCAAGGCCATTGAGGTACTTTCTGAGAAAAATTTCCTTTACCAACTTTAGGATGAGAGGCCTAGGGATGCCAATTTCTAACATAGATGCTACAAAGTGGGAACATATATCAGTATTCACATGATACTTGTCCTCGTATTCTATGCAGTCCTTACCTAGAACCCATTCTATGGCTACCAAGACCAGGGAATGCTTATTCTTAGTCATTCTTTTCAGCTGCCTAGTAGAAACCTCCCCTAGAAACATTGTCTGTGACTTATAAGAGGTTAGCTAAACATGAATATCCATGATTTTGACACTATGCTTACACCTTCTAACCAATGTTGAAACTTACCTATCACCTAGCCTATGAGAAAACTTGCTTAAAATTTTGCTAACAACCTATCATTGCTCAAATGCTAAGTATGATTTTGTCACTACTTACTGGCCTATTTATAGAAAAAATGACAAGACGCATGCTAATCCATTTTGAGAAAAATGTTATGATAACTAGATGCCAACTTGAAAAGCGTGCTTGTGCTTGCTCATATTTTCGGACTAGTTGCATCTGTGGAGGTACGGTTCAATGCATGCTAGATTAATAGGAGCTAATTAATTAGCTTTAAAAAGGCGGTGCTCATCGACAGTAAGCCACACGGCCGTAGGCTATTGTGTCATCTCACAGGCATTTCCCAGAGCCCAAGGCAATATCCATATCTTTTCAGGCCATGATCATTTTCTTTGGCATAATCATTCTAGTTAGGATATTAATTACTAGCACATACTAACACAAGGTTAGAAGGAAATTTTCTAGCTCAAGTTTCAAGGGAATCACAGCATATCAAACGGTGGTTGAACGCAATAATAAACTCTTTCCGCCTCAAAATGGCAAGTAGTTCATTTTGCATGAATTGTGAAATTAATGGTACATGCCGAATTAAAAACAAAAGGCATGCATTCCTCTACCACCTTGAGAAAAGATAGCCAAATATTGCATGAAAAGGCTTCATTATTCAATTTTTTTTCAAAAGCACCAAAGTTCAAGGTGCAGAGTTGTTTTTTTTTCAGCGTATCCAGAGCCGGGAAAGATTGCAGAGTCCAGAATTCACATAGGTCTTCATCTAAAGAGAAATGTCAGAGAGTTCATCTCAGCCAATGGAAGAGGAAATTGGCCAAGAGCTATTTACAGCCATATGGTCATCTGAAGATGTGTATGTCTATGAGGATTTGGCGTATGCTATGCCTAGTATACCAAGCAAGCCGAAGAGGGCATATACAAAAGAGCTGAAAAGGCCCAAGGATTGCAGAAACAAGAAAAGGGTTGAAGAGAAATGGGATAATATCTATGACCCACAGCTCGCAAAAAACCCTAAATCCTTAAGGGAAGCAACCTGCACAAGGTTGACTGCACCAAAGGCGGACACTTCTATAGCAAGGAATGTTTGGTATAGTGGTCTTCCACAATACATGGTCCCACTGGTGCACTACTGCTCGGAGATAGTTGACGCTACCATCCAGTGTTATAACCCTAACACCCACTACATCAAGGGCCAAAACTTAAGAGTTCACATCACCCCACAGGGCATTTGGAATATGCTATGCATCCCAGACCCAAGTAAAAGAAGAGAGAACATTGAGTCCTTTAACCCTAACAAAGGAGAAAAAACATAGAGGGTGATGAAAAAGAACTCAGATTTCTTGTTAGAGGAGACTAGTAAGAAAGGAACCCCAAGTGCTAAACTGCCAAGTATTGCATTTCCGCGCGGTTCGTTACACAAGGATTTGTAGGATTCCATGTCCATGCTAGCTTTTGTCTATAGCCGAGACTCCGATGAGATGGTGGAAAATTTTTTACTGGGATCGGCCTTCTAATCCCGCAAGTAGCACAATACCTTCTGGTATGATTTTGCTGAGTTCATGATAGATGAAATGATACAGAAAATAAAGAATTACCCGGCGGAGGGAAAGTTTAGATTTCTTTCTTTCCTGGTTCACATGTTTCTACATCAAAACCCTGATTTCTTCGCCTGGTATTTTGAATTATCAATTTTTGATGAACGGAGTAAGAGGAAGCCAGTGTCCACGTGGATGCCTTTTCTTTCCATATCATATGATTATTATGCATTTTTTGACTATTTCATAACTCTAGTCTTGCATGATTTAATCGAAGAAGGTGACATAATCTGGATCGATAGCAATCAGACTAGATATATGTAGAGTTTCATTCCCACATGTGACTGGTTCTTAGGAATAAATTTCACGATTCTTCGGATGCGGGGATTCACTAGTCAACTTTTCCTTCTCCCAGCCTGCATCACAGATAGGGTGGTCATGCTTGAAATGTATAGGTAGGTGTGTATCATTGATTTTACCTTCTACAACAACAAAAGTGTCAAGAAAAAGGGATTCTTCACTTGTCCGAAGAATTTCAAGTCAGTGACTCTAGTAAAGAATCAATTGGACCAGTTATTGCAAGATAAACTGGCTTGTTTAGGGTTGGTTCTGGTAAATGATAAGTGGGATTATAACCCTTCAATGAATTTTTAGAGCTACACATGAAGGTTACACATGTTCCCTGACCTTACTGGGAGAAGTGACGTAACCTGCAAGCAAACAAGGATGAATTTTTTGTTGAATTGGCACATATTCCTATGCAAGATACTAGAGGGACATGGCACAAGTTCTACTTTGTTGTGGTGGTGGCCAAAGATAATGTCCACATGGGACGCACCATGTACAATAAGTTGAAGAAGGATGAGGAGTGGACTGTTGAAAAAATAGAAGCTTTCTGGAAGTATCACCAAGAGACAGGGCAATTGGATGCCCCTTATGACAGTCTGAAGGATGACAAGGAATTTCAAAATTGGTGGAATGAGGGCCACCCCAACTTGAGCTCTAGTATTAATAAGAGCAGGGACCCAGGGGATGAGTCCGAAGAGCAAGAAGAGGAAGCGGCGACATCTGCCTCCTCTGTGACAAAGGAGAAAGGCCCCAGATAGCCCACCTATGTGGCCACGAATGTGCACTTTAATATATCAAGGGCCTCGCATACACTCACTTGGGCTACTAAGCCAGCCAGGTTATCACAGTAGTAAACAACAATAGCTTTCGAAGATTGGGAGACCCCACCTACAAAATGACAACATACAAAGAGCATTAGCGGAGATGGTTCACAAGAACCCGTAGAAGAAAAGTGCTTGCAGCTAGCTAGGAGCCTGAGGTTGAGGAAGAGTCACTAAAAATTATGGAACCACCATCAACCAGTCAACATGTAAATTTTGCTCCTTCTTCCCTTGCTTCTCATTCCTTGGTATCTGCCCCTGCCTCAACGACGATCCCTGCCATGAGTACTGTCCCTCTACCTTCCACTTTTAATCCAACATATTTGGGAGGTTTCACCCAATTTTCGTAGACCACTCCACTTGGCCTTACTCCTTCACAAAACCTTACACCTGCTGCTACCGCTTAGACTCTCCTTACCTCACTTTCCAAAAATGTACCCCCTTTAGGTACCCCTTCTTCCGCTATTACTGCAGATCCTCTTCCATCACAACAAGCTGACACCACAATGACAACTCCTCCACCATCCCAGCCTATGAGTTCTACGGCCGATTCACCAATTCAGTAATTACAAGTGACTAGCCCTTTTGTTGGGCCTCAAACCAAGCTTTGGAACATGCCCCACTTCTCCCCTCAAACCATCACTCTCTAGAAGAAACAAATGCCTGCACCTATGAGGATTACCTATCCCTACGCCCTACCTTCTAGTGCTCCTTTTGTAGGTGGACTAGTTTCGTCGCTAGCCAAATTTATAGCACAGATTGATTATGGAAAGGAGGCACGTGCAAGTAGAATGTGAAATCTCAAGGAAAAATAAGAGAGTACTTCGGCTGAGCCAAAATTATAAACTCTTTATGATGAGGCCCAACAGGAATTGAAGTTTGCAACCATGTACCAGAGAGTAACCAAGCCTTAGGGGGAAATGCACCAAGAAGATTATGAGATATATGTGGTAGGGCTCGACATGAAGGTGGCCCAACCACAGGATAAGGTTGAAATCATGGAGGAAACACAACTGGTGGTCACCTCTGACTTCCTTAAAATTGACCACCAGCTAAAAAAGAAGGATGAGCAACTTAAAGTAGTAAGGGAGAGGGTTAGTTTTTTGGAGAAAAAAGAGAAATCCCTGGAGGCAGATGTTACACATATGATAGAGAGGGCGCTGATAGCAGAAGATGAAAAGAACAGACTTCAGGGTGAACTTGTGAATATTCAGGCTACTGACCTTGCCATGGAAAAAGAGCTACATTCTAAGAATTAGGAGACGAAACAGAATCTGTGACTGAAGAATGAAGAGCTGGAGCGACTTTTCCTTGAGTATAGTCAAAGAATGGCGTAGAGGAATGAAGCTTTGGAGCACCAACAGGCTCAATATGAGCAAAAAATACAAGAAAAAAGGTTTAATTTAAGGGCCTTAAAGCTCAAATAGAAGAACTCCAAGAGAAAAAGTCTTCTTTGGACATGCACTTAGCAAATCACTCCCGAGCTGAGGAGAATTGGAATAAAGAAATGAGCAGCTCTGCAGAACAGCTAGCGTCCAAGAAAAAGAAAAGGGCAGAATTGGCTGAGGCCATTATTTCAAAAGACGCAGAGATTGCTTCTCTTAAAAGCTCTCTCCTATCTTCCCCTACACAACCAAACATCATTCCATTGGTTAGGCAGTTGTACATCTCTCACTGGGAAAAGATTAAAGCCTTTTGCCTAACCATGCAGCCTACCCTCTGATTCATCACCAAGGCATTGAAGTTGAGATAGGAGGCTCATGATATGATTGAGCAGTTCCCACGGTTCATCTTGGAGAGTGTTCTAGAAGCAAAAGATCTGCTCACCGAGCTATACTCGGTCTCTGATGAAAACCTCGTCAGAGTGGGTATTGAAGATCGGGATGCTACTGCTCAAACGGAAAATAAGTTCATCCATTGCCACTCCGCCTTCTAGCGCACTAAAGCAACTGTGACTATTCTGAGCAAGAAACTGGACAACATATGGGGGAGTTTCTCCGAGTTAAATAGGATGGGCTTTTCGTCCCCGTTCCTTGAAAATGGCTCTATTGCCACGACCGAGTAGATTGCAGAAAAATAGAAGAGAAGGAAAATGATCCGGTGGCTTTCAGGGATTTCAGTCATCCTCCCATGGTGACCGACATTCAGGGAGTGATTCATCCGCTTGCACAACTACTATTTCATTATGAAGCAAGAGTCAATTTACCCAATGCATTGCCTCACAAAGAAACTATTGATCTAAGTGGAGCATAGGAGAATTTTTGCAACATGGTGAAGCCATCTGAGGATGAATGGTCACCTCTGTAGGTGGCTCTTTCCAATCTATGACTCCATTATCTAAAGAAATGGCACTCTGGCCTGTAAACCAGAGAAATTTTGGGTTCTCCATTCCTTAATTGAAATGCCCCTGATAATCACCAAAAGTTGTTAATAAATATTTAACTAGCTCCCTTCGGGTGTATTTTCCTCTATGCTTTTGCCCGTGCATCACAAGTAATCAACTCAAAATTTTATCTAGGTTCTACTCTCTCACTTTACATTTCTACTCCTCGCAACCTTGAGTCTTTGTATTCCTTTCGCATCCTAGAAAGCTCTGTTATGCTTCCATGTGTCGTAGCTGCAGGATTCTTTTGATCATGCTTTCTTACTATCTCATCAGGCTCTACTCGGGTGCCATGAAGCCCTCATTCCCAAAAGGTTTTGGTGGGCCCCACAGTTTCTATCTACAGTGTACTCTTGCTATGTGTCTACTATTCGCAAATCTTTCAGCATAGAGATGAAGTAACAACCACGGATAGTGAAATGCTACCACGCATCTCTTTTGCACCCAGCTGGTGATCATTCCCTCCATTATTGATGAAGTGCTCTGGCCATTAGACACATGTAGCATTAAAACAAGTCCTCAGCAGAAAAAGAGAGAGGTTCATACGGGTAGTGAAAGGTTGTCACGTGCCTAGCCAACAGATCTTATATTCGGGCGATAAACTAGACAGGCCTAACGATGCTATTGGCCACTGTGTGTCATAATCATTCACACAGGATGGTCACACTTGTTGGATTAGGCCTTGTCGGGACCACCACCATTATTTGTAGAGGATGCACCTATTCCTAGAGTGACTGGATGCTTGGTTCTAGATCGATTTTGTTGCAACGGCTTTGGGAATATTCTGATTCTTGCATCATTGCCAGGGGATTTGCAAAATCTTTCCTATTGCTGCTCTCCAAAATGGTGGGGGTTTTTCCTACTATATATACTTTTCTCTATTGTGAGAAAAGGGTCCAAAATTTGGGAGAAACATTAGTTTTTGGTTAAAGATGCCAGGCCTTTTTTTTGTAGTTTTATTTTATTGCAAAGACTCTCAGACTATGCCAATTGTTCGGCCTTTTAGTTTTTTCATGCTATTTAATCAAACTATAAACTGTCTTTTATTGTCTGGACATTTCATTTGAGAACTTCTATATATGTTGAATGCAACTTTTCTGACCTAGACCATGTCTAATGACTCTTCCTGGTAGTAGGGATGTATGCAATATTATTTTATGTCAATAAATAGATTGTCTATGCTGTAATTTTCAGTTTCTAATTTTCTGGAACACTACAAACACCATTCAGGCCCTTAGATCTATGATTTATTGTGCCTATCATTAAGTCTTGGTGCATCACCTTAGGTTAGACTTTATTTTATTATATTTGTTTCCTTTTCCCTTTCAAACCCCCATTATAGAAGAAGTCGACTTCTCTAAAAACTCGGAGGTCACTCAGTTTAGCGCAAAAGGTCCCCCATAAACTGAGTTTCCCATAAGACACTGTTACCTCATCAAATTTTGGCGTCAACACATAAATCAACTCACAAAATCATAAATAAATTCTAAAATGATTCCATGTGTTACCAATCTATGGTTCTACAATCTCCATTTTCTTTAGAAAATAAGCTCATAGACTAGCTAAAACTAATAATGTGGGGACAAGTGTTAACCTTTCTATGGTTTTGCAGCTATTCTTTTCCTTAGTAAATATTACAAGTGGATTAGTGGAAAATATTATATGCAAATAAGAACATGAAAAATGTCAAGAAATGGGATTATTAAAAAACTTAGGTGTGGAATCACTTAAATAATTATAAAAATCATGTACGGTGATTCTATAAAGTGAAGGAAAGGAAATAAAAGGGGGTCAAGAATCTCATGACATAAGGGGAAGTAAGCTTATAATTTAGGGCACTAGAAAAGGTCAATGAAGAAATATAACAAAAGTGCAAGGTGGATAGGGTTTTTTAGGGATTTTTGGACTTAAATGCATATGAAAAGAAATATTTTTGCAAACCCTAGAAAGAGTGACAATATTTTTCAACTTTTAAAAGGGAAGAAAGCCATAAATATTTGCAAGTGCACTACTAGTGGCTTCAGTTGGGGACATTTTATATAAAGTAGAAAATCAAGAGTCTAGATCTCTAGGAAGTAGACTAGAATGAAAAAAATATGACAAACCAAAAAGGAAACAAAACCAAAGAAAAAGACTAAGAGAAAAGAAATACCATACAAAAAATAAATAAAATACATTGTACATGGAAAATAGATCTTACCTCAAGAAAACTAAGGTTTCAGAAATTGTCCATATACTCGAAATTCTAGAAGTTTACCTCCTGGAATCTATATAAACTAGGAGTCTATAACATTAGTATTTGCAATAAGACATGGTCCAAGCCAAAGAGCATCAAATTTACCATTTTTTACCTTGTCTTGTAATATTGCATTCCATAGCAAAACCATATCATTTATCTCAACTTTTCTTGCCATTGCTCTTTTTTGAAACAAATGTTTAACTTGTTACTACAACTTGGCATTCTTTTGTTGTCTTAACCTCTTGGTTGTATCCAATTGGGTGAGGTGGTTTATTATGTTCAACATTGCATCACATATATCATCATAATTTTCTTGAATGAACTTATGGATACAAAAAAAATTATTGATGGGAATTCATACGTCTAACCCATATACCAACTCAATAAGGAAATTTAGTAGTACCTTTCTTGACAATCACTCTATTATCCCATAATTCTAATTTGAGCTTTGAATCCCAAGCTCTATTTTTCTTCTCAATCATCCTTTTTACTAACTCCATAAATATTTTGTTGCTTGATTTAGCTTTTCCATTTCCCTGTGGACAATAGGAAGATAAATAGGGAAGTGTAATCTCATACTAGTTGCAAAAAGTTGTGAATTATTTAGACCTAAAGTACATTACATTATCAAAAATCAACTTAATAGGTACTCCAAATCTGGTAATGATGTTGTTCAATAGAAATTATAGATCACAAATTTTCTTGTAGCCTTCTTTGTGGGGATGGATTCAATCCACTTGGTTAAATAATCAGTGGCTACCAATATCCATCTATGTCCAGCATTGGATTTTTTTGTTATTTATCCTAAAAAATCAATTCCCCGTTGTTGGAATGGACCCTCTACAAATATTGGCCTCAAAGGTAAGTTCCTATAATACTTCAACTTTCTTGAGAATCTTTGGAAAGAATCACATTTTCTAACCATCTTTTATGTGTCTATATAGTGTAGGCCACCAATAGCCATATCTCAAAATCCTATGTGTATTTTTCTTGGCCATAGTGTCCTCCACCAAATCCATTATGTGTCTCATCCATTATATGTATATCTTTCTCCTAGTTTACATATTTCCATCTCTATTCCTCTATAGTAGATCGTTTTGAATCATAACATACCTGATGGAATGAAGCTTTAGAGTTCTCTCTTGGTTATCATTCATGCTTGCTAGATAAGATATATTTTTAGATAAAGGGCATTGTCCTTATACTAGGGAGATGGTTGCATATCACAATGTCAAGATACTAATCTTGTCTCTACATTATTGACTTGGTTAGCTTCCAAGTTTCATTATGTTGGGAAAATGTGTCTCAACCTTGCAATTATATATAATTTATTTTTGATAGGATGTTTATATACATATTTCCTAGTTACACCAGTAGGTGTATACAATGGTAGCATGGGGTGGTGTTGAGGAGCAAAATGTGAGTGTGTTAACATTTTTAGGAAACTTCTAAAATTGGCCAACATAAATTAAATAAATGATATATTGTAAATATAGACTGTTAATTATTGGATTTTAGATCTAATGGAAAATATTTTGTTGGCATGTCTTGCCCTAGAATGTAACCCTATTTTATGAGGGAATTGTATTACAGCTGCAGTAGAGAATGATGTATTTTAAGATTCTGATAGAAGTCATGTTGTCTCTTGATCTCTGAGTGGTGATACTCCTATGAGAAGCTTTCTCTACAAGTATATTGTAATATTTGTGATTTACTAAATGATATATTGGGTGAATTTTAGAGTGTGGGGTTTTTCTCCCAAAAGGGTTTTCCCCACATAAATCACTATGTTGTGGTATGCATGATATTTATATTATTTTTGTTTAATTTTTTGTAACTATTAAAGATCTATAAATTTTTGCATTATTCCCTTCTCAAGATTAGTGTAGGAAGTTGTTCCACTACCTTAGCTTCCTCAAGTGGTATAAGAGCTTGATCACCTTTGGTTTCAGTTGTGGGTTGTTGGGTTTTTTTGAACTAATCCAAATTTGAGTGGGAGCTTGTGCATAAGACACTTTGTGATCTTGTTCATTAGGGAGAGTAGAGGTGGAGAGATTTTCTAGAAATAATTTTGAGATGTGGAAGCTAAAAATGGAGGATCTATTGATAAATCAAGATATGTGGGATGTTGTTTATGAGAATGTTTCAAGGCCTACAGATCCTACTCAGGCTACTCAATATGATGTTATGGACCGTAAAGTGAAGGGTCTAATCATATTGTGCTCAGAAGACTCTGTTCTAATTAATGTCCATGAAATGACCTCTGCACATAAACTATGGAAGAATCTTGGTGAGATGTATCAGGCCAAATCTTTAGTGAACAAGATTTTCTTGAGGAAGAAGTTGTATTCCTTGAGAATGGAAGAGGGTGGATGAATCATTGACCACCTAGAAGCATTTAATATGTTGGTGGCTCAATTGGCATCAATTGGGGTCAAAATGGATGAGGAGGATGTTAAAAAAGTGCATGAAAACTGAGAGGGGGGGTTGAATCAGTTGTCACAAAATTCAAACTTAAAACTCAACACATATTAATTCAACAAATGCACTGTTATGTTATTAAGTAAGAGCATGAAACAAAAATAATAGAAAGTAAATCAACACAATGAACACCAGATTTTTATGTGGAAAACCCGATGAGGGAAAAACCATGGTGAGGGTTAACTTGAAATATAAAATATTATAAACTAAATACAAAGGCTCACTACCAAGGGCTCACTGCCCAAAAGAGGACTCACTGTCCAAGTACAAAGGCTCACTTCCTATAGAAAGGACTCACTGTCCAACATGGAGGCTCACTTCCTATAGATACAAAAGAGAACAAAAGATCCACTACAACAATTAATGCACATTCACAGGATTGCAGAAACCTTCCACTCATTTCCTTCAACACATTGAAAACTACTATCACAACTCACTCACACACACACTTCTACTCTTATGATTTATGGCATACTTTCGTCACTTTGCATCACACTGTCATACATCTCTTCACAATTCAACTGCTTTTATACCATCCTTAACTTTAGAAAATTTCTCCAAGGTTGGCCACAATACATTATTTCATAAATTCAAATTAGGTCGGCAGCACAAAATTCCTATGGTGGAAAGGAATAAGAGTGGACCAATACAAAAAAAAATTCAAGATCAAAAATAATATCTTGAATCAATCACACACTTCCCTAATTTAATTTTATTCTTCAAATGAAGTGTAAACACTAGGTCGGCCAAACCTAATGAAAAAACAAATGATCATTGATGTAAATGCTTCCCAACAAGAAGATGACACGCGGATGCCACAACATGCTTCATTATACACTAGAATACACCTCAAAATATTCCAGATGAATCCATAGCAAGACAACAAACTTTAATAACTTAACACCTTTCACCAATCCATTTGGAATGTGCAAACACACACTAAAATACTGAAACATGGCTTCTAGATCACCAAACTTCAAACCTCTTTTCCAGAGCACAGAAAAGACCTTCACAAGACATATTCCAGATCCACAAGAAATGAAATGAAACAGAGAAAAAATGTAGAGAAACAATATTTCTCCCAGACCACAGAAGACTAACTCTGCTAGAACAGTTCACATAACGGTGAAAGTAACTTTCATGTACCATCAAACCAAAAGATAAAACTCAGGAGATATCATCACTAAATCCTTATTAACAAGCTTTCAAATCTACACAAGCATAGGATCAACACAGGAGAAATGCATAGCACATACCGGAGCACATTCTAAACATTTTCATCACTCTAACTTCACTTCTTTATTAATTTTGTCAAAAGCACTTGGAAAAATATCAAACCAACACATCTAAAACACTATAAGGATAGCTCCATGTACTCACAAGATCTCAACAACATCTCATCTATACATGTACAATTTGCAACATACTAAACTGTGTTGACATCAATGACAACATTAATGATAACACCACCAAACTAGCTCATACTTGCAACAATCTCCCCCTTTGTCATTGATGGCAACACATGATGTGAAAAACCATTAAGGATAGAAAATTTACACACTATCCCATGAGAACACATTCTCTTCTTCATCACCTATTTTTCACATGACTTTCTCTCCCCCTTTGACATCAATGGCAAAGATCAACAACACTGATTAATATCCCTTAGGAGTACACCCATACTGCAACAATGAAAACCTTTTCTACTCCCCTTGCGGAGTAGACCCATTTATCAGTCCAGATAAATGAAGAATCTATGAATTCACTAGACTGATTCACCTTCATGTGCACCTAGTTAGGAGGGCCAATGACCCCCAAGCTCTCCCTAAGATGCTCAAAAGTATCCTTCAGAAGAGCCTTAGTAAATATATCTGCAATTTGTTCCTTTGTTGTCACATACTCCAATCTAACCTCATTCTCCATCACTTTTTCTCTTAGTAAATGATGCTTGATAAATATGTGTTTTGTTCTTGAATGCATAACCAGGTTCTTTGAAATGTTTATTGCACTTGTGTTGTCATAGAAAATAGAAATAGGCTCATCACATACCACACCAATGTCCTTTGGTTTCTGCTTCATCCACAAAACTTGTGTGCAACATGATGCTACAACAATATATTCTACCTCTGTTGTGGATAAGGAAACCGAGTCTTTCTTTTTGCTCAACCATGAAACTAATCTTCCTACAAGAAAGAAAGAAAGAACCACCATTGTACTCTTTCGGTCATCTACACATCTAGCCCAATCAGCATCTATATAAGCACTCAAGGTGAAATCATCACTCTTAGAATACCATAGTCCATAATCCAGTGTACCTTTAAGATATCTAAATATTCTCTTTATAGTTGTGACATGTGCTTCTCTTAGATATGCTTGGAATTTGGCAACTAAGCATACTGCATGCATAATGTTCGGTCTAGTAGCAGTAAGTACAACATACTGCCAATCATAGATCTATATTTTCTCTGATTAGTCTTGGCAGATTCATCATCCTTGCTCAGTTTGCATTCAGTTACCATAGGAGTACAAACCAGTTTGGAATCATCCATCCCAAAATTCTTCAATAGTTATTTTACATACTTAGATTGTGAAATGAATATCCCTTTATCAGTTTGATTCACTTGTGGACCAAGGAAGAAATTCAATTCACTGATCATAGACATCTCAAATTCTTTCTGCATCTCTTCAGCAAAATTTTTACACATATCTTCATTTCCACCAAAAATGATATTATCAACATAAACTACTATCAAAATTTTGTTACCTTTCCCTTTTAAGTAAAGATTGTCTCAAAACCTTTGTTGAATCCTTGCTTTGTCAAATATCTATCCAATCTTGCATACCAAGCTTTGGGAGCTTGCTTCAATCCATACAATGCCTTCTTCAACTTACAAACCATGTTTGGTTTGTCAGACAACTGAAACCCTTCAGGTTGCTCCATGTACACTTCTTCCTCAAACTCACCATTCAGAAATGTTGACTTAACATCTATCTAATACACCTTGAAGTCCTTGTGGGAAGAAAAAGCCAAAAACATCCCGATAGCTTCCATTCTGGCCACAGGGGAAAATGTCTCTTCAAAATCTATACCTTCAACTTGTGAATATCCTTTGCATACCAGTCTTTCCTTATTCCTTACAACTTCTCCACTTTCATTCAGCTTATTCCAAAACACACTTTTCAAACCCATCACATTTTTATTCACCGACCTAGGTACTACTTCCCAAGTCTGATTCTTTTCTATCTACTGCAACTCTTGTTTCATAGCTCTCATCCAACTCTCATATTCACATGCTTCACTTATAGATTTGGGTTCAATTTTAGATAGCAGATACAAATTTTACCTACAACAGCTACAACTCTGCTTCTTGTCTTCACACCTTCACTTTTATCTACAATTATCTGATCCTCTGGATGATTCTTCTATACATAATTAGGAGTCCTAATAGTAGGGTCTGGTTCATTTTCTTATTCTCCTTCTTCTACCATATGTTCTTCTTTCTCTTCTTCTTCCTTCTCCTTATTTTCTTTAGGTACATGTCCACAAATAGGATCATTAGGTTCAAATTCACTTATCTCAAGAGGTATGCATATGTCTTCATCAACTTTTACATTAACACTTTCAATAATATTTATCAATATTTTGTTAAAGCATCTGTATGCTTTGCTAGTAGTGGAATATCTAAGAAAGATTCCTTCATCACATCTAGTATCAAACTTACCAATATTTTCATCATCTCTTTTAATATAACATCTGCTTCCAAATACCTTGAAATACTTCACAGTAGGAGTCTTACCGGTCCATAACTCAAAAGGAGTCTTTATGTTGTATTTGATCAGAACTCTATTAAGAACATAAACAACAATATATATCGCTTCTCTCTAGTACATATCTAGTACATTTTATTATTTCATCATGGTTCTAGCAACTTCATGTATAGTCTTGTTTTTCCTTTTAACTACACCATTCTGTTGAGGGGTTCTCAAAGAAAAGAATTTTCTTCTTATGCCATGTTATTCATAGAATGCATTAAATTCACCATAAGTGAATTCTCCACCTCTATCAAATATCAAACATTTGATTTTCAAATTTACTTCATTGTCTACTCTTGCTTTGAATACCTTAAGCCTATCTAGAGCTTGAGTCTTTTCTCTGAGAAAAGAAACCCATGTCATTCAAGTATAATCATCAATAAGCAACATGAAATATATGTCACCATTCAGGCTTCTAGTCCTAGTCGGACCACAAAGATCAGTATGAACTAACTCCAACATTCTGGTAGTAGAATGCTCTTTTCCCTTAAAGCTGCATCTTTTATGTTTCCCCAATTGATAACTTATACATATAGCATTAGTAGGTCTTGTGATTCTATGCAGACCTCAAACAATCTCCTTTGTGCTGATCTTGACCAAATTATCAAAATTCACATATCCCATTCTCTAGTTCCATAACAAAATCTCCCTAATTTGATATACAAGACAATGACCATCAACTCCCTTCAGCTGATAGATGTTTCCATGAGTTCTTCTTCCAACAACAATCATATCTCCATTTCCATATCCTTTTTTTATTTCACAGGTATTGTTCTAAAACACAAGTTTAAATCCATTGCTACACATCTGACCAACACTTCAAAGGTTATGCCTCAAACCCTTCACATAATATACATCATCAATACTGTGCACTCGATCAAAACTAATTGAACCTTTCCCACATATCTTTTCTCCTAAATCATCACCAAACATAACTAAACTACCATCATATTTCTCAAGTTTAGTGAACTTACTCCTATCTTCGGTCATGTGATTTTAACATCCACAATCAATTACTTGGTAATATTCATCCTATCTTGCATGAAAAGTGGTAACCAAAGTACCTTCCATCCAATTTGTCTTATTCTCTAGAGCCTTCTTGCTTACACATTTTCTAGGGTTAGTGGATATAGATTTACTTCCAAAGCTAAGAATAAGCATTCACTATCATCAGCCTCTTTTTTAGATTCATCATCAAAAATTCCTACTTCTTCTTTAACATAGTACAACTTCTTATATTTCTTATCATTCCTATCCTTATCTTTATAATCCTTGTTCTTATGCACAACTCTATTCAAACATCTTGAAGCATAATGACCAATATTACCACAACTAAAACATTTAAAGGGAAACATACCTTTATACTTCCCGGTTCATTTCTTCAACTTCCTAGTGAAATTTGCTTCCAACTCATCAACACCATCACTATCTAGTTCCTCTTCAATCTCCATTGCTTTAAATGCCATTTTTTTCTTTTCTTCCATCTTTTCTTCTTTTCAAAAATTTCTCAATTCAAATGCTTGCAAGGTGTCGAACAACTATTCCAATGTGTACTTCTTGGGATCATATACTTCTTCAATCACATAAATATTATCATTGTAGCAATCTAGTAGGGTGATCAGGAACTTCTCAATTATGTATTCATCTGATAGCTTTCCTCCTTGATTTCTAACTTCATTTGCAGTCACTTCAACCCTGTGAAAGAAACTTGTAAACTCTTCACCTTCTTCCATCTTCAGATTCACAAATTTGCGCTTTGTCGCCAGCTTCTTTGTCAATTTCACTCTTTCATTTCCTTCATACATGTCTTCTAACTTCTTCTAGACCTCATAAGAAATATCCAAAGAAATAACTTTAGCTCATTCATTTTTAGACAATCTGCTGTAAATAGCATACTTCGCCTTCTCATTTTCTTCATAACAAGAGATCTCGTCTACAGTAGTAAGACCACCATATAGGTATATATACTTTGTCTCAATAGCCTTCTAGGTCTTAAAACTAAGAAATATAATGCATCCTTTCATCTATCCCTTCCAATCATTGTAGTCAATTCCATCAAACATAGGGATTTCCAACTTATGTGTAATGTCCCCTATTTAGGATTACCCTAAATTTGCCTTGATTTTTAAAAGATATCCTTTAGTGTTCATTTTGCATTCTTTCTCTCCTTTTCCTAATCAATCATAGGGTAAAAGACATTCATAAATTTATTCATTTTTCTATCAAATAATCACAATTACTTATAAGGCTCAATAATTGCTACAAGTATCTTTATTATATAATTGTATTATTTATATATATGTAATTACATTCAATAATGTCAATGGAGCATAACATATCATCAATGTTATAAGATAACTAGTAGCATGCATTATTTATTATTCCCCATGTAATCAATAAAGAAATAAATAACATTAAATAAATAGCATCATGTATGAATTACTATTAATTAGACTATTATTTAAATCCCTAATGTATTTATCAGCATCATTATTTAAATGTACAAACATTTATCTAACTTATTATTTAAATTCATAAAATACTTATCTACTTTCCATCTGCCTGTCTTTATAAATTTCAGATGATCTGCAATCTATATTTTATCTCTTGTTTCCCATTCTATTCTCTATTTCCTTCTCCCCTCTATACATATCTCATTCTTTCCCTTTTTATATCCTCACATTCAAATGAGAAGATGTATCTTTTTGAAAAGAGACATTCATTAGAAAGGACACAACCTTTTGAAAACTAATTCCAAACCTTTCTAATTTTTATGTTATTGTTCTCCACACACTATTGATAGATCTCCTTTCTACATCTCCATTCCTTTACTCTTGTATCTTCTTCTTAAAATATGATGTATATATCATATCCCTTTCCCTTATCTTCCACTCCTTATTTTATATCCTTATACCTCCATGAAGAGAGGCATCTCTTTGAATAGAGATAACCCCACAAATGGACATGACTTTTAGTTAAACATTCCTTAATGATATCTCAAATTATATTCATTTTATTATTTTGTTTTGATGTGTATTATATTTTACTATTTTATTTTTAATTTATTTGTAATATTATTTATATTTATTTATAGTATTATTTATATTTATTATTTAAATATATATTTTAATATTTATAATATTATCTCTTAATAATTATTTGATAATTATGATAGTATTTATATTTATTACTTATAACTTTATTTAAATTATTAATTTTTATACTTTAATATTATAATATTATTTATTGTAATTATTTATATTATAATATTAATTTTTATATTCTTTTATCTTTGATATTTATTTTATTATCATTTAAATTTATATATTTTAATATTTATTAATAATTATTAATTTATTAGGCGTATACTTATCTCAGATGCCCTTTTGTGATGGGGACAACACATTATGTGCCATCGGATCTTCCTTAAGTGGTTAAGCTCTACACCAAGGAACCAAAGCTCTCATACCAATTGTTAAATAAACAAAAGACAACTAAGAGGGGGGCTGAATCAGTTGTCACAAAATTCAAACTTAAAACTCAACACTTATTAATTCCACAACCACACTATTATATTATTAAGTAAGAGCATGAAACACAAATAATAGAAAGTAAATCAACACAATGAACAAAATATTTTTACGTGGAGATCCTAATGAGGGAAAAACCACAGTGAGGGTTAACTCACAATATAAAAGATTATAAGGGTATGTGCAGGATCATCATGGAAAAAATAGGCCCTTAAGTGGCAAAAAAATTAGAAAAATCAGAGTTAGGCAACTTGTAAAAATTTGAATAAGTTATCTATATTATTTCAAAATATGTAAGAATAGAATATATAGAAAATTGAATGTAGTTTCTAAAATACTCGGTTTGTTTAAAAAATAAAATCTATTTGGTGAAAATTTAAAATTTCAATGTAGTAGTACTTAAATTTCAGGGAAAAAATAAGTAGGTGTCTGTCTGACCACCCTAACCACAATAAAATGATAATATTTTTTATAAGATGTTAGATATAAGTAGAGGACTCATGTCCCGATGTGATGCATATTTTTTTGTAATTTTTTCCAAGTAAATAATTAATTATGAATTTTTTATTACAACTTTTAAAAAATATAAAAACTCATATGTCTGACCACCTTAACTTGGTCAAAAATTCATGAAATTCAATTTTTCTTTTTTTAATCCTATATTGTGTGAAGCATAGAATGTGAAGAATGTTTTGGATTCAAAATATGTGATACTGTTTGAAAGTTATAGATGTTTTTCAATCAGTCTATCAATTAGGACTTTAGTCTTAATTTGAATAGAAAATGAATAATAATTACTTATTAAATTCAAAGTAAAGCATAATTTATATTGGTGGAAATATGATAAACTCCTTTAAAAACCCTTTTCGTTTCATCAATTTTGGGTAAAAAAAAGTCGTCAGCCACATACCCATCATATTGCCACTTTTTGGCCCATCATGATCCTGCACATACCCATAAACTGAATACAAAGGCTCACTACCCAAAAGAGGACTCACTGTCCAATAGGGAGGCTCACTACCTACAGATACAAAAGAGAACAAAATATCCACCACAATAATTAATGCACATCCATAGGATTGTAGAAACCTTCAGCTCACTGCCTTCAAGACACTGAAAATTGCTATCATAACTCACTCACACACACACTTCTACTCTTATTATTTGTGGTACACTTTCGTCACTTTGCATCACACTGTCATACATCTCTTCAAAATTTGACTTGCTTTTATGCCATCCTGAACCTTAGAAACTTTCTCCAAGGTCAGCCACAATACATTATTTCATAAATTCAAATTAGGTCAGAAACACAAAATTATCATGGTGTAAAGGAATAAGAGTGGACCAATAAAAACAATTTTTCAAGATCAAAAATAATATCTCGAATCAATCACACGCTTCCTTAATTTAATTTTATTCTTTGAATGAAGTGTAAACACTAGGTTGGCCAAACCTAATGAAAAAAAAAATCATTGATGTACATGATTCCCAACAACAATATGACACACGGATGCCATAATACACTTCATTATACACTAGAATACATCTTAGAATCTTCCAGATACATCCACAACAAGAAAAAAAATTTCAATAACTGAACACCTTTCACCAATCCATCCAGACTATCCAAACACACATTGAAATACTGAAACATGGCTTCCGGATCACCAAACTTCAAACCTCTTTTCTAGAGCATAGAAAAGACCTTCACAAGACATATTCCAAATCTGCAAGATCTAAAATGAATTAGAGAAAAATTGCAGAGCAACAATATTTCTCTCAAACCACAGAAGACCAACTCTACCAGAATAGTTCACATACCGGTGAACGTAACTTTCATGTACCATCAAACCAAAAGCTAAAACTCAGGAGACATCACCACTACATCCTTATTAACAATCCTTCAGATCCACACAAGCACAGGATCTATAGACACACAAAATGTACTGATTGATCCTATACACCTGATCCTAATTTTACTAACACTGCTTCATCCTGAATCATCTCCTTTGCTAGTCATTTAATTAAATAATCTTTATTTGATTAAATTCATCACATTTCATCTGTTAATCAAATAAATCAATTTTTATCTAATTAGGTCATCTTCTTCTATTAATTAAATAAATCATTTTATTTAATTAGCTTCTATAGCCTCTCTTTTAATTAAATAATTCACTTTATTTAATTAAGCTCTAAAGTCATTCTATTAAATTAAATGAATTAATCCTTATTTGATTTAATCTAACACCATCTTCTTTAATTAAATAAATAAAATCTTTATTTAATTAAATATAAAATCATTTTCCTCTTATTTTGATTTATTTAAATCCTAAAATCTAAATCAAAATGGTCAAATCAACTAATCTCCCTCTTAATTAATCAAATCCTGATTAATGCTAATCTTAATCACTCCAATCCTCTAGCTTTTGAAACTTGCTCATGAAAAAAAATTTAATTGATTTATTAAATCTCTATTTACTTTGAAAAAGGCATCAAAAGGGAATATTCTCCAAGTTTGAAAAATCCCTCCAAAAGGGTTTGTACATCCAACAAGGAATTTAAGTTTCTTACATGTCCTTTGCCTTGAGCCAAGTGGCATTAACTTCATTTTCTCCTCCCTCCAACTTGTCATTTCATCCATTTTGAAATTCCACCTAATTGCATTTTATTGCATAATGACCAAAATGTGCTCCACCTTTGTCCACTCACATGTTGACACGTGGCTTTATGTTATTGGTTGGTCTTTTGTCCCACATTCATCCATTTTTCCCCATCCTCCATCATCCTCATCTATAAATAAGAGGCTTTCATTTGGATTTTGGATCCACAACTTCATGCAAAGACATTATCTTGAGATTTTGAATTTTCTCATCCATTTGTTCATCCACTTTCACATTTCCATAACTAGGTTATGTAGGAATTTCACCAAGGAAGCATCAAATTTTCATCAAATCATCATTCAAGCTTACAAGGGATTGGGAAAGGACCATTTTCCACATCAAAATGCCACCAATTCCTCCATGGGATTGAGAGTTTGTTTGCATTAAATAGGATTTGAAAGCTTTTATTTGTGTTCATTCTATTTCTTATTTTGTGCATTTCAAATGAATTTCATGGAGAATGTTGATTTAACTTGCATAATTGACTAATGATGTGTTGTTTGATTGTTTTTTTGTAGGTCTAGGATCACCATTCATAGGATCAGCACAAGAGAAATTCAAAGCACATTCTTAACATTTTCATCACTCTAACTTCACTTCTTTATTAATTTTCTCAAAATCACTTGGAAACATATCAAACCAACACATCTGCAACACTATAAGGATAGCTCCATGTACTCACAACATCTCAACAACATCTCAGCTATACCTGACAATCTACAACATACTAAATTGTGTTGACATCAATGATAACATTAATGACAACACCACCAAACTAGCTCATACTTGCAACAGAGGTGAAATGTCAGCTCTTGCTTTGTCCTTTGCTTGATTCATGGGATTCTCTTGTTATGGCTATTGGGAGTGCTTTTGTTACGTTGAAGACTAAATATGTGGTGGATTCTTTGCTTTCTGAAGAAATTAGGAGGAAGGTATCCATCACTACTAAGGAGGCCCTAAATGTTTATGGAAGACCTAAGGAAAAAGGCAAGAAGAATGAGTAGCGTGACAAATCCAAGTCTAGGGGGAGATCTAAATCTCTTGGAAAGTCCAAAGTTATTTGTTGGAACTGTGGTAAGCTTGGGCATGTTCGTAAGGAATTCAAAGAAGAAAAGATTAAGAAAAAAAAAAAATTGTTTATGATTCCAAGTCTGAGAAGGAAGATGGTGACACATTCATTCTAGCTTTGGCAACTCATGCAGGTAATGATAATTGGTTAATTGACTTAGGTACATCTTTCTATATTACCTTTAATAGAGATTGGTTTTCTGAATATGAAGAATTTGATGGAGGTAAGGTGTACTTGGGTGATGATTCTCATTTAGACATTATTGTTCATGGTAAAGTTAAAATTATATTTCCTGATGGTAGAATAAAAATGATTAATGGTGTGTTGCATATCCCTAGATTAGCATAAATTTTTTTATCTATTAGCAAACTAATAGATGTAGGAGTGTAGGTAGTATTTTCTGATGCAAGATGCAATATAGTTAAAGGTGCTAAGGTGATTTCTAGAGGTTTCAGCTATGACACATTATATAAGCTTGATGCATGCACTGTTGAGTGCAATAGTACTTCTATGAAAATTAAGTCTATGGAAGAAGTGAGGGTTTCACCTTCAGTAGATGGTCATGGCTTTTTGGTACCCAAGGGTGCTCTTTATTCTTAAACAAAGTTACCTGTAGAGAAAACTATGTTATGGCACCAAATACTTGGCCACATTAGAGAAAAGGTTCTGAGGACCTTGAAAAATAAAAACCTTGTTGAAGGTCTATCTTATTGTAATCTTGAATTTGATTTTTGTGAGAATTGCATTTATGGAAAACAAAACTATGTTTAGTTTTACTCAAGTTCTCATAAATCTAGCAGTGTATTGGATCTTATTCATTATGATGTGTTTGGACATGTAGACATTCCTTTGATTGGTAAATCCACATATTATGTTTTATTTATTGATGATTATAGTAGAAGGACATGGGTATATTTTCTAAAGAGCTAATCTAAAGTTTTCAGTCAATTTAAATAATTTAAAGCAATGGTTGAGTTGCAGACTGGAAATAAAATAAAATGTTTAAGGATTGATAATGGTAGTGAATTTTGTTCTAATGATTTTTGATAGATTTTGTAAAGATTGTGGTATCCATAAATGGAAGACAACTCTATACTCTCCACAAAAAAATGGAGTTGCAGAGAGAATGAATAGGAAACTGATGGAGAAGGCTAGGAGTATGTTGAGTGGTGCTAGCCTAGAACAAAGGTTTTGGGTTGAAGCTATTGCCACTATCTATTACCTAATTAACAGGTCTCCTACATGAGCTATTATTGATAAGACACCTATAGAGGCATGCCAGGTCTCAAGCCTTCATTAAGACATCTTAGAGTTTTTAGTTGTGAGGCATATGCACATGTACCAAAGGAGAAGTCAAAAAAGTAGGAGAACAAGGTTGTGAAATGTATCTTCATTGGATATAGTTATGGTGTGAAAGGATACAATATCTGGGATCCTATTCCACAAAAGGTAATTCATAGTAGAAGTGTTATTTTTAGAGAAACTAAGCCTTCTTCTGTTACATTGCATCCAGAACAAAGCAAACAATAATATGTGATTCAATTTCCTTCTACACCTAAGAAAGTTGAATCAAGGCCCAAGGATAGACAAGAAGTTAAGGAGAGATCATCTAGCTTTGGATCTTTAGAAGAGGAGGAAGAACCTCCAACTCAGCTTGTTCATAAGTCTACAAGACATAGACAACCACCTAAAAGGTATTCACCTGATGATTGGAGATGTATTTTTTCTTTGAATACTAACATGGATGAACCTAGATCTATAGAAGAGGCACTAGGTAAGAATGATGTAGAATCCTGGAAGATTACTATGGATGAAGAAATAGAATCTTTGAAAAAGAATGATATGTGGGATCTTGTACCATTTCTTGAAGGACGGAAACCTATTTTAAATGGGTGCTTATGATTTAGAGGTTGAGAAAATGGATGTGAAAACTACTTTTCTTCATGGTGATTTGGAGGAGGATATTTATATGACATAGCTAGAGCACTATGTGGTGAAAGGTAAAAGTAAGTTGGTTTGTAAATTCAAGAAATCTTTGTATGGCTTAAAACAGAGTCCTGGGATGTGGTACCAAAAATTTGATACATATGTGTTGAGTTTTGGATTTGAACATTCTAAATCAGATCATTGTATATATTATAAAATTGATGGTGATCATTTCTTGTTTATTGCATTATATGTTGATGATATGTTATTTATTGGTAGAGGGAAAGGTATGATTTCAAAACTAAAATCTCAACTTGCTGCTAAATTTGAAATGAAAGACCTTGGTTCAACTAAACAAATTCTTCGGATGGAAATTAAAAGAGATAGAGTGAACATAAAGCTATGGCTTGGCCAAAGTAAGTATGTCAACTCAATTTTACAAAGGTTTGATATGTAGGATTTTAGACCATTGTGTGTTCTTGTTTTAGTTGGAACAAAGTTATCTATTTCAGACTATCCAAAATCTCCATTAGAGATGGAAGACATGAGTAGAGTGCCTTACCAGAGTGCATTTGGAAGTTTGATGTATGTTATGGTTTGTACTAGACCAAGCATTTCCCAAGCAGTGGGAGTTGTTTCCAGATATATGTCTAATCCTAGTAGTGTTCATTGGGATGTAGTTAAAAGAGTCTTTAGATATTTGCAAGATACCTCAGATTACTCCTTATGTTATCATAGTAATATGATTGAAGATGAAACTTCCATTGATATTCATGGTTATGTGGATTCATATTGGGTAGGTGATGTTGATAGCATAAATTTTGCTAGTGCTTATTTTTTTACTTTATTTTGTAGTGCAATTAGTTGGATGAGTAAGCAACAAGTTGTGGTTGCTTTTTCCACTATTGAAGAAGAGTATATGGTAGCTACTCATGCTTGTAAAGAATCCATTTGGCTTAAGATACTGTGTTCAGATATTTGAATAAAACAATGTGCAGTGACAATTTATTGCAACAGTCAGAGTGTGATATATCTAGCTAAGAACCCAACATTTCATACCAGGACCAAGCACATTGATGTACAATATCATTTTTTTAGAGATATGGTCAAATATGGCAAGGTAAAGTTGGTTAAGGTAGAGACTTTGATGAAAGTTGTTGATTCTTTAACTAAGACTATGAGCAAAGAGAAGTTCAGATGGTGTTAAAAGACTATGGGCCTTCCAGCCCCTAGCAATTAAAGAGATAAAGTTTACTCCATCATGTTGTTCTTGCAAGTTGTTCGACAAGTGGGAGATTTGTTGGGAAAATGTGTCTCAACCTTGCAATTACATACGATTTATTGTTGATAGGATGTATATATATTTATGTATATATTTCCTAGTTACACTAATAGGTGTATACAATGGTAGCATGGAGTGGCGTTGAGGAGCAAAATGTGAGCATGTTAACTTTTTCAGGAAACTTCTAAAATTGGTTGACATAAATTAAATAAATGATGTATTGTAAATCTAGTCCATTAATTATTAGGTTTTAGATCTAATGGAAAATATTTTGTTGGCCTATCTTTCCCGAGAATGTAACCCTATTTTATGAGGGCATTATATTATGGTTGTAATAGAGAGTGATGTATTCTGAGATTCTAATAGAGATCATGTTGTCTCTTGATCTTTGAGTGGTGATACTCCTATGATAAGCTTGCTCTGCAAGTATATTGTAATCTTTATGATTTACTGAATAATTTATTAGGTCACTTTTGGAGTGGGGTTTTTCTCCCGAAAGGGTTTTCCCCACGTAAATCACTATGTTATGGTATGCATGATATTTATATTATTTCTATTTAAGTTTCTATAAATGTTAAAGATCTATAAATTTTTGCATTATTCCCTTCTCAAGATTATTTTAGGAAGTTGTTTTGCTACCTTACACATTCAACAATAAGCTTAGCTAACCCTTTTCCTCTAACAAGATTTATTATTTGGATGTCAATATTTAATTCTTAGATCTTATTGATCCACCCACATATTCTCACTATAACTCCTTGTTCTATAAAAATATCTTTTATAGTAGCATTAGGGACATAAGATACAACCACAACTCCCTGTTGGCCTCCTACAATGATTTAACAACTAGGCCTTTACAGCCGTGATTCAAAGATTGAACATCTAACCTGAATAGCTATTTCAATCATCATGAAGGTTCATTTAACTTGTCAACCTAGAGACATGAAATTGAAATGGGTCAACACAGTATGTGCACTAGGAACCCGAAGTAGTCATTTTCATTCTACAACTAAGAAAGACACAATGTTGAAAGTAAACTACTTGGAAAGGAATAACATAAATGTTGAACATTAACCAACAACCATACTAAGTTGAAATGCATGAAAAAAATGAAAGTCTAAGCAAACAAATAGGAAACTACTTTGTCTTCTTTGGCTGTAGGAACAATCATAGAATGGGATTCTAGTGGTTGCAGGAACAGTCAGTGCCATATTCTTAACTAATTACTAAACAAAAAGTAATAACTAGGCTAAACTAAGATAAAGGATGGATTTCTCACCAAGTAGGCCCCCTTGGATGAGTATCCTCTAATGCTAATGTAAACTTAGATACTCAAACTTAGAACTTCATTTTATTCACTAGAATCATGAATACAAAAGAGTAGCATAACTGTATTATTGAAAACTTAAGAATGCAAGTACATCATTAGATCGCACAACCTCTTGAGAAGGAGAATCTTATCCTTATTTATACTACCAACTAAGCAAGGTGGTCAACTCCACGAACTAGGAGGATGTCATTTTAGGGAAAGCAGATAAAGTGGAGAGGCGGTTACATGTACATGGAATCTGGTCAAACATGCCTGTCTCAACGTAGATTTAGCACAGTAGTAATGCCTATATTCGGTCAACATCAATAAATATCATTTACAAGGTGGTTACATTTGATTTTCATGGGGAATCTCATGTCGTAGACCTCCTTTGACCTTTGAATGATTCCCTTGTTGGACTTTCCAGTGCATGCCTAGCTGACGGTGTCTTTCTCAATTTAGTATCCTCAAATTATATCCGCATGGGTATGTTAGTATGAAAAATAATTGCATATATATAACCACCTTAAAGAAAATTCATTAACCACATGCATAATTAATATAGATAGTCCATATAACCATTAAAGATTTTCAAAAATAGGATTAGGCCCAATGTCTATAGTTTTGAGGAAATATCATAAAAACATCAACACTTAACATCAAGGTCCATGACAACTTCAACAAATAAATCATAAATCCTACCCAAAATTGGACCATAAACTAGACTCATCACTCCCCCCAACCTAAGGTTTTTTTGGTTCTCCAGTAGGGGAAGGGTTGTTCTTCTACTTGGTCAATGCTCTAAAAATTGTAACTGACAACTGTCCTACATCATTGTTTGCTATGCGTGAATCAGGGTCCCAATAGAATCCTCCCAATCTATCCAATTGGCTCCATCTCTGTCTCTCTGCAGTGATATCATAGTGATAAAACCTGAAGTTTGGCATGAGCCACATTAGGATAGGTGGCTGAAAAATTCAGGGAAAGCTAGAATCATCCTTTTTTCCTTCCAATTTGAATATATCTATCAATTATTTTAAGTGTTGCAGCATAGTTCTGGATGGAATGAGGCTCAACCTATTTTAGCTCATTAGTTAGTTTGTTCCATCTTTGTGAGAGGTATCTCTTCACAATTTCCTCTTTTGCTTTTTCCCTCACCTCATACTCACTGTAGACTACTTCTATCCAAGGCATAATCCTATTACCATAGCTAGGTCTAAAAAGCATTATGTGCCATTCCCTGTAAATGTCCCTTGGGTTTCTTGATTTAGCCCTGATGGCCAAAGGGATGTTGGATTCCATTTGCTTATAAGCCCCACATTATTGTCCCCAACTGATCTCATTTTGTACCTAAGACATAAATTCCCTTAATTGGACATCCCCCACATATAACAATGGATTCCAATAATGGTATTGAGTTACAGCATAATTGTGCAAATAAAACTCACACAACAAATTCTTCATTTCAAGGGAAGCAATTCGATAAGCATTGAAAAATTCAATAGGAGTCTTAATGGAAGTGTTCAAACCTAAGACAATCCTTGCCATCTTAAAAGAAAGATATTTCTCCTTCAAATGCAGAGCATAGACCCTTGGAGGGGTCTTGCACTCTAAAATCTATGGTACCAAAGCTGCCATATCATCCACCTTCTTCTTCAAGGTGGCAATTTTTGCATCCTCGTCTCCAATCTCCTCATCTTTCTTTTGAATTTCCTTCCTCAACTGGTGTTTCTCCTCCTTCCATTCTTCTTCCCTTCTTTGCATCTCTTTCCATAAATGCATAGCTACCATGTGCATTGAAAAATTAGGGGGGTTATGTATTCCTACCAGCATTTTCCCTAGCATTGATGTTTGCTCTCCATATAGTGCTAACTACAAGGATTTAGGTTGTCCCGTCAATTTTGGCTATAGGGGTACTGATTGTTCTCCTAATTCTTGTTGTTACTACAAGAAATCCTTCTCTTGTTATTGCTCTTGGTGTAGGATCTCTTGCTGTAGGAAATCCTGATTTTCCTCATACCCTTGATTCTCCATTTGTTCTGCAATATTAGCAAGATCTGTCAATGTTATATTTGCTATCGTCTTAAATATATCCTCTTCCTCGACATTCACCTACCCCATTGGAGCTTCTGTGTCCCCCTATGATATTTCTTTAGACTTAGGGCTTTCTTGCGAAGGCATACCAAAGGCTAGCCCAGCTGGTGTTGATTTTTTGGGAGGGCTCTCATGTTTTTCTTTGGCTATAGGATGAACAGTGTCAGCCTTTTGCTTCTTAGAGCTTGGTACTTCCTCTTCTGCCAGCTAGTTTTTAGCTTTTCCTTTTCTCATTTCTATCTCTCTCTTTTGTGCCCTAGTTTTCATTAGGATGCCAAGTGGAACATCATCATCAGAATCTGGGGAGGAACTTTCTTTGTCTTAGTGCTCTATCCTAGAAGAGCTAATTTCTATGGTTTCTTCTGCTATAGGAGGGTTTACACTAGGGCTTGCACCAGAGGTTGAAGCACCAAGAGTGTCTTCAGTTGTGCTCAATCTCCTACTAGACCTATGAGGTTGAGGTAAAACCATAGGTTGCAAGTGCTTAGGTCTAATTTGATCATTTTTTATTAATTCTTCCCAGGCCATTCCAAACATATCATGCAAAGACTTCTCAACTAACAATTTAATCATACAATGGTGGGAAATGGAATTGTCCCTACCTTTTTGAGTCTCAGTCGCCATGATTGAAAGAAGGTCATATAGCACACTCGACACATTCATCCTCCTCTCGTGTCTCATGTGATTCAAAAGTTGGAAATGATTCGATAGGCAACCTTCACAGGGGAGGTATCTTATGACATAAATAGCTATCTACTTCCATGGCTCGGGCAGAGAGGTTCTCTTCACACCTTGTTTATCTATGCTCAATGGAGGGTCACTCGATTCTATAAATTCAGCCCTAGCTGACCTGGTGTCTTTGGAAGTAGGGTAGTGTTCACCATTAGCTGGTAACCCTGTAACTTTTGCAATTATTTCTTTAGTGGCCAATACTTCTAGCCCTTTTACCATGGCCTTCCCCTTAGACAATGTCTATGTGAATTCTAGTGCAATGTCTTCATCAAAACCATCTAGCTTCAAGAAGTAGTCTACCACCCGTAGTTTCTGAATTCAGCCTGGTAGGGTACATTCTGCAATAATACATCATGCACCGTTGGTTCATTTTGAATTAATCCACCTCCCATTGTCTACAATCAAACAATCACTCTACGGTTTCCATTCTGCAATTCTTGTTTGAAAAATAAATTCACCTTCTTGCAACACTTGCCAAATTTCCAATGCCAATGTCGACTGAATTTTCCCTTTCTACTTTTACCTTTTGTTTGCAACTTTAGATTATGACAGGTTCAATAATGGCAAGGAAGGAGTAATAAAGGAAAGCTATGATGGAGAGAAATGGCAGTGGCATTTGGTGTCACCTCACACATGTGAGTCGTCCTCTCACTTAGATTTTAAATCGTCTCAATTTAAATTTTGTTAACGTAGACCAGCATGGATTGACACATGGGAAAGTATTCACATCTTTTTCCTCCCCCCCAACCTAAATTTGGGCATGTGTCCTCACATGTGAGATGATGATTTGACAGGGGTATGGAATAATGGCATGCTATGGTGAACATCCATATTAATATACAATAATTAAATAAATGCACTAAAGACAATTAAAATATAGAAATTAATGCACACATACTTGAATTTGTGGAGGATTCATTGCAAATATTGTGGAGAAAGTACCATTCACCTTTTTAGGAAATAAGTTGAGCAATTAATAAAAATGAGGTGGAGTGGAATGAAGTGAAGTGATGGAAGAGAGAGAAAGGTGGTGATGGGTAGGCAGATGGGTGGATGGGTGAAGAAATGGACTTCCACAAAAGTGGAAGTCTTTATTATGACAAGTACATACCTTAATTAGCCAAAATGAGGGACACTAGGTCCACTTCCTTTGGTTGCAGGAAGCTCAGGTGCAACATGCTGAGTGAATTACTACAAGAACTCCTCCTTGGAGGTTGGCTTGTGATACAATATGAGGCAATGACCATTAACAAGCAACTTGAATCTGATTGGATCAATAGTAGTGAGCTAAATGACACCATTAGGGAATACTTCAGCAACTTCATATGGTCCTAGCCACCTTGTTTGCAATTTTCCTACATTGTCCTGATACCTTGAGTCATAGAGTAGTGCCCAGTCACTTGGCTGGAATTTCTTGTCCTTGATTAATTTGTCATGCCACTTGATTCTTTGATTCTGCACTACCTCTGTGTGATGCAAGGTTGCTCTCCTCATCTCATCCAAAGCATTCAGCTTCATGATTCTCTATTTGTGCCTCAGAGATATCCATCCCCAAATTTACTACACTCCTAAGAGTCTTATGTTCAAATTCAATAGGCATCATGACTTTCTTTCCATACAACAACTCAAATGGAGTGAAGCCTGTAGTTGTTTTCCAAGTAGTTTTGTAGGCCCAAACAACTTCTGGTAACCTATTTTCCCAATCCTTCCTATGGATAGCTACTATTTTAGCTAGAAGTAGCTTCAATTTCTTTGTTGATCACCTCAACTTGGCCATTGGCTTGGGGGTGATAAGGGGTAGACTTCATGTGTCTTATGTTGTACTCATTTACTAGTGTTGCAACAAGGGTTGATGTGAATTGAGCCCCTTGATCATTCACTACCTCTCTTGGAACTCCATACCTTGTGAAAATATCCTCATAAAGAAATTTTGCAACCTTGTTATCTCTTGCATGCTTCATGGCCTTAACTTCTACCCACTTTGTTACATAATCAGTGCATACTAGGATATAAGACTTACCATTTGATGGAGGGTCAATGGGTCCTACAAAATCCAATCCCCACTTGTCAAAGGGAGTGATTACTACTTGAGGGTAAAGTGGCATCTCATTAGATTTGGTTGGTCTACCCATTCTTTGGCATCTATCACATTTTATTGTATACCTTCCTGCATCCTTGTGGAGTGTTGGCCAATAATATCCTGTGTTCAAAATCTTCATTGTTGTCCTCTTGGTTGAAAAATTTCCTCCACATGGTTCATTATGACATGCATTCAAAATGTCATATGTCTCATCTTCCCTCACACATCTTCTCATGACATGGTTTGGTCCAGTATAAAATAAACTTCCAACAATCCATGAGAAAGGAAAAGATTGTTCAATGAGTGCCCTTCTCTCCTTTGGAGAGAAGTGAGGAGGAACCCTACTTGTGACCAGATAATTAGCTATGTAAGCATACCAAGGTGTTTTTACACTGATGGAGAATATATGCTCATCAAGAAAAGATTCATCTATGGCTTGATTATCCCCTGATGTAGTCAGCCTTGAAAGAAAATCTGCAACAACATTGGCCTTCCCTGGTTTATCCACAATGATTATCTCAAAATCCTGCATCAACAATAACCATCTTGCTAGCCTACCAGAGATCAGAGGTTTATTCATGAGATAGCTAATGGCTGCATGATCAGTGTGCACAAAGGTTTGGTAACCTATTATGTAATTCCTGAATTTGTTTAGGGCATAGATCACTGCCAACATTTCTTTTTCTGTCACTATATAGTTGAATTCAACTCCCTGCAAATTTTTGCTGACAAAATAAATGGAATTTTCAATAACTCCTTCTTTATGTCCTAAAATTGCTCCTATGGCATAATCTAATGCATTTGTATGGATGTGGAAAGGAAGCTCCCAATTAGGTCCCTTGAGTATAGGAGCATGAGTCAAGGCTACCATCAAATCAAAAAATTCCTTATCACAATCTTTAGTCCACTGGAATTCGACATCTTTAGTGAGAAGAGTATACAATGGTGCTGCTATTTTGCTAAAATCCTTGATGAAACGCCTATAATATCTTGCATGGCCCAAGAAACTCCTCACATCCTTTTGTTTTGCAAGTGTGGGAATATTTGTGATCACCTCAATCTTTGTAGGATCTACTTGAATTCCTTTATGGGAGATGTAGTGACCAAGGACTACACCTTCCTACATCATCATGAAACACTTTTCACTATTTAAGGAGAAGTTTTGGTCTTCACATCTCTGTAGGACTCTCCTAAGATTTTCCAATGCCTGATTGAAATCAGCACCATAGGTGGTAAACTCATCCATGTAAATTTCCATTCAATCAAGAGAGATATCTAAAAATATGCTAATGACTACCCTCTGAAAGGTTGCAGGTGCATTGCATAATCCAAATGGGAGTACTGAGTAGGCATAGGTCCCCCATGGATAGCTATAGGTGGTCTTCTCCTAGTCTTCTAGTGCAATTTGGATATGGCTGTAGCCGCTGAATCCATCTAGAAAAGAAAAGTATTGCTTTCCTGCAAGTGAGTCCAAAACTTGATCTATGAAAGGTAAGGGAAAATGGTCCTTTTTGGTGGTAGAATTGAGTTCCTTGTAATCAACACAAACTCGCCATTTCCCTCCTTTATTGGGCACAATCACTAATGGAGACACCCACTGGCTATCTAAAATGGGGTAGGTAAATCCCGCATTTAACAATTTCTGCAGTTCCCCTTTTACAATTTCTCTTAGTGTAGGGTTAATTCTTCTTTGTGGCTGCCTCACTGGGGTGCAATAATCTCTGATATAAATTCTATGAGTGAAAATCTTAGGGTCCAATCCCTTCATATCATGATAGTTCCACACAAATGCATGCTAGTGGGTCCTTAATAAGTTTTCCAATAACAATTATTGTTCTTCACTCAGTTTGTTGTTAACATTCAGATATTTTCCTTCTGACACCTGCACTTGTGTAGTTAACTCTATCATGGATGCTTCATTAATGCATGGTACTTTGAGTTCATATTGTAGACATCTAAATTTTACCACTTCCATATGGTCAAATTTGTCTACTCTATTCATCTTTTTCGTCAATATTAATTGAATAATTGATTTAATTAATATTTCATTTTCTCCCTAAGGTTCCTAAAGTGTTTAATTGAAAAATTAAATACTTTACCTTATCCCATTTTATTCTCTAAATTAAATGATATATCAATTTATTTAATTGTCATTAAGTCAATTTTTTAATTTCTTATTTTTCTCTCTCCTTGTCACATCCTCCATAATCCTCCCATAATCTGAATTAATATAATTAATTCATGATTATGGTGCACACATCCTCCATATTTTTCCACTTGCCTCTAATCTCTCATTAATCCTCCTAATCATGTGTTTGTACAACCTTAATAAAAGTCATTAGCCACATTTAGTATGTTTTTTTAGTCAACCTTTTCATTTTCCTTTGTTAGCATTGACCCTCTCTCCCATGTGAATTTTTTATTCACATTTATTCACCCTAGGTCCCTCTCTTCCCCATGTGAATTTTTAATTCAAATTTTATCCTTCCAATGCTTACCTTATCCCCATGCAACTTCTAGAACATTTGCTTGTCACATCACTCACATGTGACAAATTCCCACCTTTTTGGAAACTCCATCTTATCCACTAGATTCTCCCAAGCATGTGAATTTTTAATTCACATTTATTTTTCCAACTACTTTCCCTTTTTCCATGGAAATTTTTGAGGAATTCTAAAATTCCTCAAAAGTCACTTTCATTCCCACTTGGAGATAAGAAGTTCCTTTTTGAGGAAATCTTTTCATCCCCTAAGGTACTTGTCCTTCTTCCACATCACATGTCCTTCTTCCACCTCACTTACACATCATCACTCTCTAAGCCATTTCAACTTCCACATGTCAATATGTGAGGGCTTATGAGTCCTCAACTCACCATATCCCTTCATCTTGGCCATGGTGGCTCAATTTTGACCATTGAATTCTTTAGAGAATTCAATGACCTCTATAAATACCCCCTCTTCTAATGCATTTTACAATACTTAGCCATTTGTACCCTTATGCTACCAAATTGCCTACTCAATTTGCAAGCATTATTTGAGCCATTTAGCCGAGTCATTTAGCCATTAACACTTGCATCTAATCATATTGTCAATCTTGCATCTAGCCATCTCCATAGCCATCTAAGGAGCATACAAGCATACAACATCAAGGGCCAACCAAGGGATTCAACAACACAAAGGTATAATTGTTTACAATCATTATTTTCTATCTTTCTTTGTGTTATCATTCCTTAGGCTAATCTTTGAGGTGTTCCTTGTGTTTTCTTTATATTGCATTTTAGTTTTTTCTCACCTTTAGAATAGGATAAAATCAAGGCTTCACATTTCTGGCACACCTGGTGGAACCCACAAATGGGTTCCTTTATTTCACATTTGTTGTTGTTAAGTTTGTTTGCAGGTTCAGATCACAGAGGGGTAGACTTGCCCTGCAGAGGGGCAGACTTGTCCTCCATTTTACTACAGAGGGGAAAACTTTCCCTCCACTGTGCTGCAGTGGGGCAGACTTTCCTTGGTTCAGTTCTATTTTCTGACTTCTGACTGTAGTGGGGCAGACTTTCCCTAGTTTTCATGATGTTTTTTGACTTTTGACTACAGCGGGGTAGACTTGCCCTGGGTTTTATTTTGTTTTCTAACTTTTTACTATAACAAGGTGGACTTGCCCTGGGTTTTATTCTATTTTCTAACATTTGACTACAATGGGGCATACTTGCCCTAATTACATTCTATTTTCTAACTTTTGATTGTAGCGGGGTGGACTTGCCCTAGTTTACATCTTGTTTTCTGACTTTTGACTGCATCGAGGCAGACTTTCCCTAGTTACATTATGTTCTATGACTTTTGACTGTAGTTGGCCAGACTTGCCCTAGTTTACATCATGTTTTTTGACTTTTGACTGTAGTAGGGTGGACTTGCCCTAGTTTACATTCTGTTTTCTAAATTTTGACTACAACAAGGCAGACTTTCCCTAGTTTCATTATGTTTTCTAACATTTGACTATAGTGGGGCGGACTTGCCCTAGTTCCATCCTTTTTTCTAACTTTTGACTATAGCGGGGTAGACTTACCCTACTTTTATTTTGTTTTCTGACGTTTGACTCCAGCGGGGCATACTTTCCCTAGTTCCATTCTATTTTCTAACTTTTGACTATAGCGGGATGGACTTGCCCTAGTTTCATTATGTTTTCTGATGTTTGACTATAGTAGGGTGGATTTTCCCTATTTTTCATGTTGTTTTCTGACATCTGACTATAGTGGGACAGATTTGCCCTATTTTTCATGCTATTTTCTGACATCTGACTATAGTGGGGTAGATTTGCCCTATTTTTCATGTTGTTTTCTAACATCTAACTGTAGTGGGGCAGACTTGCCCTATTTTTCATGCTATTTTCTAACATTTGACTACAGTGGGGTGGATTTTCCCTATTTTTCATGCTATTTTCTAACATTTGACTACAATGGGGAAAACCTGCCCTAAACAAAACATTCTGGAAGGTAAAAATAGTCATTTTTAGATTCGTTTTGTCTCATTTTTTTGTTGTTTTCAAGTTATAACACCTTAGCCTTGCTTTTTTGTGGTGTATTTGGATTTCTTGATAACATTTTATAGCATATTCTCATAATTGATGAAGAACGGCAGTTAAAACAGCTAACACTTGTTTGCAGGGCCATCCGTTTGTTCATATTTTAAAAGCTTTCCTTGTTGTTTTCGTTAATCTAGGAACATAGTTAACTAGGGGGAAGTAAAATTCACTGTTTGCTCTATCTATAAATCTAATTTTTGTGTTACCCAAAGGGGGCATTACTTTGTTTTCACTTTCCCCTTGCACTTCGTGTGAGCCTGGGGAGTATCCGAAGATGATTAGTGCATTCTTTTTAGAGGGACCTACTTGGGGATTTCATCACCCCAAGGGATGTTCCCAACCACATGTACCAGTGGGGTATAGAAAGGGGGAGAGTCAAAGTTGTACCCCAATCTAGTCACGTCGTGTCTGGCAGAGCATCGAAGCTAGGGTGATACCTAGGTAGACGTGAAGAGTTGGTTTGAGCCTTTCAGTATCTCGCTGGGATTCCTGACTGACGCTTGTGATGGGTTGGTGTTCACGGTTGTGTTTCACATACCAAGTGTATATCAAGGACTCCCTAGAAGCCTTGTGCATCCTAGATTAAGACCTTTGTTGGCCATACCCTTAACACTAATCATAGGATTGTGCTTGTTTGAAGTGTCTTCTTGTGAGAAACTAGTAAACTTTTTGACAAGTCAGCCTCATTGTTGTCATTTTAAGTCCTTTCCATAGTCATTTCCATCCAAACCAAGTCCTTGTTTCCTGTAGTAGGGTGGACCTGCCCATAGTGGGGCAGACCTGCCCTGACCTACTTTGCAGTGGGGTGGACTTGCCCTCCAGTTTACTATAGAGGGGTGAACTTGCCCCCCTAAACAGTCAATTTCACTCTGTTTAACCTCTGAACCTCTGTTTAATCATTCCAAATCTCCATTTGACAATTCCAAACCTCCATTTGATCATTCTAAACCTTTGGTTAATCATTCCAAACCTCCGCTTATTCATTCCAAACCTCTGTTTGATCATTCCAAACCTCTGTTTAGCTATTCTGAACCTCCATTTAACCATTCTGAACATCCGTCCATCCTTTCCAAACTTCCATTTCCCATTTTGGTTACTCATTTCACCATTTGGGGAACTTGTTTTATTACCTAGAGATCTCGTTCCACCATTTTATAGTAATACCATTTCATCATTTGATGAACTCGTTTGCCCGATTTAAACAAAAACCAATTGGGAACCGAAAACCTTGTCATTTGTTGTGATATAAACATTTGCACTTTCCAAAAGATTACTTAGACATCACCCCCATCATATAGAAACCTTTATGACACCTTTAGTTTGCATCCTTCATCATCTTTCAATTCAAATCCTTTAAACCTTGTTTTAGAAGTTATTACCTGAATTGACCAAGGTGTTTAAATTCGATCGTTATCCTACATATCAATCATTTTCTTCAACCCAATCAATATGCTTCTATCCTGAGGTGGATTTGGTGTTGAAAGTCAACATCATTGGCCCAAATCAATCCATTTCCATCTTGAGGTGGATTCGGTGCCACAAATCCATCCTTTAATCTAATCAACCAACACCTTAAGTCACCTAGGGTGATCTCCAAAATTGGGTTTAGAATCCCTTCCATTAACCAATCCTAATTCATCATCTAATCCAAATCAAACTTATCCAATTGATCCAAATGATCCAATCCAATCTATCTAAACAATCTCATCCAATCATCTAATCAAAATCTAAACATTTAATCAAAATCTAGTCATCCAATCTGAATCCAATCATCCAATTTCAATCTTGAATTAATCAATCCTATCCAAGCCATCATCCAATAAATCAATCTCTATCCAATCCAAAAAAAATTCCACCAAGGACATCCTTGCACTTAGTCTCATTATAATCCACCCATAATCCCTTTTGCATTCCCGTTCAGACTCGGTCACAGGAAAAGAAGATGGCCGAACAACAAAATCCTGGATCCCAACCTAACACACCACAGGAAAATCCTCCCATCAACGGGGTATCATCACAATCTAACACTGAAGATCAGAACAACTCACTGCATGGTGAAGAGAGTATGGTCAACCAACCTAAACTCACACTTGAGGAACATTTTAGTAACCCCACCAATGTGCAAATGATAGATCGCTTGCTCAAAAAACATGGGGAAGAAATCTTAGCCCACCTAATTGAAAAAGGTGTCAAACCTCCATCAGGTGTCAACCTATCCAAATATAGCAATTTCACACCTAACATACCCCAAAGTTCACAAAATGCACCAAGTGATTCATACATCCCCAATGTTCCTCCAGTGGAGAGTTGGTATCAACCTAAATTCGATAATGCTATCCTTTACAACATTAAAAATCCCCCACATACCCCAATCTTAGTCATGGGGGCTCCTCAAGTATCTAATCCCAATAACCCTTTCACCTACGACATGCCACAAAATGCTCCCTAGCATCCACCATTAATGTTGACCACACCACCCCTTTTGAATCAACCTCTAGTAAGTTGGGGGAAACCCTTTCAATGCCTTGCCTCCACCTCCTAGAGCCACAAATCTACCAATGCCTCAATTCACATCCCAAAAACCTTTGCAATCTAACTTACCACCTCAAACACCTCCACAAGGTACATCACAACCAAATATTCCCATTGTCACCCAACAACCTCCTTTGCAGAATGCCTCTACATCATCTCAGCCACCTCATCAACAACAACCCCCACATAATCCTTTAATTTCATCATAAAAACCACCACACCAATCATAAGGAAATCCATCTCAACCTCTCATCCAGACCATATCCTCATTGCTCGCATCTATTTTACGTCTGCAAGTTCAACCACAACATAATATCCCATCTAGGCTCACACAACTGTCGATATCACATCAGCAACCTCCCCAGCACTATTTCTATCATAATCAATAATAGTTCCAACAACAACCACCCTATGTGGCCTCCCAACAGTCATAACAATATCCTCAGTACTATCATACCAATCCACAACACTTCATTCATGCTCCTTAGCATTATGTTGCATAATTTTATTAAACAAACCTGTGCTATACCTCTCAACAACAACCCCTATACTAATAAACACCCTCAACATACCAGCAAGGGAAATCATCATCTCACTATCAAAATACATATATCAACCTTCAAACAATATCTCAACAGGATCCTTTGTCATCCTACCATCCATATCCATCCAACCCATTTGCCTCAACTCCTATGCCACCGATCAACATGAATTTGTTAGAAATCAAAGCTGCTTTGAAAGATCTCCAAGTTGGGATTGGTATGAAATCCTTCAACTTTGAAGATAAATGTCCCTATCCATTTGACCCTTCCATCTCATTGATTCCCTTCCCAAAACACTTCGAGATACTAAAATTCGACAGATACAAGGGAAACAAGGATCCTAAAGCCCACCTACAAGAGTTTTACTCCCAGTGTCAGGAGGTTATGCACAACGACAACTACCTCTTGCATTTGTTCCCCTAGAGCCTGATGAGGAATTCCCTAGAACTGTTCATGGGTCTAGAGCAGGGGTCCATCAAATCCTTCATGGATGTTTCAGAGAAATTTTTTTCCTACTTCTCTTTCAATCTAGAGAAGGACACTGATACCTTGGATCTCCTCAAAGAGAAGCAAAGTGAAGGAGAAACCTTTGCCAGCTACCTCCAAAGGTGGCATGCATTGGAAAGCCGAATGAAAACCCCTCTCAAAGAGAAAGACATGGTCACTCTCTTTGTTGAGAATTCACATCCCAACATGGCCCATTACTTCAGGTTGCATTATGTCACCACCTTCGCCGAGATAGTGGAGAAAGGACCCATCCTTGAATGGGCCCTTATTGCTAAAGGGAATGTCAAGATACACAATCATGATAGAGAACGATCATCTAGAGATAAATCACACTACTAGAACAAGAACAAGAATGTTGTGAATGATGGTGTCACCAACACTAATCATGTTCAAGTAGCTAGTACTCTCAGAGGAAAAAATCTGCTCCTAACCAACCATTTGCCCAAAACATCATATCAGTACCACAAGGGGCACCACGCCCCCCTCAATAGTTAAACCATAAAATTCAAGGGAACAAAAAATTCCAGTTCACTCAATTAGGAGAATCCCTCAATGTCGTGTTCAACAAGCTCCTGCAAGCCAATTATCCAATCACATATCCTATAACCAAGCCACATGATGAATCTAAGCATAAACTAGTTTGGTTTAAAGAAAACAAATACTATGAGTTTCACAAGATTAAAGGGAATACCCTAAACAAGTGTCAGAGTCTAAAAACATATATCCAAGATCTTATAGATTGAGGAGATATTCATGTGGATTCCAATCATGCTTCATCGTCTAATGCTCAACTACAGATTTACCAAAAACCATAATCAAGGTGCAAGCACATCCAATAATAATCCCCAAAACAACAGTACAAATAACATAAGTTATAAGAATGTGCCCCTTAATTACGATGACATCGTCCATTGCATTGAGCAAGTGGAACCCCGCGTATCCATGATACATGTCAAGGCTAAAGATCCCCAATGTGTTGTTGCCACCTAAAGAACCTGCATTACTGTTCCTGCAGCTCCCACATCCGCCCAACAAAATCCTGTGAATTCTCAGTATAACATTTTTGATCACTTAGGAAAGACTCTTGCTCACATCTCAATTTGGGACCTGCTTAAATCTTCTCCCGTACATCAAGAGATCCTGAACTGAGCTCTAAAAGAAACCCAAGTTCCTAACAACATTGATCCCACATAATTCCAGGCTTTAGTGGGACACTTGGCCCTATCCTACCAATTTCACTTCAACCAAAATGACATGCCTAACATTGATGCCAACCATAATCATCCCCTACACATCGAAGTCCTGGTTGCCCATCATAAAGTAAAAAGGGTTTTGGTAGATAATGGCTCTTCCCTTAATCTATGTACTCTAAAGTTCATAAAGCAGATAGGGTACACTCAAGTAGACCTGAGTAATCAAATCATTACAATCAAGGCTTATGACAATGTGGAAAGAGATTCAGAAGGAATTGTCAGTCTTCCCATCTAGGTTGGAACCGTGATTCAATACACTACATATCATGTCCTTGATTTGGACCTACGAACCTCCTCCTTGGCTGCCCATGGCTCCATGCCATGCAAGCCATCCTCTCCACATATCACCAAAGCCTAAAATTCCTAGTTAATGGATAGGAGGTCACTATTTATGCTGACCCACAACCATTCGAATATTTTTTGCCTTAGAAGCTTCATTTCCCCATTTTCATTATTGTCCTGGAGTCAAAATGGGGGCACCTCAATTGTCATCCTCCAATCCATCATCCACCACATTAGCCACTTCATCTTCCACCACCGATCCCACCATCACTAAAGTCCAAATCATCGACAAGGGTTGTGGTGAATATGAAATGCATACAACTTTGAATGTGGCAACCATGCCACTGTCACCACACACATATGATCAACCTTCACAGTCTGTACCAAAGGAAGAAGACAAGACCATTACCTTCAGTTCCAAAAATATCCCCCTAGCACTTTTCGGTCCCCTAGTTTAAGGATAGATACACCAGAAGATGATATCAACCAGTGGATATATCATGAAGAGCCCCAGCTAGATCCTCCCCTTAAGAAGTATTTTCAAGAAGCATACCCTTGGTTTGCTAAGTTCACGGAGAAGCATAATTATCAAGGTGGGGGTCTAGGTAAAGAAGAACAAGAGCGACTACAACCTATTGATGTACCGAAGCTTCCGCAGAATTTAGGCTTAGGATATGACAAAAATTAGAAAGGCCCTACAATATCATCTAATACTTCCAATAGTGTTAGTGTGGACAATGGTCCCTTAGAAGACATACCTAAGGAAGAGTTCATCATACATGCACATGATGATGTGAATCACATAGAACTTTCATCCATGTTTGATTGCCTATCCCTCTTTACCATTAGCTTTTCCCTACGCCATCCCAAACTTATTGATTGGGACCTACATGATAGCACACCTGTCAATGTCTCCCTGGACGCATATGTCAACCTTATGGGATTGGGGGAAGATGAATGCTCTAGTCGCAAAAGTAAAAACAAGAAAAATCAGAAACACTCATCTAGTGAAAACCTCCCTAAGGCGCTTCTTGACCTGGAAAAAATAAAAATAAAGGACACATACGATAGTGAAAACCTCAATGAGGTGCTAGAGGATGGAGATGTTCATCTTCCCCTTGTGGGAACTCAATTATCTACACCATCATCCATCTTGATCGAAGAAACTCAAGAAGTCAATCTAGGTAATACAGAAACCCTAAAGATCACCTATGTAGCCAAATCATTATCAAAATAAGAATATTCCATAATTTTCCAGCTGCTCAAAGACAAAATCATCAACTTTGCTTGGTCGTATTTAGATATTCCAAGTCTGGACCCCACTTTAGTAGTTCACCATTTGGATATTCACCCAAACGCCAACCCTGTCAAGTAGAAACTCAAAAAAATGCATCCGCAAGTAGCACTGTTAGTCAAGAAGGAATTGGAGAAATTACTGGATGCTGGCTTTATTAGACCCATCGACTATTCTAACTGGATCTCCAACATAGTGCATGTCTCTAAACCTAACAGAGACATTAGGATTTGCACAGACTTCCAGGATCTCAACAAAGCATTTCTGAAAGATGACTTCACATTGCCCAATATCAACATGTTAGTTGACCTCACTATAGGACATGATATTTTGTCCCTCATGGACGGCTTCTCTAGCTACAATCAGATTCAAATTGCACCCGAAGACTAGCATAAGACCACTTTTACAACACCTTGGGGTACCTTTTGCTACAATGTTATGCCCTTTGGTCTTAAGAACACAGGGGCAACATATCAACAAGCAATTACTGTCATCTTCCATGACCTCATCCACATTATCATGGAAGATTATGTTGATGACTTGTTGGGAAAGTCCAAAACCAGAGCAGAGCATCCTACCATTCTGAAAAGGATCTTTTGAGCGGTTGGAATAGTACAAGATAACACTGAATCTGAAAAAGTGTGTGTTTGGTGTCATGTCAAGAAAATTGTTGGGCTTCATAGTCTCCCGAAGAGGCATCGAGGTTAATCCTGCCAAAGTAAAAGCTATCATGGATATGCCTCCACCTCAAAACCTGAAATAGTTAAGAAGCCTTCAGGGAAAGGTACAATCTATCCATCAGTTTATATCCCAACTTGCAGATAAGTGTCAATCGCTTGCCCACCTTCTGAAGAAAGACACCACCTTCAAATGGAATCAACAGTGTCAGTTGGGTTTTGATAAGATCAAAAAGTACTTGGCCCACCCACCAATCCTAATGCCACCTATTCCAAGGAAACCTCTCCTGCTATATATCTCTACTACTTCAATCGCACTGGGGGCATTATTGGCACATCATGATGAGTCCGCAAAAGAATGAGCAATCTATTATATTAGTCGTACATTGGTTGGTTATGAATTGAATTATTCACCAATGGAGAAAGCCTATCTCGCAATGGTTTTCAGTAGGCAGAAATTTAAACATTATATGCTCAGCCATCCTATCCAACTGATAGAAAAAATTGATCCACCAAAATATTTGTTGTCTAGAACCACCTTAACTGGTCGCATGGCTAAGTGGGTCATGCTCTTGAGTGAATTTGACATAGAATATGTGGATAGAAAATCCATAAAAGGACAAGTTATAGCCAATCAGTTGGCTGATGCACCCCTAGTAGATGCTTATCCTTTGGTCACTGAATTTCCAAATTAAGAAGTCTTTGCAGTAACGGAAGCATCCATCTGGATATTGTACTTCAACGGATCCTACACTCATAATGGATCGGGGGAAAGAATTATATTTGTTACCCCCCAAGGCAATTACATCCCGAAGTCATTCATATTGGCATTCCCCTGCACTAACAATATAGTTGAGTATGAAGCCCTCCTCATAGGTCTCAGAATTGAAAAATAGTGACACATAACTCACCTAAGAGTCTTCAGAGATTCCTTGTTGGTCATTAAGCAGGTTAATGATGAGTTCCTGACAAAGGATGACAAGTTGCTACCCTACAAATGCATGGTGGACAACTTCAAGAAGTATTTCACCTCCATACAATTTGATCAGATTCCCAAGGTGTAGAACAAAGCTGTTGATGCCATGGCTACTATTGGTTCCTTGATCAGCATGCCCAAGGATCGAACAGAATGTGAGTTACTCATTGAACAAATCTTAATCCCAGCATATGACATCCTTGATACTGAAATGGTGTGTGACATTGTGGGTCCCGTTTCCCCTTGGTACCAAGACATCTATGCTTACCTACATAATAACATTCTACCCCCGGACCTTACACAAAACCAACGCAAATCCTTTATCCAATGGTCATCGTGATACATCATCATTGGTGATATGCTTTATCGTCGTGGGTATGATGGGATCCTCCTCAAGTGTCTGGACAAGACCGAAGCCCATACTGCACTAACGAAAGTACATAGTGGTGTTTGTGGGGCCCATTCAAATGGCATGGCCTTAGCTAAAAGGATTCTTCAAGATGGATATTATTGGCCCACACTGGAACATGACACTTGTGAGTTTGTGAAGAAATTCCTCCCATGTCAGCAACATGTAGATTTGATTCACGCTCTGGCACAAGACCTTCAGCCTCTTCTTGCACCATGGCCCTTTTCTTAGTGGGGTTTTGACTTGATCGACAAGATATACACACCATCCTCTAATGGCCACACCTTCATTATTACCGCCACTGATTACTTCACCAAGTGGGTGGAAGAAATGCCACTCACACAAATCACTGGTACTCAGATTTCAAAATTCATCCTCTACCATATTATATGTAGATATGGTATCCCATCCACCATCCTCTCAGATAATGGAAAGCCTTTCAAAAACTAGGCCATGAAACACCTTTATGACACCTTTCATATTCAACATCGTTGGTCAATTCCTTATTACCCCCAAGGTAATGGTCAGGAAGAAGCTACTAACAAGACTCTGATCCAAATCCTCAAAAAGATCATCAATAACACTAGTCGAGATTGGAATCTCCACATTCATCCCACCCTTTGGGCATATCGCACTTCCATCCATACCCCCACTGGTGCCATGCATATTCCCTCATATATGGTGTCGAGGAGATCTTTCTGATCGAATTTGAGATCCCATCACTGAGAATTTCTCTAAAAAACCTTATCAGTGAGGAAGACACCCGTATTACAAGGCTTGCCCAATTGGAATTACTTGATGATAGATGGATCAAAGCTTATGTTCACCTTCAGGCTTATAAAAACCATCTCAAACATAGCTACAACAAGAAGGCTCACCCTCATCAATTCAATGTTGGTGACCTTGTCCTTACAGAAAACCAGCGTACCCAATAGGATCGGGATAAGAAAGACAAGTTGAAAGCAAACTGGTTGGGTCCCTATATCATCACTGCAAAGTATGGATCTGGGGCATACAGACTCACCACCCTTGAAGGAGAGCCCCTAGACAAGCCTATTAAAATCATGCATCTAAAAAGGTTTTATACCTAAGTCCGCTTGCTGACCCTATCTACACACAACCCAAAAATCCAAAAACCCAAAAAAGTCAAAAATAAAAATTATAAAAATATAAAATATAAAAAATGCAAAAATAGTAAAGAGAAATAAAATCATCCTATGGTGAAAACCACCCTTGGTGGTGCCTTGGATAAGTACGAGTGGTGAAAACCTGGTAACATGAATCATCCGTAGCGAGGTTAATCATTATCTATCTTGTGTCCTAGTTGCTTTATGACTTCATCCATCCTATCCTAACATCCTCTCCCATCCCATCTTGGGCCACTTGGTATATATTTTGATTGAGCATTGGAAGATCCACATTGGCTATCCATCATCCTGAGATTTTTATCCCAATCTAAGCTCATGTCATTTGTCCGTTTGTCAGTCAGTTTGTGTCATCATCTAGGATCATCCATCGTGTCAGTCTCCATCTAGGCCTCATCCTTTCACATTGATATTATTATCCTTCATCGAACTATGTTGCCCCTATGCTTTCATGTAGGAAAGGTTGATCATTTGATCTACCCCTGGGGAATTTTGACCATCCCGTGATGGTCATCCATCATCTATCTTCATCATATCCTTTTCACTTTTATCCATGGTCAGTTGTCATTTGTCTTTTCTGAACTATGTTTCCCTTGCACTTCCACATAGGTAAGGTCGATCTTTTGATCCACCCCTGGGGCCTTTTTCTTTCCTTTGCTTTTACTTCGCTTTGTCATTGTCTCATCAATCTCTATTAGTCCTCTTTCTGCTTTTATCCATGGTCTTTTCTTGAACTACAAGGGCTCTTCACTTTCACATAGGAAAGGCTAATCTTTGATCATCCCCCGAGCCCCTAGGTCTTTAGGTTGTGTCAGTCTTGTGTTAGTTTTTTGTCTGGTCTCTTGTGTCATGTTGTCAAGAGTTCCCTTAGCCAGCTAGTTCTTCACAAATCAGATCCTCTAGTGTTAGAAGATCTAGTTAATGACAAAAATTATGTGTCACCTGGGTCATCTTAAGTTTAATATGCATCATCGGTCTCAACAAGATGCATCCTTCCTAATAGACCTCATCAACCTCATCCATCCTTGTGATCCTATAGGAAAGGATGTTTGAATTTGATTATGATCTTTTAATGCATTTGGATTTTGTTTATTTTTTGAGCTCTATATTACAACTAGTCAAGGTTGCCATAATCTATCATATTATGGTGTGTGTTGATGCATTAACATAGGGGAATCTCTTGATAATTTATTGTTGATGTTTGTTGGGTTGTTCCCATGTAATACCCACCAGGATCTCCAAGATCTCATGTTATGTCGGGGACATCCCTTTGTGCTTGTGGTTATTCCAATACCTGGCTCGACCAAAGTCTTAGCAACTTTTGGGTGTTGGGATAACCTTGTTTGTTGTGTTTTTTTTATGCATCAGATACTAATTTTCCTTGGTTTCATATACCCTGGCAACTAGTGTCTTATGCTATAGCAAAAATCAGTGCTCCAAAGATGGCTAATTAAAACTAGGATTGCATCTCATAATCATTTTTGTTACATCCATTAACCTATGATTTTGGTTGTGCAAATATTCCCCTTCTTTCGTTCTTCTCAGGATATATATAGTTTTTGACAGGTGCAATCTCCCATCATACACCCATCATACATACATACATGAGTCCTTATTGATACTTATGTTCATGTTACATTATAGGTTCACTGCATTTACATTAGCATATTATATTAAAACATGATTGGTTCATTTTTATACCCATACATTATTGACATGTTACATACATCGCCCCTTGCATCACAATTTATTATATCCATAAATCATGCATCGCATAAGTCCATATTCATTATACATACAATCATACATAGATCCATAAATCATGCATCGCATTAGGACCATATCCATCATAGATGAAACACACATCACATCCTGCATTACACACGTTAGTAGCATCCATCCACATATAACATCTCAAACATGTACATGAATTAAATCATCATGATCACGCATCATAAAACCATAAACATACACATATGCATAAATAGAATCATCCACCATAAACATAACATAGTATCAATGAGGGAAATCACATATCATATAAATATCAAAACCAAATAAATTCTGTCACATGGTCCACAATAATTTCCATCAAATATCCATCACATGGTCCATAATAGTGTCCATCAAATACATGTCCATCATATACATCAAATCACAAAATACAGAACAAGTACAAGGATATACATCACTGCTCCTCTATACTATCCATCCACCCTGCACCTATCAAAATCTAGTATCCTCTCACCTACCAAATGAGCTGCCCACATTCTACCTCTATGGAGAATTGGGAACTAGTCCTCTATGAGGGAGTGTCCCTGTGACTCAATGAATCCTTGAGTCTGTGTCCCTAGTGACTGGGATGGCGCAAGTATCTAAGGAGTTTGTCACACATAATGAAATGTGCATTGTGCTAGATCTAGAACTGCATGCTGATAGGTGATCATCCAAAAGTTTGCCTCTCTCATGTACTCAACACTCTTGGCAGCCTGATATCTGGTGGCATTCCGCTCATGTCTGTACCTATCTTGGTCTCTGGTAATGAGTCCCCTCTCTTGTGTCCATGCATTCTGAGCCAACCACAGCTGATCTCTCTTTGTTGTCAGTCGTGTCATCTACTCCGTGGTCCTATCTCTCTCATCCCACATAGATTGAATCTGAGCCTGTAACCTCTCCACCTCTAACCCTGCCTCATCCACACCACCTTGCACTACCTGTGACTAACTTTGCACAACATCTCTCTCTGCGATCTCTGCTCAAGTCACTATTGCATCCCTCTCTCACTGAAGGGTCGATATCTATCTCTGTAAGGTACCCATCTCCTCCTGTATCACCTGTATCTACATTTGTCCTCTATCTCTCTCCCCCTGCAAACCCTACACCTCTACATGCAATGTGTCTCTCTCTCTCTATACAAGATCTAACTGAGCCTCTACTGCCTCCACCCTCACCCTTGCCTCCCCTAGAGCTATCTTTGTAGTAGCCACCCTATCCTAGAGCTTCGTCCTCTCCCCCAACAGTCCTACCATCTCTACCTTCAATGTCTCCATCTCCCTCTCAGCATGCTGAAGACACTCCACTGAGATCTTCTCTGCTACCCCTCTAGACTTTGGCTATCCCCACACCTGTGCTATGGTCATCGCCACCTATAGCCTCTCTTGATCCTAGGTCACCTTGGCTAGCTCACCCCACAATCTCTCCATCTCTTCCTGTGCCTCATCCCTCTCCCTCTCCACACCACCTATTGTTGTAGTTAGATGCCCCACAACGACATCAAACTCTCTTTTCCCTATCTCCTCTAATCTCCATACCTCAGCCTCTGTACTCCTCAGCTCCTCCTCCATCACCTATAGCATCACCTGGGCCCCCCTTAATAAAACAATTGGATCCTCAACTGGTGCAGCTGGTACTACTACTAATGCCTCCACCACGTGAACCTCCACGTCCATCACATTGATCTCTGCCTCATCCAGTACCTGCTCAACATTGCTCGTCACTCAAATCCTCCTCATCCACCCTCTCCTCCCCACCCTCATCTACCTCGGTTGTCCTACAACTCTCGTCTCTCCCTCAAGATCCTCTCCCTCCTTACTCATCCCTATCTCTAGCACGTGGGGCTCCTAATCTGCCCTGATATCTGTCTAAACCTTCCTCTGTCGTTTACTCCTCGAAATCCTCTCTGGTTGACCTTTGGCCTCTGTCTCCCCATGTGCTCCATCCTGCTATCCTACGAACCCCACCTCCCCCTGCTCCACCCTGACTTGAACTCTCCTCCACCGTACTCTACTACCTATGCCTATCTGTTGAACAACTCCTCCCTCCATCTCACACACCATCTCCACCTCTGGCTCACTCCCATCCTCCTATTGTGTCGCATCTATCCCTAGACCTCTCCCATCCTCCTTTCATGCCACATCCATCCCTTCCTCCACATCCATCCTCACTCTATCCCTCCTCCACTGTCTCCTCCTCCTCCCCCTCCCCTCTGTTCATCCTACCGCCCCAGCCTCATCCTCTCCTCCACCCTATTGTCCAACACCCTCTGCATCCCCCTGCTACCCCCTAACCTTGCCTGCCTCCTATCCCCTCTGCTCCTATCCCTCTCCCGCCTCCCTAGCCAACTGGTGCTCATCCTCTAATCTGAACCCTAAGTCTCCCACAATAGGCACCATAGGTGTAATCCTATCCCACCGTTGGTTATGAAACCACTAGGAATACCATAATGTCACTCACGCATCCTCAACCCCCTCATCCCTCCCTAGGTAGGGAACCTGATATGGCACTTCCCACACTTCTCTGGCACCCCTAGGCCAAATAGGGCCTCCCCATGGCCACTCTCTGGTGAGCTGACAAAACATGGTGGGAGCTTTTAGAATATTCTGTCTCAACCCAAACTGCCTCACCACTCTGTCTAGTCAATGAGCCTCTACTATGCGAGGCAAGCTCCCAATCAGAACACATTTTCTCATAAAATAGCCTTGATGTCTCTCCTCCTCATCCCTCCATCCCCTAAATTGATGATACATATATGGATGCCATACTATTTTCACCTCCTGCAAGCCATCAAACACTCTCCTCCATCCGTCCATATCTCCCTGTATCTTGTAACTTAACACCCAACCCCTAGCCTCCCCATACCCCCAAGCAATAGGCTACCTATCATCCTCCTCTCCTCTCCTCACCACTAGCGGCCTCACAACCATAATATGATCCCATGCCAAAACTTATAATAGAGTCATGTGTGTCAAACTCAATGGCCCCCAGTAGCAGATCACATGCATATCTCTGTATAAATGTGCTAATAAACATGAACCCCACGAGAACTGTCCCTCTTGCCACTCAATAATATGTCAAACTACCTCCATGAACCATAGACTGTAGAACCACCTGCTCTGGTCTGGCAACAATATCCCGCTAATCAATTTGCACAGATACAATGGTAAGGGTGGCACCCCCAATGACAAACATCTATCCAAATCCAATTGCCCCTTCTAAATGGGTAAATCATCTCGTCCAAAAAGCACCGAAATAGTGTAATCTAACTCTGCTCCTCCAGACACCACCTCACTCACTAACCGCCCTGCTATGGGTAGCCTCAGGATGCGCCATACATCCTCAAGTGTCACTATCATCTCCCTTGTAGGAAGATGGAAGTTCGACATCTCAGAACTCCATCTCTTTATTAGTTCCCTCAACATTGCTTGATGAGCTCTCAGCATCGAAAAGTGTAGAAAGTGTAAAAATCCCACATGCTCTAGTGCTGCATGATCTACTCCAGTCATAGCTACAGTAGTTATCGCTAATACATCTAAGTTATGCTCATGTGTCCGTAATCGGTCAAAACTCTGAAACCATATTCACCCTACTATTAAATCACTTTATTCTCGGCCCTGAGACATCTTTTGTTTCCCTCTCTTTGTTTTATTTTCCTCCTCCCTCCCCGCTTTGTCCATGCCTTGTAGTGGGGCGGACCTGCCTTGGGTCAGGGTGGCCACGCCCCTTCCCCTAGGGTAGACCCACCCTTGGTCAGTGCGACCATGCCCCTTCCCATGGGGAAAACCCACTCCGAATGAGGCAGATGTGCCCCCGCCCTAGGGTAGGGTGGTTGCGCTCCATCGAGGTAGTGCCCCCGCCAAGGCGGACACGCCCCACACTAGGGCGGCCATGCCCCACCAAGGCAGATCCCCCACTGGGGCGGACTCCCCCCGGGTTGGGGTGGCTGCACCCCACCAGGGCAGAGCCCCGGGTTGGGGCGGACCCACCCCCGCCGGGGCAGACAGGCCCCTAGTTGAGGCGAACCCACCCCAAGTCAGGGTGAACCTGCCCCACAACGAGGCGGACCCATCCCAATCTGAGGTAGACCCACCTACAGTGGGGTGGACTTACCCCTCCCAGGACAATGCCCGCCTTCAACCCCCCTCCCCCCCCAAAAAAAAAATTTGTCTACCCAACCAAAAAAATCAAAATTTTATCTCCTACCCATTTTCCTTCTCTATCCCGGAAACAAAACCCACTTTTTAAAATTTGAATAAAAATTTCAAAACACATTAAAAATGCTTAAAATACACAAGAGGGGTTTTGTTGCTAACTTGGCGGGGCACTGGATACTCGCGATGGAATCTCCTCACCTCGTCCGCATGGTGGATTATGTCTGTCTCGTTATCCTTCAGCATCGTCACTCCTCTTCTTCCTCTCCTCTCCTCTTCTCTAAACTACTACAATGCAAATGAGGTGTGTTAATTTCTAAAATTACCTTTTAATCCTTTCCCCCCCTTTATTATAACTTGTAGACACGTAAAATCTACCAATTGACATTGTGCATCTGATCCCAACTACTAACATTGTTTCATCTTGAATCATCCTTTGGTCTAACCATTTAATCAAATCCCCTTATCTAATTAAATTCATCAATATTCCTCTCTTGATTAAATAAATCATTTTATCTAATTAAGTCTCTCTCTTTTGTTAATTAAATCAATCCATCTGATCTAATTATCCCTATTTAATTAAATAATTAATTTTATTTGATTAAATCTCTAAAGTCTATCTATTAAATTAAATAAATTAAAACCTTATTTAATTTAATCTAACATCATCCCTTTTAATTAAATAAATCAGAATCTTTATTTAATTAATCTCTTATCACATTCCTCTCATATTTGATTTAAATAAATCCACAAATCTAAGTCAAATTTGTCACATCATCTAATCTCTCATTAAATTAATTAAATTTGATTAATTTAATCTCATAACATGTCTCATCCTCCAGCTTTTACCACTTGCACATGAAAATAGATTTAATTGATTTATTAAATCCCTATTTTCCTCAACAAGGCATCTTTTTGGAATATTCTTCAAGTTTGAATTCAAAAATCCAAGTTGACATGTACATCCAACAAGGCATTTACTCTATCTTACATGTCCTTTGCCTTGATCCAAGTGGCATTTAATGCATTTTCCCTTCCCTCTTGCAAGTCAAATCAACAAAATTCAAATTCAAAAATAGACATTTATTGGCACAATCCTCAAAACTTGCACATCCTCCATCCACTCATAGGTTGACAAGTGGCATCTTTCCATTGGATGAATGTTAGTCCCACATTGCTCAATTTTGGACATTCATCCTTCAATGTCATCTATAAATAAGAGGCTTCATTCCTCATTTGATCATCCACAAATTATGCAAAGTTACCATGCTCAAATATCTATCAAATTCCATCCATCGTCATTGAATCTTAGCTAGGTTATGCAGGTTTTTAGCTTGGAGCATTCACCATCCTTCATCAAAGTGGATCAATATCATCAACACATCAATCTTGCATCATAGGAATTGGGAAAGGGACAATTTTCACATCAAATTGACACCAATTCCACCATGGGATCATGGGTTTGCTAGTCTAATTAGGATTCAATCTCTATTTTGTTGTTTTCATTGCTTTTTTTCCTAATTTGAACTTTGTGAATGGATTTTAATGGGAAATAATTGTTCTTGCTTGTAATTTCTAATCTAATGTGTTTTCTCTTATTGTTTTGCAGGTATTAGTATTGGGGTTCGCACATTTGGAACTAGAAGGAGGGCATAATCTCATTTTTAATCACTTTTTCCTAAAAATTATGCGTTTTTGTTTGTGCATAGAAAAATTCCAATGCTGGAAGCTCAACATCACCATATAGCACCATTGACTCTCCAGCATCGCCATACAACACCGCTGGAAATTCAAATTGCGACACTGAAGTCTTCCCGCCCAAAAATTTGAATTTTAAACCGCACCGCTTGACCAATCTGATCCACGAGAGTTTTCAAAAAAATCAAATAGTGATGCTGAGGAAAAGGGAAACACATTTCAACTCACTGGTCTGGTTACAGAGCAATGTTGACTAGTAAGCAGCGTTGTACAACACCATTGAGAAATCAAACTACAATGCAGTCACGGGTTATGCCGCTGGCAGGGAGTAAAAAGTTGAAATTTTATTTTAGCACATGCTTTTGGTTAAATGATAAATTTATCTTCTATTTTCTAGTTTTTAACCTCTGTGTTTTGTAGAATTTGACTGGTTTTCTTTCTTGTAGGTTGGATCAATTAAAACGAAAGAAAAGGAAGCATGATGAGGGTACTTCACAAAATCAAAGTGTTTTTAAACACTTTAGTGTTTGTTTAACACTTTTAAGAAATTGTTATTCCTTTTTTCTTAGGACACTAATTTCATTTCGGTTTTAAAAAGAACCTTTTCATTTTTTGCAAAAGTCTTAAAATGAACATTAGGACTACAACTTACTACAATTTTTTTTTTGGTTAACAATTGAACAAAACAACTCTCATTTGTCCTTTGGTGCTTTAAAAAAGAACTCACAATTTCTTTTTGGATCTAAAATGAACAAGTGCAACTTTGTTTTCATGAGGGCTTACTTAAACTAACTTCATTGAAAAAGGACGTATGCACTTCTCTCGCACGTTATAGCGATCTTGAGAATCAAAAGACCTTTTTGTGATTTTAGGTTGAGATAAAGAAATCACCTCCACAGTTCATTTTAGGTTTAAAATTGAACAAAACATTGTGCGAGTGTGAGTAGAGCATTATTGCGTACATTCTCTTTCTTTGTGTTACAAATAAAGATTGATCAAGTTACGAATATTGTCTTTACTTGATTTTGTTATCTTAGAGGGCCTTCCTTGGGGAAAAAGTACTCACCCAAGGGAACGACTCAACTGGTAACACTCTAAAGCCAAGAGTATTTCCAACCGGGATATAAATGTGGGTATTGGAATAAATTCCAATATCACATGGTTGGCTCCAACAAGATGGATCCAAAAGGGGACTCTACCGTATGGGTCAATCTCCACGAATGGAAAGTCCTAATTAAAACCCATGTTTTAGAATTTCCAAAATCCTTGATCTGTTTATTGGTGCAAGAACGGTCATTCTGAAGCCACCCCACACTTTTATGGTCTTTTAGTAGAAATGGAAAGCATGCCATTGGAGTTTCATGGGTGTTGATGCTTGGCTGCCCCGAATGATGTTAATGAGCCATGGAGGGGAGCCAGTGGGGTCAAGCATCTAACCATTTGCTAAAGATAAGCGTAGCTAGACTTGTCCAAGTGGGAATCCAACAAATATTGTTTTCCACATCCATAGGGTTGTACTTATTCTTGGTTGCAAAATGCTTTGCTTGTTCGAAAACATCTTGGAAACAAACACTTAAACATCATCATCAAAATTTCAAACCCTTTAGGAGACAAATACAATTGACTCAATTCATATGTTATTGCTTGCCCTTGGGATTCTATCCTTAGAGGTTTCTAAACATTTGGATTACATCTCAATTTTTCTACTAAAGTTAAACAATAGGTAACCCTTGCCTTGAATTCATCAAATTTCCACATAACATACTTTGTGGGATTCGAAGAAATTAAGACATTGGACATCTAGTTTGGAAACTTAATCAAAGAAGTGTTTTTGGTAAAATAAAGCCACTAAGAAAATCTAAACAAAATGAACTCTCACATGTGTTGAAACCTCATGATTTTCAAGATGTCAAATCCCAAAACGAAAGTCCTTGTTTTAAAATCTAGAAATGTATGTTCAAATTGAATCACTTTTTGGTTATAAAGGTGTATAGAAGCATTGCATGTTCTTCAATACCGAGGTTTTAGGTAAAAAAAGTGTTTTTTTTAGGTTCATCTTAGGATCAAAAGAAATCAAAATATTTTTTCATCCATCCTTCAAACATCAAACCAAAAATCATCTCACCATCACCTTTTGAGAAATCTTGAAATCATCCTTCATGCTAGGCTTTTGGGAAAAAATCAAAATCATCAAATCCTTGAGACAAAATCCTTGAAATCTTTATCAAATCATCTTTGGCTAGGTATGTGTAGATGCATCCTTTTGCATATGCTTAGTCAAAGTTATCAAACCATCTTGTTTAGCTAGGTATATGTAGATTCATCCTTCTTCATATGCTTGGTTAAACTATCATCTTGTTTGAATAGGTGTGGGTAGATGCATCCTTCTCCCTACACATATTCAAATTGTCATCCTTTGAGAAAATCTACCCCTTAGATAATCATCCAACATCTTAGGGTTTATTTTTTCAAATCAAAGAAATCAAAGATAGTCCCAAAAGAAAAATCAAAATCAAAATCCAAAACATATCCAAAAGTCCCAAAAAGTCTAGCATCCCCCTCAAGATTTATCAAAAGATCAAAACATCCACATCATCCATCTCATCCATCATCATCATATCACCTTTTGATCCTCAGGATATCCTAAAAATTTCTATTTTGTGCATAAAGTAAAGATCAATCCAAAGAATCAAGAGATTCATCTCCCATATTCTTGAAAATTGATCGTTGTTTTATGGTTCAAACTAGATCTCAATACAAGAAGAACATAGAAGCCAAAAAGGAAACACCCGCTTCGAGTGACCTAAGCCAAAAAAATGTTGAAATGAATCCCCTCAAATCAAGCAATCCTTTGACTATCTCATCATCACAAAACCCACAAGAGGAAATCCAAGGAGAAGATCTTACCTTTGGGATGTCACATGAAGAAATAACCGAAATACTCTAAAATCCGGAAAACCATAAGATCATCAACATCATGATGAGGCTTAACCCTTCACTATACATGCTTGAACTAGCAAAACAAGGGGCCAAATTACCTTATGATTTCGACATGAGCTCCATAGTGGAACCATCTTTGGAGGTTATGCCTTTAATTTCATCCATGCTCCCCATCTCATCCACACCCCCATCCCAAATCATCACTCAAAACATTCCACAAATCATGACATCTTTTTCTCAAACCCAACCTAATGTAACTAAGGGAAACACATTTCTTAATGCTATTTAAACACACCCCCTCGTTAATAATCAAGACTTGGATGCAAATACCATATTGGAACAAAACATACCCCAAAATCCATTACATAAGTATGTTCCTCTCGCTTTCCATAATCCTAATGATTCATCATCATCATCCTTCTGCGCAACACCTCAAACTCCTCTCCTCACAAATTCACAAGAAGAAGGTGACATGTTCGGACCTAGGGGCATTTTCGACACCACAACATTTTCTCAAGAACTTACACCCCTTACATTTCCACCACTTCCACCATTGCCATCATCATCCACACCACTCCTTGGCTTGGGGCTTCCACCTTTACCAAATATCAATCGAACCAACATCCTGAACACCAACCAAAACATCACGCAAAACTTGTCATCAATATCGCAACAATAGATGAAAACTACATAAGAAATAGCAACATAATCAACCACCCCCCTAACATCACAAAGCATGGTCTCTTAAGGACCAACCACATCAATAGCACCATCCACCACTCAAACCATCAACATGACATCACCGCTCACCACCTCCACAAATGCCATTCCAAATCCATCACCACCCCCACCACCACCAACTTCCAGCATATCAAGCCAATACCACATGGCATTGCAAGTAGTTCAACAAGCTGCTTTTCAAAGGGGATTCCTACAAGTGAAAAAAAAAAAGTCGCACAACTAGCTACTCAGCAAGCCACTCAAGTTGTACAAGCTGCCTAAGCCGCATTACAAGAACAACAGGTCGCACAAGCCCAAGGTTTATTGCAACAACAACAATAACAACAAGCTGCTCAAGCCGCTCAAGAAGCCCAAGCTGCATTGAAAGCACAAAAGGCTACTCAAGCACAAGCACAAGCACAAGCAGCGCAAGCATAAGCTCAAGCTTAGGCACACACCCAATATCAAACAAAACTTCTTGCACAAAAACAAGTAGTGCAACTATAGGCATATCAGCAAGCAATAAAACAATATCAAGAGCAGCAAGAAGCAGCCCAACAACAAGCACAATAGCAAGCACAACAATAGGAAATCCTAGCACAACAACAAGCAATCCTAGCACATCAACAACAAGATCAACAACAAGCGTTGTTCATATAGCAACAGGTGGAAGCATACCTAGCTCGGCAGAATATATAGATACCATCAAAAAACACATCAAACAACCCACCCATCCAACCCACAATTGAAACACCCCAAAACACCTTCATCCCACCCCCTGATCTGCAAAATGATATAACGACACAAATCAGGTTGCTCTCACAACAAGTGCTCGATCTTCAATCAGGGAAAACCAAAAAAACACCAAGCAACTTATGTCCCTATCCATTTGACAGGAGCCTTGTGATGAAACCCTTCCCCAAGGGATTTGAGATCCCCAAGTTTGAAAAATATCATGGGACGGGAAACCCTAAAGATTACATCAGGGAATTCCAGGTTCATTGCATGGAAGTCGCATATGACGATACTTATTTGATGCAGCTATTCCCTAGGAGTTTGGCTAGCCACGAATGGTTCTCTCACCTACCTACAGGTATCAGAACATTCCAAGAAATTATAGATGCATTCATTAAAAACTATGCATGCAATATTGCAATGGATGTCAGTTTAGAAGAACTCTCAACTCTGAAACAAGGTAAGGGTGAATCATTCGCTTCATTCCTACAATGATGGTGATCCAAGGCCAATCAGAACAAGTGGACCATGTTCGAGGAAAAAAAAGTTTGCACCATTATATCCAACCTTGAAGGCCTCTTTGCATTTCATCTCAAGGTACAAGGGATCACCACATATGACTAGTTGATCTCCAAGATGCTCAGCATCAAACGAGCCCTTATGACTCAACCCACGTGATCAACTTCATACCCCGAATAACAAAAAAACTTCCCACCCGCTAATTACAATGATAAACCTCGCATGTGGGAAAGGAAAAAAAATGTTACTAATGATGGTGTTGTTGACGCCAAGGTGGTCATTAGTGCCCCTCACCAAAATACACCCACACCACAAATCCAAATCCAACACCAAAACAATCATCAACCAACACAACAACCAAACAAAAATCCAACAATCAATAATCTCAATGATCAAAGGGGACCACCCCAAAGGAACAAGAGTTACCCCAAGTGAAAGTACACTGCTATGGGGGAACCACTAGAAGTCATCATGAAGAAACTGATAAATGAAAAACTCATCAAATCACCCACCTATGACAATTACCAAGAACCGGATGTGAAACCTCCTTGCTATAATGAGAATCAACTCTGTGAATTCCATAAAATCAAAGGCCATACCACGAACAGTTGCATGAGATTTAAAAACATAGTTCAAGATCTCATTGATCAAAGAATTATAAACATGGAACAACCTACAAGAAATCAAGATCTTAAGATATACACGAATCTGATTCCTAATCATGGCAATAAAGGGAATAGTAATAACACCGATAAAGGGAAAGACACCCACACAAATGTGAATCATATATATGAAACTTTTGTCACCTCCCTAGATGAAAATTGCATGGTCATCACCATCAAAGGCACCCATGCCGATTGTGGATTCACCACAAGAGGAAGAAAAGTTACCATCACAGGATCATCCTATCCAAACAGAGTCCTTGCATCTAGATCTATCCCTAATGGCTACAATGTCCTAGATTAGCTCAAAAGAATGCCAACACAAATCTCCATCATGGAGTTGCTAAAAAATTCATCTTCCCATAGGAAAATCCTTGAAGAAACGCTGGCTTCATCCACTGTCCCCGTAGATCTTGATGTAGAACAATTCCAAGCTATGGTCAGAAATATCATTATGCCAAATCTCCTCACATTCTCCAACCAGGATTTCCCTACTCAACCATCTCACAACTGTGTGCTCCACTTAGAAGCAATAGTACATAAGAGCAAATTCAAAAGGGTCTTGGTGGATGGAGGTGCGGGCTTGAATATTTTTTCTCTCAACCTCATCAAACAATTGAAAATCTCAGAGGATTATATCAACAAAGGAAAGGGTATCACAATAAGATCATATGATGACCAAGAAAGAGTGTCTCAGGGCACAATAAAACTCCCCATTCAAGTAGGGCCTGCCATCATGGAAACCACTTGTCAAGTATTGGACCTTGACTTTCCATATAACATCCTCCTAGGATGCCCATGGATTCATGCAATGAAGGCAGTAGCATCAACTTTCCATCAATGTGTAAAATTCACACATGAGAGACAAGAAGTTACCATCCACAAAGATCCCAAACCCTTCTCCTATTGCAAAAGCCTTGAAGCAAAGTACTATAAAATCCCCCAGGTACCAAAAAATGATGAAGGTCCATCTACACCATACATTGATCCCGCCACTCTTGCATCCACTTCTGTGATAGAGACAGCTGCCACTCCCACCATCCCCACCATTTCTGACATTAAGGTCATCATCCAAGATAACGGGCGTGGAAACTACAAGCTCCCTAATAATTCTTTTGTGGTAGGAGAGTTACCACAATCTCCTAGATCATGGGGACATCTGCAATAAATGAAGCCTCCACATCTCAAACGTCTCCTGAGGACTATCCCAACTTTACAAGTTGGGGAGATATTGGCTGAGAAGTTATTGAGGTAGATCCATCTCATATGCAATATCAAGATGAAAGACCAGTAGATGATTTACCAATGGATGATAAAAGGAAGGGTCTACAAATGATGCTTGCAATGGGCTATGACAGAAACCAAAGAAATGGGCTTATAATACCTATCATGTGAGAGACATAAGCAATTAAAAATATTGGCCTGGGATGTACCCCTTTGCGTATAACCATATGTGGCTAAAGTCCTCCAGTTAGAACAGTTAATAATCCTCCTCATCCAACCGCAGCAGAACTACGCTTACCAATATCTATAGGTCGCATCATAGATAACTTAACATTTGACATAACTGACATCTATAGTAGTAGTGATGATGAGGATACCATGAACAACTTACCTAGGCTATTTGACAATACCACTCTTTGCATGATTATCACCCTATCTTTTGAAATAGACCACCAAAATCATGAGATCCGCTTAGTATATCCCCAACTCATCGACTACGACAAACGAGGACCACCAGTTCTTGATGCATTTGAAAATGATGAGGTGCTCTCAGAATTCATGGGACTACGGGATAACATTCCAGGTGGGGATCACAAAGCAAGGTTCATAATTGAGCTAGATACACATGCCTATTATGGGGAAATGATTGAATCCCTCAGTCACAAAAGTGAAAAATTAAGAATAATATCCAAGTCCTTGAGTGAAAACCACATTGTGGCACTCTCCTACTAGAAAAAAGTAAAAATAAAGGACGCATCCAATGGTGAAAACCTCTTCGAGGCACCCAAGGATGGGGGATTCAAACTTCCTTTCAGATCTCTTCATCAAGAAAAATCAGAAGTCTTGGTAGAAAATTGCAATCTGGTCAACCTAGGAATAGAGGAAACCTTGCATATCACATTCTATGCAGAATCATTACTATCAGAGGAACAAGAGCTCCTGGCATCCTTCCTAAGAGAGAGACAGATAAACTTCGCATGGAGCTATGCTGACATGCCAGGGCTTGATCCATAAATTATGGTTCACCACTTAGTAGTATATCTAGAAGCAAAGCCTGTTAAACAAAAACTTTGAAAAATGCACTCTTAGATCGCCTTATTAGTCAAAATGGAGCTAAAAAAGCTATTAGATGTAGGATTCATCTGACCGATAGATTATCCAGAATGGGTTTTAAACTTGGTACCTATTTCAAAACCCAATGGGAACATCAGAATCTGCACAAACTTCAGAGACTTGAATAAAGAATGTACGAAGGATGACTTCCCACTTCCAAACATCGACATGATCATAGATATGACAGCTGGACATGAAATGTTGTCACTAATGGATAGATTCTCAGGGTACAATCAGATCATGATAGCTAAAGAGGACCAAAATAAAACAAATTTCACTTGTCCATGGGGGACCTATTGCTGGAATATGATGCCATTTGGCTTAAAGAATGCAGGAGCAACATATCAAAGGGCCATGACATTGATATTCCATGACATGATCCATAAGATGGTCGAAGATTATGTTGATGAAATTCTAGCTAAATACAGAAAGAGAATAGAACACATAGCAACCCTAAGTGCCATTTTTGACAGGCTGGAAGAGTACAAGGTCAGATTAAACCCAAAGAAGTGTGTCTTCGGCGTACAATCAAGATAATTTCTAGGATATATAGTGTCAATGAGAGGTATTGAGGTGGATCCAACAAAGGTAAAAGCAATCCTCGAAATGGAGACACCAAAAACATTAAAGCAATTTAGAGGTCTCCAAGGTAGGCTCCAATCCATTCAAAGATTCATAGCACAGCTGGCGGACAAACAAAACCCATAATCTCACCTACTCCACAAGGGAGTAGCATACAGATGGGATACTAAGTTTGAAGAGGCATTCAATAAAATCAAAGAATATTTACTTACACTACCGGTCTTAATGCCACCAATCCCAAGAAAACCATTGATTCTCTACGTGTCAGCAACAACAGTAGCCCTTGGAGCTCTCCTAGCTCAGCATGATGAAAATGGAACAAAAAGGGCTATCTATTACATCAGTAGAACAATGGTTGGGCATGAGCTAAACTATTCATTCATCGAGAAAGCAAGCCTAGCAGTAGTGTTTGCATCACAAAAATTAAACATTACATGTTGGCACACAAAATAAAACTCATCACCAAAATTGACCCTCTCAAGTACTTACTGTCAAAGGAAATGCTCACAGGAAGAATGGAAAAATGGGTGATGATACTATCAGAATACGACATTGAATATGTGGAGCAAAAAGAAATCAAAGGCCAAGTCATCACAAATCAACTTGTAGAAGCACCAATCTATTCAGAGAATCGTCTCATCTCAGAGTTTCTAGATGAATCTATTTTCAATCTCAACATAGCTGACCACTGGAAACTATACTTTGATGGTTCATACATGTAGCATGGATCAGGAGTCGGTGTCTTCTTTATCACCCCACAAGGGGATTACATACCAAGATCCTATAAACTGGCATTTCCTTGCACCAACAACATTGCAAAATATGAGGCTTTAACCATAGGTCTCAAAATAGCAGTGCAGTGGAACATTATAGCTCTCAAATTATATAGAGACTCTCAATTGATAATAAATCAAGTGAACGATGAATACTAGACCAAGGATGATAAGCTCACTCCATATGAGAAGTTGGTGGAGACTCTTAAAGAATCCTTCATCGAAATTACATTTGAGCAGATTCCTAGGACCAACAATAGAGCAACAGACACCATGGCAACAATTGGATCCTTACTAGATATCCCCCACAACATTCCAAAATATGAATTCCTAATAGAGCAGCTTCTCATACCTGCATTCGAGGTACCAGAATCAGAATTTGTGTGTGAATCATTGGTCCTAGTGATCCTTGGTACCGCGAAATTTACACATACCTTTGAATAGGAGTCATACCCACCAACCTACCCTCAAACTTAAAATAGACCTTTTGTAATAAAGGAATCCAGATTTGTCATCCTAGGAGATACCCTATATCGTAGAAGCATAGAAGGAACCCTACTGCGCTGCTTAAATGCTGAGGAGGCATTAACTACTCTAACTAAAGTACATCACGGTATATGTGGTTCACACTCGAGTGGAATGACCATAGCCAATAAACTATTGAGGATGGGGTATTATTGGCCCACAATGGAAAGAGAAGCACATGATTATGCCAGAAGGTGTCTAGAATGTCAGCATCATGGAGACCTCATCCATGCTCCAGCTCAAGAGCTTCATCCCATCGTCACACCATGGCCCTTTTCACAGTGGGGACTTGATCTCATTGGAAAAATCACACCCACTTCATCTAATGGCCACAAATTCATCATAACCACAATGGAGTACTTTACTAAGTGGGTGGAGGCCATACCCATGACGTATATAACTGGGAAGTAGATTTCAAAGTTCATCCTGAACTATCTCATTTGCCTCTATGGTGTTGCACAAGCCATTATCTTAGATAATGGGACACCATTTCAGAAACAAGAGGTTCGTGACATGCAAAAAATTCAAAATCCAACATCGCTTCTCCACCCCATACTATCCCCAAGGAAATGGCCAAGCAGAAGCTACAAACAAAACCATTTTGAAAATGCTCAAGAAAATAGTCAATGATGCAAGTCGTGACTGGAATTTGTAGCTTAATCCCTCCCTCTGGGCCTATTGAACCAGTATCCGCACACCCACGGTGCCACCCCCTTCTCCCTAGTCTACGGATCAGAAGCAGTACTCCCCATTGAGATTGAGCTCCCATCACTGAAGATATCACTGCAAAATATCATCATAGATGAAGAGTACTGAGTATCAAGATTGAATGAGCTGGAGCTATTGGATGAGCGACTTATAGATTCTTTAAATCACTTGCAAGTCTATCAAAATAGACTCAAAGGAGCTATAATAAGAAAATCAGAAGCAGGACTTTCCAAGTTAGAGAACTGGTATTAAAGGAGAATTAGAAGAATGTCCCAAAGCCAAGCAGCAAAGGAAAATTTGAACCCAATTGGTTGGGACCATTCGTTATCACAACAAGTTATAAGTCAAGGGCATATCAGTTATCAACACCTGAAGGGGAACCTCTGCAAGAGCCCATGAATAACTCCCATCTCAAAAAGTTTTATGCCTAAATCTTTCAAGGTATAGAACCAAAAATCCAAAAAATTAGAAAATGTCCTGAAAAAATGTTTACTTCGGTGAAAACCTGGCAAACAAGCATCTTGGTGACAACAAAAAAATCAAAAAAGCAAAAAATCCAAAAAAATTAGAAAAAGGATAAAAAAATAGTAAAGAGAAAAAATCATCCTCTACTAAAAACCACTTCGGTGGCACTTTGGACAAGTACCTTGGTGAAAACCTGGAAAACAAGTGCCTTGTGTAAATAAGCACTTTCCATCCACCAGGATCTTTATGGCTTGTTTTGCATCATCCATCCATTATGCTTCCATCATCCATCACATTTGGATCTCCATCCATCACTCATCCACCTGCATCTGCATCATAGCTTGGTTTTGTTTTCGTATCATGATCCCTCCTAGTACTACTCGGCCAATCCTCAAGGTCAGTTTGTCCTACCTTTATCGAAGTAGTCTATTGCATCACGTTGGGGGCATGTTCTCATCAGATTGGATTTGTGTATATTCTTGAACTCCTAAAATCAGAAAATAAAAAAACATCAAAACATTAGAAAATCCAAAAACATCAAAACATATCAAAATTCCAAAAACAGGTCAAAAAGTCAATCAAAAAGTCAAAAACAATGTTGTGTTGTCAAACTACGAGTCTCTGAGCCTTGAACGTAGGCAAGATTAATCTTTGATCATCCCCTGAGACACTTAGGTCAGTCCCTTAGGAGTCTGTCATAATAAATTGACATCTCATCATGTATATCATCATCTGTAAATCGTTCAACTGATCAGTCGAACTATGTGGTCTCTGTATATATAATGTAGGCAAGGCTAATATGTTGATCAGCCCCCGAGGCCCCTAAGATAGGTCCTTAGGTTAGACTCTTGTCCAAAATCTCAGAAAACCACAAAACATTGAAAAATCAAAAATCAAAACATTTGAAAAAATCCAAAAATACCAAAAACAGCCTCAAAACATCTCAAAAAGATTAAAAACATCCAAATATTTTAAAAAAATCCATCCATCTCATCTCACTTGCACCCACAATAAAATCACTCATAATAAACGATTGTCATCCTCAATATTTGGTAAGATAATCAGAAACAAGTCTAGGAGGTTAAAAGTGAAAACTAAAAACATCAAGTCTTAGGTCTAAGTCAGTGCATAAACAAGTTAGTCAACTCTTTGTATCAGTAACTTATCATCCAATTGGTCCTTAATCAATCGTCATTTAGAACACTTTGGATAAATGAAATGACATGCCTCCATCCACTAACATTTCCTAGGATGCATCCTTCCTACAATGGGCATTATCTTTTGGAAATAGTTTCGGTTCTTATCCTTAGAAAACACATCCCCTTTTGGTTAGCGGTATTGAAGAACATCAACTTGTTTGTTTACTTTATCTTTATCTTTTGACTTATCTTATTGCGCTCATTCCAAGGACTTCTCAATGATATCCGAATAGAGGATTTAGAGAAATAGGAATGGGGCAGTGATTATTATCTTTTGTCTGCTATGTTTGTTGGACGTTCTTGTAATATAACCTTGGCGAATACTTGCTTTGTTAGGTATGTATAGAGGAGGTTTTGAGTAACTTGTTGACTATTGCATTAATAGGTTATACCTTTTTTTGTTTTGGTCTGAGGTGTTTGAAACTTCTAAGGTGCATCCTAGCAAGGTTTCTGTATGTCAGGTGTGAACAAGGATAATTGGTGTAAGAGCACCTAGAGAGCATTGGGAAACACTGGGCAATTATGGAAGCCTAGGAAGCAATTTTGAGTTTTTAAACTTCAAGGTCATGTTGACCATCTTGTTTTGTGTTTAATATGTTAGAATATGTTAGAAGGAATGTGGTTCAATTGTTCAAGGTAGATTGGATGAGTTTGTTAACTTGTTTTCCCTAGGAATCACTTGGAATTGGAGTCAAAACCCAAAATGTTGCATTTGTGCAATTTTGGGCCTATTGTGGTGGTTATGTCTGACCAAGGGAAATGTAACCACCTAATGAACCTTTAAAAGGTGTGTTTCAACCTGTTCAAGGGGTTGGAGAAGTTTTGGTTTCATTTGGAATTGCTGTTATATGAAAAAACATTGAAGTTCCTGCAAGTTTTCAATTTTTTCTATTATTTTACTATGTTAAAGGAGAGCTCCTGGTAATGAACAGGGTGTAGCACATGTGGTAATCATTGTATAAGTTTTGTTTAGCTTCTAGAGGTGTTGTTCCATCATTTCCAAGCTTTATTCTTAGTAGGTTTTATTTCTTTCTTTGTTGATCAGTAAACAGGCTGCTATTCATGGAGTCTTAGATCTCTATTTTCCATTACACCTATTGTATAGTCCGTGGGAAATGAGGCTAAGCTCAATGCCTATATATAGAATAGGTTTAGGAGTTTCTAGGATGCAAGGTTCCATGGAAAAGGTCTTTTCCTAGGTGAGCTTGGCTATGCCCGGTTAGGAAAGATAGAGAAAACAAAACACTAACGTTGCAGGGTGACTATTCCTTGGCAACTCAGGGTGTGTGGTGATTGCTGGAGGTCCTACAAAGGCTTGGTAGGAAGTAGGAGATCCCATCAAACCATCTGATGACTAAACAAGTTGACAATTCATAGTGAGGTCAAGAAATGGCTTAAAAAGCCTTAATTTTCACAAAATCAGGGTTACGCCTATGTACAGACTGAGGGAGCCTAAAACCTCAAAAATCCTTGAGAGGTTAGAAAATGAATTAGGGTCTCAGAAATAAGTTTGTGATGTTCTTCTGCAAGATTGGAGTTAAAGCCTATTTCCTCAGGCTAGGAGGCCTAATAGGGGCTCAAGGGCTACTAGCCCTTCTTAAACCCTAAACTAGGTTTTCGAGAAAGTGATGGGGAATATGAGTCTTGTGAATGTTCATGAACCATAGAGGGATGGTTTTGAAGTCATATTAGACACCACACACCCCTACAACAAGTTAGTGAAGTTTGGAGAGTTAGCAAGCCTTTAGGAGGATTAAGGGCTAGGGAGAAAAAGGAGGAGGAAGCACCAAATTTGGCTTGGTTAGTTGTATGCAGATGATGGGAGGGTTGGCCAGGAGAACCAGGGGTGCCTAACAAGCTTTAGGACCTATAGGACAAGAAGGTGGAGAGTAACACCAAAGGTTTTTCCAAGGTGAGACCCAGAGCATGGGACAATGATTGTCTCATCCAACCCTTAAACCCTATCAATAATCCTATCTATTTGTCAAGTCAAAGTCCATCACACTAGGTACAATTCCATCCTCATTTTCTATACCTTGATGCATCGTACCATATGTGTTATCAAACATAAGGAAATTGGCCTTTTGAAAATCCCAATTCCTCAGCAAGTAATCATCATTTTTTGCATTATTCATCATCTTGTGTCTTGTTGAAATGACGTCTTCTTTTCTTGCTCATCGCACTAACAAGGTACTATGATAGTTCACCATCACCATCATCATTGTCATCAATCCTATATCCACAAATCATTGGCATATTGCATAAACATATCATATAAGAAACATATGCATTGCATTTCTATCATCATATAAACATGTTATTATAAGCATTTTTTATAGATAAGCACATCCATTTTTATTACATTGCATCATATTGCATTCATCACATAAATCATCGCATAACATTCATTTACATAAACATTTCATAACCATTTCACATTACCACCTACTACATAATCATACATAATAGGTACATAAGCATTATAAGATAATCCATTGCATACATACTCGCACACATTACGTTCATGTTACATTACGCATCATCATACCACTTTGCATTAACATATCATTTCATATATCACATCACATTAAATGCATCACATACATTTAACCTGTTTAGGATAATATAGATTTGTTATTCTAAGCATCTTAGAAAACCATCTCATTTTGCATTATATCATATAAAACATTACCATTGCATTTACATTACATTATATCATCCACTAATCATCCATGTCATCTCATAAATAGCATCATAATCATTTATTGCATAAGTCACTCCACATCATTATAATCATAAATCAAAACATACAAAATCAATTACATGCAAAGTGTACATCCATCCATAATCATTTCATTTTATAAGCATGATTCACATTATTTCGCATATACACCATAGATCATTTCCATATCATTTTGCATATTCCATATAGCATATTGCATATCATATCATTTTGTATCATTACGTATCACATAAATACATCTACATATCATAGGTCAACATAATATAGATTTGTTAGTCATAATCATTACATAATGCATATATCATCAGAAATGAATACATCCATAAATGCATCATATAACATCATAAACATCATTGCACAACATATAGAAATAAAATCATCCATGCATAAATAAATGGTACACATCATATCAAAATCATCGGCTCATATATATCATCAATAATGTAACTGTCATAGTACAAAATAATTGGATCACTATACATGTGTGTCAATCAGTACAAAAAGGCCCATCGAGCTATCAAAAATGAGCCCATAAGGCACAGAAAGTATCATCTCGATCAAGGTCTACCCCCCCTATATGCTACCCTCGCCCCTGTCACCATGACCCTCTGTTGGTCTATGGTTGGTCTGCTGCGAGTACTCTGGGACCTGTGTTGCTCTGGGTATGACCTCATGATAATGCAGTCGGTAATACTTGACCTCTCTGACGGCATCCCTGTAGGACCGAATGGACACTGTAACCTGAGAGGAGGAGGCTACCATGCTCTCCAACTACTGTCTCCAACCTAGCTTTGTGGCTTCCTGTAACTCTACAGCCTACCTGTGCACTATGGCCTGATCCCTCTTGGACTTGATCTGATCTCTCTCAGTTCACGCTTGATCTCTCTCCCTTGTCAAAGTCTGGACCTGGGCCTACAACTGCACAATCAACGCATCCCAGGGATCCACCTACCCTACTAGTTGTGCTCATGGAGGCTATATCTAAGGCTGATCCTCAGGCCATGGTGGTAAACCTGGTGGCATCTGCTCCTGATCTTGCATCGGTACATTTTCCTAATCTAGCTGAACTGGAGGCCCAACCGACTAGTCCTATCATGCACCATCCATCTATCCTTGTCCTCACCCTCTGCCTCTCACCCTCCACCAATCTGGGACTGCTCCTATAATAGTCAAATGAAGTGGAGGCCAAAACCAATCCTTGTATTCCTGTGTTGTGCCTGCATTCGTAGGCCCCTGATCATAAGCCCGCGACCGAGCCACCAACTATCTGAAACTGTCCACGGCCTCTAAGGTAAGAATGTATCGCCCCCATGAAACCTGTGACATGGTGTAGGAAAATACGGCCACATAATCATCATTTGGCCAATCATGGGGCTCACCAAATTGACATTGCACGCGCCCGGACAGATATCTCTCGATAATGGTGTGCTCTCACCCCTGCATGAAGCGGTCCTAGTGGGCATAGAAAATATGATGAGCATCGTCGGCCCATCCGGGCTGACCAAGGTATAGATGCCATATGAATACATGCATCTCATCCAGGACTCTCCTCCAATAGGGGATCCCGTGCTTTCCTATGTGTGTAAAGGACACACCACCTCTGTAGTACCATACAAGGGGATCATCAGGCCCCATTAGAACTGTAACAATCCATGGCCAAAGGACAACAATGTGCTCCCACGCCCATACGTGGAGAAGAGTCATGCCTACTCTGAGTGCTCTACCATTGAGGTAGACGTACTCATGAAGATCTCTGTATAAGGATTCAAGAAGCACCGGCCCCCAAGAAAAATAGACTGGTCTGTTGTGAATCATGCGCTCCTAGCAAAGTCCCCAACCAGGACTGAAATACTGGCCTCGTCTATCTGGGGCAACGAGACCTGAAATAACTACTGCAACAACCAAGCGGAAGGGAGGTGTTAGGGCCTTGTGTCGCTCCAGCTCGATCTGCCCCTCACAAATGAAAATATCCTCCATGGTGAGGACTCTGTGGTAGGCATCCCATCCCTCATCTATATCAAAAATCACACACCGACCATGAATCAGCAATCTCAAAATATGCCAAACGTCCTCCAAGGTGATGGTGGCCTCGCCAGTGGGAAGATGGAACGAAGAGGTCTCGCTATGCCATCTCTTGGCAAGCGCTGATATCATCCTGAGGTGTGTGAATGGGCACTGCACAAGTGATATACCACAGCCCCATGTCTTGAAGTTGGTCCTGATCTGTATCCCTTAGGTCTTGCAAGTAGCCAAATAGATCCCGTGACCTGTGCTCTCAGAAGTAGAGCTCCCTCCCCACATCCTGCATCAGGAAGGGTCATCATGTTAAAAATTTTGAAAAATCTTTTGCCGAGTGTCCAAGAAACCACTCCAGCATTACAATCTGTGAAGGCATCCCAGTTTTATTTTTAATCAAACTCTAATGCTAGGGCACAAAAGGCCGAAAGTGCACCACCACGGTGCACTTTCCTTCCCAGCGGCGCAGTTTGCAAAGATAAAGGACCGTCGCGTCGCAGTTTAGAAATCACCCTACCAGCCACGAGCTTAGAGGCAGAGTTTGGAATTTGTTTTCAAAATCCAAACTCCACTGCCATGGCACAATTTGACACCGAGCAGCGCAATTTGATTTCTGAGTGGCGCTATATAGTGCCACTGTAGAATGATTGACTTTGAAAGAATTAAATGAAGGCTAAAAATAAAAAATGAAGCTCAAGAAAGGATCACTTACCAGTGCCCCAATGTTGGGTGGCTGCTGGTACATCCAGACTCGATACAAAATATGCATCAAAAGTTGTTGTTGCACCATATCGTCAGGATTTCAGAGCTCAAATCTGAAGGTTGCTAATGGTTGTGTGTGAAAATGAATTGAAAGTGACCCCTCGTAGCCTTTTTAAGCTTGAAAATTAGGGGTTTTTCACCCTAATTGGCTATCCTGCTAGGGTTTTGGACCCTTGAAGCTGTTTTTGTCTAGTTGAGGCTTGTTTTACATGGTTTTATTACGTTTAGACACGTTTTTGGCCTCCTGGAGCCTTTTCGGACCTGTCGGGTACCTTGTCCTCTTTTTTCGCAAGATTACCCAAAAATTAAAATTTTCATCCAATCTCTCGAGGGGGAAATACATTGGCATGTTTTCTCTCGCCAGGAAGTAGTGGGGAAAGATTTTTTAGAAAGCGAATTTTTTTTGGCTCTGATTGAGATCATTTATTCTTTGAACCAACGCAACAAGTGCATTGCTTCAAAGAGGGGTAAAATGTAGACACGTAAAATGTACCGATTAACATTGTGCATATGATCCCGACTACTAATATCATTTCATCCTGAATCATTCTTCAGTCAAACCATTTAATCAAATCCCCTTATCTGATTAAATTCATCAATATTCCTCTCTTAATTACATCCAACAAGGCATTTGCTCTATCTTACATGTCCTTTGCCTTGAGCCAAGTGGCATTTAATGCATTTTCCCTTCCCTCTTGCAAGTCATTTCAACAAAATTCAAATTCAAAAATAGGAATTTATTGGCACAATCCTCAAAACTTGCACATCCTCCATCCACTCATAGGTTGACAAGTGGCATCTTGCTATTAGATGAATGTTAGTCCCACATTGCTCAATTTTGGACATTCATCCTTCAATCTCATCTATAAATAAGAGGCTTCATTCCTCATTTGATCATCCACAAATTATGCAAAGTTACCATGCTCAAATATCTATCAAATTCCATCCATCATCATTGAATCTTAGCTAGATTATGCAGGTTTTTAGCTTGGAGCATTCACCATCCTTCATCAAAGTGGATCAATTATCATCAACACATCAATCTTGCATCATAGGAATTGGGAAAGGGCCAATTTTCACAACAAATTGGCACCAATTCCCCCATGGGATCATGGGTTTGCTAGTTTAATTAGGATTCAATCTCTATTTTGTTGTTTTCATTGTATTCTTCATTGCTTTTTTTCCTAATTTGAACTTTGTGAATGGATTTCATGGGGAATCCTTGTTCTTGCTTGCAATTTCTAATCTAATGTGTTTGTTCTTATTGTTTTGCAGGTATTAAGATTGGGGTTTGCACATAACCTTTTTAAAATAAGGGGTATTTTTACCTTTTATTTAACCTTTTTATCCTCCAACTAATTCCCTAACTTCTTAGGACCACCATTCGCAAACCGTACGTCCATTTGACTCCATTTAAAAGGAAAAACTAATCAATTTTTTGAGGTCTTTCCAACCGTGCCCTCCATTTTCTCCTATCAAGAATTCACCTGGGGCCCCCTTTTTCTTCCCCAGTTGCCCTCTCGAAGGGGCATACCCTACCTCTCTCTCCATTTCCTCTATCATGGTCATTCCCTCGCAAGATTGGGGCATCCTCATTCATTCCCCCTTTGTTTGGGAAGCTCACGCATCTCTCCCCATGTTGGGGCATCAGTTTTTGGTCGCTTTCTCTATAGAGTCATCTGCATTTTCTTTTCTTCAAACCATTGTTATTCTAACAATATTTCGAAGAGGGGAAAAATGTAGACATCTAAATTTGACCACTTCCATATGGTCAATTTTTCCTACTCTATTCATCTTTTTCGTCAATATTAATTGAATAATTGATTTAATTAATATTTGATTTTTTTCCTGAGGTTCCTAAAGTGTTTAATTGAAAAATTAAATACTTTACCTTATCCCCTTTGCTTCTCTAAATTAAATAAATATATCAATTTATTTAATTTAGTCATTAAGTCAATTTTTTAATTTCTTCTTTTTCTCTCTCCTTGTCACATCCTCCATAATCCTCCCCTAATCTAAGTTAATGTAATTAATTCATGATTATGGCGTGCACACCCTTAATCTGGGATTAATGTCACATCCTCCATATTTTTCCAGTTGCCTCTAATCTCTCATTAATCCTCCTAATCATGTGTTTTCACAACCTTAATCAAAGTCATTAGCCACATTTAGCATTTCTTTTTAGTCATCATTTTCATTTTCCTTTCTTAGCATTGACCCTCTTTCCCATGTGAATTTTTTTATTCACATTTATTCACTCTAGGTCCCTCTCTTCCCCATGTGAATTTTTAATTCACATTTTATCCTTCCAAGGCTTACCTTATTCCCATGCAACTTCTAGAACATTTTACTTGTCACATCACTCACATGTGGCAAATTCCCACATTTTTGGAAACTCTCTCTTATCCACTAGATTCTCCCAAGCATGTGAATTTTTAATTCACATTTATTTTTCCAGCTACTTTCCTTTTTCCCATCTAGATTTTTAAAGAATTCTAAAATTCCTCAAAAGTCACTTTCATTCCCACTTGGAGACAAGAAGTTCCTTTATGAGGAAATTTTCTTATCCCCTAAGGTACTTGTCCTTCTTCCACATCACATGTCCTTCTTCCACCTCACTTACACATCATCACTCCCTAAGCCATTTCACCTTCAACATGTTAAGATGTGAGGGCTTGTGAGTCCTCAACTCACCATAGCTCTTCATCTTGGCATTGTGGCTCAATATTGACCATTGAATTCTCTAGAGAATTCAATAACCTCTATAAATACCCCTTCTTCTAATGCATTTTATAATACTTAGTCATTTGCACCCTTATGCTACCAAATTTCCCACTTAATTTTCAAGAATTATTTTATCCATTCAGCCAAGTCATTTAGCCATTAACACTTGCATCTAATCATATTGTCAATCTTGCATCTAGCCATCTCCATAGCCATCCAAGGAGTATACAAGCATACAATATTAATGACCAACCAAGGGATTCAACAACATAGAGGTATAATCATTTACAATCATTATTTGCTATCTTTTTTTTTGTTATCATTCCTTAGGCTAATCTTTGAGGTGTTCCTTGTGTTTTCTTTATATTGAATTTTAGTTATTTTGCATCTTTAGAATAGGATAAACTCAAGGATTCACACATATGGAAGAAATGTATGGGACATACTTGTTGCTGCAAGAAGTCTGGCTACATGAAGAGTGGTTGTAGGAAGAGTGGCTACAGGAAGAGTGGCTGCAGGAAGAACATCTGCAAGAACAGTGGCTATAGGAAGAGCAAGCAAAAGTGTCTTGATTGGAGTAGCAGAATGAGAAGATGATGCTTCCTCCACTTCACAATGGTTTTGAATGACGTTATCCAATACTTCATCTTCATCTTCAAGTTGGATGAAGGAGCTTCTGCCTAACATCATAAGCTATGCCATAGAATTAACTTCCTCAGCCTCTTCACCAACATGTGGCCATACAAAATTATCCTCATCATGGGATGGCTGAGCAAGAGGATAAAGAACAAAATTTTTGGTGCTCTTCCCATCAGAAATGGACATGTCTCATGTCCTGCATCCAATATATTCATTCATAGTTGCTAACCATGCCCTTCCAAGAATGATGGGATACCCACCTAGTGTAGCTTTAGGAGAAAGAATCATGAAGTCTGTTGGGTACTCCTAGGAGTCTAGAATTACTACAAGGTCCTCCACTATACCATTAGGCTTAATAGTAGAACTATTAGCAAGCTGTAGGATAGTAGGAGTAGATCTCATACTTGCAACGTTTAGTTGCTACATGATTTCCTTAGTCATTACATTTATTGTTACCCCTGAATCAATTAGAGCATTCTTTATTTGAATCCCATTTATAACAACTACTACCACAGGACTACCTAGATCATTGTACTTGGGGATAGTCACTTTTCCAAGCATGATGTCATCTGGTTGTCCCACCACATCAAATGTAGTTGGGTCTTTCTTTTTCTTGCCTGGCTTCTTGAGGCATGCTTCTTTGATTGCGTTGCCATAGATTGGGACATCCTTTATGGCCTAAAATAGAGGTATCTAGACACATATATGCTTCATCTGATCCAATATTTCAAAGGTTGTTCCTCCTTTTCTTCCTTCTTGGAAACTTCCAATCACTGAGGAAATGGTGGTTCTTGTTCAGTCTGCTTGACTTGGACAGGTTCAAGATTTTTAGGTGCACTTGGCTGAATGGAATCATTCAGAGGTTCCTCTTCCTCTTCCATAGGAGGCTCAATGATAATGGGCTTGGAAGGGGCTGGTAAAGTTGTTCTTGAATACAAGTGGATGCCACCTACACTCACATAATATGTAGGAAATTGATTTGAATCAACAAAGTATACAGGTCGTTGTTGTGGTTTGTTATTAAGATTGGGTGTGGGCTGAGTTAGTAGCTGAGTAGGTTTAGGTGAATTTGAGCTTGAATTAGTAGGGGGAGGCATTATAGTAGGTTGTTGGGGCTAAGAAGGTGACTGCATGTAACTAGTTTTCTGGGTAGGCCATTGTTGTCCTCCCCTCCATTGATTTGTTTGCTACCAATTCCCTGGAGGTGGTTGCCAATGCCCTTGAAATTGCTGCCAATTCCCCTGAGGTTGTTGCCACTGGGGTGAAGATTTTTGATGATTGGTCCAAGAATTTGGAGGGTTACCTCAAGGCTATAGTGGATATCCTCCATAGCTAGATGGATATGGGGGCTACAATTGGTTACCAGATGAATAAGAATTGAAATATGGCCCAACATAAGATAGTGGATCCGGTGGCATACCTTGTCTTAGAGCCTAAAGTCTCCTTTTTGCAACATAGTAGACTTGGTCTTCTTTAATCTGAATTGGTTTGAGCTCAGGTGAAATCTGCTTAGTTTTAATATAAGCTACCATCTTGCATCTGTAGTCTTTCTTCTTTTGTTTGCAATGGGGCAATACTCTACCAACATTGCCTCTACCTCCTCTTGTTTCTTCTTGGCCTGAAGTGTATCCAACTGAGTAGCTAGATTGTTTATAATGTCTTTCTTGAAATCTGCTAGCAAGTGTGTGATCTCCATCCTTGAAACTCCACTAGTAGATGACTTACCCATAGAGGATTGGTAAGCTCTCCCTTTCTTTGAAGCTGCCCTAGAATAGTTCTGGCATATTTTCTTGATGTATTCCCAAGGAACTTGGGTGATATCTCCTGCCATCAGGTCCAAGGCATCAGTGTAGCTCTCATTAATTCCCTTTAGGAAAAGAAACTTTTGTGATTCTTTGTTGAGGATATGGTGTGGAGTTTTCTGTAAGTAGAATAGAAACCTTGAAATGTAATCCTTTAGGCTCTCATCTTCCTTTTGCTACATCCTAAAAATATCATCTCCTCTCATGCCACTATCCCTATAATATTCCTTGTATTTCTCAAGGAACTTTGTCTTCATGTCCTCCCAAGTTTCCATAGTATCTTTTCCTAGGCTCATGAATATTTCAAGGTGGTAGGAAATAGCTTAAGCCTATGGGCATTAGTGGTATAGTCATAACTCTTGCATAGTATATCAAACTCAAACAAGAAGGTATCAGGGTCTTCTGTAACAAGTCCATAAAACTTAGGAAGGGCTGAAGTAGGGATATTTTTGAGATTGTCAACTTCATTCTGATGGACAATGGGGAAAGGAAAAGTTGGCTGGTTAGGTCTATTTCTATTTGCATCACCTAGTCCTACTTGATGGATTTCCTAAGCAAAGGGGTTCTCAAGCTGATTTTGGTCTTCAGAGGAAGCTTCTGAGCTAGCCAGATCAGGAAATGCATCAGTAAAGGGGTCTGTCTCTTCTTCTTCTTCATTCCTTGGTAGATTTGGAAGCTCTTCTAACTAGAATGGATCAATATTGTTAGGAAGGAATCTCCCATAATCATCTCTTCTCCTTCCTCTATGCATGCGGTATCAACTCACTATCATCGAACTCAAACAAAAAATTGGTAAAGAATAAGGGGGGTCATTACTTTCTAAATGAGGGGTATGATACAAACAACTTTCAGAAATACTATAGCAAGAAAAACTACCAATGACTCCAAAGAAATTCCTAGTTTGACACCATCCCCAACAACGACACCAAAAAATGTTGGCCTCCAACAATGATTTAACAACTAGGCTTTTACAGCTATGATTCAGAGATTGGAAATCTAACCTAAATAGCTATTTCAATCATCATGAAGGTGCATTTAACTTGTCAAACCAGGGATGTGAACTTGAAATGGGTCAGCACAGTATGTGCACTAGGAACCCGAAGTAGCCATTTTCATTCTACAGCTAAGAAAGACACAATGCTAAAAGTAAACTACTTGGAAAGGAATAACATAAATGTTGAACATCAACCAACAACTATACTAAGTTGAAATGCATAACAGAAATGAAAATCTAAACAAACAAACAAGAAACTACTTTGCCTGCTTTGTTTGCAGGAACAATCATAGAATGGGATTACAGTAGCTGCAGGAACAACCAACATCATATTCTTAACTAATTACTTAACATAAAGTAATAACTAGGCTAAACTAAGATAAAGGATAGATTTATCACCAAGTGGGCCCCCTTGGATGATTATCCTCTAATGCTAATGTAAACTCAGATACTCAAACTTAGAACTTCATTTTATTCACTGGAATCATGAGTACAAAAGAGTAGCATAACTGTATTGCTAAAAACTTAAGAATGCAAGTACATCATCAAATTGTGCAACCTCTTGAGGAGCATCTAATCCTTATTTATACTACCAAATAAGCAAGGCGATCAACTCCATGAACTGGGAGGATGCCATTTTAGGGAAAGTAGAGAAAGTGGAGAGGCGGTTATGTGTGCATGGAATCTGGTCAGACATGCTTGCCTCAACGCAAATTTAGCACAATAGTAATGCCTATATTTGCTCAACATCAATAAAAATCATTTACAAGGCAGTTGCATTTTATTTGCATGGGGAATATCCTACCATTGACCTCCTTTGGCATTTGAACGATTCCCTTGCTAGACATTATGGTGCATGCCCAGCTAGCGATGTCTTTCTCAATTTAGTATCCTCAAATTATATCTGCATGGCAATGTTAGTACACATAATAATTGCATATCTATAACCACCTTAAAGAACATCCATTAACGACATGCATAATTAATATAGATAGTCCATATAAAATGCCAATTTCATTAAAGATTTGAAAAAATAGAATTAGGCCCAATGTCTATAATTTTGAGGAAATATCATAAAAATATCAACACTTAACATCAAGGTCAATGACAACTTTAGCAAATAAATCATAAATCCTACCCAAAATTGGACCATAAACTAGACTTTAATCACTCCAAATAGATATGATTTGAAGTGTTTTATAGCCTTAACCAATATATAAACTTATTTTTCAGCTATATCATATTTATCTTAGTAGCATGTAAAGATTTACTAAAAAAATCCAATATTTTTCTCATATCCCTCATGATTCTAAATTTCAATAGCATAGCAACAATAGTATGAAATGGAGGAAAATAAAACAACTAAAAGGGGTTTGAAAAAATCAGAGATTTCAAAACAAGATCCTTCTTAATTGCTTCTTTGATACTTTGGAAGGCCCTGGTTGGCTCTTCACTCCATGATATTGAATCACCTTGCTTCAACATCTTAGAAATATACCTAATTTTTTAATAAAAAATAAAAAATATCTTCTCACAAAGTTAACCTACTCAAAAAATGACTAAATACCCTTGGTGGTTTTTGGTTGAGGAATTCTTTCAATAGCTACTACTTGCTTTGGATCAACCGTGATTCCTTCTTTTGATACAATGTGGCCTAATTGTTTCCCCCAAAATACACACTTTTTAGGATTAAGAGAAATACAATATTCTAGAGCTCTAGCAAAGATATTTCCTAAATGCATATAGTGATCTCTTTTATTAGAAAAGGAAGTCAGATCATCTTGATAATCAACCATGAACACATATATAAGATCTAAAAATGAAACATCCATAGCTCTCTAAATTTTTTCCTCTGTATTTTCCAAATGAAATGAAATTGTAGTCTTTTACTACTTGAATTATTTCTTTTTAACTTAGTTGTAGCCTAAAAGTCCATCCATCATTGATAACAACTCACAACTAGTGACTTTCTATAACATTGCCTCTACGTAAGGCAATGGATAATTATCTTTCAATGAAGCCATATTCAAATTTTTAAAGTCTACACATAATCTAATTTCTCCATTTTTCCTCCTAACTAGCACTAGATTTGAAACCCAAGTGAAATGTCTTATAGGATTAATGATACCACCATCCCTAAGATTCATCAACTCTTGTTCTATTTTTGGTGCTAGTGTAACATTTTTTGGTATTTATTTTTGCCTAAAGGGCTTGGAATTTAGCTTGAGAGGAATATCTTGTTGGAAAAAGTCCTCCCTATATGCATTCCAGTCATTATAAGACCAAGAAAAGATATGATTGCATTTACTAAGAAAGGAAATAAGCACTATCCTAATTTTTGGGTTCTTTTTTTCCAATGTAAACCTTTTTAGGTGCATTATTTGTCCCAAAATTCACCTCTTCTAGGTCTTGTTTATGTGTAGAGGCTAACTTATATTCACTTGTATGAACTATCGAATAACCTTTCTAAGACTACCAATCCCTTTGGAATTTTATTGGTTTTCAACTGAATGACCTCATTTCCAAAGGTGGTATCCTTTCCCTTAATTACCTATAAAGAACCTTGGAAGTCAATCTCTAGGTTGTGGTATTCATATATAATATGTACAAATTTTAACAAATCTTGATCATTGTTTTTGATAAGGTAAGCAAGGTTTTGAAAGGACCAAGAACCTTTTATAGATCTAAGAGTAGGACACTTCCAAACAACAAAGTCTAAAACTTTTCCAACACAACAGAAAAATAACACTAGTGGAAACACTGCAGTACTCAATAGAAACATAAACACCTAGTCACTAGATAACCAAGAAAGAAAAAAAACTCAAAACCAACAGTAGTCCTGTTAGCTCTCAAAAATGCAGGCAGAATGCCTCAAGAGGCTTCCAAACTCTTGATATGTTTTAGGGTAACAGATAAAGTTAGATGCTTTAGACCTTCTACTCTTTAGGTGCTGCTAGACCTAGGCAGGTGTACCTATATGAATGAAGCAGACTTAATGTGCTTATTCCTCTTGAAACATTTTTTCCCACAATGGCAGATGGGAGTGGACAAATAAGACTAAATTTCATATAAATTGTATACAATATAAAAACCTAATATGTTCAGTTAACAGATGTAAAGAAAATGAATGAATCTAAATGATGAGAAATGCAAAGACTAGTGCCTTATTGGGTATGCAAAGTCAAATGAAATAGCAATGAGCAACCTCTTTCTGGAAAACACTCAAATTGTTGGCATATGTTTTGTTTATAACTTGTATAAACATCCAAGACTGTGACTACTAAGTTCTTCTTAATGATCCAGATGAATTTCCCTAATTACTATGATCAACCAAAAGGATTTAATCTTTTCTTGAAAGAACCAATCAATTAACCCCACAAATACAACAAATGTGCACTAATAAACTAAATATAAACTTGTTACATCAATTTAAACAGCCAAAAAGCATCAATTGTGGAGACAACTTTAGTAATACTTTCAATAAATTCAACAGACAATTGACACCAGAAATGAACCGCCACATCAACTTATTTTCATTGATATCTCCATTTGAAATCATGCATCATAGTCTCTGATCTAAAAATTTTACTCTACTATATCCATTTCTAATCTACCTACTGTATCTAATCTATTCTCTTCCTTTACAATTGAGAATGAATATTTATACATTGGTCTCTGAAGAGACACAACGCTTCGTGTATCCAAACGTTGGCCAATAGTTCGCATTCGGGCTCTGCTAAGTGCTTCGCCGAAACATTCCGCAAGAAATGTCTTGCCGAAAGAAATTCACTCACCTCATGCATTTCGCTGTGACCCATGGAGTCGGGGAGACATCTCATAGATCACCTTGTGTCTCATCGAGATATGTTCTTTTGTATACTATTCGATCGCTGTAACATTTTGTTGTTGGGGAGACGTCCCATAGACACTTTATGTCTCACCGAGAAATCTCCTTAATGTATGTTCCAGTCGCCAAGACATAACCATTCTATCACCGATGAAGCAGCATGTCAGCATGACAAAACAGATCAGCAAGACTGCAAGACCTCACTCCGATGCAAAATTTTCTCACCAAGATGTATATCCATATCGGCGGTCGACAAGACACATCAAACTCGCCAAGACCCCATCGTGAATACCTTTTTTTTGGCTGAAGTGCTTGCTTGTTCCACGCTAGTTAGTGAGATGTGAAGAGTTTTCCAAGACTTCACCCCGAAGAAAAATCTCTCACCAACATACTCCTTTTGTCGTCGGTCGGTGAGACAATAAGATCTCACCAAGAGCCCATGCTGAATACCATTCATTTGGCCAAAGTATGTCCATGTACATGGTTGGTGAGACACGACCCATTTGGTGAGACCACATATTGAAGACATAACTCCTGTCGATACATTGTTCAATGTGCTAGTCACTGAGACATAATGTGATTGGTAAGATCTCACCCCGAAGTCAATATTTAGCCTATATGAATCTTTTGAGTCACTGAGACAATGAAAATGTCCTACCGAAAGGTACCTGCATGTGAATTTTGATCGCTGTGACCTCAAAGACATCTTGCCGATAGGCAACAACAGATGTATATAAAAAAAATGCATAATGGGTTGGGGAGACCTTAATTTCTTCATGTCGATATGGACGATTATGTGAAATACTCAGACTTGATGGATTTTATGGTACCACATGGCCAGAAATGGGGAAAATATGCTCATGGTAGGACCTATTTGGAGAATTATGAGTATGAACATGTAAAATCATCAGAATTTTATAGTTCTAATAGTGGCTTCATCTGGGGATGAATGGTTGTGAAATCATTGCAAGGATCCAGATCTCAGGGTGAGTAGACCAGACACAAGATGATGAATCAGTGAGCAAGATGGAAATGGAAATGAATGCAAAATGGAGATGAACAAAACCCTAAACTACTGTGCATGGAAAAGAATTTTAAAGAGGATTATTAAGAGTTGTCCATGCACTAGCAACCCTTAATCCTCTATATTTTATACTTCATCAGGTTTGAACTATTACGGTCTGAAATTCAAACCATAAATGATGGCTCAAGTCCATCCAAAAGAAAGGCCCATACTTTCCTCTATCAAACACCTGGTTTTTCCTTGAGTTCATCAGATTCTTCTTGAAGATATTCATGCAACCTTCCTTGTCACTATTATTGAAAATTATTAGAGAATCATCATGCTCAGCTTGGCCCAAATTCCCTTTACCATTATGCAGTTCAAATTCTTCATCATCATGGGGTAAATCTCTGTTATCTTCAACAACAAAATTATATGCATATTCAATGCACAATTTCTCATTATCTTTCTCACTGTTATGAATTATAAAACATTCTCCCAGTTGTATTGAAAATTCACCATCAAAGTGCTTCTCTTGAGAAACAAAAAATTCTATCATATCAACACTGTTTGAGACAAACAAATTTGAAACCTTTTGCACTTCTTCAGTATCACCATTTGGAGATGACACTGGATTATGACTCATATCTCCAATATCATGCATATATGAACCAATCAAAACTGGACTTCTATCATCCTTGGTATGTAAATAGATGTCTTCTCCACATGAGTTAGAAATTTCAAAATCACATACCTCTTCATGAATGGAAAAAGATTCTTGATCAACTTCAAAGGTTTCACCGTAATTTCGAGAAATGTGTTGGGAGTCATATGAATTATTATACAAAGAGCTTTCACTATAAAAAAAAATGTAAGTTGGACACAAGACTTCAGAGTCACCTTCATGTGCATATCTCTAGTATTCAAGAGTTAGCAAGTCTAAAATTTGCTCACTGCTGAGTGAACAAGTTTCTTCTTCCATGTCTTCTATTATTTCTCCCTCTTCTTGATCTCCATAAGAGCTGGAAATATCTCCTTGTTGTAAATCAAGATTCACATGATTGCCCTCAAACTTTTCCTCATTATGACATGATACACAATCCCCTTCCATTTCATTTTCCAATTCATCAACATGGTAATTTTCAAGATCATTTTCATTATTCTCTTCACATGTTGACGTACTCTCCTCTTCATCATCAAATGTATCATGGTTCTCATCTATAGTAGGAAGTGTTACTTGTTCACTATCAAATGGATCCACATTTTCCATTGCTTCCTCCTCTTGATTACCACAAGAACCACAAGAATCACTATGTTGTAAATCAAAATCAATAGGTTCATCTTCACAATCAGAATATTCATTAGATCCCTCATAACATACATTGCTTCCTCTGTCACAATCTATTATGCAAGAGAAATATATTGTATCTTCATCTTCATGCAAGCCATCATATGAACCATTTTGACTTGTACCTATCTCATCTTCTATTGGCTTCATCATCTGAGCAATGCTCTAATACTCATACATGATATCACCATTGTTGTCATACCTTCTCCTCTGCATGTTATCAATAAATTTATTCACCAGATCAAAGGTACATTGCTTTTCTGGCCAGTAAACTGATTCAGGCTCCCATGCTCTTACAAACTGTTCAACAAACATGGCCCTTGTAGGCCTACAATGAGAAGGTATTTGCATACAAATTTTTGTCATTCTATTGTATAGAGGAATTATATCTTCTCCTTCATATTTCCTTATGTCAAGAAATGCATCCAAGGGGAAATTCTGCATCCTGATTTTGTGATGGAGTCCTGGCTTCGAGTATATACATTCTCATCCTTTTCTTCTTCAAACTGTTGATTATGGCACACATATTGCTGCATGTTCTGATCAATGTCTCTATCTTCATCAATGATGTTACAATTATCTTCATATATTTTCCTGTCTACAATGTCTGTCCATTCATCTAGTTGATCAAAATAAATTGGTATGCATGATTCAGGCCAATAAACTGGGTTTGGCTCATACACTTTCATGAACTGCTGAATCATCTCAAGTTTACTAGGTGGGAAATTAATAGGTATTCTCCTACAAATATTCATCATTCTATAGAGCAAAGAGCGCCCAAATTATCCTCTATATCTCCTTATACCAAGAAAGGCATCCAAAAGATTTTTGAGATATTCATCAGCATTGGATTGTTGGTTCTGATACATACCTTGTTGCAGATTCTGACTGACATGTCCAAGGGGGCTGGAGTTGTGTTGTATTTGACATTGATCACATTCACAGTCTTGATGACCTGCCAATCTTTGTCCAAGAGGGACTGGATAAGCATTTACTTGCTTTGATGGCTATGATGAATAAATGTTCTGATGTGCATGAAGTGCATTACCTGTGTTGTGAAAATTCCCAATTGTATTATCAGGCGTTTGAGGGGTCCAATGCTTGCCTGCATTTGTGTATTCATCCTTATTGCAGAATTCTCCAAATTGTAACAGTTGCTGGTCCAGTTGCAACTTTTTCTTTTTCAATTCTTCAATTCCTCTTATAAACTGTTGCTTCTCAAAATAATTTTTTGTTCCATACACAAATTCCATTCTTCATCAAGTTTTTTCCAGAGTCGCCACCTACTTTTCCAAAAGTAGGAAATGATTATTTTTGATCTTTTCCCCAGCAGAATCACTTTTTCTAAAACTTTTCAAATTAAAAATTTTTCCTTAATGACTCTATATGATGGTCTTCAACTGGATTTTCTGAAATAATCCCCAACAGAGTCACCAATTTGTTAGCTCTCAAAAATGCAGGCGGAATGCCTCAAGAGGCTACCAAACTCTTGATATGTTTTAGGGTAACAGACAAGGTCAGATGCTTTAGACCTTCTACTCTTTAGGTGCTGCTAGACCTAGGTGGGTGTACCTATATGAATGAAGCAGACTTAATGTGCTTATTCCTCTTGAAACATTTTTCCCACAATGGCAGATGGAAGTGGACAAATAAGACTAAATTTCATATAAATTGTATACAATATAAAAACCTAATATGTTCAGTTAACAGATGTAAAGAAAATGAATGATGAGAAATGATGAGAAATGCAGAGACTAGTGCCTTATTGGGTATGAGGAGTCAAATGAAATAGAAATGAGCAACCTCTTTCTGGAAAACACTCAAATTGTTGGCATATGTTTTGTTTATAACTTGTATAAACATGCAAGACTGTGACTACTAAGTTCTTCTTAATGATCCAGATAAATTTCCCTGATTACTATGATCAACCAAAAGGATTTAATCTTTTCTTGAAAGAACCAATCAATTAACCACATAGATACAACAAATGTGCACTGATAAACTGAATATAAACTTGTTACATCAATTTAAAAAACCAGAAAGCATCAATCGTGGAGACAACTTTAGTAATACTTTCAATAAATTCAATAGACAATTGACACCAGAAATGAACCACCACATCAACTTATTTTCATTGATATCTCCATTTGAAATCATGCATCATAGTCTCTAATCTAAAAATTTTACTCTACTATATCCATTTCTAATCTACCTACTGTATCTAATCTATTCTCTTCCTTTACAATTGAGAATGAATATTTATACATTGGTCTCTGAAGAGACACAACGCTTCGTGTATCCAAACGTCGGCCAACAATTCGCATTCGGGCTCTGCTAAGCGCTTCGCCGAAACATTCCACAAGAAATGTCTCACCGAAAGAAATTCATTCACCTCATGTGTTTCGTTGTGACCCATGGAGTCAGGGAGACATCTCATAGATCACCTTGTGTCTCATCGAGATATGTTCTTTTGTATACTTTTCAGTCGCTGTAACATTTTGTTGTCAGGGAGACGTCCCATAGACACCTTATGTATCACCGAGAAATCTCCTAAATGTATGTTCTGGTCACCAAGACATAACCATTCTCTCACCAATGAAGCAGCATGTCGGCGTGACAAAACAGATCGGCAAGACTGCAAGACCTCACTTCGATGCAAAAGTTTCTCACCGAGATGTATATACATATCAGTGGTCGGCAAGACACATCAAACTCGCCAAGACCCCATCGTGAATACCTTTCATTTGGGTGAAGTGCTTGCTTGTTCCACGCTAGTTGGTGAGACATGAAGAGTTCACCGAGACATCACCCCAAAGAAAAGACTCTCACCGACATTCTCCTTCTGTCGCCGGTCGGTGAGACAATAAGATCTCGCGAAGACCCCATGTCAAATACCATTCATTTGGACAAAGTATGTCCATGCACATGGTTGGTGAGACACGACCCATTCAGTGAGACCACATACCAAAGACATAACTCCTACTGATACATTGTTCAATGTGCTAGTCGTTGAGACATAATGTGATCGGTAAGATCTCACCCCAAAGTCAATATTTAGCTGATATGAATCTTTTGAGTCACCGAGACAATGAAAATGTCCTGCCGAGAGGTACCTGCATGTGAATTCTAATCACTGTGACCTCAAAGATGTCTTGCCGATAGGAAACAATAGACGTATATAAACAAAAATGCATAATGGGTTGGGGAGACCTTGATTTCTTCATGCTGATATTGACGATTATGTGAAATACTCAGACTTGATGGATTTTATGGTACCACATGGCCAAAAATGGGGAAAATATGCTCATGGTAGGACCTATTTGGAAAATTATGAGTATGAACATGTAAAATCATCATAATTTTATAGTTCTAATAAGTCCTAAGAAAAAGACATACTAACAACTTATTCCTGTCACCAAAATAGAAAACCCTAAAGACTTGCCAGAAATGGCCAAGCCACAAACCACCTACATCAGTCAAACTGCAATAGAACTCCACTCAAAATTGAGCCTAATAGATTCCTACAAAATACTTTCCTAAAACAACCATTCCTCAAACCACCTACAACAATTAGACCATAGTAGAAATTTCACTCAAAATTGAGCCTAATAGATCCCAACAAAAGTAAGGACCAGACTTAGAAAAGGGCAACACCATCTCCTTATCAAAAAACCCAACAAAAACTTCTTCAAACCTTTCCAACAATAAAATTTTCCACCTCAATAGGAAAACCAGCTCAACATGAGACACTAGAAAGGGATAATTGAAAATAGGGTAGCAATGGCTCCCATCACTACTCTCATTCTCCACCACAAAAGGAAGAAAGAGAGCCAAACTGGAAGCAGGATAGCAACCACTCCCAAGCAACAACACCATCAAATCTTGATGAGGAAACTAGATCCCATCACTAACCTTGAGAACTATATTACGACAGATAATACAATAGATCTCCAAATCCCCCAAACAATGAATCCCAACTCCAACAACACAAACCAACTCCACCTCGATAGGAGAAACCAAATGGGAATTATGGGAGAAAAGGAGACAACACAACCCAAACAGATGCTCCAAAAGCAACAGATCCTAATCAGTTAACCCAACAAACCCATCTCCAAACCTTTCCAGTAGTAACAATTTCCACCTCAATATGAGCTGCTAGAAAGGAAAAACTAAAAATAGGATAGTAACAACACCCATCAAAACTCTCATTCTCCACCTCAATAGGAGAAAGGAGAGCCAAATCGAGTGTGGGGAAACAACCATAACCATAAAACAACACTGTCAAATCTTGATGAGGAGAACAGAGCTCATCACTAACCTTTCAAACCATCTTAACAAAGGAAAAAAGATTGGCCTTTGAAGCCCCCAAACAATGAATCTGAACTCTAGCAGAACACACCAACTCCACCTCGTAAGAGGGGTTCTTCACCTCAATAGAAGAAACCAAAAGAAAATTCCTAGAGAAAAGGAGCCAACACAAGCCGAACAGACACTCCCACATATCATGGAGCATAACCCTAAACCCAACACAGACCTTGTTAACTACCTCAATAAGAAAAAAAAATAGATCAAGGTTAAGGACCTTCAAATCCACAACAAACCAACATCTAACACCAACAAAAGTTGGGAAACAAACACCTAAGAGGAAGAACCCCGACCAAAGGCCCACACAGAGCTAGAGATCGACAACAACTTCAACCGAGATGGACCTAGCATCGCCATTTCCATCAATTTTTTTAGAAAAACTAGACCAACTCCTAAACCCAAAATCCACATGAGCCCAAGAGGAAGCCCCAATCTAGCCAACAAAATATGAAGCACCCAAGGGATCCAACCAAAAAACAAACAAATGCATAGAGACATCTAAGAACAACCGTGGCCCACACCAGAACAGATGCATTTGCACAACAAGGGGGAGAAAAACATGATGAGTCTTCATAGACCCATCACAACCTAAGCAAAAAAAAACCAACACATTTCAAGAAACAACCAACCATCCACCATCTTCATCATCATTAGGATCTTCATCCCCATCTACAAATTTCAAAACTTTGCTGCCTCTCATTTTCCCACTCAACGCTCTCATCGTCTCTATTTCAAAAGATTCTAAATCTTGATCATTGTTAAATACCTACTAGTTACAAATATTATTTAGGATAGATGGCCTTGTATTCACCTCAAATTTTGATATCCTAGAAAATTTTATATCATCAAGCCTAAGGGAAATTTTTCAAAGAAGATCCACCATTACATTTTTAGACTATTAAATCCAATATCTAAAAAATCCATCAAAAATTTTAAATGGCATCCCATACAATAAAATTATAATATTTTAATCTATTACTTTTCGACACATAATTTTACCTAATTTGGGATAAAATAACTCAAATTCCCATATAACTATAATCTTCTTAATATTATGTTTGATCACCATATTTAGTCCTAACAAAAAAGCCTCATTTTTTGCAACATTGTTGGTACATTCAAATTTCAGAGAAAGTGAGTATTTTAGGACTTACCTCTTGGTGATATAAGAATCACCCCAACACTTGATCCTTCTTTTGAACATTCTCCATCAAAATGAATTAACCATATTTCATCACTCTAAACATGTTCCTTAATCTCTTGAGTTATAGGTTCTATCTCTTTCTCAATTGGAGCTTCCTCCACTCTAAAGTTATCTATGCCAAAACATATGAAACATTGTAGTAACGAAAAAAGTAAACCTTTTCCTTACTTGGTTTGATAATTGACATTAGAGCTGAACTAATGATGTCTTGGATTGGTGTTGTAATGTGTTGTACACATTCGCACTATTCTAGGGTCTTTATTTGACTAAAGCATGCCTTAACTGATCCTTTGCAAAGGTGTTGTAACACACTTTCACACTTTTCTAGGATTTATTTGCATAATTAAGCCTAATGGGCCCCTTTTCAATAAAAATGTACATAATGGGTACCTAGTTTAAGTGTTGTAAAGTGTTTTAAGGCACTTTCACTCTTATCTAGGTGGTCTTAATTAATTTTGGTTAATTAGAGTTATTAACCCCCTTTTTTAATCAAATTTAGGCCTTAATTTTGACACCTCTTGAAGATCTATCTCGACAATCATAATTTAATTAACAAATTATTTCATTGGGAAAAGTTTGGTCCTGGTAAGTGGATCCAAGACCCATTTTCCCTTGATGGAAAATGGGTCCTCCCTTAACAAAACCCCCCTTTCTCAGTTGATCTGGAATGAGGTTTTAGCCTTCTTTCAGTCCTTCGAAGCTTGGTCCTAGAAACTTAGCTAGGACCCATTCACCCAAGGTGGTGAATGGGTCATCCCTTAATGAGAACCCCCTTTTTGAATTTCATTCTAGTAGGAATTTAATTATCTTTCTTCCTAGATTTGGTGTTGGCCTTAATTCTTTGAATTTGGGGTTAATCTCCTAATTTAGTATAAATAAGGGGTTGATTCACATAGTTTCATCGAAGATTTTCAAGAGAGCATCCTAATACTTCACAAGAGAATTATAAAGCATTTCAAAGGCATTTTCAAGGAATTTCAAGGTAGATTTCAAGTGTTTATTGCAGCAATTCAAGATCATATCATCATTTCAAGGGTTTGATGCATGCATTCATGTTGTTGAGATAAAGAAGTGGATGTAGCATTGAAGATATATTTGCAACTATTGTTCACACCATTTCCAGGGATCCTATATCTATATTTTTCATGGCCACTACATGCTAGTTTACGGTTTTTTTCACAAGACATCATCCAAGGTGATATCAATTACAATATTTGATGTTTCATGCTTCATTTCATCAATTGGTTTAATTACCTACAAGGGGTTTGACTGAGGAAAACCCATTCACTAACAAATCAAGAATTTTTTCTACCCTTGAGTGTGTGATTATAGATTTATAGGTTGAGGAACAAGTGGAGCAAGATTTGGAGCAAGATTGCAAAGTTGAAAAGTTGCTAAAGTTGTCATTCAAAGTGCAAGATCACGAAAAGAGCTCTATAGAATTGAATATAGACTTCTAGAACTTGATAACAAGGATTTTAAGAGTGTAGAAATCAAGGAATAGGATCTTGAAATCGATTTTCCAAAACCCTAAAAAGACCCATTCACCACTGAAGGCGAATGAGTCCTCCATAGCTCAAAAACAACTTTCTAGCTAGATACACAACTTTTTATGCTCTAAAAACATCCCACATAGTTGCTATAATAGTTAGGTTGAATTTTTTATTATTATTTGCATCTTATTTTACATCATTTAAGTGATTAAGGTCCTAGAAAAATAAGTGGTAGATCCTCTTGTTCATGCATTTGGGTCTACCCTATTTTTCACCTTAATCAAACATAAATACTCAACTAGTTGCAAACTCTCCAAAAGATTAGGATATTTTTTTCTCTATTAAATTTAACACTCTTTTCATTTATAGGGATCATGACATAAGATAGATATAATTGTATCCTTCCTCCAACTAGTACAAACCATTTTCTTGACAATAACATCCCATATTGAGGTGGGATATCAACCACTATAACATTCATCATGAATTCCTTTTTTAGGGAATACAATAAGCTTAAAATGTACATCCTTAATGATTCCCATAACTAGGAATTCTCTAGAATACATGGAAAAGAATTTATCATAGGGTTTACTTACATGCAATCCTAATTCCCTCATAATTACCATAAGAATAATATTTATGGAGTCCCTAGAGTCTATCATGCAATTTCTGATCAATTTTTCATTGATCTGTAGAGTGACGTAAAAGGGATCTACCTTATTAGGGAATTTAATCAAAAGTAGTTCCTAAGAAAACTCGGGTATTTCATTTATGGTACTTTTAGGATCAATCCCTTTTTATTTTTCTTTACCCCTTTCAGGTAGGGTAACAACCTTCTTCTTTCCAGTAGAGGCTATAAATGAGGGCAACTATCTTCTCTTTTTGTTCATCAATCCTCATCATTTAAAGTAGAAGAACAAACACCTTTATTTGTGACAATACTTGACCCATGTCAATAGAGAAATATTTAGAATATCATAATTTTGCAAAATAGGTATAATCTGATCATTGATCCTCTCTTCTATACTATGTGACTCAATTTCTTGAGTACACCTAGTATCTCCCCTCTCTTGTTTTTCTTTCATTTTTTTTATACTTGACCTTTATGAGAGGAGAAAAAATATGATCCATAAGCTTTTCAATGCCATTTCCTTTATATTTTGCATCCTTTTTCCTAGATTTAGATTACTTTCTCTTCTTACTAGGATGTTGATCATTAACCATATTCCTATTTTCCTTTATAAAAATATTTTATTTTTTCCTTGATCATTATTAACTACTATTTTTCTCAAATTGTAATTACTCTACATAATTTACTTCTTCATCATTAGAAAATATTTGCTAGTAATACTCACTTATTTGATACCTCTTATCATGATCATATACATCAATGTATCCCCCATCCAAAGAATATTCATAATTAGTAAAAGATAACCTTGTTTCCATCATATTAACCTTATGATATTCATTAGGGATATTATCACAATCATCATTAGAAGTATCATGACCAAAAAATTGAGCAACCATGTACTACACTAGTGAATGAGGAAATTGACAAAAAATACACTAGAGATTTTCTTCAGTAAAATTAGCATTATTATTTCTCAAAGGGTCAAGATTTTCTCTACTTTACATCCCCTTTTGATTATTCTACATGTTTTTTCTATTATGTTGATTTGTGTTGTAGGGCTGGTATAATAACTTAAGCATTCTTTCTTTCCTTTGATAGTTAGATTTATCTTGAGAAAAACATTTTTCTCTGCTTGCCACATTGTAGCTCAGATCCTTCAAGGAACTCATAACATTATCTAGCTTATCCTCAGAATATGTTTCCTTGCTTTGATGCCCTTTTCAACTTTGCAAGATTTTTATGTCATCCCTCTTACTCACTTTTCTAGATTATTTCTTATTATTTTCATTATGAATTTATATTTTGAAATAATCCCTTAAAGAATGAGGATCTTTATCTCTGAGCTCATAACCCATTTTAGGATCATACACATTACAATATAACACTAAAACATGGGTTCACTAGGTCTCATATATTGTGGGATTTTATTCATGACCTTTACTAACCTAATCTTAAAATTAGAGATTGATTGATTATGGCCTTTACTAATTCATGTAAATTCATTAATAATGAATCTAGGATCAAATTTTTCACCATATTTCTCTCTAAATACCCTTTTAAACTCATCCCATGATGTTATACTCACATCAAGAAATCCCCTATACCAATCCCTTGCATCACCAGTTAAAGACTAAAAAAATAATTTTATTGCAACATCTTCATCTTTGATTTCAAAATCATCTATCAAATTTAAGAAATCTCTAAGATGATCCTCACTAGATAATGCATTTTTTTCTAAAAAATCAATCAAAGCATTTCTAAAATCATTAGAGATGGGATTAGGATATCTAGAGATACCATTAAATTTGAGTTGTATATATCTCTCTAATTGAAAAGGTCTTATTGATGGTAAGTTCCCTACAACAAGATTGACATGAGGGTTAACTTGAGCATTTTGTTAATTGACAACATTATGACCCACTGGAGGATTAACATTTTGTCCACCTACATGAGAACCCACATTTGGATTATACTATTGCTGATTTGGTATATGACTTCCTATACCAAATTGTTTTCATACATATTGTTTTTGAGGTACTCCTCCTATACTAATACCTTTGTATTATATATTGTGCTACAACTAAGAATTATAAGTAGGATTTATTTGAGGGTTTACTGACATACCAAAGTTCATAGGTATAGAAGTTGCACATGAATTATTTTGTTGGGAAATAGAAGGCTAAGAATTTCTTTGAGAGACACTTCCTACAAAATTTACATTAGACATATCTTGTGAAGTAAAATTTTAACAAGGATTGACTAGAAGCATAATAGTTATTACAGGATTAATCCAGGTGTTTATATGGGAATTATCAAGAGGTATATTCAAAGGATTACTAATTCTAGTAGGATTTGGTTGTATTGATAAAAAAATATTGATAGAATGATAGGAAGCTTTCATACTCTCTATTTTTATTTTCATATCATCTCTCATTCTCATAGCCTCTCTAATTTTCATCTCTTCTAGTTTGCTTAATTCAAACTAAAAGTCATTCACTTCCTTCAGTAATTCCTCCTCATTATGAAGTATATATTTAGATGTTGAGGCTTGTGGAACAACTTGGGAGATATTTGTATTCATACCAGATGTGGTAGGGTTCTAATAAGAGAATTGAGTTTTTTAGTGTACATGAGGAATTGAAAAAAATTCTATTTGATAACATGCTATAGGTATGTTGGGATTAATATTTTTACTAGAGATGTCATGTCTAAGATTATATTCTATTTGATGTGTTCAATCTCTCTTTATTTTTTCCTCAGAAAGCTCTTTGATTCTATGGATCCATCCAAAGTTCCTTGTTTCTTAGATTCTTCACAATAAATTCAAGGACTCTAAGACTTACATATCTAATTGGTGAATCAACAAGAATATCATCATTACTTGCATAAACAAAATGGTTTCCAAAAGAATGATCTAAATTACTTTCATCTTGAGCTTTCCATGTCTTCTTTTTATTTTGTAGCTCCATATTGAGTTTTTTTGTAGGATCATCTCCAAATAGAGACCTTCTTCCTTCCATTTAGACAATGGTACTTCCTTTTTACAATTATCACTAGTTAAGGAGATTTTTCAAATTCATCATCCACAAGGTGAATTAAGATATACAATTTTTAGAAGATATTGTGAACATAGAAACAACTAACAATGCATAGACAATAGAAGGTAATTCACATAAATATAGTTTAGACTCTATCCAAGAAAATAATTCACTAGATTGAAAAATGCATGAATTTAGCCCCTAGTAGAGTCACCAATTTTTTGGTTTATTTTTTTGGCAATATGATTGTAATTGGTGTCAAAAGGAATTAGATTGATTTCAAAAGGGATATTTTTAGCAGTCATGGATGTCATTGATGTTAGAGTATCATTCACAGGAAGAATGGTGAATATTGATGGAGAGAAAAGAATATTTTCATATTTTGAAAATTTGCAATATTGCATTAAAAGTTACAATATTGTCATGAAAAGTTGTCATGCTTTTATAGAGATTGCTTTCAGAGGATTACAGAGAAAAAAAATAGCATATTTTTTATGGGTTTTTAAAGCACATTCCATATATATGATCCACAAGTTCAGATAACAGAAAATTAAGCTCAAAAATAAATTACTTTTGTTCTCTGGTCTAATTAGGGTTTAGCAGAAAAAACTTAAGGGGTTTCAGTCATGACACTACATAGTATTTATATTTGTACATTGACTGGAAATTGGTGGTAACTGGTCACTTAAGTTATGGATTAAACCTTAAAAATTCATTGTGCAGCTAGCCCCCTCATCCTAGTAATTACCGACTTGGAAGAAATTCAAGACATTAATTTTTCCTAAGTCTGAGGCTTAATATTTTCCCTAGCTTGATCAACTATGGTGATTAGCAATTAAAGATTTGAAAACCCCTGCATGCTCACAAAGCTATAAGGTCAATGTTATCTCTTGGTTGTGGAATCATGGAATTCTGTCATGTGTCTAGTGGGACTAAGATCAAGAATCTCTTCTTTGGCAAGATTGGTAGATAGTGCACAAGAATTCAAAGATCAATGGTTATCAAGACATCATTATTTTGATCCATTTTGACATGGATAAAACTACAATATGTGATATGGTGATAAGCTTACAAAGGTGATTGCATCACACAGTTCATATACATCACATATATCATTCAATAATTGTGATGAAAAAATATGCTAAGCAAACAATATGCAATAAAGATCAACAGTGAACGTTGAAGATGAAGATTAGATGATTTCTGCTATTCCATAGAAGGGATTGTGGGTCCTTTTTTGGCTATATGGGAAAAAATTATGTCAAAGTGTATCCATGATGACAAGTAGTAGTCATCTATTGCATCAAATAGCTCTTATACATCATGATTTCAAGTCTTCAAGCATGAAGCTAAGACGTGCTAGGCAAACAACATGCGATGAAGATCTATAGTGTGGATTTAAAGAAAGATTTTCTTGACATCTACATTTTAAACATGAGTTAAATCAATGGATACCATCAGATCATGGTGTGAAGAAGGAGATTGAGGGATAGTATTGAAGATCTAATTTTTTCAACAACTAGGTGATGGAACTCTCAGTAAAGTAGTGGAATTTGACACAAGGAATAAAATTAATTGTTGTAACCACTCCAACTATATTTTATTGGTGATTGAGGTTTATGGTCAGTGAAATTAAGGTGTTGTTGGCTAAAAAATTAGATATATTTCAATCATGAAATATTGGTCATTTAATCCAAACCAAAACCCTAGGTTTGATACATGCTAAAATAGAAAAATACATAGAATTGGTGTTAGGGGTGTAGGGCTCAAGGAAAAGAATAATTGTCAAAGAAGAAAGATGAGATGAATATTGTATAGAAGTGACAATGATGTGAATATAGATTAATGGAAAGTGACCTAAAACCAATGCAGAACAATATCATCTATGATATTCACTTAATGAGTGCAGTAGAGAAGTAAAGAAGAGAAGGATGCTAATGAAGAATTAGTAGTAGAGAGAGAATACAAGATCTAATAAAGTGCAGAGGTAAAAGTAGAGAAGAAGAAGAGAATGAGTAGTTGAAGAATAGGTTTCTGATATAGAATTGGATTTAGTTGAATCACTTGTAATCAAAAGTTGTAGCTCCATAATTTTAATTATAAATATGACTAGTTGATGGCATCAGAAAGCTAAGCTGGTGCTTAGTTAGGGAGTAGGTGCTTCCTTAGAGTTGGTGCTCTTAAAATAGGGGATTGGTGTCACCTTAGGGTTGATTCCCTTAAACATTGTAACCAATGAGGTTCTTATTGTAAGACTGGATTAGGATAGTAGATCCTTGTAGCTATTCTCACTGTGGTTTTTCCCATACTACGTTCTCCACGTATATCTAGTGTTATGTCCACTTCCCTATGTGTGATATTTGGATGATTTTCTAATTTGCATTAAAAGTGATAAAGGATAAATTTTAAACAATCTATTGATTCCCCCTCTTAGTATATATTTGTGTTCCAAAAATTTTTATTAGATGACCAACTCCTTTGAAAAAAATTTAAACTATTTTTCAAGGAAGTTTGTTGTATGATGAAGATGTCAAGGATATTGAAAAATTTGTGAAAAAGAGGAAAACAGGTTGCTATAGGTTGTGCATGTGTATTTGAGATATTGAGGAAGTGTTGTGAGTACATGGAGCTATCTTTATGATGTATTTTCTAAATATGAGTTGGAATGAAGTTATGAGTTGAGATGATGTCTCTAGTACCTAGTTTCCAAGTGCTTTTGAGAAAAAATGATAAATAAAGAAAACAGTGTTGTGCAAGGGTTTAGAACGTGCTCCGGGATGTGCTCCACATTTCTTCTACGTTGATGATATGCCTATTTGGATTTGATATGTTGTTCAAGGTTGTTAAAGGTTGTTATAATTAGAATTTTTGTTTTTGGATCATTGTATAGAGTGATATATTCTCACTAGTATGTGAACTAATTTTTCAATGATGTTTTCTATGGCCTAGGAGAAATGTATTCGATCCTCATTTCTAAGAAGTTTGGCTTGAAGTTGTGCAGATTAGGGAAGTTTCTTATAAATGTATATTTTAGAATTCAAGGTTTCACTTGATTTGGTACAATACAGTGTGTGAATAAGGTTTACCGAATGTTCTGGGTTCAATTATTTCTATGTTGCAAGTTGGGATGAAGTCTTTGTAGGATCTTAGGTGGTTCAAGGATTATTCTAGATTGTGTTCAAGTGATTTTTTTGTTTCAAAGTTTTGAATTTACTTTAAAAAGTGTGTACTTAATGTTTTATGGTGTTTAGCACATGTATTGGATGACCTTGTGTTAGCACTACATGCAAAGTTTTGAAAGAATTTTGAAGTGTGTTAGGATTAATTTGGGTCCTAATTAAGGATTTATATGGGTTTCCTTCATTCCTATCCACCGTGGGAATGTTTAAGTGTCAACCTAATTTGAATTTGTAAATGTAACAGATAGTTTCCAACCTTGGAGAATATTTTCAAGGTTAAGATTGATATAAATAAGAGTAATGATGTTGTAATATGCAAGAGAGAATCAAGATAGATGTGAGACCAATGTGAGTGATGTGTGATGCAAATTTGAGCAAAGCAATGTGAATTTCAAGTGTTGGATTCCTGAAGGTAGTGAGCTGAAGGTGTTTGAAATCTTTCATGCAAGGCTACAAAAGTTTTGGAGAATTTGTGGTGGATTCCTTGTTGCATTGAGAATTTGTTCTCTATGTAACATTTCTCTTCTATCTTGTTATTTTCTTTCTATGGAAGTGAGCCCTAGTTGTGAACCTTTTTGGATAGTGTGTCCTATTCTAGAAGTGAGCCCTTGTACTAGTTTTGCAATTACTTATATTGTGAGCTAATCCTCATTATGGTTTTTCCCTCATTGGATTTTCCATGTAAATCTAGTGTTCTCTTGTGTATGTTGTTTTTTTTTATAGAAGGAAAAAAACCTATATATATATATATATATGTAAATCTTAAAAGATTACAAAAAATGAAGAATTATAGTACTGGCAATGGGATTAAAAAACTTTTAACAAAATTCCCCATATAATGGCAAATGTGGCATTATGAGTATCTTTATCAAAAATTCAAAACTGATGGTATATTAAGCTTTAGCAGTTACTTTCCTTTACATAACATAAAATCCATAATTAGCAGCAATATCTTCAATTTTTGATAGATTGAGCTTTTAGTATCATGCATATAAAAAAATACAAAAAACTAGACATTATATCATTTATGACTTAACAGGTAAAGATAAAATGAGCATCATTCTTCTATTGATCCTAAGTTTGCAGATGTATCTACCCTGCCAAAGTTTTCATTATTGCCACTACCTCCTTGTTGTTTGCGAACCTCCATTGTGGCATTATTTGTTGAAGCTTCCTCCCTACACATATTCAAATCAATAGTATTATGTCCATGATCTTCACCCACTACATTATCTTCTAGAGAAATCGATATATATCTGGTAAACCCATAGCCCTAGGACCATGTCGAATGTGATGCGAAAGGATGAAAGAAACTACAAAATATTTCTCCTTGCATTTTTCCACCAAGTCCTGGTCGAGCTCATTAGCATGGGTGTTGAGAACCCTATACAATGTATAGGGATCATCATTATGAAGACCTTTTTTTATTGCTCCATAGACCTGCTTGTATTCTAGTTTTTTCCTGAGATAATATTTTGGAAAAAGACCACAAACATAAGCCTTTCCTTTCTCCAATTTGTAAGCTTGAGACACTTGAAAGAGTTCACCATCATGTAGGTAATTCAAAGATATATACTCTTGAATTGTAATTGAAAGAAATTCATATGACTGCACCAAATCCATTACATTTGACAGAAAAATGGAGAGTTGTGTAGGAAAAAGCAACCTTAGAGAATTTGGGCATAATATTTTGTGGCCAATCACAGTTTTGATGCTATCCAAAACACTTGGATAGGACACACTAAAAACCTTTGAAAATTGGAATTTTGTTGCCTCACCAAAAAATGGAAGCTCACCCTCCCTAATTTTCACTTCAATCCTATTTTTTTTGTGAAAGTATTCCATCCTATGCTGACACACAATAATAAAAATTCTTTGGAACTTATCCTTCATCGACCCACAATTTCAACCACCCAAATTGGAGAACCCAACTAAAAAACCAAAGCCTTCCCCATAATTTTGATGCAAACCAAACTATTTTGGAGAAACACATAACAATTTATGGGAGAAAAGTAATTTTTACCCTTTACATGTAGCCTTTCCGCCAGTAGAAATCTATGATGCCATTGAGACACCTACAATATACCTTGAAGACCAATTAACCAAAGTGCTTAAAATGAAAAGCTTTACATCTTCTTATAAAGCAAGTAGTTTGTACAGTGGTTACAGGAAATCATCATGAATGCAGGTTGCAAAAAACTCGATGGCACCAAACTAATCCCTTCACTGAATTTGCACAAGGGAAATATTTGTAATGGCTGAAAGGATCTCCATAATTATTACAAATAATGCAGTAGTAATACACTAATGCAAGTTCATATTACAATTGTAATAATTAAGCATAGTTTCCTTTCAAATTTTCTCCACCTGTCAATTGATTTAAACTCAAACACCTCCATGTGTTAATACTAAAAAAAAAATTTAATTTTGAAAGGAATTGGCATGTGCGATTTATTTAATGCATTAGATCTCGCTGATGCCAAATATATAGAAAGAGGAAAGCCATTCGTGGGAAGTACCATGTGCCATCAAATTTGGAGATGTTTTTCACTATAAAAGTACCACATGTGTGCCAACAAACATATCATGTAGAGCAAATGGGTATATGTACAAGTCGGTGATGAAGTATGAGGAAGTTAAGAGAATAAATTGCCAACATTCCTCCAAATCATCCACATGGACAAGCAAAGAGGATAATTCACCTCCAGCACTCCAATTATTCGTTGTGGACAAGCAAAACACTTGAAACAATGTTTCAAATTCCCTCTTTGATAGCAACATGGATAAGAGAAAAACAATTTGTTAGATGATAACAATCCTACACAAAAAATAACCATTAGCTTTGAAATTTTGAATTACAATAAAATGCTTTATTTTTTGACTCTCCACTTGATCACTTGGTCAAAGAAAATCCTTTGTATTTGAAAAAATTAAATTTTAATTTGATAATTTGTCATAATTGTAAAACTCCTTCCTGCCACTATCAATGCAATGCAACTCCTATGTAATTTTGCTTAACCCTGCTCATCAAGTTAAGCTTTTTCTATCTCTTCCAATAATGCATTGCAACTCTTGAGTAATATTATTTAATCCTACTTCATAGGTTATCTCCTTCTGATCTTTCTCTTTTTCTAAATTTTCAAATTGATCTGCTAATTGGTTTCCTTCTCTATAAGTATGTGTGATGTGGAATTTTTCCAAGGCATCTAGTAACTTCCATATTTGTACCAGAAAATATGAAATTTTCCAACTAATATGTTTCCTATTTCTACAAGTATTTATGATTACTTGAAAATCACCTTCAACATGGAGGTTTAAGCAATTCAAATGTATTTCCATTTGTAAACCTAACAACAAGCCCTAAACTTCAACAATATTATTTGTTCTTGATGGTAATTTGAATGCTCTTGCTTTAATTAATAGACCTTCTAAATTTCTCAACATGGTACCTGCACTTGATTTCCTAGGATTACCTTTAGAAGATCCATCAAAATTCAACTTAATAAACCCAACTAAAGATGGTTTCCAAATTAATGTTTTCCTATCAACTTTGTTGACAATAGGAACTTGAATACTACCTCTAAAAGGAATGACCAAATTATGCCAAATTTTTAATTGCCTAGAATCCCAATCTATGAAAACTGAATCATTATGTTTAGCATTATGCACAAAAGAATTAACAAGTTTAAATATTGAAGTCTAATTTATGAAGCACTTTCTCAATATTTGAAGTTTTCTTGCGAAATATCCTTTTATTTTGCTCCCACCAAATTGACCACAAGACAATAGAAGGAATAATTTTCCAAAGACAAGCATACAAAGATGACTAGTACAAAAGGGGCCAACTTGATATGAGATCCCAAAGTGAAGTTGGAATAGGGGCATACCAACTTAGTTTTGTTTGAATAAATTTCCAACAATCATTTTCAAAAGAGCATTGTAGAAAAAGGTGATTAACATCTTCCAAAGCTGATCCACATAACATACAATTAAAATGATCAAAAATTCCTAAATTGTGCAATCTCAAACTTGTTAAAATATTGTTTGTCAATGCAAGCTAAGTAAAACATCCAGCTTTTGGTAAAATTGCAGAATCCCAACAAAAAGAAAAGGCTCTCTGTGGACTTGACTGAACCTCTCTATTCATTAAAGCTTTGTAACCCAATTTAACTATATACTAACCCAATTTAGAAGGAGCCCAAATAAGACTATCATTAGCATTATGAACAAAAACAACTCTTCTAGCCACAAATTATTTATGTTTGTCTGTTGAATCTCAGGAAGAAAAGAAGCTTCAAATCTTTTCCAAGTAACTCTTCCTGTCATAGTATCTGAATCTTGAATATAATCACTTACTTTGATCCACAAATTGGAATAAAATGTTGTTGTATTTGATGAAACTCTTGTATTGTATTCAAAGGAAGATGCCATTGCCATGAATCTTCCCAAAAAATTTCCTTCTCACCATTGTTAATCTCCCATGTAATGTAAGGAATAATAACTTTTCTACAAGTTAACAAAAAAATCCACATATCAGAACCTTGTGGAGGATTAAGAATTGAAAATATATGGTCAGGTTCATTGGAATCTAAGTATTTTTTTTGCATAAGTTTACACCATTTGGTCTGAGGTTTGGAATATAAATACCAAACAATCTTTACTCTGAGTGAAATGTTTCTTGCAGTTAAATTATGTATGCCAACCCCTCCTTTCAACTTTTCTCTACATAAATTATCTAAAGAAACTAAAGGAATTTTATTTTTTTCATCCATGTTACCTTTCCAAAGAAAATTTCTAATCAAATTTTCATTTTTCATAATAACAGTAGAAGGGGCTTTCAAAACAGCCATATAATAGTTTGATATTGCCGATAAAACTGATTTGATCATTAAGATCCTTCCTAAAATTGATAACCATCTTCCTCTCCATCCTATAATTCTAGCTTGTAAATTTTTTAAAACATTATCCCAATATGAAACCCGATTTGCACTAGCAAAGAAGGGAATGCCTAAATACTTGATAATTTTGCTTCTTGAAATCCTAGAATATTGACAATATGTTCCTTTAGATCTAATGAGGTATTAAAAAAAATAAATTGACTTAGCTGAATTGATCTTTTGACCTGGAGTAGAGGTGTATTGTTGATGGGTGTTTTTACACACTTTCTCAACACAGGTAGTTTGTAGATGCACTACCTCTCTTGAAAGGAGACTTCCAACAACAAGTTGCTAAAAATCACCCCAAGGTCTCTCAGGTGTCAGGTCATGACTTGCATGGAATTCCTCAGTTGATGTTTGATGTGATTTTTCTGGTAATCACAGGGCATACTTACGTAGTTGGATGCGAAGTGAATCTTAAAAATTGAAGTTTCTGAGATGGGAATTAAGGTACACTTTGTTGGAGGTTCAGACAACAATCTGAAACTCCAATGTTTTCCTTAAGTTTTGGCTTTACAATGTGCGATGAACCTTAGCACAGTCTGTTTCTAAAAAAAAGGGAAATAGAGCAAGGAAGAGGAAAGGTTCTTGGATCTGCAACTAACTATGAACAGTGATCATGGAGGCTCTGCTATAGATAGCTTCCTTCAAATAGGATTCCACTTAACCAAGTAACCTACAGTATCATGAAATCTTTGCTATCTTCCAAGGTCTATGGATATTTTACCATTCATCCACCACATACATGCATGAATAAAGATAAAAGTTTAAAAGCAGCTTCAAGTTTCATCCCAGACTAACTTTACAAGACCATTTACAGTAGAAAATGGAAAAAAGTATGGACAAAAGGCATCAACACAACAGAAATTTCTACAATCACAGAACAACATCTAACAAAATCTATCTGAGCAATTTAAAGCTAACTAGAACAGTAGTATAAATCTAACTAAAGCATCTAACAATGGGAGATTGAATCATGAAACATGTGGAAAACTCAGAAAATGAACCAAGTCAATGTATTTTCATTAGAAATTTCTGCAGCATGTCATTACAACAACTCAACTCTTTCCAAAAATGAGAGGAGACCCCCCATTTATAGTGTCCAAAAAGTAGAATGAATGGCCAAGATTTAATTTCATTGTGTAGCCAAGATTCACTACAAACTAGGGTTCTACCTACCCCCCAATATATTACAATTTAAAATACAACTTTGTCTTTATCCCTATTTTGTCCTCTAGTGACAACACTGTAGCCTTTTGTCTTGTTGCTGATTTCCCTTTTGTTGTAGCTATTCCTTTAGAAGCTCTTCACTAATAATAGGGTCGCCTTTTTGCTTCTTCAAAGCTGCATATTCCACGAACTTCAAAATTACTGGCTGGATTTTGTCGACCTTTATGACCTCGAACCGCAATAATTGATAATTCCACTCCTTGGAGTTGTCCTCAAGCCTTTTCCAGTCTTCATCATACTTGGTAGTGTGGTCTCTGAACAGTTCTGACTGGGCGAATGCGCAGGCAGAAAAACTCATGAAATCCATGGTTATCTTTGTTGACATACCATCCTCCATCCTTTTTCTGGAAGTGGGGCCTTATTTTAATGGGTATCTCATAGCCTGTCATTAGCTTTAAGTATCAGACACAATCTGCTCTGACCTACTTGACCCATTCAATATCCAGGTCCACTTTATCAATGACCTGCTTCAATCTTTATTTTCGGTTTGCAAAGTCTCACCTCCAAACATCCACGAGCCAATGATTGTCCTTCTTGAGTGTGAGTTCCTTTTCCCATGTGGCGCTTGATAGTTGAAGGATAGCCTTGATCTTTGGGTAGGTGGATTTATACGTCATAGGGAAGTTGGTGCAAAGTTTATTCATGCTTTCTAGAGAGTGTTGTAAGTCTAGGAACCTGTTGGTTGTTCGAATAGCCCAGTTGATACCCATATCTCTGACGTATAGAACCTGTCAGAACTAGTTTTCTATAGGTTTTTCTAGGTTCTTCCTCTTTTCCAGCTTGTTGATCTCTTCCGTGGACAGCAGTTGGGGTGGAGCTGCGGATGTGGTGGGCATTTCTTCTGTTGAGGACCATTGTTGAATGTATGTCGTCAAGTAAGCTACTTGTTCCTTTAGCTCCTCCTTCAAAACTTTATCTTGTTGTAACAAATGCACTACTATGACAACAAAATATTTAAGGTGCTCCACCTTCTGCTCCCTGGTATTTGTTCCCAAGTCAATGGTGGAGATATTATAGCTCACCCCTTCTTTGCCCACCATTGGCGTTGCTACCTACAAAGTTTAGGATCTAGAAGGGTCCATCATCACCTTGGATCTGATTTTTGGCTTCTTCTCCTTCTTGGTAGTGATTTGTGCTTGGGCTAAGATAGCCTCCATTCTTTCCCTTGGATCCTTTGGGGTAGGATTTTTCATCTCAAGCTATCTTTCCAACCATTAGGGCATAGCATATTTTCCCTTAGGTGATTCATGATCACCCTCGCCCTCCTTTGTTTGAATCTCTATTTCTTTATCTTTGGGAGCCTTTTCTTCCATTTTAGTGTCTTCTCCCTCTTCCTCATTGGAGTCTTGGATGAACTCAAGGTGTTTGATGGGAAGCTTAGTAGGTAATCGCTCCTAAGGACCTTCTTCTTTCTCAACCTCCTTTCCTTCCCTTCCTTCATCTCGTTCATCCTTATGTGCATGCTCCTTGGGCTGCTCAATTTTGAGGCTTTTGTCAGCTTGAATCTCACCCTCAGGTTTTCCCTCATCCACATTCTCTTCTTCTTCATGGAAAGGTGAAACATCCTCCTTTTCCCCTATAGGAAACTCCACATTTTCTACTACCTTAAAATCTTCTTGCACTTCTTCTCTGGGAGGAGTCTTTTCTACCTCTTCTCCAACATCCTTCAATTGCCAGGCCATTTCCTCCTCGAGATCATCTTCAAATTCTTGTATAATAGTTTTTCCACTGGCATCCTCTTCTTCGTCTACACGTTTAAAAGATCTTGTTTCTTCTTCCTCATAAATCACCTTGTCAATTTTTTGGTGTTCATATTCTAGATGTTCATGGTACTCATCGGCCTCCCCCAATGCTTTTGAAGTCTCTATCTCCCGCTTTTCCCATTCCTTTGAGATTAGCATCATGGCCTCCATTGCTAGTGGTCCCGTCAGAGGTTTTGAGGGTGGGGCACTGATGAGGACCTGCGCCAAGGCAGCTTGGATGGTGGGATCCAAAAATATTTGGGAAATTTCAAAAGGGACATTTTGCATGTGCTGCGAGAAAGCCTCTAACAATGTGAGTGTGGGCATTGGTATTGTTGTTGTTGCTAGTGGGAGCAATGTAGTGGGCGACATGGAGGAAGAGAAAAGTAGAGAAGTCACAGCAGAGGAGGAGTCAACCAATATCACGAGCCCAGTTGGTAGAGAGGAGGTGAGATGGACCGAGATGTCCACTGTAGGTGGGGATGTGGCAATCATGGCTTGGGAAATGGACGGAAGAGCAGTGGTAACAGGGAGAGCTAGAGAAGATTTTGGCTGATTTGTTTTCTCTTCTTCACCCTCATGAAGGGGATCCTCCTGAATTGTTAGCTTCCCTACGATGTTATCTGTACGTTGGTGCTTCTTCGAGGGTGAACCTTCCAAATCTTTTCTTGAATATACCTTTGGATCTAGTGATTGCTCTGCCTCAGTCCCTTTCCTCTTCTTTGATCTTGTGAGCTAAGGAGATTTGGATGTCCCTCCTATTGAGGTTGTAGCAGCAACATCCTCCATAGCACTAGGGTCACTCTTAAGCCCCTCATATGTTAGGACAACCGCTTGTTGCTTCAATTGGGCTACTTGTATATCAACCCATTCTTTGGTGCAAGCCTGAATTGGCTTGGTTATAATATCAAGGTCATTGACCTCCTACTCATTCCAATCTATTGTTGGCAGTGACAAGTTAGCAACTGTGGTGTACCTGGGTTCCGTGACGGTGCTTTCATCTTCTTCAACTTGATCAGGTATAGGAAATAATTGTACTCTTTTTACAAAGTACATAGTCATTCGCATGTAGTTCCTTGCACACACCTCCTTGTTATCCTGGAAATCTGCCCAAAAGTCCTCGACGTGATGCAAATGGGAAAACCCTAGTCCTAGTGCCTTCCTTACATTCCCATATGGGTTCATCTGTGGGTGAGCAGTGTGTAGGCCAAAATGATATTCTTCCAATTCCTTCTTAGAATTCCCAGCACACTAGGAGGTTTGCAATTTGTACATCCCCCAACCAAAAGTTAAAGGGTAAGGGATCCCTGCCAAGTTCCTACTATCGAGGACTGAATGCACATGTTGTAGCTACCAGGAGATCTCTAACAATATAATCCGATTGTTGGGGTACCGAGGAAGCTTATTCAGCCTCTTTGTGAAACCTTGGGTACGAATATATGTGAACTTGGGGTATTGAATGAATAGGAAGGCGTATTGTTTCAAGAATGCCCGAGCACTGTGAGAGACCCTCCTTTCAAAATCCCCTCCAAGCAATCTGATGATGTGACCGACGAAGGCATCATTTACCTTGCAATACTCCCTCTTGAAATTCCTGAACTATAGCTGGGGATACCTATCATAGACCTTCAATGCTTGACTCAGTTCCTCATCAGGTGCCATGAACAATCCACTATACTACCTCCACTCAGCTAGTGAGTATACAAGATAGGAGGTCATGTAGAACTTGGAGGTCTTCTTGAAATTCATAAACTGCTTGTGGAAGCAGTCACTTATTATGCCTCCCTAGTAGAATGAGGCTTTTGTGGTGACATCCTCATCCCCATGAAGAATCTACTCTATGAAATACACCATCCACTCCTAAAAATATGCATTAGTGGGGAGGCCCATTACTCTGCTTAGCATGGTGACCAAGTCATGGTAGTCCTCATGGAAGTCACTGCGAAAGAGCTCTGACGAACCTTTGCAGTGCTACCCCTTTTCTCTTTGAACCAATGTTGGTTTATAAGCTTCTTGTAGCTAGTCGGGTTTTCATCCCACATTGCTTTACATTTTTCTATGGTTGGCACCTCCATTTCCCCAAAGGTGGGAATGTGAAAATTCTTTGTAATCGCCTCACCTGACATATCAGCAAGGATGTTCCCATCTCTGACAACTATTGTTTGTGTATGTGGCTAATATGCCTATCAACAAGCCATGACCAATTCGGTGGCTATGAGGGATGGAGGGAAGCCTACAACTTTAGCAATTCCACTTTGTCTTATTAGTCTTGCAGTGTCAGTCTTCAGATGGACTTTGACCCTTTGCTTGAATTCATCAATATCGACGTGGCTAATATTGGTATCTGAAATCTCCTTCCAATCCATGATGATTTTGGAGTGTAAAGGCTCTCCTTGGAATTGGTACTTCATCTGTTCTTTGTCCTCTTTTCCATGAGGAACCTTTCCTGTTTTCTTCCCTTTGTATTTTTATGTAGTTTCCCCCGAGGGTCCTGCACCTGATTCCATATATTTGTAAACATGGCATAGTGAGCATAACCAATCACGAAAATACAAATGTCAGTCATAATCCCATAAACGATGTCCAATTAGATGATATATCATTCATAAAATCCAACGTTTACTTCAAGATGTCATTAGTCATTTACTAGAGGGATTTTGGACAACCCGGGCCTAGGGGGCCAAACTTCCTTGGCATAAATGTTGTTTTGAAGGGCGAACAGGGTAGGGCAATCTGAGTGATTTCTCCTGACTTCATATTTTGATGGTTTAAAAGGTCAATGCAGGAGAAGGCTGAATTTGAGCATGTGGGTTGAGATTGGTCTTCAAATCGAAGGTCATTTGGATCATTTTGGGAGCACCCAGAGATACAAGGCTAGAAGGCCATCAAGGCTTTGTCATTTGGGATTAGCAAACGTGGAACAAAAATCCGACTGGAGCGGCCTAGTGAACCAAACCCAACTTTGAACTTGGCCACCAGATCTCTCTTCTAAGTTTTTTGGGTGATCAGGAGGGCGAACCCTGGAGGTTAGAAAGATGGACCTACTTTTCCTTTTGTGCCGGTCGAGATAGGATGGAATCCTGATGGACGGAGCCCAGCGAGGGCAAGGATGCCAGCGCTCATTGTTAGTTGGTCTTTGCAGAAAATGGTGGCTCGGGACCCAGGAGGTGGAAGGACAGCGTCAGACAGTTGTTCTGAATAGAAAATTCACCACGGAAACCCACAGATGAAAGTCTACATACCAGGGCCCAAGGGTATGATGGACAGCTCATTTTTTTGTTCAATCCCGAATAGAAAAAGGCATGGAAGGTCCCGCAGGGTGGGGAGATGGGGCCTTCACGTCGTTTGGAATGGAAAAAGCAATGCAGAGTCTTGGGGATGAATTCTCGCGGCAGTGGGCCGGAGAGTTAGAAATGGAGGCCAAACTTCTAGTTTCAGTTTTAAAACTGATGGCAAACCATCAATGGAGGTCTGAGGTCGCGGGCCCGAGAGGTGGTCTCACCGTCAGGTCAAAAGGATGTTTGTTTGCTAAGTTTTCAATGGTGATGGGTCAATGCGGGCCCGGAGGGTGTGAATGCCCTGTGTGAAGAATGACATTGACAAGGCCGAGTTCTAACTTCATCTTAGGGGGTGTTTCAGAGGTTTTTCTAGAATTTCAACACATGGGTTTTTAAGATGTTGTTGTGTTTTACCTAATTAAAGTATTTTAGCCCATGTTTGTTCATCATTTTAAGTGTAAAATCACAAAAACCTCATGGGGGGGTGAACAATGAACCAACCTCAAAAGTCTGGTGAAAGAAGTTGTCAAATCCGCTAATGATCAGCAAACGAAGGCAATAGGAATGAAGGTAGCAGGTGACAAAGGCACTAGATTCCTTAAAATCTCTCTGAATTCCTCTGGCTAACCTAACACATGAAAATGATAGGTCGAGCTAGATATTTATACCCTTAATATGCATTTAATATCCTCATTAATGCCCATATGGATGACAGGAGGGTTGGTGAAGTTGAAAATCTCGGATGGCGGCAGGAGGTCCGAGGCTTGGGGGATAGAAAGACGTGACCTTGCGTCCGCTTCAAAGTTCATTTTAGAAACCATCGGCGAAAGGTAGTCTAAGGCCCAGAGGATGGAGTGCCATCATAGGTTGGTGGTTCAGAAATGGCAGAGTCAACACAGAGTTTCGGGGATAGAAGTCCGGAGGGACGGGCCCAAAGGGGACAAAGGGAGGCGATTTTCATCATAAGTTAAATAGGGAAACAGACATGGAGTGGGGTCTAGGGGTCTAGGAAGGAAAAATCCTTCCATTGTTTGAGATGGCGAACACCTGATAGAATCTTGGAAAGGGAAACCCGGCAAGGTGGGCCCGCTAGGCCTTAAGGCTACTGGCAAAAGCAAACTGCCAAGGAGACTCTGCAAGGAACCAGGACTTAGCAAAATTGGAGGGGATGAAACATGGTTAGCTTAAGATGAGACTTTGGAAGCACGTTTGACCATTTGGGACACTAGAATGGGGGCATGCAAAATGAGACAGCAACAAAACGACTGGGCAAGGTGAAGAAAAGAGAGGGTCCCCATTCTGAACGGGGTGTGTGTGCTGAGGACACAACAAATGGTGACTCCATTGGAGAACACTCTCGAGCGTTCTAAGGATAAGTATTCATTCAGGACCCAGAATCTTCGGCCTCGTAGACCAGGGGTAGATTTCCAAGAGTGAACTGGGAGAACAGAGTCTTTAGTTGGGTCAGTCTATAGAACATCTTAGAAGTGTGTGTAGTGAATTCATTCCCTTCCATAGAAACTATGACAACCGGTTGCTAATCCAACCAGGAAAGCTACATAAATCATCCAACACCAAAAGTAAGTTGGACATTGTCCTTCTGCCAGTCAGGTTTCCATAGCCTCAATGGAGTTGTCGTTGTGACCCCAAGGATATTGCTCTACTATTGGCCGTGCGTCCATAGCCTAGGTAAAGTTACCCGCACACCCATATGGTTGCTTTGTTTCATTATTTTCTTTCCTTTCTCTCTTTCAACATTTCCTTTTTTCACTTATCTTTTGCTCAACCATGTAAGCACTAAAGCCTACGATGGGTTTGGGAACCATAGTGGTCACTAGAGTACACTTGAAACTTTTCACTTACTAGAATATCATAGTAGCCACTATATAATCCTATAGAAATAATTAACATGTGTTTTGTGCAAGATCTGAGATGCGTGTAAAAGGATTCAACCAAGGGTCGAGTTCTAAGAAAAAGTTCAAATGAGGAAACCCTTCATAGGTAGCTTTTAGGGACCAATAATTGAGAATGAATGTTTAGCCAAAGAACACTAAGGGTGAACAATAAAGCGAACTATTTGTCGAACGAGCATGGCCACTGCAATGGGATAGAGAACACCCTCTTTGAAACAAAACAACTGGGGAACAAGCAAAACAAAGCGATGCAAAATAGAAAAATGCAAGCAAACCAAAAGGAAACCTAACCTAACCTATACACAAATATTTACAAGGAAGAACTCAATAGAGCTCAGGCCTAGAAGTAATGCTTCAAGTGCTACTCATTGACTGGAAATAGTACATCTTCGCCAATTAAGGTCTTTAGGCGAAAAGCATTGTCTCCCAAAATTTTAGCTATTTGAAAGGGGCCAAGCCAAAGCTTGTTGAATTTGTTGTGTCCCCCTTTCTTTTCATGGGCCTTGTCCCAATACAAGACTAAATCTAAAATTCTAAAGGCCTTGATCTTGGCTTGGCAGTCGAACCATCTCTTAACCACACCCTAATGTTTGGAAAAAAATTATATTGCATGGTCTCGTACTTCTTCTAAATGCAAGAGCTCAGCTAACTGAGCTTCTCTACGATCCCTCCCTTCATAAAATTCATTGATAAACTGGAGAGTGGGAATCTTTAGGTGGATAGGAAATATGGGATCTAAGCCATAAACAAGATGGAATGGGGAATCACCAAGGGCAGCCTTATGGCGACTGCGGTCTGCCCAAAGGGCGAAGCGGAGTTGGGTATGCCAGTCCTTGGGATTCCTGTCGAGCAATTTCTTGATCATGGTGATCAGGTTCTTGTTTGTGGATTCAACAAGGCCATTTCCTTGAGGATAGTAATTATATGAAAATTTAAGGGCAATCCCATAGTCGAAGGCCCAACTAGAAAATCTTAACGAAGCAAATGCAGGTCCATTATCACACACCAATGCATAAGGGCAATCTAAGTGATTTAAAATGAAACTTTCTAAAAAAATTGTGACTACCTCAATTGTGCATTGCCTACATACAATTGCTTATGTCCATCTAGTGCAGTAATCAGTAGTGGTAAGAATGTACCTATGTCCCATAGATGATGGAGGGCTTACCGGGCCAATGAAATTGAGACCCCATTGCGCAAACAGTCTCACCTCCAACACAGGCTGTAGTGGAACAACAACATTCTTTTCTTTGGTGGTGGCGGTCTGACGTGTGTGACATGAGCAAACATGACAATAAGCATCCTTAAAGATTGTGGGCCAAAAATATCTCGCTCTTAGTATTTGATGTGTAGTGGAAGGCCCAAAACCATGACCAGTGCCAAACTTGTCATGAAACTCCTTCAAGACTCGATCTGCTTCTTCCTTACCAAGGCATCTTAAGTAGATTCCTTCATGATTTTTCTTGTATAAAATGGACCCCTGCAACATGTAATTGCTTATTTTTAGCCTGAGAGCATGTTTTTGGACTCCTTGTAGGTGAGGTGGACACTTGTGATTCAACAAATAATAGACGACATCTTCGTACCATTCTCTCAGGGAAACATCCTCGAGTTGGTATTGTTACACACTGAGTTCGGGTTCTACTTCTACTGTTGCTTCAGCAATTGTTCGAGTGAGTGCCTATCCTCTCACCAACCGCATTGGTTGGATTTCCATATCATACTCCTAGAGCAATGTGACCCACTTGGCTCTTCATTCTCCTAATTCATTTTGTATGAGCAGCGTTTTCACGGCTAGGTCAGGGATGATGGTGAACACTTTATTACACAAAATATAATGTCTAAATTTCTTCACTCCCCTAATGAGGGCATATGCTTGCTTTTCTATGTTGTGGTAGCGTAATTCAAAATCTTTCAGAGGAGCACTCGTGAAGGTGATTGGGTGCTCATTTCCCCCTTCATCTTTCTGAGTCAAAATGCTAGAACAGGAATGCTCTGAAGCAAATGAATAGATGTAGAACGGCTTTAGATAGTTTGGGATGATGAGCACAGGCACCTCAGCAATGACACATTTGATTTCTTCAAAATCCTATTTGGCTTTGGGGGTCCACTCAACCTTGGCATCCTGTTTTAACATGGCGTTGAGCGGTTTGACAATCTCAGCAAAACCTGGGATGAATTTCCTTACAAAGTTGATCTTTCTGAAGAAGGATTTTAATTCTTTCTTGCTACCTAGCGGTGGGATCTTTAGCAAAGACTAGATACGTTCAGGGTCTATAGAGATTCCTTGCTCTGAAATAATGTCCTAGCAATTTTCCCTTAGTCACATTGAAAATGCACTTCCTTGGATTAAGGGAAACTCTAAACTCCCTACACCTCTAAAACACCTTGCATAAATTGGACATGATCACTTCGCCTTTCAGAGAACACAGTCAAATCATCCATGTAGATGATTATGCACTTCCTAATCAGATATTCGAAGAAAATATCCATGGCAAGCTGGAAAGTGGCACTAGCGTTGATGAGCCCAAAGGGCATTCTCCTATAAGCAAAGGTCCCCCACTTAGTGGTGAATGTTGTCTTATGGAGATCTTCATATTGTGCCATAACCTGGTTGTATCCAGAGTACCCATTGAGGAAAGACATCATTTGGGAGCCATTGACAATCCGCTGCACCTCATCCAATGAAGGTATTGGGTAGTTGTCCTTCTCCAAAGCTCTATTCAAATTGTGGAAGTCTACACACAATCTGATTTCCCCATTCTTTTTCCTAACCGGGACCAAGTTGGCCACCCATGTAGAATGTCTAACTGGGAATATAATTCTTGCTGAGAGCAACTTTTGTACCTCTTTGTAAATGATGGGCTCCAACAAGGTGTTAATAGGATGCTGTCGTTGGTGGAATGGCCTCACTTCTATCTTGAGAGGGATGGTGTGCATGTTGATGGAGCTGTCAGAAGTCTTTAGATCCTCATAGCTCCATGCCATCATGTCATGATACATCTACAAAGCATTGATGATTCCCTTCTTTTCCTCGGGCATGCACACTTTGCTAATAAAAAAACTATCTCTTCGGAAGTCTCGAAATTGTGAGCATCACACTGGTTGCTTATGGATTCCTTCTTTGTTTGTCGATCTTGGTCTCTGATCTCCAAATCAAATATGTGTTCAAGTTGAACCATGCCTTTGGGAATCATATTGGTTTTGAGGTTGATAACTCCCTCTATATCTAATTTGGCCTCTTTCGGATCAACTTCATCAATTATTTGGGTGGCAAAGACATCGGAACTCGTGATGAATTCAAGGATGTGCTTATCAACATTGAAGACCTTAAAATGAGTGACATTATCTAGGATGGACGGTGTGGATTTCAACTCAACGGTAAACTTCTTAAGCCCGAACAAGGAGAGGGGTTGCAAAGTGTTGGCTGCCTAAGCCAAAGCATCGGTTGTATGACTCTAAGCATGAGGGATCAGTTGTATATTAAATGCATCCAATCCTTCTAAGAGATCGCAAACCCTATGACTATAGTTTGCAAGTCTTCTATCATGGAAGGAATATAATTTTCTAACTTTTTTGACTATGAGTTTGGAATCCCCAAAAACTTGTAGCATTTTGACATTTTTCTTTAAGGCCATAAGAAGACCATGGACTAATGCCTTGTATTATGCTACGTTGTTAGTGCAATAGAACTGCAACCTATGGGCAGCAAGAAAGGTCTTACCCATTGGACTGATGAGTTCGAACCAGGCACAAGCTCCTTGTCTTGATTTAGATCCATCAAATTGAAGCGTCCAAAGCCTAGAAAGCTCCCTGACTCCAGGTCCAACTAAGCTCTCATTTCTTTTTGGTTGGGCGGTTTTCTCTGTAACCTTTGGGGAATGTTTCCACTCAGTGTGTTTAATAGTAGACGGTTCTGTTGGCACTTCTTTTGGTGTTTCCTTCTAAGGGACAGCTGGTTCTTTGACATGCTCTACCACTATTTGGCACAAGCAGTAATCAAAATCAGAGTGGGAAACATTGTGAATTTTGCACCAATTTGGTAGCAAGAGATCCTAGAAATCCACTCAGGTAGCCAAGCTGAGTTGATATTTTGCACACTTTTCCATGAATTCTTGGAAACCATCGAGTAGTCCCAAGTTGTCATCTTCATTGGGTTTATCATCCGACTCTACCAATATCTCTGCACCTTGAGGCATTTGAGTGAATTCAGTTGGAGGGTTGCATTGCACCAAGAGTACTTTGGCAGCACACTCTTCCTGGGGTCTGAATTTGTCTTGGCAGGAAAAGGGGTAGTAATTTCCCAATTTTGTTTCAACAAACAACACCTTATTGAGGTTTTTGTACTCCGTGATCATGTACTTCATATGAGGCTCACGATCTATGTAGATCTGATTAGGTAGTCCCTTTCAAGTTAGTCACATATGCGAAAAATTTGTAGTGGCATATTTGTTCAAGGTGTAGGTGAAGTCCCATCCCAAGATGATTCCATAAGCATCAGGAATATCCGCAACTTGGATGTCAATGACCTGCTTCAACCTTGGGTCTACAAAAATTTGCATGGGGATTCGATTCATTTCTCCCACAATATTTATCTTAGTTTTGTCTAGTTGGGTCACCTTTTTCCTTGAAGGTGTGGGGGTAATCCCAAGGGTTTTGCATATAGTCAAGGGCATGATGTTGGTTGATGCTCTGGAATCAATGAGGCAATTATGCAAATTCTTCTTGAATATCCGGATGGTGGTGAGGAAGGGTGGTGTTTCCAATTTTCCTTAAAAGAGGCCCATAGGCGCATCTACCTGAGCCACTTAAGCTTTGTTCCTATCACCAGTCCTACCCATGGTTTGCCCAAATGGTTGGTTCTGATCTAGTTCTTTTTTTAGTTATTTACCTATAGACTGATTTAAGGGAACATCCTTCCTTTTCCCGTGATATCCTGGATCACGGGTTCTTGCCTAGGTTCTTCAAAAGTGACTCTTTTAGCCGATGCCTCTAGTGTAGTTTTAGAGGATGGAGTCCCATTAATTACCCTAAAGAAGGCATGCCTTACATCAGGGACTTTGAGTAGTTCGAAGGAAGATAGACTAATTTTCACTTTTTTGAACTCTTCTACTACATATTCACCCATTTCTTCAACCTCAAAGTCAAAGGCTCAGCCTACGATAGAGCTAGAAGGTTGGGATTTTGTTTAATTTGACTGGTTTTGGGGTTGGCCTTGAAGATGATTTTGTGACTAATTTTGAGGCCTGTCCTTGCTGAAATATGAAGTGGGCATGTGGGGAAGCCCAAGATTATTGATAGAATTAGGGTTAGGCGAGGTAGTAAAATTATTCAGTGGGGTGGAAGCTGTAAAGAGTCCACCTGCCTACCTGTTCCTAAGGAAGTAAGGATTTGTTCTCTAGTGGAACATGTGAACTTCATCTACATGTGGTTCTTCCTCATCTACTAGACCATTATCTATTGAATCAAAAAGTTGAGTCAAGGTTTGTTCGTGACTTACCTCTTGCACTTCTTCACTCTTAATAAGGGTGAGTTCGACCTTGGGCTCATTGTTGTTACTCCATGGAAATGGTGCTTGGTTGAACACAAGGCAGGAGGAGTCGTAAGGCTCAAATGGGACAATGTCCCTGCAATCGACACTATCGATAGCATTTTGGACTTCCACTTGGAAGATTTTAGTGGTTGTCTAGAATTCAAGACAATCTAACTTGGAGTGTCTACTGGTCTTGTGAATCTGGCACCATCTGGACAAGGCTACCTCAATGAGATACACTCCACTGGTCATCTTTTCATTGCTGGCAGGCTGATCAAGAGGAGTAGGGACACCTCCATTATTGGGCCTTGTGTTCCACGTGCGATTCTGCCTCTGAGAAGGTCTCCTCTCGAAGCTTTGACTTGAATTCTATCTAGAAGAGGTGCTCACTTCCTAGTTGTCCCTACCATCCCTGTTGTCTCAACTATCCTGATTAAGATTGGCTTGGAGGCTACGCTGGGAGGCCTGCAACTGATTATTCTAATTCTTTAAGTGCATCATTTTCATAGAAATTTTCTTTATCATTTCTCTCAACTCTTCCAATTTGTCTTTCTCAATAGTGCTCAGCTGTGACACTTGATTTTGGAGGAAGACATGAGAGGCTGTCGACTGGTTCTGATGTACTAGAGGGAATTCTGGTCCTAACAATTATAATGGTACTTGCGATTGCTAAGAGTACACCTATTGTTTTTGGGGAGCCTGAGGATAGCTTTGTTGTTGTTGAGGTTGCAAATAAGAAAGCATGGGAGGTGCATAATTCATTGGTTGTCCCAGGTGCGAGATGATGGGTAGCTAAGGAACTTGGTTCATAAGAGGGGTCTGATGAGCAAATGTTTGATTAAGCCCATTAACCTGCATTAGGTGAGCTTCCGGTCCCAAAGAAGGTAGTGGACCAGAGATGTTATGTCCCAAGTCTGCACTGGCAACAACAGCCTCCGCATAAGCAATCACTAGTGAGGTGAGTGGTGGGCACATGCTTTTTACCAATGTCAATGTGAGATTGTCTAATGCTGCATAGTAGACAGGAAGGGCTGCAATATCATTGTGTATATATGGATCCTGAAGTCTCATGAAGGCATGATGGAAGCGATCATTAAAAGAGCCAATAGGTTCATTAATTTCCTTTTGGATGGACATAAACTATCGGTATAGCTCTGAAGGGCTAATTGGAATCTTATACTTTAGCAGGAAAGCATTCTTCATGAGGTCCCATGTGGTAATGGACCCTCTTGGAAAATGTATGTACCAATAAAAATCCTCTTCACCCAACGAGTATGGAAAGAGGTGGCATGCGATGTCTTCATGACCAATTTGCATATCTGTAATTGTCGTTTCAAATATCTTGATGTGTTCTTCTATCATCCTTGGTGGGTCACAAGGATTGAACTTCGTGAAAAAGCCCTATGGATTCTTGGGTATGTCATGGTAAGTAGCGAAGTGTAACAATGAAGGATTTTGTGCCAACCAAGCCATGACGGGAGGTGGAGGTGGTATCTACTACTGAGGGACAACAATCTGGAACTGAACCTATTGTAAGACAATAGCCTAGGACTATACCTGGGTTGTGGTTGTTTGGACTGTACCCTAAACTTGAAGGGCTGGGAGAGAGGCAAATCCCTAGCTATCATAGATAAGAGGTGTAAAAGTAGCTTGGTACGGTTGAGTATAGGGGATAAAGGTGAAGGCAGTCTACTGAGTTTGGGGAAAATGAAAAGAGTAAGGAGGTGAAGGAAAATGTGTAGTGGATGGGATGGAGGAAGAGGAGGAAGTTGTGTCCTCTCTTTTAGTTCTTCTTGCCCTTGTGGGGGGTTGCAACTCTTGGAATTCCCCTTTTTTTCGGTGTTGACCTTAGGACTCTTCGCAGCCTCTCAAGGGAGGGTGAATCACCTCGATCCAGTTTAGCTCAATCACCCTCCTTCTAGTGCTAGTTTTTTTTATGGGTGTTTTTGCACACTTTGTCAACACAGGAAGTGCGTAGATGCACTACCTCTCTTGAAAGAAGACTTCCAACAACAAGTTGCTGAAAATCACCCCAAGGTCTCTCGGGTGTTAGGTCATGACTTGCATGGAATTCCTTAGTTGATGTTTGATGTGATTTTTCTAGTAATCATAGGGTAGACTTACGTAGCTGGATGCGAAGTGAATCTTAAAATTTGAAGTTTCTGAGATGGGAATTAAGGTGCACTTTGTTGTAGTTTCAAACAACAATTTAAAACTCCAATTTTTTCCTTAAGTTTTGGCTTTACAATGTGTGATGAACCTTAGCATAGTTTGTTTCAAAAAAAAAGGGAAAAAGAGCAGGGAAGAGGAAAGGTTCCTAGATCTGCAACTACCTATGAACAGTGGTCATGGAGGCTCTACTATGGACAACTTCCTTCAAACAAGATTCCACTTAACCAAGTAACCTACAATATCATGAAATTTGTGCTATCTTCCAAGGTTTGCAGATATTTTACCATTCATCCACCACATACATGCATAAATAAAGATAAAATTTTAAAAGAAGCTTCAAGTTTCATCCTAGAATAACTTTACAAGACCATTTACCAGGAACAAATGGCAAAAAGTATGGACTGGTAGGGATCAACACAACAAAAATTTCAACAATCACTGAACAACATCTAACAAAATATATCTGAGGAATTTAAAGCTAACTAGAAAAACAATATAAATCTAACGAAAGCATCTAACAATGAGAGTTTAAATCAAGAAACATGTGGAAAACTCAGAAAATGCACCAAGTCAATGTATTTTTATTAGAAATTTCTGCAGCATGTCATTACAACAACTCAACTCTCTCCAAAAATGAGAGACCCCCATTTATAGTGTCCAAAAAGTAGAACAAATGGCCAAGATTTAATCTCATTGTGTGGCCAAGATTCACTACAAACTAGGGTTCTACCTACCCCCCAATATATTACAATTTAAAATACAACTTTGTCTTTATCCCTATTTTGTCCTCTAGTGACAGCACTGTAGCCTTTTGTCTTGTTGTTGATTGACCTTTTGCTATAGCTATTCCCTTAGAAGCTCCTCACTAATAATAGGGTCACCTTCATACTTCTTTAAAGCTGCATATTCCATGAACTTCAAAATTACTCATTGGATTTTGTCGACCTCTATGACCTTGGACCACAATACTTGATAACTCCACTCCTTGGAGTTGTCCTCAAGCCTTTTCCAGTCTTCATCATACTTGGTAGTGTGGTCTCTGAATATTTCTAACTGGGCGAAGGCGTGAGCGGAAAAACTCATGAAATCTATGTTTATCTCTGTTGACATACCATCCTCCATCCTTTTCTAGAAGTGCGGCCATATTTTATCTAGGCCAATTTGTACAATGGGTATCTCACAGCCTATCATTAGCTTTAAGTATCAAACACAATCTGCTTTGACCTCCTTGATCCATTCAATATCCAGGTCCACTTTATCAATCACCTACTCAAATCTTTTTTTTCAGTTCTCAAAATCCCGTCTCCAAACATCCACGAGCCAATGATCGTCCTTCTTGAGTGCGAGTTTCTTTTCCCATGTGGCACTTGAAAGCTAAAGGATAGCCTCAATCTTTGGGTAGGTGAATTTATGTCACAGGGAAGTCGGGTCAAAGTTTATTCATGCTTTCCAAAGACTATTGTAAGTCCAGGAACTTGTTGGTTGTTCGAACAGCTCGACTAATACCCATATCTTTGATGTATAGAACCTATCAGAACTAGCTTTCTGTAGTTTTTTCTAGGTTCTTCCTCTTTTCTAGCTTGTCGATTTTTTCCTTGGACAACAGTTGGGGCGGACCCGCAGATGTGGTGAGAATTTCTTATGTTGAGGACCATTGTTTAATGTATGCCATCAGGTCAGCTACCTGTGCCTTTAGCTCCTCCTTCGAAACTTTGTCCTATTGTAACAAATGCACTACTATGGAAATAGACTCTTTGAGGTGCTCCACCTTCTTCTCTCTGGTAGTTGTTCCCAAGTAAATGGTGGAGATATTATAACTCACCCCTTCTATTCCCACCACTGGCGTTGCTACCTACACAGTTCGGGATCTAGAAACATCCATTGTTACCTTGGATCTGATTTTGGGCTTCTTCTCCTTCTTGGTAGTGATCTATGCTCGAGCTAAGATAGCCTCCAGTCTTTCCCTTGGATCCTTTGGGACAAGAGTTTTCATCTCAAGCTATCTTTCCAACCATTCAGGCATAGAGAATTTTCCCTTAGGCAATTCACGATCACCCTCACCCTCCTTTGTTTGGATCTCTATTTCTTTATCACCAGGAGTGTTTTCTTCCATTTGAGTTTCTTCTCCCTCTTCCTCATCGGAGTCTTGGATGAACACAAGGCATTTGATGGGAAGCTTAGTAGGTAATTGCTCTTGAGGACCTTCTTCTTTCTTAGCCTCCTTTCCTTCCCTTTCTTCATCTCGTTTATCCTTATGCGCATGCTCCTTGGGCTGCTTAATTTCGAGGCTTTTGTCAGCTTGATTCTCACCCTTAGGTTTTCCCTCATCCACATTCTCTTCTTCTTCATGGGGAGGTGACACATCCTCCTGTTGTTCCCATGTAGGGAATTTCACGTTTTCTACTACCTTATCATCTTCTTGCCCTTCTTCTCTGGGAGGAGTCTTTTTTACCTCTTCTCCAACATCCTTCAATTGTCGGGCCATTTCCTCCTCGATATCATCATAAAATTTTTGTATAATAGTTTTTCCACCAGCATCCTCTTCTTTGTCTCCACTTTCAAAAGATCTTGTTTCTTCTTCCTCATAAATCACCTTGTCAATTTTCTGGTGTTCATATTCTGGATATTCATGGTAGTCATCAGGCTACTCCAATTCTTTTGAAGTCTCCATCTCCCACTTTTCCCATTCCTCTGAGATTAGCATCGTGGCCTCCATTGCTGGTGGTCCCATCAAAGGTTTCGAGGGTGAGGAATCGGTGAGTATCTATTCCAAGGTAATTTGGATGGTTGGATCCAAAAAAATCAGGGAAATCTCATAAGGGAAATTTTGCATGTGCCGCGAGAAATCCTCCAGCAATGTGAGTGCGGACATTGCTATTGTTGTTGTTTCTAGTGGGAGAAATGTAGTGGGTGACATGGAGGCATAGGAAAGTAGAGAAGTCATGGCAGAGGAGGATTCAACCAATATCATGGGCCCAGTTGGCAGAGAGGAGGCGAGATGGACCGAGATGTCCATTGTGGGTGGGGATGTGGCAATCATGGCTTGGGAAATGGATGGAAGAGCTATAAAAACAGGGAGAGCCAGAGAAGATTTTGGCTTATTTTTTTCTCTTCTTCACCCTCGTGAAGGGGATCCTCCTGAATTGTTAGCTATCGTACGATGCTCTTCGTACGTTGGTGCTTCTTCAAGGGTGAACCTTTCGAATCTTTTCTTGAATATACCTTTAGATCTGGTGACTGCTCCACCTCAATCCCTTTCCTCTTCTTTGATCTTGTGAGCGGAGGAGATTTTTATGTCCCTCCTATTGAGATTGTAGTAGCAATATCCTCCATAGCACTAGGCTCACTCTTAAGCCCCTCATATTTTAGGACAACCCCTTGTTGCTTCAATTGGGCTACTTGTCTATCAACCCATTCTTTGGTGTGAGCCTGAATTGGCTTGGTTATAATATTGAGGCCATCGACCTCCTACTCATTCCAATCTATTGTTGGTAGTAGAAATTTAGCAACTGTGGTGTACCTGGGGTCCATGAAGGTTCTTTCATCTTCTTCAACTTGATCGGGTATAGGAAATAATTTTACTCTTTTTACGAAGTACATAGTCATTTGCATGTAGTACCTTGCGCGCACCTTCGTGTCATCCTGACAATCTAACCAAAAGTCCTTGACATGATGCAAATGGGAAAACCCTCATCCTAGTGCCTTCCTTGCATGCCCATATGAGTCCATCCGTGGGCGAGCAATGTGTAGGCGAAAATTATATTTTTCCAATTCCTTCTCAGAATTCCTAGTACACTGGGAGGTTTGCAATTTGTACATCCCCCAACCAAAAGTTAAGGGGTAAGGGATTCCTACCAAGTGCTTGCTAGAGAGGACTGAATGCACATGATGTAGCTTCTAGGAGAGCTCTTACAATATAATCCAGTCATTGGGGTACCGAGGCAGCTTATTCAGCCTCTCTATGAAACCTTGGGCACGAATATATGTGAACTTGGGGTACTGAATGAATAGGAAGGCGTATTGTTTCAAGAACACTCTAGCACTATGGGAGACCCTCCTTTCAAAATCCATTCCAAGCAATCTGATGATATGACCGATGAAGGAATCATTCACCTTGCAATACTCCCTCTTGAAATTCCTGAACTACAGCTGGGGATACCTATCATACACCTTCAATGCTCAACCTGGTTCCTCATGAGGTGCCACGAACAATCCACTATATTTCCTCCACTCGGCCAGTGAGTATAAAAGATAGGAGGTCATGTATAACTTGGAGGTCTTCTTGACATTCATGAACTACTCATGGAAGTAGTCGGTTATTATGCCTCCATAGTAGAATGAGGCTTTCGTGGTGATATCCTCATCTCCACGAAGAATCTGCTCTATGAAATACACCATCCACTCCTGAAAATATGCAGCAGTGAGGAGGCCCATTACTCTACTCAACATGGTAACCAATTCATGGTAGTCCTCATGGAAGTCACTACAGAAGAGCTCTTGAGGAACCTTTGCAGTGCTGCCCCTTTTCTCTTTGAGCCAATTTTGGTTTATAAGCTTCTTGCAACTAGTCAGGTTTTCATCCCACATTGGTTTATATTCTGCTATGGTTGGCACCTCCATTTTCCCAAAGGTGGGGATGTGAAAAGTCTTTTTAAACACTTCACCCGACATATCAACAAGGATGTTCCCATCTCTATCAACTATTGTTCGTGTCTATGGTTGATATGCCTGTCGGCAAGCCATGACCAATTTGGGGGCTATGAGGGATGGAGGGAAGCATCCAACTTTACCAATTCCACTTTGTCTAATTAGTCTTACATTGTCAGTATTAGGGTGGACTCTGACCCTTTGCTTGAATTCATCAATATCGATGTGGCCGATATTGGTATCTAAAATCTCCTTCTAGTCCATGATGATTTTGGAGTGTAAAGGCTCTCCTTGTTATTGGTACTTCATCTGGTCTTTGTCCTCTTTTCCATGAGGAAACTTTCCCATTTTCTTCCCTTTGTCATTTTCTACAATTTCCCCCAAGGGTCTTGCACCTGATTCCATATATCTGCAAATAGGGAATAGTGAGCATAACCAATCATGAAAATACAAATGTCAGTCATAATCCCATAAACGACGTCCAATTAGATGATATATCATTCATAAAATCCAACATTTATTGGAGGGATTTTGGACAACCCAGGCATAGGGGGGCAGACTTCCTTGGTAGAAATGTTGTTTTGAAGGGCACATAGGGTAGGGCAATCTGGGTGATTTCTTCTGACTTTAGATTTTGATGGTTTAAAAGGTCAATGCAAGAGAAGGCCGAATTTGAGCACATGGGTCGAGATTGGTCTTCAAATCAGAGGTCATTTGGATCATTTTGGGAGCACCCCAAGATACAAGGCCAGAAGGCCATCAGGGCTGGGCCGTTTGGGAATGGGGGACGTGGAATGGAAATCTAGTGGGCGCGTCCAATGAACCGGACCTGGCTTTGAACTTGGCTGCTAGATCTCTCTTCTAAGTTTTTTGGGCGATCAAGAGGGTAGACCCCGGAGGTCTGGAAGACAGACCTAATTTTCCTTTTGTGCAGGCTGAGATGGGACAAAATCCCGGTGGACAGAGCCTAGTGAGGGAAAGGATGCTAGAGCTCATTGTTAGTTGGTCTTCACGGAAAATGGTGGCTTAGGACCCGGCAGGTGGAAGGATGGCGTTAGATGACCGTTCTAAACAACAAAGTCACTACGGAAACCCGCAAACGAAAGTCCACGTACCGGGGCCTAGGGGTATGATGGACAACTCATTTTGGTTGTTCGATCGCAAATGGAAAAAGCTGTGGTGGGTCCCAGAGGGCAGGGAGACGGAGCCTTCACGCTATTTGGAACGAAAAAAGAAACACGGAGTCTCGAGGATGGAGTCCTGTAGGAGCAGGCCTAAGAGTCAGAAATGGAGGCCGAACTTCTAGTTTTACTTTTAAAACCAATGGTAAACCATCGACGAAGGTTCAAGGTCGCGGGCCCAGGAGGTGGTCTCACCGTCGGGTCAAAAGGATGTTCGTTTGCTAAGTTTTCAACGACAATAGGTCGATGCGGGCCCGAAGGGTGCAAATTCCCTGCACAAAGAACATCAGTGACAAGGCTGAGTTCCAACTTCATCTTAGTGGGTGTTTCAAAGGTTTTTCTAGAATTTCAACACATGGTTTTTTTAGATGTTACATGTTTTACCTAATTAAAGCATTTTAGCACATGTTTGTTCATCATTTTAAGTGTAAAATCACAAAAAACCTCATGGGAGGGCGAATGGAAAACCAACCTCAAAATTCTGGTGAAAGAAGTTGTAGAGTCTGCCAATGATCAACAAACGAAGGCAACGGGCGTGAAGGTAGGGGGCGACAAAGGCACTAGACTCCTTAAAATATCTTTGACTTCCTCTGGCTAACCTAACATATGAAAATGATAGGTTGAGCTAGGTATTTATACACTTAATATGCATTGAATACCCTCATTAATGCCTATATGGACAACAGAGGGTTGGTGAAGTTCAAAATCTTGGACGGTGGCGGGAGGTCCGGGGCTTAGGGGACAAAAAGACGTGACCTTGCGGCTACTTCAAAGTTCATTTTGGAAACCATTAGCAAAAGGGAGTTTGAAGCCCAAAGGACGGAGTGTCGTCACAGGTTGGTCATTCAGAAACGGCAAGTCAACATGAAGTTCTAGGGATGGAAGTCCGGAGGGACAGGCCTGGAGGGGATGGAGGCAGTTGATTTTTGTCATAAGTTAAACAGGCAGTGGACATGGATTTAGGTCCCGGGGTCCAGGAAGGTGAAAGCCTTCCACTATTTGAGACAACGAACACCCAACAGAAGCTTGGCAAGGGAAATCCGGCAAGGTAGGCTGCTAGGCCTTAAGGCCGCTGGTAGAAGCAAACCGACAAGGAGATTCCGCAAGGAACCAGGACTTAGCAAAATTGGAGGGGATGAAACATGGTCAGCTTAAGACGAGACTTTGGAAGCATGTTTGACCATTTGGGACACCACAACAAGTGCACACAAAACTAGGCAGTGACAAAATGGCTTGGCAAGGCTAAGAAAAGAGAGGGTCCTCGTTCTGAATGATCCATGTGTGCTAAGGGCACAACATGTATTTATCAAGAACAAACTTGATTTTCTTAGCTTCCAATATTGTAGCCCTTCCAAATAATAAAGTGTCATTTGCAAACAATGAATGAGTAGTTGTGATATTTGTAGGAGGAATTAAGATTCCTTTCCAATTACCTTGACTATGCACCTTGTGTACAAATCTACTCAAAGCCTCGGCTAGAATAATAAAAAGAATAGGAGACAAAGGATCACCCTACCTTACACCCTGAGAAGAGCTAAAAAAACCTACTAGAGAACCATTGACAAGAACTGAAAGCTTTTCTCCCTTCAAACAAAACATTATCCACTTACAAAGCTTTGGATGAAAGCCAAACTTCAATAAAACTTGCAAAAGAAAAGACTAGTCCACCCTATCATATGCCTTCATCATATCCAATTTAATAATCAATGATGGAATATAATTTGTTGTGATGGAGTGTAAGACTTCATGGGCTACTAAAGCTCCTTCCACAATTTTCCTCCCTGGAACAAAACCTCCTTGCTTTTCATAAATTAGATTGGAAATAATAGGCACAAGTTGTAAATAGATTACTTTTGTAATTTTTTTATAAATCACATTACACATTGAAATTGGTTTGAAATCAGAAAATGACTTCAGAGCAGATGTTTTAGGGATGAGAGCAATATGGGTAATGTTAAACTACTTTAACATTGTTCCAGAAGTTTGAGACTCTTCCAAGGCTTGAAGAAGATCATGAGAAATGAAATCCCAACATTTTTTATAGAAGCAAGCTGTAAAACCATCTGGACCTAGTGCTTTATCTGGAGGCATAGAGAAAACAACAACTTTAATTTCATCAAGCGTAAAAGGCTTAAGTAACATATCATTGTCCATTTTTGATACAATCATTGGTATTGCTTCCAAAAATTCATCTCTCTCCCTTCCTAATTGCAAAGGTTGAAGAATAGGTGCAGAAAGTATATTTTTAAAATACTTAAGCCCTTCTACTTGTATATCAGCATCTTTTGTTAACACATTTCCAATCACACTGTCTTGAATAGAAAAAATATAATTTTTATCCTTTTTTACTTGTGCAAACATATGGAAGAATTTAGTATTCTTGTCACCTTTTAACCATAGCTCTTGAGACTTTTTCCTCCAATATATTTCTTCCCTAGCAGCAAATTCCTCCCATTCCATTTGAAGTTGTGATTGTTGCTAAAAAAGAATCGAGTTTAACCCGTTTGATATGACTTGTGCATTTACTTCCTCAAGCTTCTTGAAAACTTCAGATTTGGATTGGAATTTTTTAAAAAAAACTGAAGAATTCCAATGCTTGATTCTATCTTTAAGAAACCTAAGTTTCATGCAAAATCTATACATAAAATTACCATCCACTAAAGGAGACAACAACCACCAATCTTTTAGAAGACTCAAAAACTTCAGGTGACAAAACAACATTCATTCAAACTTAAAAGAATATTTAGAAGAAGAAGCAACTTGCTTAGTATGAATATCCATGGAGATTGGATAATGATTAGAACCAATCCATGGTAAAATTATAGACTGCAAGCCATAAATTTTAGTCAACCGAATAGGTGTGGTGAGGAACCTATCAAGTTGCTCAAATATTTGATAGAAATATTTCCTTTTATTTGTCCAGGTGAACTTACCATTTCCAAGGAGGATATCAATAAGAGCATTATCCTGAATAAAAATACTAAAATCCTCAATTGTCTTAGGTGGAGGAATGATACCTCCTTGCTTTTCCTCCAAAGATAATAGAGCTTTAAAATCACAAGCCAAAATGATCTTGTTGTCACTATACTTTTCCAATGCTTGTGACAATGAATCCCAAACCAACTTCTTACCAAAAGTAGAGTTGGGGGAATAAACATTAAACAACAAGAACTGTAAATCAACATGAATTACCTTTAATAACTACCAATTTGGCTCAGTTAAGATGGACTCCAAAATAATATCCTTTGAATTCCATAATACTATTAGCCCTCCTGATGCTCCTTGCGCCATGGAATGACAAGACTTCCACTGTGACCATTTAGAAATGACTAAAGTGAAATTTTCTTGAGAAAACTTAGTTTCTTGAAGAAGAACAATATCAACCCCAGAAGAATCAATTTGTTGCTTGATTCAGGATCTCTTGCTAGGAGCATTTAAGCCCCTAACATTCCAAGATAATATTTTCATGCTGTGGCCAGAGAGCTACAGGCTCTCCTCAACCTTTTTTTAATAGTACCATCCAGAGTGGCTTGTTTATCCATTTCAATCTCTTCCCGAAGTTTCTCAGCATTTGACTTACAACGTCTTTTACCAAGTGACTTTTGAGGTGGAGGAGTTAGACATGGTGAATAAGCAGTGGATAAAGAAGTGGAGAAATCAAACTCCTCAACTCCTTGTTCCCCTTGAGAACTTATATTGATAACATCAGAAAATTGTGAAACTAATGTGTTATCAACAACTATGGAATCTTTTAGTTTAGGTTTCGAGTGTAAGGATTCTAAAATTCTATTACCCTCAAACTCCCTCTTGACTGTCTCTGCAATTTCATCAAAAACCTTTGACCCAACCATCAAAGTTATCTTATTTTCTATACCTTCTAAATTCCCCTCATCTATCATTGAATGAAAATTAGTGAAATCCACCCTGTCATCATCATGTTTTTCAACAACTAGATTTGAGATCCCCATTGTTAATAGTGAAGCACAATGATGTAATTGATGAAGAGTATCAAACTTGATTTTAGGCACAAATAAATTAAGTTTATTTTGAAATAAGAATTGTGGAGGAAGAAACATCTTTTCCCACCCTTGAACCAATGAAATATTGAAGGGTTTGTGCCCCTGAGAACTCTTGAAAGGAGTTGAGACCTCATAACCCTTGAAAGAGGACATGATAGGACCATTATCCATAGGAATACTCTTTATATTTACTACTCCATGTGAGTTGCATTGTGAAAACATTTGAAACACAACTAACCAATTAACAGCCAATGGGCCAACTGGAATCTTTGAATGAATAATTTAACCAAAGGTTTCTTAGCATCCTTAGCACTCAATTCCTCATTACAATCCATTAACCTATCAAAGGTAACCATCTCATTACCAGATTTAGAATAATCATCAAATGATTATGAATCCTTAACAGGATTATTAGATTGATCATTATATTTACACTTAAGAGAAGGAGGTTGAGATACAGAGTACCCACTAACATCCATAAAGACTTCACAAACATAAGTGGGATGGATAAGAAAGTCACAATTAGAGAAAAAAACAAGCGGATCTTCAATGACAAGTGGTTGTTTCCAAATTCCATGTTTAGATTTGATATTCAAAACTGAAGAAAGGGTTTTTGAAACACCAAGAAGAATACAAACCCTTATAGGTAACAAAGGATTTGAAAAAAAATCAAATCCTATTGTTAGAAGATACCAAACTAGTTACACAAAAACTCAATAAGATGAGTTTCTTTGTATTCAAGAGGAAGTCCTTGAAGTTGAATCCAAAATGGTATAAATTTAATCATATCTTGAGAAGGAGAAAAATTTGGATTCCAAAGAAAAGAAAAAAATCCATAACCCTCACACATCCAGGATTTCTTTCTAAATACAACATTTCTATCATCTTTAGAAGCAAAAATGACCACAAATTTTTTTTTCCTTTGTCAAGGTAAAAGACCTTATTAGCTCCAACCCATTTCTAAAAAACCCAATTTTGCAAGACAGTAACATCAGGGGAGAATTTCCAGAACTTACAAAAAAGTGCTAATTCCTGAAGATCATGAATTTGGGGTTGCAGCAAGTCATCTGTGAGTGTAATAGTATGGTTTCCTCCACCACTAAAAGAAACTCTATGAAACTTGGGCATCCATCTCTCATCATGCTGAACCTTTTTATCTTTAAACACCATTGGGTTAAAACCAGGAACCTAGTTATCAAAATTCCGCTCTTGGAAGGGAATTGAACAAGACCAAGGAGTCGGTCTATCAAAAACCCTAAAATGAGAAGAGCATATAGAATTTGAAATTGGGATGGAATTAGGAAAATACGTAGGAGTCTTAACCAAGGATTTCAAAATGAAAGATCTTGGATGTGAAATAGGGATAGAGTTAGGGAAAGAGGTTGGATACAAGACAAAAGGATTTGGAATGAAGGGAGTTCCAACATTAAGCGACATAGAATTAGGAAGATTAGATAGGGAATGCAAGCCAGAAACAACCTTTGACCAACGCCAAGAATGAGAAGATGCTGAAGACTTCCTAGAAGATGTAGAGGCTGAACCACAAATATCAAAAACTTTATGTTTTCCCCCAAAAATCGTCCTCCAATGAGTGCATGAAGTAGGGAATGAACTTGCAGGAACTAGCAGATGGGGTTCAAAATGTCCATGCATGCCATAGGAGACAAAGGAATCCCTTGGATTCATAGAACAAACAATTTTTTCAAAAATGAGTCATTTGAGCCGAATGGAGGACCCCTGAAACTACGGTTCAATTTTTTTCTCCCCATCCAACTCAAGGAGCCCTATATGTTGTTCTTATTTTAGTTTTAGTTATCTAAATTTCATGATTAATCACTTTAACAAAATAAGGGTTTAATAAATTCATGTGGATTTGATTACTATTGAGGGTTTTGATGTTTTAATTTGCTACAACTAATTCACTCCCCCCTCTCAGTTGTCTTGTTCATTCAACAATTGGTATCAAAGCATGGTTCCTTGTAGAAGAGCTTAATTTCTTAAGTCATATTAGAGATGACAAAGCAAATTGATTTCCCTAAATTTGATGGAACAAACTATGCATTCTAGAAGACAAAGATGGAAGGATATCTAGTATCTTATGGATTTGACATCGAAAAGGCAATAAATACACCATAAGTTGCACCTTAAAATGGACCGATAACAGGTAATGAGATCAAGGCACATGAGGTAAATGCTAAGGAAACATTTATTCTTATGAAAAATCTTTCAAATTTTGAATTGGTTAAAGTTATGAATCTTAATACTACTAAATAAGTTTGGGATAAGCTTGAGAGTATTTATGAAGGAGATGACAAGGTTAAACAAGCTAAGTTGTAGAATTTGAAGGCATAATTTGAGAATATGTGAATGTCTAAAGATGAAATAATTTCAACCTACATGTAGAGAGTTGATGAACTGGTAATTTCTATGAGAGGTCTTGGTGCACAAGTTAAAGAACCTAGGGTGGTAAAGAAAGTTCTCAAAACTCTTCCTGATTCATATTTTGAAAAGGTATTTTGTATTGAGGAAGTTGAAAATTTTAATACTTATTCTAGATATTAGTTGATTGGTACACTAACTCCATTTGAAATAAGAAAACTTGGTTTTAAAAATGGTACAGAAGTGGAGACTACTTTTAAGGTTGGAAAATCAAAAAATATTGAAGATTTAGATGGAGATGATCTTGATGATGTGGAAGCCAAGTTTGTAAGAAGCATAAAAAGGTATTTGGTAAGTACAAAGGTAAACTACCTTTCAAATGCTTTAGTTGTGGAAATGTAGGTCATTATGCTTCAAGATGTCCAAATAGAGTTGTGAACAATAAGAGTAAGGAGAATAAAGGAAAGATGATTAAAATAAGTTGTTGTGTCAAAGAAGATGCTAATATTTCTGATGGTGAATCTGATTATGGATATTTTATGATAATGAATGCTTGTTCTTGGCTATAAAAGAATAATCTATTTTTGCTGACTCTGAAATTTGTGTGAAGGAAAGTGTTTCAGAGTAGAAGGATAAGTTTGAAGGTACTTTGGTTTCTTCTTTTCATGTTAAAGAAGATAAGACCTATTGGGTTGTTGACAATGGATACTCTAATCACATGACCAAAGACAAAAGTAATTTTGTTAAACTTGAAAACTATGATGGATAATTAGTTAAATTTGGAGATAATTTAGGAGCTAATATTTGTGGAATAGGTTCAATCAATTTTGATGGCAAGCATAATATTGAGGATGTTTACTATGTTAAGGGTTTAAGACATAATCTTTTGAGTGTTGGAAAAATGTGTAGCAAATGATATCATATTTAGTTTAAGGATGAAACATGTGAGATCAGAAAAGAGTTTGGAACTATGATTGTTGTTGGTAAGAGGATTGATGGAAACATCTATCAGCTTAAGGGTATTGATGGTCATTGCTTTATGTCTTAGATTAATGATAGTCGATTATGGCACCAGAGGATGTGTCACATGAATTTTGATAACTTGGTGAGAATTAGTTTAGTTCATGTAGTGAGACACCTACTAATAATCACAAAGCCTATCAATGTTGTTTGCAAGAATTATTAGTTTTGAAAACAACTAAAAGTAGTTCAAAGGAAATGAACAATATGCTACTATACTATTGGAATTAATTCATATAGATCTTTGTGGTCCTACAAGGTGATAGGTATTTCATGCTTTTTATTGATGATTACTCTAGAATGACATGGGTTACTTTTCTTAGAGAGAAATTTGATGCAGTAGATAAATTTGAAGCATTTAAAGCTATGGTTGAGAATGAAATGGATTTGAAAATCAAATGTTTGAGGTCTGACAAAGGTGGACAATTCATCTCCAATGAGTTTAACATGTTTTATGAAGTTCACAGAATAAAGAGGCACTTGTCCACCCCCAAGAAATCCTCAGTAGAACAAAGTGGTTGAAAGGAAAAATTAGAGTGTTCAAGAAGCTGCTAGAACTATGATGAAAGAAGCAAATCTAACATAAGTCTACGAGAGAGAAGAAATTCATATTGTTGTTTATATACTTAACATAGTTCAAGCCAAATCTAACAGCACAAAGACTCACTAGAGTTATGGTATCGAGGGATTCCTACTATCAAGTACTTTAGAGTATTCATATAGCATTAGAGAGATGAATAAAAATTAGGAAATTTTGATGCAAGGTCTGATGAAGGTATCTTCCTTGGATATTCTACTAAAAGAAAAGCTTACAGATATTACAACAAAAGGTTGAGAAATATTGTTGAAAGTGTAAATGTTAAGGCTGATGAAAATTAACAAAATTTAATTGTAGAAGATGGATATGTGTCAAATGAACCTGATTGCAGAGAAGAAGAAGAAGAAGAAGAAGAAGAAAATGTTGAAGAAAAAGAAGTAAAAAATGAAGAGGAAGAAGCTTTTGCTGGCAACACAAGGGCAGACAATTTAGAGGGGGGGTGAATCAATTGTCACAAAATTTCAAACTTATTAAAATTATTAACCCTTATTCTCATATTTGATTAATAATCATGAAAGAATAAATCATCAACACATCAGAAACACACATAACACCAAGATTTTACATGGAAACCTTTTTAGGGGAAAAGTACCATAGTGGAGGTTAGTCCATAAGATTATACCTTATTAAAAGTATAAAGAATAAAATGGGGAATGCACATGCATTTAGGCACACTTCCTAGAGATCACTACTCAATTACAACAAGGCTTAATAACCAAAGGAAGACACACTATCTTACAAAAACATTTGGATTGCATCCGTAGGGATTTGAACTGACAAAATAGCATCTACTAATGCCTGATTATAGTTCTGGTTAAGCACATGAACACTTCTTCACTCTTCTTCACACTATGCTTTTCCTTCAAAATTTTTGGAACATTATTTATACATACACACTCTCCAAATGGTATAAAAAATCGCTTATATATATCCATAACAAAAAATTAAATTGTTACATGTCGGCTTCAACAAAATAACAAAATGAATATAAATAGTCAGCTCAAAACAATAATAATTATCAATGTGAATCAACCAAGGTCAGCCACAAAATTGTGAAGACCCAAAATAACATCCTAGAACATGAGCCACCTTCAAAAATTGTTCCTTGAAGATCCACAACATGCTACAGTCACCTTGTTGGCCATGAACATGAAAAACATGAACACGCAAGAGAAAATTACCAATCACAAGCACGATGATCAATGCAAATGTGCAACATAGATAGATCATGATATATAAACATCCACAAATATCAAGAATCACTAGAGAAGCATCCACAACAACTAAACTTACTTGAATCACATCAACTTCATTCAAGAACACCAACTGAAGCAATAGAAAAACTGTCATAATACAAATCTTCATAACTCGATCAAATCTTCATGTGGATCTCTGAAACTCAACATGGATAAACTAGATATACTAAAAAAAAAACCCTTTAGTCCACAGCCTCTGATCATCAACGTATTGAACTCACCAACAAACTGAAATTCACTTCACCACTGACAACCTGCAACTTATTTATTACAATTTTCTCAATATCCTTGACATATACAACTTCTAAGATATAAATTCCAATAGTGTTGACATCAATGACAACCACATATCAGCAACACAACTACAACATCCAACAATCTCCCCCTTTGGAATTGATGGCAACACATGATGTGAAAAAAACCATCAATGCAACTATCTCTTAACACTTTTCTCCCCCTTAGGTTCTAACTCTTTTCTCCTCAACTCTTTCACATAACTCTTCTCCCCAGATAATTCATAATTTTTCACATTACTCTTCTCCCCCTTTGACATCAATAACAAAGATCTCTAATCTCTAAACCACATATTTGAACTTTTGAACATCTGAACATCTGACTACTCCCCCTGAGTAGCAGCCACCACAACATCAATCTAGATCAAGATATCACAATGAAATGCATGGACTGATGCAAAGTAATGCATCTTATTTTTTATTAGGAGGGGTAATCACCCCTAAATTCCATCTAAGATAATCAAAATTATCCTTAGGAAATGGCTTGGTAAATATGTCTACAATCTTCTCCTTAGTAGGCACATACTCCAATATGACTTTCTTTTCATTCACCTTCTCTCTCAAAAAGTGAAAATTTATAGATATATGTTTGGTCTTTGAATGCAACACTAGATTCTTAGAAATGTTAATTACACTTGAATTATCACAGGATATAGCAATAGGCTCATCATACACAATTCTACTATCCTTCAACATCTGCTTCATCCACAATACTTGAGTACAATTGTTAGCAGCATCAATATATTCTGCCTCAGTAGTAGATAAAGAAATGGCATTATGCTTCTTACTTAACCATGAAATCAACTTCTTTCCCAAGAAAAATGCACCACCACTAGTACTTTTTCTATCATTCACATCTCCTACCCAATCAACATCAATAAAGGCACTCAAAGTGATATCATCATCTTTAGGATACCATAAACCAAAATCAACTATTCTCTTCAAGTATCTGAAAATCCTCTTCACAGAAGTCACATGAGATTCCTAAGGATTAGCTTGAAATATTGCAACAATACATATGACATTCATGATATCAAGTCTAGTTTGAGTCAAATAAAACAATCCACCAATCATTGATTTGTATCTAGTCTGATTTTCCTCTGGACAATCATCATTTGTTGTCAACTTACATCTGGTCACCATAGGTGTACCAAATATCTTTGAATCTTCCATACCAAACTTCTTTAATAATTCTTTCACATACTTGGAATGAGATATAAAGATCCCTTTATCTAACTGAGTAATTTGAAATCCCAAAAATAATTTCATCTCTCCAATCATAGACATCTCAAATTCACTTTGCATCTCATCAACAAACTTCATGCACAAACTATCATCTCCTCCAAAAATACTATCATAAACAAAGACTTCCATAATCAAATATTTATCATCATCAATCTTGAAATATATATTACTATTAGTAGTACCTTTGTTAGATCCAAGCTTCAGAAAGTACTTGTCCAATCTAGCATACCATGCTCTAGAGGCTTGCTTAAGTCCATACAAAGCTTTCTTCAACTGACAAACCATATATCCCTGATCAGTCAATTGAAATCCATCAAGTTGCTCAACATACACTTCTTCTTCCAATTCACCATTTAGAAATGTTGACTTGACATCCATATGATAAACCTTGTAGTTTTTGTAAGCAACATAACCAAGAAACAATCTCACAGCTTCAGTCCTAGCAACAGGGGCAAAAGTTTCTTCAAATTCAATTCCTTCCATTTGAGAATATCCTTTACACACTAGTCTTGCTTTGTTTCTAATAACTTCACCTTGCTCATTCAGTTTGTTTCTAAAGACCCATTTAGTTCCAATTACATTTTTATCCTTAGGTCTAGGAACAAGAATCCATGTATCTTTCTTCTCAATTTTCTGTAGTTCTTCTTTCATTGCTTCAACCCAATGTTCATCTTTGCATGCTTCATTCACACTATTAGGCTCAGTCTTTGAAATCAAATAGTATTCTTCTACAATTTTTCTCCTAGTCTAAAAACCTTTACTCTTATCACCAATAATCTGATATTCTGAATGATTTAATCTTACATACCTCAGAGTCTTAGGATGTTCTTGAACTTCAACCTCTTGTGATCTCTCTTTTTCACTTTCACTAGTTTCTCCTTCCTATTGATTTTCTTGATTCACCGGAATGATTTGGACTTGACTTGAAGTCTAAACTTTTTTTCCTTTATTTGTACTATCATTTTGATCATCTGAATCATATCCACATGTTCTAGATGGTCTAGCTATGTCTTCATCAACCTTGACATTTGTACTTTCAACCATTTTCTTCAATCTCTTATTATAGCACTAGTAGGCCTTGCTTTTAGTAGAATAACCCAGAAAGATTCCTTCATCACTCCTAGCATCAAACTTTCCTATATCTTCATATCTTTTGATAAAGCATTTACTCCCAAATATTTTGAAGTACCTAATAGTAGGCTTGTGACCAAACCATAGCTCAAAACAAGTCTTACCAATATCACCTTTGACTTGTACCCAGTTAAGTGTGTAAACAATAGTACTCACAACTTCTCTCTGATAGATATGAGGGACATTTCCTTCCAGCATCATAGTTCTAGCAACTTCTTCAATTGTCTTGTTCTTCCTTTCCACAACTCTATTTTGCTAAGGGGTCCGTGGGGTAGATAATTGTCTCTTTATCTCATGTTCTTCACAAAAAGAATTAAACTCACCAGAAGTGAATTCACCACCTCTATCTGATCTTAGAAATTTAATCTTCAGACCTGTCTATATCTCAACCATAGCCTTAAAAATATTGAACTTCTCTAGAGCTTCAGATTTCTCCCTTAAGAAAGTGACCCACATCATTCTAGAATAATCATCAATGAGTAACATGAAATACATGTATCCTTGTAAACTTATGACTCTAGAAGGACCACACAAGTTAGTATGCACAATCTCCAACAATTCATTTGAACTATGTTGTTTGCTCTGAAATGAAATTCTAGTTTGCTTCCCTAATTGACATTCCTTGCATATAGCATTAGTAGGTTTCATCAACTTAGGAAGATCTCTCATAGCCTTATTAGAACTTATCTTGATAATATTATCAAAGTTAACATGACACATTCTTCTATGCCACAACCAACTTTCATCAACTTGAGCAATCAAACAACTTTTATTAGCAGCACTCAGGTGAAAGATATTACCTTTTTTTTTTTGTACCTGATGCAATCACATTTTTGGAACTCCCCAATATTCTGCACTTTCCATCCTTGAACTGAAGATTGTATCCCTTGTCAACCATTTTTCCAACACTTAAAATATTATGCTTTAGACCTTCCACATATAGGACATCATCAGTATTATACTTACCATCAAGAGAAATGCATCCTCTTCCATGGATCACACCTGCTTTGTCATCACCAAATCTTACAACACCGCCATCATACTTTTCCAAGCTCACAAACTTAATTTTATCTCCTATCATGTAATGAGAGCATCCACTGTCAATCACCCATTCATCTTTCTCTTCAACTCGAGCAGCTAGGGCTTTCTCCACATTTGTACAACTAGTAGATTTAGTAGACATAGGATTATTTTCCTTGATAGCAATGAATACCCATCCATCCTCACTTCTATCTCCCTTATCAGATTCATCATCTATCACACCTTCATCAACAACATAATAACATTTTCTTTCAAATCTAGGCTTGTTAGGTCTTGACTTAGGAACTCTTTCCAGACACCTTGATGCAAAATGACCTATCTTATTGCAAGAAAAACATTTAATAGGAAACTTTACTTTATACTTACCTTATCCTCTAACTTCTCTTTTAACAATAAGTGCTTCAAGCTCATCCAGTTCTCTTTCTTCTTCTTAAATATTTCTCATTCCTCCTCATACTTGAATACCTTTCTAGAAGAACTTTCTCCTAGATCATATCTCTACTTATCTCTTCAAGAGGTAGTAGCTTTGAATGCAGATTCTGTCTTAGGAAGAGCATCACCAAATTCACTCAACTCAAAAGAAGTAAGCTTACCAATCAATATATCTCTGGTAAGATTTTTCATAGTCCAGAGCTCCTCAATAGCTATAGCTTTGACTTTGTATGTAGTAGGCAAGGATCTAAGCACTTTAGCAACAATCTCTGATTCTTCCAACTGTCCACCCAGCACATCTTATACCACACACAAGTTCATTCACTCTTTGCATGAAAGTATTAATGTTCTCATCATCACCCATTCTCAACATTTCATATTTCCTTTCAGAATTGGTAACTTAGCAATCTTCAAATTTGCATCACCTTCATACAAAGTTTCCAACTTTTTCTAGATCTCATAAGCGGTCTTCAGATCCATCACATTTGTCATCTCAGAATTAGTCAAGGCACTCAACAATGCTTCCTTAGCCCTGATATTGTATTCAACATCCCTAATCTCAGCAGCAGTAGTAGGAACATTCTATGGAATAACATACCTATTACTTGTAATGCTCCAGTAGGGTTCACCAATGCATCTCAAATCACACTCCATTTGAGTCTTCCATAGAGAATAATTTGCTCCATCAAATCTTAGACTATCCTTCTTATATGTCACCATCCCAGATCACCTCAAGTTTTTAAACTTCTTCCAAGGAACCTACTTTGATACCAATTCTTGGCAACACAAGGGCAAAGAACTAAGAGGGGGGTAACTCAATTGTCACAGAATTTCAAACTTATTAAACTTATTAACCCTTATTCTTAGAACTGATTAATAACCATGAAAGCATAAATCATCAACACATCAGAACACACATAACACCAAGATTTTACATGGAAAACCTGTTAGGGGAGAAACTGTTGCATGTTGTGTTGTTGGATGCTATGGTTGTGTTGTTGATATGTAGTTGTCATTGATGTCAACACTATTAGAATTTATGTAATGAAGATTGTATATGTCGAGGATATTGAGAAAATTGTTAAAGAAAATGTTGCAGGTTTCCAGTGGAATAGTGAAGGTAATGAAGGTGTCTTGATCCATACGTCGATGATCAATTGTTGTGGACTAAAGGGTTTATTGATGAGAGTATCTAGTTTATCCACTGGAAATTTCTAGGGTCCGCGTGAATTTTTTATCATGTTATGAACAGTTGTGTTCTGATAGTTTTTCTATGGTGTCAGCTAGTATTCCTGAGTGAAGTTGATATGATTCTAGTAATTTTAGTTGTTGTGGATGTCTCTATGTTGATTCTTATTGCATGTTTATGCTTCTAGATCATTCTCTATCTTTGTTGCATGCCCGTTTTGATCGGCGTGTTTGTGGTCGAAGATTTTTCTCATGTGTTCAAGTTTTCATGTTCTTGGCCAACATGGTGGTTGTAACGTGTTGTCGATCCTTGGACATTAAAATTTGAATGTTTGGCATTCTTGAGGATTTTGTTTTGGGCCACAACACAATATTGGCTGATGGTGTTTGGTTCGCACTAAAAATTTATTTGTAAATTTGGGCCGACATTGCATATATGTTTTATATTCTCATATTTCTTTTGGCCGACGAAGTTGTTGATGAAATTCATGTTGCTGATATATAAAAGCGGTTGTTTGTTCGAATTGAAGTGTGCTCGATGTGCTCCTATGTGTGTATGTGCGAATATCATTCGATTGTAGATCAGAGTGTGAAGAAGGTTGAGCGAAGTGTGAAGGAGTGTTTCTATACTTAATTGGAACTGTAATTAGGCTTTTAGAGAAGCTATTTTCTCAGTTCATACCCTGCGGATCTAATCTATATTTCTCTTTCTTGGGCAGTGAGCTCTAGGTAGTGTTCCTAAATGCATGTGCATTCCCATTATTATTCTTATACTTTTAACAAGGTATAATCTTGTGGACTAACATCCACTGTGGTTTTTCCCCTAACAAGGTTTCCACGTAAAAAATATTGTTCTTTGTGTTCCTGATGTGTTGATTGTTTATGGCTTATTGTTCATGCATTAGATCTGAAATTGAGTTAAGTTTGAGCTAAGATTGAAAGGTTTAAATAATCTATGACAACTGATTCATCCCCCCTCTCAGTTGTTTTTCCTTGTTTTACCAATAATTGGTATCAGAGCAGGTTCCTCTGAAGAAGTTTGAAAGCTTGAGGTGATCCGTGATGGCATCATACAAGAAGGAAAAACCTAGATTTGATGGAACAAACTACTCATTGTGGAAAACCAGAATGGAATGTCATTTGAGATGTTTAGGTGAACACTTTTTGAAGATTACAAAGAATAAATATACTATTCCTCATAATGGTCCATCCACTCCTGATGAGATTAAAGATGCTAAGAATAATATCAGATCTATGGAAGCTTTGTTGAGTGCTCTGATGGATTTGAAAATGAAAAATGTTATAGTTCTAAAGATAGCTCATGAGATGTGGATGAATCTAGAGACTTTGTATGAAGGAGATGTACATGTGAAGGCTGCTAAGCTACAAAGTTTGAAAGGAAAGTATGAAAATTTGAAGATGGGTGAAGATGAAAATATTTCTTCTTTTATGCAAAGAGTAAATGAAATTGTGATGGGTATTAGATGTGTTGGTGGTACCTTGGATGAACAAGAAATTGTAGCTAAAGTGCTTAGATCATTTCCTCCCTCCTACAAATCAAAATCTCATGCTATTGAAGAATTCAAATCAGTAACAAATGTGACAAGGGATATGTTGATTAGTAAACTCATTGCCTTTAAATTAAGTGAATTTTGTGATTCTTCCCCTAATACTGAATCTGCATTTAAGGCTTCTATATCTGGAAGAAACATGCAAAGATATGATCTAGGAGAAAGTTCTAGAAAGACATTCAAATATGAGGAAGAGATGAAACAACTTGAAGAATAAGAAAGAGAGGTTGAAGAGCTGGAAGCATTGATTGTGAAGAAAGAAGGCAGAGGACAAGGTAAGTATAAAGGAAAGTTTCCTATTAAATGTTTTTCTTGCACTAAAATAGGACATTTTGCTTCAAGGTGTCCTGAAAGAGCTCCTAGGTCTAAGCCCTACAAACCTAGATTTCAAAAGAAGTGTTATTTTTCTGAAGGTGTGACTGATGAAGAATCTGATAAAGAAAATGGAAATGAAGATGAATGTGTTTTCATTGCTATCAAGGAAAATGGTCTGGTGGCTACTAAATCTACTAAAGTTGAGAAAGCTCTTGCAGCCTGAATTGAAGAGAAGGATGAGTGGGTTATTGACAACGAATGCTCACATCATATGACTGGTGATAAAAGAAAATTTGTAATTCTAGAGAAATATGATGGTGGGGTTGTAAGATTTAGAGATAACAATGCTAGTGTGATCCGTGGCAGAGGATCTATTTGTCTTGGTGGTAAACATAACACTGATGATGTCCTTTATGTTGAAGGCTTAAAGTATAACTTGTTGAGTGTTGGATAGATGGTAGACAAGGGTTATGATCTTCAATTCAAAGATGGAAGATGTAGAATACTTGGAAGCTTTGGAAATATGATTGCTTTATGTACAAAAACAAGAAGTAATATTTTTCACCTGAGTGCTGGTAATGTAAGTTGTTTAATTGCTTAAGTAGATGAAAGCTAGTTATGACATAGAAGGTTGTGTCATGTGAATTTTGATAACATTGTCAAGGTAAGTTTCATTCAAGCAGCAAGAGTTCTACCTAAGCTAGTGAAACCTGCTAACACAATATGCAAGGAATGTCAGATGGGTAAACAGACTAGAGTTTCTTTTTGAAGTAAAATGCACCATTCTAATGGCATACTAGAGCTGGTGCATACTGATCTATGTGGTCCATCTAGAATCAGAAGTCTATAAGGAGAAAGGCATTTTATGCTGCTTATTGATGATTACTCTAGGATGATATGGGTTTCTTTCTTAAAAGAAAAATGTGAAGCATTAGAGAAGTTTAAAAGTTTCAAAGCTATGGCAGAGAATGTGAAAGGTTTGAAGATTAAATTCCTAAGGTCAGATAGAGGTGGTGAGTTCACCTCCAGGGAGTTCAATTATTTTTGTGAAGAGCATGGAATCAAAAGATAGTTATCTACTCCCTAAACCCCTAAATAGAATGGAGTTGTAGAGAGAAATAACAAAACAATTCTGGATGCTACTAGAATAATGATAATTGAAAGAAAGGTGCATCATATCTATTGGAGAGAAGCTTTAAACACTATTGTGTACACTTTAAATCGGGTAAATCTTAATGGTATTTCTGGTAAGACTCCTTTTGAGCTATGGTTTGGTTATAAGCCTATTGTTAAATATTTCAATATTTTTGGAAGCAAGTGCTACATTAAGAGAGATGAGGACATAGGAAATTTTAATGCAAGGAGCGATGAAGGAATCTTTTTAGGTTACTCTACCAAGAGCAAGGATTATCGGTGCTATAACAAAAGATTAAGAAAAATGGTTGAAAGTGCAAATTTCAGAGTTGATGAGGACTCTGCTAGATCATCTAGATATTGTGGATATGATTCAGATGACTAGCAAGACAGTACAAATAAAGGGAAGAATACTCAGACACATAATCAAGCTCAAATTGTACCAATAAATCAAGAAAGTCAAGAAGGAGAGATAAATGGAAGTACAGAAGAGAGAACAAAAGAACCAGAAGTGCAAGTGAATCCTAAAACTCTAAGGTATGTGAGATTGAATCATTATGAAAATAAAATTATAGGAGACAAGAATAAAGGTGTGAATACTAGAAGAAGGATTGCAGAAGAGTATTGCCTAATTTCCAAGATTGAGCCTAAAAATGTCAATGAAGCTTGCTATGATGAACACTGGATGGAAGCTATGAAGGAATAACTGATGCAAATTGAAAAGAATAATGCATGGATTCTTGTTCCCTGACCTAGAGATAAAAATGTGATTGGTACTAAACAGGTCTTTCAGAATAAGCTGAATGAACAAGGTGAAGTGACTAATTAGATTTTAAATGAACCCTCCCCCCTTCTAATGAACCCCCCTCCCTTATAATAAACCCCCTTTTGCCCCATATAAGGGGGGTTCGAATGAACCCCCCTTCATTAGAAGGGGGTTCAAATGAACCCCCTTCATTAGAAGGGGGTTCTAATGAACCCCCTTTTTTCACCTTCCCCTCCACCATTTCAAAATTTATGCATTTTTTTGACTATCGAAGCTTGGGAAGGAGGTGTAAATGGAGTCAACTTGATAAACCAAGTTGGATGATTGTAGTGATCGAAATGTGCTTTCCAACAACTATAAATTTAATATATTTTGTTTTTATTTTATATTTTATGTTTTAGTTTTACTATACATAGGTTTTTCACCGAATGTCAAGTTCGATGAAAAATCATTGTGGAAAAATAGTAAATTTGAGGAATTTTTTTTTGAAAAATATATATCCACTAGGTATTGATGTCCTCATTCTAACAAAGAAAGAAAAATTGAATTTCAATACATACCAAAAAATTTATGCGAGCCGAAGTGCACCTATGTCTAAATTATAAATGTTTTGATTTCAAAACTTAATTAAAATAAAAATATTCAACAAACTGCTATGAAACAAAATGAAAGCCCTAGATACTTGTGTTACCAACCTAAATTCAAAAGAATTAGAGTTTTATCCTTTGTACAAAAAAAGTTATGCAAGCCGAAGTACACACCACTTTTTAAAAATGTTGTTTACTATTAAAAACTAGTTATCAAGGGAGACGCAAAAAAATTACAATTTAATTTCAATTGTTTTTCAAAAAAATACATTTAAAATCTACAGACAAAATCTCACAAATCACTAGTTTACGTCATTTTCAAATTCCTAATAGTTTACCTACTATAAGTGTCAGAAAGTGGAGTTTTCTCTAAAAATGTTGATTTCAATGTCAAGTTTGGCCAAAAAGTGTAACCCATTATTGTGGGAAACTATAAAGTCTATCAAATGGATGTGAAGTCAGCTTTTCTGAATGGTGAATTAGAAGAAGTATATGTTGAACAGCCGGATGGATTTCAACTGACTGACAAAGAGGACACGGTTTGTCGATTGAAGAAAGCTCTATATGGACTCAAGCAAGCTACTAGAGCCTGGTATGCTAGACTGTATAAATACTTACTAAAGCTTGGATTCAATAAAGGTACTATTGAAAACAACTTGTATTTTAAGTTGGATCATGATAAAGAGTTGATTATTGAATTCTTTTTTTATGACATTATTTTTGGAGGAGATGATTTATGTCTAAAGTTTGCTGATGAAATGAAAAGTGAATTTGAAATGAGTATGATTGGTGAGATGAAGTTCTTTCTGGGATTGCAAGTCACTTAGACAGACAATGGGATTTTCATATCTCAGTCCAAATATGTGAGAGTTACTGAAGAATTTTAGCATGGAAGACTCAAAGCTTGTTGGTACACCCATGGTAACCGAATGCAAGTTAACACAGAATGATGATTCTCCTAAGCAAAATAAAACAAGATACAGGTCAATGATTGGTGGATTGTTCTACTTAACTTAGAATAGACCAGACATCATGAATGTTGTATGTATGGTTGCTATATTTTAGGCTAATCCAAAAGAATCTCATGTGACTGTTGTAAAGATAATTTTTAGATATTTGAAAGGAACAGTTGATTTTGGGCTTTAGTATCCTAAAGATGGGGATCTTACATTGAGTGCATTTACTGATGTGGATTGGGCAGGAGATATAGATGACAAGAAATGTACTAGTGGTGGTGCTTTCTTCCTAGGGAAGAAGCTGGTGTATTAGATGACCAAAAAGTAGAATTCCATCTCCCTATCTACTACTGAGGTAGAGTATATTGTTGCTACAAATAATTGTACTCAAGTGATATGGATGAAATAGATGTTGAAAGATATCATAGTATATGATGAACCTATTGCCATATACTATGACAACTCAAGTGCAATAAACATATCAAATAATCTGGTGCTACACTCTAAGACCAAGCATATATCAATCAAGTTTCATTTCCTAAGGGAAAAAGTGAATGAGAAAGAAGTCAGATTAGAGTATGTGCCTACCAAAGAACAGGTTGCAGACATTTTCACCAAGTCATTGCCAAATGATACTTTTGAGTATCTTATAGGAATGCTAGGGGTGATTACCCATCTTGATATGAACTAGAGATTCATTTACTTGCATCAATTTGTATGCTTCAAAGCTATATTATGATCTGGATTGATGTTTTTGTGGCTGCTACTCAGGGGGAGTAGTCAAATGTGCATATATGTGGTTTAAAGCTTGTATGTGGGAAGATAATGTTTATCTTTGCCATTGATTTCAAAGGGGGAGAAGAGTCATGTGAAAAACTATGAATTATTTGGGGAGAAGAGCCTTTTGGGGTGAAGATCATGTAGAAGAAGTTGAGTCAGAAGAGTCAGAATCTAAGGGGGAGTAAGTGTTTATTGAGAATTGCATTGATGGTGTTTTTCACGTCATGTGTTGCCATCAATGCCAAAGGGGGAGATTGTTAGATGTTGTATTGTTGGATGATGTGGTTGTTATTGATTTAAACGCTATTAGCATTTATGTATTGAAGGTTGTATATGTCGAGGATATTGAGAAATTTGTTAAAGAAAATGTTGCAGGTTGCCAATGGAACAATGAAGGTCATGAAGGTGTCTTGATCCATATGTTGATGATCAATTGTTGTGGACTAAAGGGTTTATTGATCAAAGTTATAGTTTATCCACTAGAAGTTTCTAGGGTCTGTGTGAAGTTTTGATCATGTTATGAATAGTTGTGTTCTGACAGTTTTTCTGTGGTGTCAGTTAGTATTCCTGAGTGAAGTTGATATGATTCTAGTAATTTTAGTTGTTGCAGATGCCTCTAAGTTGGTTCTTGTTGTGTGTGGATGCTTCTAGATCATTCTCTATCTTTGTTGCATGTCTACATTGATCGGTGTGTTCATGGTCGAATATTTTTCTCATATGTGTTCGGGTTTTCATGTTCTTGGCCGACATGGTGGTTGTAACGTGTTGTGGATCCTTGGAGATTAAAATTTGAATGTTTGGCATGCTCGAGGATGTTGTTTTAGGCCACAACATAATATTGGCCGATGGTGTTTGATTCACATTGAAAATTTATTTGTAAATTTGGGCCAACATTGCATATATGTTTTATATTCTCATATTTCTTTTGATCGACAAAGTTGTTGATGAAATTCATGTTCTGAATATATAAGATCGATTGTTTTTTTGAATTGAAGCATGCTCAATATGCTCCTATGTGTGTATGTGAGAATATCATTCGATTGCAAAGCAGAGTGTGAAGAAGTTTGAGTAGAGTGTGAAGAAGGTTGAGGGAAGTGTGAAGGAGTGTTTCTATGATTAATCAGAACTGTAATCAGGCTTTTGGAGAAGCTATTTTCTCAGTTCATACCCTGTGGATCTAATCCATATTTCTCTTTCTTGGGCAGTGAGCCCTCTTGTATTTGAGCAGTGAGCTCTAGGCAGTGTTCCTGAATGCATGTGCATTCCCATTATTATTCTTATAATTTTAATAGGGTATAATCTTTTGGACTAACATCCACTATGGCTTTTCCCCTAATAGGGTTTCCACGTAAAAAATATTGGTGTTCTCTATGTTTTTGATGTGTTGATTGTTTATGGTTTATTGTTCATGCATAAAATCTAAAATTGAGTTAAGTTAAGTTTGAGCTAAGATTGAAAAGTTTAAATAATTTGTGACAACTGATTCACCCCCCACCTCTCAGTTGTGTGTCCTTTTTTTCCAACAAAAACCATGGTGGAAGTCAGTCCACAAGATTATACCCTGTTAAAAGTATAAAGAATAAAATGGGGAATGCACATGTAGTATGGAAAACTGCCTAGAGCTCGCTACCCAATTACAACAAGGCTTATTGACCAAAGGAAGACACATTGTCTTACAAAAACAATTGGATTACATCCGTAGGGATTTAAACTGACAAAATAGCATCTGCTAATGCCTGATTACAGTTTTGGTTAAGCACATGAACACTTCTTCACTCTTCTTCACACTCTGCTCTACCTTTGAAAGATTTGGAACAATATTCATGCACACACACTCTCCAAATGGTATAAACAATCGCTTATATATATCCACAACAAGAAATTAAATCGTTACATGTCAGCTTCAACAAAATAATAAAATGAATATAAACTGTCAGCTCAAAACAATAATAATTATCAATGTGAATCAACCAAGGTCAACCACAACATAGTGAAGACCCAAAATAACATCCTCGAACATGAGCCACCTTCAAAAATTATCCCTCAAAGATCCACAACACACTACAGTCACCTTGTGGGCCATGAACATGAAAAACATGAACACGCAAGAGAAAATTACCAATCACAAGCACAACGATCAATGCAGGCATGCAACACAAATAAAGCATGATCTAGGAACATCCAAAAACATCAAGAATCACCAGAGAAGCATCTGCAATAACTAAACTTACTATAATCGCATCAAATTCATTCAGGAATACCAACTGAAGCAACAAAAAAATGTTAGAATATAAATCTTCATAACTCGATCAAATATTTGTGTGGATCTCTAAAACTCAACGTGGATAAACTAGATATACTCGACAAAAAACCCTTTAGATCACAACCTCTAATCATCAACATACTAAAATCACCAACATACTGAACTTCACTTCACCACTGTAATGTCCCCATTTTAGCTATACGCCCTTCAGTGACTGATAGCTTATTTCTGGAAGCCCGTAGGCTCATCAGAGGTAAAATTAGGGTTTCCTATTTTATAGGGGTTCTAATGCATTTCTAATGGTTTGTATGTTAGAGTTTCGGATGCATGTCTAGTGGAGTTTTCTAGGTTTTCAGAGAGCTTTGCAGTAGTATGTTTTGCAAAGGCATTGGGAAACTTTTTAGAATTTACTATTTTTAGTAATTTCTATTTCTGGCAGTGCCATCTTGGGCAGTAGCATCAGTAGTTAGCTCAGTTTCCATTTCGAGCAGTGCAGTTTGGAGTATATTTGGCTTTCAGCATTTTGAGGCTCATTTTGGGTAAAATGATTTATTCTAAGTCATTAATGTTATAATTTCTTATTTCCCCCCTTGGCCTAGTATTAATGACTTAAATTTGTTTTAAAAGGTGGCCTTTGAGGGTGGATGCCTCATTGAGAGATTATTTAAATATTTCTAAAGTAAATATTTCTCCTCACGTCTTGGACGCCTAGAAAGGTGAATTTAATGTTTTAAAAAGTTAAAATATTTCAAAAGTGAAATGGGTGTCTCTTTTGGAGGGAAAAAGAGATGGAAGCTGAAGAGCCAATAGTCACCTTCAATTCTATAAAAGCAGGCCATTGCTCATTCATTTCTCATCTTTGGAAAATTATAACAAAATGCTACTAGATTGAATTCAGAACCCGACTAAGGGGAAGCTTAGAAAATTGACTCCATTCTTCGGGCCTAAAACTATGGTTCCCTAGATGGTGGATTGAGAGTGTGCTTCATTCAAAAATGCACATTGAGTTTCATTGTTGAAGAATTTGATGTATTTTTTTAGTTTTTGAGCTTGCTGGTTCGTTCATGGCTAAAGATGATTTTCATATGCAGCTCTTTGAATGATTTTTATTTGCACATGGGTATTGGTTCTTTCAGTTTGTATGCTTGAGGCATCCCTGTTTGTGCAAGATCAAAATTTATAATAAAGTGGATGAATTTTAAAGAGAGGTCAACCCTCTCCTAGGGTTGTACCATTTCAAGAAGATAGCTTTGAAATTCGTGTATTCTTTTTGGGTGATTGATTTGGCATTAGATTTCATGTGAGTTGGTTGCCATGTTTCTTGTGATTAATTGCTTCTAATTTAAGGTGATATGGTGAAGTATTGTGGAGGTTATGAACATTTGGGTGTTGCATAGTTGCTGGTTTATATCAGACTTAGCTCTTTTCTTGATATGCAATAATTCTTGGGCATCTATGCTACTAATTCCATGTGCATTCCATTTGGAGAAGATAGAAGCATTTTGGAAGAAGATTTGAACAATTTAATGATGACCAGCTACTGCCTCATCGAAGTTTGGTGAAGTGTGGTAAGAGATTTGAACATTCCTATTATGTTGCATTTGCTAGTTATGAAAATTTAGTTTGCTGGTTCATTATATCAAATTGAACAAAGTTCATATTTTGGCTTGTAATTTTGTATTTGTGAAGATTAAAAGTTGGAAGAATCATCCTTCAAGTATTTGCATTGGCTATGTTATTGTAACACTTGTAAATTGAAGATTTATTTCATTGTAAGGCTGTGAATTAGTAGTACTAATCAAGTCATTATTATTGTTGCATTTACTTGTGAATTTTAATGCAAACACTTTAACCCCTAGATGGTTTACCGCCATTGTGGAGGAATTAACATTGTATCTTTCATATTTCACCCACTGAAAGTGGAGTATCCCCACTACATTAGTGGATTCCTGCCACAATGGATGAATAAGTTTTTTCTATAATATTTTCCCCCACTGAATAAGTGGAAGTGTGGAGTCTTTCCCCCCACTGAATCAACGAAAGTGTGGAGATCTCTCATGGCTAGTTCACCACCTATTCACATTCAATTGTAATTTGCTTTCTAGTTATTGTTTAGTTGCCTCCGCCATATGACAACACCTCTCCTTTCTCAGGATTGAGTTTGCATTCTTGGAATTGAGAATATTTAATTTGGTTTTCTTTTTGGAGCTAACGCTAATCAATTGGCGTAGTGTTGGTGTTGTTGTAAAACTTTCTTGAAAACATTAAGGGGGCATATTTTAGTGGTATCAAAGTAGAAGATCCTGCCATCCTATTGATCAATGCTTCATGTTTTGGAAGAAGAGTGATAGAGATCTCTAGTACTACACCGAAAGTTAGAGCAGATTCTAGTTCAACTCCTTGTGGTATCTAGAAGTTGGTAGTTAGGCATGGCTAATGAAGAAGAGATGAAGTTGGTAGAGACTCTCTTTATGGATGGAAATAGACTTGATAAAGAATTTCAGTCAAGAGAAAATGAAGAGAACATTCTTCATTTTTTAGAACAATTCTTTAGACATGTGAAGCCATCACCTTCAGAGAAAATGGAGTTGGCACTAGCTCCTATAGTGAATACTTTGAATCAGCCCTATTGGTTGGGGCATCCTGATGAAGAAACCAAGCTGTTGATTTCTTCCTATTACATGGAGATAATAAGAATTGTAATTCCCCAATTTCCCTATGATGACAAAACTATGAAGAACATATTAAATATGATAGTGGAAAGTTTTCAATACCTTGATGAAACTGATAGCAATCAGTACTCCAGAAGAGCTGCTATATTGAAGATCTTTTCAAAACTCAAAACAAGTATTTTGTTGGTTGAATTAGGTATGCAAGATCGAATATATTATTTGATCCATTACCTCTTCATTTCAACTTGGAGTGAACATGAAGAGGATGTAGTTGCAGCAATGAGAAAATTTTTAATTTTAACTATCAATGAGATGGATGACATTCCAAAATTCATCTTAACTTTTTTGTTAAACATTTGTGAACAAGAAGGAAAGAATTCCTCTACTGCTAGTATGTTGATCAGAAATTTTTTCATTCAGTGTGAGAGAATTGAAGCCACACTTGAAGAAGACGAAGCATAAAAATGAGGTAGTTATTAGTGCAAAGGATGGGAATAAAATGTTGTTTCTCAATGATTCTAAGGCGGTTTCTCAAGAAGTACCTATTGATATGCAGTTGTTCACACATGCTGAGGGTGAGTGCAAGGAGGAAACATCAGTTTTGAATACACATGAAGAGTCTACGACAAGTAATCAAGAAGAGCTCCTTGGTATGCTTGTAACCACTTATGAAGAGATTAGTAATATACCTTTACATGAAGGGCTCATTGAAGACAAGAAGGATGAAGTCTTCAAATCAGCTAGTAATGATGATCCTTTACTTCATTCCAGTGAAGATGTCATGAATAGTTATGGATTAGAATCATTTGATCATCAAACTAATCTCTTGGAGAAAGATTCTCATGAAGATATCAGTTTTGGTGAGTTGGGAGGTGTCTCATTCAGAGAGTCGCCATTCCAAGAGGAGTACGAAGGGAAATTTCCTCTTGATCAAAGTAATCAGCCCTTCTACATTTGGGATCTAGGTGTGAAGGAACCTAATTTTGTTAAGGAACTTGTATGGGATAAATTTCCCTTTGATCCCAATAAAGAACAAAATTCAAATTTCACTGCAAGCTATGGGATAGCCTTTGGAGGAGAAGTTGTTTTTGACAAAATAGCTTGCATGAAAAAGTCCCATAATGACCATTTTAATTTGGTTGCAGCCACTAAAGAAAAGTTTGTTGCTGCTAAAACTTTTAGGTCTGCAATCAATAATGACTCATTGATCAAGTTGGGGGTTTCTTTAACAAATAATCAAGGAGACAATGAAGGGGAAATAGAGCTAGAAGACCATGAGGTCTGTGCTGATGAAAAGTTTTAAAAAGTTCTCAAATTCAAATAAGATTTTCCTCTTTATGTAGTTGATTATAAACACAGGTCCGAAGAATTGGTAAGATTTGACCCTCTTCATGACCTTGAGCATTTTCAGTTGGTGGGTGGTGAAAGACAAGAATATTGGAGCAACAATGGGGGCAACAAAGACAAGAAACAAAGTTCTGATTTTGAAATGTAGCCTATCAACAGTTCACCATCCTTGCACATTTGTGAGTGGAAAGGTCAATTCATGTTGTCCATTGAGGATGAGGTGCATGCCTTATTCAGATTTGTCTGCTCACATAGTCCGATTGAAGAGAGATAGGAAGGAGTTTGGGATGGAGTCACTCTCTTTAATCTGAAATTTATTAAAGACTCCTTAGTGATTATGAAATCAGAGTATCTATGTTGGATTATAGATCGGGATTACACCTACGAATTCACAAAGAAGATCTTTGGTGCATTTCAAGGATGTGAAAGAAAGGTTGATAAGATTACTCTTGATCCTGAATCAACGAAGTGCATGCTAGAGAATGCTCAGTTGGGCATAATGGAGGTTGGAGACCAGCTAGCTGATTTCAAACATCTTTGAGAATGTGGGGATGAGTTATACTCTGTGATTGATAATCCTCTAAGATTTCTTGTAAGTGGATGCATAAGAAGTTTAGAGAATTCAGTTGCCATATGTGACTTATTGATTCATGATGACTTCCCCATTGACATCAAGGTGTTGTCAAAACTTGTTTTGGTAAGACATATTGTTTACATGCCTGAAAGTTTATCCTTTGGATTGAGTAATGCTCACACTAACATGTCTTGGGAGTTGGATTGGAAGACAATGTTTGGTTCAGGGTCCCTTGTTTTTGAAACTTTCATGGATAGACTTTAGTGGTTCACCAAAGAAGTCAATATTTTCTTAAGTGTGCATTTGGAGTTTTTTGGCACTTGGGAATGTGTTGTGAATTTCTTCAGGGGCGTGGTGGATCATTGTTGGTCAGGTATCCTTGTTTGGCATCCTCGATGTGAAATGAAAAATCTTCTAGGGTATGGTAGGAAGGTTCTTTGGAGGGATAAGGATCAAAATTTCAGAATTAATGGTGTTGTTCCCTTCCTTACCAGCCACTTGATGGATCCATTTGTTCATCAACAAATGGATTAGAGAGAAATTTTGAGCAAATAACAGTTCTTTTATGTAATGAAATCTCCAGAGAGACTATTTTCAGCTGTGGATATGAGCAGATGTAATATTTTGGATGATGATTTTCAGTTTTGCAGTAGTTGTTTATCTTTTTGGATGTTGGTTTTCCAAAAATCAGATCCTAAGATGTTTATTTCAGACATGTTAGGAAGCTGGTTTATTCATTTCTAGGTCTTTCAGTCTCCTATATGGACTAAGTTTTTTCCTCAAATGAGTGAGGGAATGATACAGTATAGTCAAAATTCAGGTATGGGTTGTTCTCTAATAATAGACAGTGAAATTTTTGGTAACATCTCATACATTATTGTTTGGGCAGTGAGCTATTTGCTGATTTGATTCATCAATTTGAAAATTATGTTGTGAGATGTGTGAATATTTCTTGGAGTTCTTTCAGTGAAATCAGTTTGCTTCAAAGGAAGCATTGTACAGTGATGGTGTGTGGAGCATTGTTCTTTGTTTGGCATTGGTTTGGTGACTTGTTTAAGAACATTTTTGTTGTTGATCAGAATTATGACAGCAAGGTTTGGAGGTCCTACAGACTGATATGGGACCCAGGCACTGACATGTTTGGTGCATTGTCTTTTGTGGACCAAGACATGTTGCTCCACCTTGGGTATTCAGATGTTTTAATTAGAGTAGCACAATAGATTAGAGGAACAATGTTCCTAAGGAGGATTTGGAATCCTGGTATCACTTGGGTTTGTTATTCAACAGCTAAAGATGATGAAGCCAATGTTGGCTTTTTGGAGTTTCCTTCCATGGTATTTCAATTTAGTTTTAATCAGGAGGCCTCTTGTATTGGCATCCAACAATGTAGTGCTTACATCAGTTGGTGCTATCTTTCTCCTAGGCTAATTTGGGACCCATGGATCATAGTCAGTTTCAATTTGGTTCAGCATGGTGATTTTGGGAAGGCATTAGAATTGCTTGAGGACAAGTAATTTTGGGAAGGGTGGACTGTAATGTCCCCATTTTAGCTATATGCCCTTTAGTGATTGATAGCCTATTTCTAGAAGCTCGTAGGATCATCATAAGTAAAATTAGGGTTTCCTATTTTATAGGGGTTTTGATGCATTTCTGATGGCTTGTATGTTAGAGTTTTAGATGCATGTCTGGTGGAGTTTTCTAGGTTTTCAGAGAGCTTCACAGTAGTATGTTTTGCAAAGGCATTGGGAAACTTTTTAGAATTTACTATTTTTAGTAAGTTCTATTTTTGGCAGTGCCATCTTGGGTAGTAGCATCAATAGTCAGCTCAGTTTCCATTTCGAGCAGTGCAGTTTGGAGCATATTTGGATTTCAGCATTTTGAGGCTCATTTTGGGTAAAATGATTTATTCTAAGTCATTAATGTTATAATTTATTATTGGCCCCCTTGGCCTAGTATTAATGACTTAAATTTGTTTTAAAAGGTGGCCTTTGAGAGTGGACACCTCATTAAGAGATTGTTTAAATATTTCTAAAGTAAATATTTCTCCTCAAGTCTTGGATGCCTAGAAAGGTGAATTTAATGTTTTAAAAATTTAAAATATTTCAAAAGTGAAATGGGTGTCTCTTTTGGAGGGAAAAAAAGATGGAAGCTGAAGAGCCAATAGTCACCTTCAATTCTATAAAAGCAGGCTATTGCTCATTCATTTCTCATCTTTGGAAAATTATAACAAAATGTTGTTGGATTGAATTCAGAACCCAACTAAGGGGAAGCTTAGCAAATTGACTCCATTCTTCGGACCTAAAACTATGGTTCCCTAGATGGTGTATTGAGAGTTTGCTTCATTTAGAAGTGCACATTGAGTTTCATTGTTGAAGAATTTGATGTATTTTTTAGTTTTTGAGCTTGCTGGTTCATTCATGGCTGAAGGTGATTTTCATATGCAGCTCTTTGAATGATTTTTATTTGCACATGGGTATTGGTTCTTTCAGTTTGTATGCTTGAGGTGTCCCTATTTGTGCAAGATCAGAATTTATAATAAAGTGGATGAATTTTAAAGAGAGGTCAACCCTCTCCTAGGGTCATACCATTTCAAGAAGATAGCTCTGAAATTTGTGTCTTGTTTTTGGGTGTTTGATTTGGCATTAGAATTTCATGCGAGTTGGTTGCCATGTTTCTTGTGATTAATTGCTTCTAATTTAAGGTGATATGGTGAAGTATTGTGGAGGTTATGAACATTTGGGTGTTGAATAGTTGCTGGTTGAAAAAATTATAGGCTGCTGGTTTATATCAGACTTAGCTCTTTCCTTGATATGCAATACTTCTTGGGCATCTATGCTACTAATTCCATGTGCATTCCATTTGGAGAAGATAGAAGCATTTTGGAAGAAGATTTGAACAATTTAATGATGACTAGTTGCTACCTCATCGAAGTTTGGTCAAGTGTGGTATGAGATTTGAACATTCCTGTTATGTTGCATTTGCTAGTTATGAAAATTTAGTTTGTTGGTTCATTATATCAGATTGAAAAAAGTTCAGATTTTGGCTTGTAATTTTGCATTTGTGAAGATTAAAAGTTGGAAGAATCATCCTTCAAGTATTTGCATTGGTTATGTTATTGTAACACTTGTAAATTGTAGATTTATTTCATTGTAAGGCTATGAATTAGTAGTACTAATCCAGTCATTATTATTGTGAATTTTAATGCAAACACTTTAACCCCTAGATGGTTTACCACCATTGTGGAGGAATTAACATTGTATCTTTCATATTTCACCCACTGAAAGTGGAGTATCCCCACTACATTAGTGGATGCCCGCCACAATGGATGAATAAGTTTTCTCTGTAATCTTTTCCCCCACTGAATAAGTGGAAGTGTGGAGTCTTTCCCCCCACTGAATCAGTAGAAGTGTGGAGATCTCTCATGGCTAGTTCACCGCCTATTCACATTCAATTGTAATTTTCTTTCTAGTTATTGTTTAGTTGCCTCCGCCATATGACAACACCTCTCCTTTCTTGGGATTGAGTGTGCATTCTTGGCATTGAGATCATTTAATTTAGTTTTCATTTTGGAGCTAACGCTAATCAATCAGCATAGTTTTGGTGTTGTAAAACTTTCTTGAAAAAATTAAGGGGGCATATTTCAACCACTGACAACCTGCAACTTATTTATTACAATTTTCTCAATATCCTCGACATATACAACTTCTAAGATATAAATTCCAATAGTGTTGACATCAATGACAACCACATATTAGAAACACAACCATAACATCCAACAACTTTGGAGAAGACCCCTAAGACCCATAAGTATGTGCAAAAGATTCATTTTGAAGAACAGATCATTTGAGATAAGAGGAAAGAATTTTTGAAAAGAAGTAGAGTTGCTGAAGTTGAGGTAAATTTGTGTTTAATTTCTAAATTTGAACCTAAAATAGTGAGTGAGGCATGCAAATATGAACATTGGATGAAGGAAATGGAAGAAGAACTTATGTAGATTGAGAAAAATCAGACTTGGGAATTGGCTTCTAGACTAACAAACAAGAACATAATTTGAAACTAAGTGGGTTTTCAGAAACAAGTTGAATGAGAATGGTGAAGTGTTAAGAAATAAGTCATGACTTGTGTGTAAGGGTTACTCACAAGTGGAAGGAATAGACTTTGAGGAGAAATTTTTTCCTGTGGCTATGATGGAAGATATCATAATGTTTTTTTTGCATTTGCAACATACAAGGACTTTAAATTTTATCAAATAGATGTGAAGTCTACTTTTCTGAATGGTGAATTGGAAGAAAAAATTTACATGGAACAACTGAAAGTATTTCAATTGTCAAATCAACTAGATATGGTGCATAAATTGAAGAAGGCATTATATGGATTGAATCAAGCTCCTAGAGTTTGGTGTGTGTTGGGTCTAAAAAATGTTGGTTACAAACCCTAAGAGGATGCTAGGCTTTATGATCATACTTGCAAATTTTTTGAACCAATGAATGGAGTTAAACCTATATGGTTGATGACTCCCTACACTTCAGGGCCTACTAAACGTGGGCAGGTAGACCTTGATAGCTCAAGCAGATTGTGTGACTTATTTATATTTAAGGATCTATCCACAGTGGCATAAAGTGTGGGATAGTTGATGGCTTGTTAACTATTCCTACTCCTAATGTGATAATTAGAATATGAAAGTGGATAAGTAATGCATAAATGAAATATGAAGTGGACCAGTGCTTTATTGGGTAAGCGGAGTCAATAAAGTTTTAATGATAGGTGACTATTATTGGTTACAGTTCTACTTGTTTGACACTTATATTTGTTTATACCTTGTACAAATGTGCAAGAATGTGACTGAAATACTCTACTTATTGATCTAATTGATCCTATTAGGTTATTGTGATTTATTAAAAGGATTTTAATCCTTCCTTGAAGGAGCCAATTAAAAGAATCACACAATGACAACAACTATGTATTGACAAATGAAGTACACCCTCAATTTGAATAACATGATAACATCAAGTTGGAGACAGTATGACAATCTTATCAATTACCTAGCTCTTCTTATTGATTCAAATATTACTTCCAAGTTACTATAATCAATCAAAAGGATTTTAATTCTTTAATGGAAACCAATCAACTTGTTACACAATAACAACAAATGTGTCTTGATGAAATTGAATATCAACTTGGATACAAAAATTCAAATAACAGAGAAATACCAATGTGGAGATAGCCAGATAATTGCTTAAATTAACAAACAATAGACACCAATATGAAGTCACATAGCATCAAAGATCTTCTATTGAGTTTTGCTAAAAATCATGCATACATCATGGTCCATTATAGTATAGTCTACTTGATATATTATGAAAATCATCTTTTGTATATCCATCTATTCTCTCCCTATTCGCTCTTACTATTTAATCATCATATGTCCAACTTATATATCAATATCTTGAAGAGGGTATACCTCTTCATAAGTTTCTTTTGGAATTAACAATAAAACATTAACAATTAAGCTCTAATGAGCCATAAATGAACTTGTGTAATATGATCTAAATATTCTTGACTTAATTGTGTGTCAGCATCCTCTGCAACATTCCTCACAACAATCTCCATGATGATCATCTTCTCCAAATGCTCACAGACCTCTTCCAGTGTTGAATCCTCATTCTTGGCTGCTTCCAAGGCTCCATGCAGTATTAGTCTACACTCTTTCATCCATTCACTATGATTTTCCAATTCTTCAACATCTTTGAATAGTGCAAGAACCCCTTCCTTTGAAGCATCAATAAACTACTTTGCATCTGCTTTGAAGTTCCTTCTAATAATCCTTATGTTTCCTCACCATGTCCTCAATAGCTGTAATGGCTCTAGGATCATAAGTGCTTCTCTTTTGTATTTCTTGGAGCTTTTCTTGAAGTCTGCCACTTATCCTTTTATGTTCTTGAATGGCAGTGTCACTCTTGGAGTGGGTTACCCATAACTTGTCCATCTAGATCATCAGATTAGCATGCCTCTTTTGGAATATTGTAGAAAGTGCGCCAAATCTGGACTTTCTCACTTGAGTGTGTATTTGTGATTCCTCACTTTTTTCCCCTGATTGAGAACCTTCTCCTTAAGTTAACATTCTAGTGGATCCCTTGAATGTTTCCTTGACTGTGTCTCTCAGGAAATCATTTTCTTTGAGCATTCTCTCAATGTTCAACTTGTACATATCATGTTCTTTGATCAACATTTGAATCTGAGCTTTGTTCAATTTGGCTATGTTTATGCCAATGTCAGTTGTGACCATAGGATCATTTTCTCCTACTTTTAATGCCATCACATGACCAAATTCCTTCTTAGTATCAATAATCACATATTTCTTATGTGGAGGGTACAAAACCCAAATCATAAGAGAATTCTCATCAGGATTGTATCTTGATCCAGTGTAAACATATGTTACCCCTTTTGGACTAAGCTTATCTTTAGCACCATTATTATGTAGAAAACTATCAAAAATAAGAGAAAAATTTAAATCTAAACTAGGAAAGATCATCACACCATACTCTACTAATTTTCTTCCTCTCTCTAGAGTCATTTCCTTCAATTCATTCTCTACATCCATCTTCAGTGTGTTCAACAACTGGTTTTCATTGCTAGGTATGATGTTTATGACTGATTCCCTTATTGTTTTCCCCTTTTACTTGTAAAAAAATGATTTAAATTCAGGAGACTTAATGAACTAGTCATTAGAGACAAAGGACTTATAAGCCAATTGCTTGGTATTCATATCAGATGATTCCCTAACTTCTTGTTCTCTATTTGGAGGTTTGTATTCTTTAATCCTCAGTTTGGGGATCTTGTCAGTTTGGCCTTGGGGTCCATTTTCTTCAGAAGACTCCTTAGCAGAGGATAACATTTCTGCTTCTTGTATCTCCATCTTTTGTTCCATTTCTCTGTTGTAGTTATCAATTTCCAATTTAGCCTCTTTTTCTTCCATGTTCCTAATTATATCATCATGAGGATATGGTATACGAACATATCCACCTAGATTCTACTTTTTCCTTGCAAAATCAATATAACCCTCATGATCAAATCCCTTCCTTGGTGCAGCCTTCTTCATATTGAAATGTGACAATTTATCTAAAATAAGATCATATCTTTCCTTTGACACCATAGTGAAATCTCCAAAACACAATGTACTAGACATGAATGATTATTTTTCATATGCACTCAAGTTCATAACATTGGAATAATCCATTTTCCTGACAATCTCTAGATATGCAATCCTATTTGGCACAATTTTTGGTAAAAGGAAATGTATGTCTTCAAAACCATAGACTCTGATCATGGTGGAATAAATATAACAATACCAGTCACCCCAATGATGACCTACAGTTAGTGGTCCATTGAAATCCTTTGGCCTTAAGAATCTCTTGATCTCATTAGATAGTGAATAATCACAAGGGTAATCATAAAACCTGTAAAGTGTCTTGACAAAGTATTCCTCAAAGTAAACATAATTGGAATTGATAAACCTACTGACCCAAATGGAAGTCCACAATTGCACTGGTAATGGTTGATCAAATTTATCCAATTTTGTGATTCTTAATTCTTCGGGCCACATTCCTAACTCCTTTCTATAGTAAAATATCATGTGCATGAGAATGAAATAGTGTTTAAAATGCATTGTGGGAGATTCATTCTTGATAGCCATTAGCCCTGAGTCTATCCCTCTGAAAATGTGTGAAGCATAATCAAAAGGTCTTGCATTGTGGCACTGTACATATCTGTAGCAATCACCATTGGCCCTATGGACATGAATTTAGAGGCCTATGTTCCCATTATTTGGCATACCAAGGAGTAAGTATTTTTTAGAGAGGGATCAAACAAATCAACATGAAAAGGAGGTACATCATTATCTTCAAGTGGAACTAAGTCTCCATATTTCCTAGGCCTGTGTAAAGGTAACCTTTTTCCTTTGTAAGTAGTATCCATTCTCCAGTACTCCTCCAAATACTCATGCACAATAGGCTGATCACATGTGTCATCTAGGTTGAAAACTTCACAAAGTGCAGTTTTGGATATATGTATGAAAGGTTCACCTTGTAGGTTGCAAATAGCTTTAAGGTCTAGGTTATAATATTTTTCCAGAAGTTTTATGAGCTCTACATTCATGAAGACATTGGGATCAACCAGTTTTCCCAAATTGAAATTCTAAGGGTTACACACTAGTTCAAATCTATTTCTCTGAAAGTAATGAAACATGAACAATTCATATCCCCTAGTAGGAGTCCATGCATCACCTATATGTTTTCATTTATCTTCTAACCTTTCTACATCAGCCCTCAATTGTGCAGACCTTCTGGATTTTGGCCTAGAACCAGGAAATTGATCAATAAGGTCTTGGTTTAATTTACATTCATTTTTTTTTTAATTCAGGGCCCATCTCAGTTTTATGTTTCTTACTTTTGGATTGGCTACTTTCACCTTGCTGCTTCCTACTTTTGTTTTTTATAGAACTTGAACCTTCCATTTTGATTCTTTAAAATTGAATTATAATTTATCAATTGCAGGGAAGCTTTGTATGCTTACTTTTGTTTTTTTGGCCACACTGAATTCCTTGGCTCCCATTCTATCTCTCATCCTTCCCGCTGCAACTTCTAAAAATTCTTTTAGTTCAATCTCTTTTCAATTAGAATTTACATAAGGTTCATTTGTGCAGCCATTAATGTCTGCCACTGGAAATGAATGCAATAGATTTTTCAAATTTTGAAATGTCAGAGAAATACAAGAAGACTACATCGATGAAACCCTTTTAGTCTCAGGATGATCTATGTGTTTTATTTGGTGCCACTTTTTTTTATACGTTATCAACTAATCACCAAGACATAACTGAATGTCCCTTCGATGTGAAATATCCCTTTGATTCTCATTCTTAGTCAAGAAGATCACCTAATACTCTTACCGATATTGTACAACTGCTCTTTCTCCTACTTTTCCACTTTTATTATTTATGGGGGGGGAATTATAAATTTTTCCCGATGTCAAGGGGGTCTGAACCATTAGAAATCCTTTTACTCATCGCCTGGTGTCTGTTTGATGGATAGTGGTCATTCTATGTTACCATCGAGCTAACATGTGCTATCGTTGAGAGAACAAAATACCTTTTTGATGTACTTGGTCTCCCTAATGTATGTCCACTATCGTTTCATTCATTTGGAGAAGTTGATGAGACTTTCCCTAAAAACATCTTTGATCGATATAACCCATATGGTTGGAGAGATCTGAGTGGCTTTCTCTAATTATGCATGTCTCTCTAATATAGTTGTTCTCCTACATCATCGATAAAATTATATATGTTTTTTTCCAATGAGGTTTCCATTAGTGTGACTCACGAGCTTGGTATGATTTGAAAACTTCACTCCAATTACTTTTCTCTTGCTTATAGGTTTTCATCGATGAAATGATAAGCATTGTCTTCCCAATTATGCACACATGTAATCTTTGGGGTCTTTGATCACTGTAACTTGATTTACCTCTTCCCAATATATAGAAAATGTTCAAACTAAAGGGCTATGACTTGCTAATTGGAAATACTTACACATAATCTTCCTGATAAGGATCAATTGCTTTAAATCTCATACTCAACAATGATCAGAGAGATGCTTAAATGTCAAAGGACAAATTAATGGGATCATTAGTTAACATGGGTTGTAAAATTGATCTTGTCACACAAATTTCAACAATTTATATTGATCATGAAATTAAGGTGTGGAAAAGTTTTGTGGTACATGGGAGATAGGTGGGTGAAGGCTAGTGAAAAATGTGAGATTTTTCCAGTTCTTATAGTGTCTCCAATTGGGGATGTATAGCCCTTGTGGGTATAGCAAGAATCTAGGTCTCTAGGAAAGCAGACCAAGTGTCTTATTTATGTGGTATGGAAATGGAAGTAATTTTAGGAATGGTGGGAAATGAAGGCAGAGTGGAATCCTATTCTACTATGCATGGGAAAGAATTATTTTAAGAATTTTATTAAGAATTGTCCAGGCACTAGAAATTATTGACCTTCTCCTAGAATACCATGCATGGAAGATTAAGAAAAGAAATGTTTCAGGAATTGTCCATGCACTGGAAATTCTTGCTCTTCTCCTGTCATGTTCTAGAGGTAATATGAATCTTCACCAACCTTGCCAACAATGACAAATGGTCCTAGACATAGAGCCTCAAATTTCCCATGCTTCCCTTTGTCCTAACTCTTGGCATTCTACATGAGAACCATGTCATTTACTTCAAATTTTTTTATTTTAGCCCTTTTTTCATATAGGTATTTCATCTATAATTTCTTCTTCTTATTGTGTTGCTAAGCTTGGTTCCTAACCTCATTAAGTTCCATTAACTCTTCTATCCTCTCCTTCATAGGTTCAAGAATGTCTAAGTCTTCTTATAGGATAAACTTACATACTGGTAACAAGTTATGCAAAGGGAGCCTAGCTTGAGTCTCATAAACAAGTTTAAAAGGTGATTTTCCAATGGCCTTCTTTATAGTGATTCTATCTACCCATAAGGCCAGTCTCAACTTGGAATCCCAGGCCTTTTTGTTGTTATCCAACATTCTTTTTATGATCGTCAGGATGCTCTTGTTGCTGGACTCAGCTTGCCCATTCACCTATGGATGATATGGTGAAGAATATGAGATCATTATTCCATAGGTTTGGAAAAATCCCTTGAATTCATCTAACCTAAAGCACATCCCATTATCATTTATAATTCTTGTTGGCACTCTAAATCTAGTGATGATGTTTTCCAATAAAAGGTTCGTTACCACCTTACTAGTTGCTTGTTTGGTAGGTATAGCTTCCACCCATTTTGTAAAGTAGTCTGTGGCTACTAATATCCATTTGTGTTCTCCACTAGATATTTCTACAATCTTTCCTATGAAATCAATTCCCCATTGGTGGAATGGAGCCTCAACTTGCAAAGGTCTTAAAGGAAATGCCCCTTGATAATTCAATTTTCCAGAAAACTTGTGACATGCTTCACATTTCCTAGTATAATCAAAGGAATCATTGAAAACTCTAGGCCAATAGTAACCTACCCTTAACACCTTATGTGCAATGATCTTTGTTGAGAAATTCCCTCCACACACTCCATGCATTTCCTTTAGAAAATGCTTTGCTTGATCTTCATCTAGGCACAACAACAAAACACCATCCCTATTTTTCCAATATAGGTCCCCTTTCATGAACACATACTTTAAAGCTTGTAGTTTAAGCATCCTTTTCTTGTTATCATTAAATCCTTCAGGAAATTTCATATGTTTAAGGTAATACACAATATCAGTGTACCATGGTGTGTGCTCAATGCTAGTAATCATGTTATCTTCATCATTCAAATTGCACACTTGGGCAGCTTCAATATTTGTTTTAGCCATTAATTTGGCTAATCCTTGTCCTCTTACAAGCTTGGTGATTTGGAACTCAATGTCAAATTCTTGGATTCTATTTATCCATCTACACCTACGGCCTATTGCTTCAAATTGTATAAACACATCTTTTATTGCAGCATTAGGTATGTAAGCTATCACTTTTTCTCCCACCAGATATAATCTAAATGCTTTGATAGCTTTTACTAGTGCATATGTTTGTTTCTATATAGTGTCATATTTCAATTCTACATTTTGGAGGGATTTTTTGAAGAAAGAAATAGGTTGTTCATGCCCCTCATTATTTTTCTATAACATTACTGTTGCAACTGTGTGATAAGATGCAAATGAAAATATTTGAAAAGGCTTACTAAAATCATGGGACTTCAACATTGGGGCCTCCTTAATTTATTTCTTGATGGATATGAATGCATCTATGGCCTCAACTATCTAGTCAATCTTTGCACCCTTCTTTAACATCTTTGAAATTGGTTTTACTATCTCAGCAAAGTTCGATATAAATTTTCTCACAAAATTAATTTTCCCAAAGAAATATTGGATGGCTTTAATTGTCTTAGGAATGGGAATCTTATCTATGGCTTCCACCCTTTCTAGATCAATCCTTACCCCTTCTTTGGACACTATGTGCCCTAGTAACTTTCCCTCTGTTATTGCAAAATGACACTTTTTAGGGTTCAAAGAAATTCCATATTCCAATGCTTTGATAAATATTTTTTCAAGGTGTGCAACATGTTCTCCTTTCTTGGAATATGCAGTGAGGTCATCCTGGTATACCACCATTATTACATTAATTAGATCAACAAAAGCAACATCCATGGCTCTTTGGAAAGTTGCACCAACATTTGTGAGTCTGAATGGCATTTTGACATATAATTTTGTCCCCCATGGTGTGGTGAAGGTTTTTTTTATTGCTCCAATTCCTTAACTTTCACCTGGTTATAACCTAAAAATTCATCCATCATAGATAGCAACTCACATCCTATGACCCTCTGCAACATAGCCTCCATGTTTGGGAGCAAGTAGTTATCTTTAAGAGAGGATACATTCAAGTTTCAGAAGTCTAAACAAAGCCTTCTATCTCCATTTTTCTTTTTGATAGGTACTAAATTAGAGACCCAAGATGAATGTCTAATATGCTTGATGATACCCCCTTCTCTAAGCTTCATAAGTTTCTCATGTATTTTAGGTTCTAAGGTAGGATTTATGGGCCTTTGTTTCTATCTATAAGGTTTTGCATCTAGTTTCAATGGGATTTCATGTTGGAACAAATCTTCTCTATAAGCCTGAAGATCATCATAAGACCATGCGAAAACATTCTTGTACTTCCTTAATAGCGCAATCAACATCTTCCTGATTGTGGGGCTTATCCTTTTCCCAATGTACACCTTTTTAGGGGCTAGTTCAGTTCCAAGGTTGATTTCCTCAATGTCTTCCATTTTTACTAGTGTTTGTTTCATTAGGGCTCAATAATTTCCATCAAACGCCCTCTCTAATGCCACAAGTCCTTTAGGAATCTTATTAGTCTTGAGTTGAACCACTTCCTTTCCAAATATAGTCTATTTTACATCTACTTCTTCCACAAATGCATTAAAGTTAATTTATTGGGCTTCATACTGATCAATGCAATGTAAGAACTTGATTAAATTAGTATCCTCATTAAAAAATTTCCAACTATAAATGTTATCAGGGATTGTAGGTTTTCTTTTGAGCTCAACTTGTGAGATTCCTGCTAGAGTGATATCATCTCTCTTAAAAGCTACATTCGCCAAGAAGTCTTCCATTAAATTCTTGGACCTATCTATCCATTCAATAGAGAAATCATCAAACAATTCAATGGTGTCCCATATAACATTTTTGTACTACTTTAGCCTTTTGTTTTTTGTAGCATACTTTGATCTCACTTGTGAAATAACCAACATAAAATCTCTAAAAATAGTTAGTAATTTAATTTTATGTTTGGCATCCATGTTGAATCCAATCAACAAGGCCTCATACTCTGCTATGTTATTTGTACACTCAAATTTCAACAAGAATGAGTATTTGAATGTTGTACCCTCAGGTGAGATGAAAACCACTCATGCTCCATTACCTTCTTTACTGCATGCCCCATCAAAATACATTTGCCATAACCATGCTCATTCTTGGAAACATCCCTATCATTTGGATTAATGTTCAACAATTGAGGTTGTGAATGATCTATTCTAAAGCTTCTTAAGTCCACATCACAAAAGAAATTTATCTGATTTTGATCAACATATTCCACAATTTGATTCACTCTTGGTTCTATGTACAATTTAACCTATTCACCATTTATTGGTATTGTGGCATAGGATAAGTCAAATTGCACATTTCCTCCCACTGAAGCAGTCCATTGTCTTAATAGGAGCATCCCAAAGTAGGGGGGTGTGTCTATCACAATTATGTCAATTGTGTATGTTGCTTGTGGATAAGCAACCAACTTCACTTCTACATCCTTGATGATTCCTACCACTGGGAAAGGCCTACTATCCATAGCATAGCATTTACCACCAGTAGTGTCTACCAACATGCCAAGCTATTTCATGAGCCCTACTAGCATGATGTTAATAACAGCTCCTGAGGCAATCATGCAATTTCTCACCAATTTGTTGTTTATGAGTAATGTTGTAAAAAATGGATCAACCTGTGGAGGGCTCATTAGTGTATCACCAAGACAAACCTCAGGGACATTTATATCTCCCTACCTACCACTACTAATTTTGGTGATTTCTTTGTTATCCAAGCTTGTGTTTTTATTAGTTCCATTGGATATTAGTTGAATAGCACTATCTCTATATTCTTTTATCTTCATCATTTCCAATAGTGGTATAGACATCTTTACCTGAGACAATGCTTATGTGAAATCAAATGAAGATGTGTTTTCCGATTTGACTATCCTCCTTTGTTCCAGTGGTTCTCCTTTATTTTCTTCTTTCTCCTTTTTATTTTTTTCATCATGTTTCTGCTTGCTCTCATTTTCTTCTTTGGGAACATGCCTCTTCTCATTCCTATTAAGTTCTTTATTCTCCACCTTCTTTGCTTTTTCCTACGTTGTTTCTTTGTCTTTCACAAACAATCCTCTTAGAGTGCCTTCATTTGTATTTATCATTCTATTTCTTAGCCTATAGTTGCTTTTTGCTTGCTCCACTACAACAATGGTTAGCTCTTTCATCTCTTCCTCAGTTGGTCTCCTCAATTTATACTTGACTTAGGTGGTGTATAAGGAGGATTTGATTCATCATTGCTTCATTCTCTTGATCAGAGAAGACCTGTTGTTCTACCATGTGAATATTGTACCTCTGGTTGTTTACATCATATTCATAGCCTTCATCTCCTGAGGATGAGTATTCTTGTTCAACTAGATGAAGGGTATGTGAAGTTAGATATATTGTATGATCTTCCTCATCATTTTCATATGGTATTTCTTCTTCTTGTATTGATTGTGCTACAACACAACGATCCAGGGAATGAGGCAGCTTGCAAACTTGACACCAAGGGTTGTTATTGACCATGTAGGCTCCTTTTTTCTTTAAGGGATAAGGGGTTTCTTTATACTTAGGCCTACTGGCTATGGGATTTCCATATTTCCATTTTGTGTTGTATGGAATATCATGCAATCTCAGTCTTTCATTTCTATATAAATTCTCTTGTTTATTCTGGGAATTATTAGAGTTTTTGGGAACTCTAAGGTTGTCCCTTTTGTCAATCATCCCTACAGCCTTTCTATTGTTCTCAATGGTTAATGCTATCTTTTGTGGTCCAGTTAAACTTCTAGGGAATCTATTTCTAAGTTCATACCCCATTTTTGGATCAAAGGCCTTTAAATAGATACTTAAGGCTATCAAATTAGTCAATTTGGATCCATGTGGTATTTTATTGTATAGTTTTGAAAATATCTGATTGAAGTCATAAACTGACTCATTTTGGTACTTTTGAATACTTATTAGCTCATGAAGGGAAAATGTAGGGGCACACTGATTCCCATATTGTTCTAGAAATTGATTCTAAAAGTCTATTATAGAATCAATTGAAGCATTAGGTAGACCATTGAACTAGTCCCTTGCTTCTTCAGTTAAGGACATCGTGAACAATTTCATATTTATGTCCTCATACTCCATACCAATACCTTGTATAAAAGCATTGAAAATTTTGATATGTTCTTCAGCTGATGTCACATTATTCCTAGTGAATTTGGGGACTATATTTCTCCAATTTCTATCAATTGGGTATGGATATAATTGGTACCTTGTTAGATCAAATTTTCTACATGTGCTCATATGGTTTTGTGGATGCAAGTTCAAGGGTGGTGGATGAAGGTGATATTGGTATCCATATTGAGGTTGATGATAAACATTTTGTTGGATGTGTTGTTGAGGGTATGCATTTTGATGTGGCATATGTTGTTAATGTTGTGGGGCATACTGTTGGCTTGGTGGTGGATAATGTTGGGGAATATTGCTATCATTTGGGGGCTGAGACCTCTGTAATGGCACATTATGAGGTACTTTTGAAGTACTTGGAGCACTTGTATTCTGATACATTCCATGTGAATTGATATTTCCACCTTGTTTATGCCGAGGGATATATTTTGGTGGCTTTGATACCTAGATATTTAATTGTGCCATTTTTTATCAAGATTATGGCTTTCTTGTATCATTTGTTGTCTTATTCTAAGTTGTTTCTACCATTCTATATGCAGTTAAATCTCTTGGTTATTCATACCATCAAAGTCATCAATAGTATGATCAACAATCCCCTCCTAGTTCTCTTCTCCTTGTTGTGATGAGAATCCCCTATCATATTCCTCTTGTCTCCATTTTCTTTCTTCTTCCACCCATTCTTCAAATTCATTTTCCTTTTGAGGGTCTAACCTGCAATTGAGGATATTATCATTTGTATTGCATCTTTCAGGTGGTGTTGAGGGATTTCCACCATCAGTGTGAAGTGGAGAGTTAAACGTTGTGAAGGTCTACTCTGATGTGTTCACATTATCTTCTAGTTGTTTGGATACCATTCCTCTCTTATTTGTGTTATTTTTTCCATGAGGAGATCCATTCATATCTATCCACCTAACACTGCTCTTCTTAGGACTCTCCTGGTGCAAAGATCTTCTTCCATTCATGTCGGATGATATGAAATATCTCAAATGTCTATCATTTATCCTTTCTGATCTTATGTTTATCTTATCAGTCATAAAAATCCTTTAGAGTTGCCACCTACTTTTCATAAGTAGGAAAATGATTGTGTTTCTCCCCAGTAGAGTGTTCACCCTTTTGTGATGTTTTGGAATGACTCTATGATGGAAGGATTAAGGTTCATAATTGAATTGTACCTAGCAGAGTCACCAATCTGTTGGATCTAAAAAATGTTGGTTACAAATCCTAAGAGGATGCAAAGCTCTATGATTAGAATTGCAACATTTTTGAACCAACGAATGGAGTTAACCTATATGGTTGATGACTCCCTACACTTTAGGCTCTGCTAAACCTAGGCAGGTAGGCCTTGATAGCTAAATCAGATTGTGTGACTTATTTGTATTTAAGGATCTACCCACAGTGGCATAAAGTGTGGGATAGTTGATGGCTTGTTAACTATTCCTACTCCTAATGTGATAATTAGAATATGAAAGTGGATAAGTAATGCATAAATGAAATGTGAAGTGGACCAATGCTTTATTGGGTGAGCAGAGTCAATAAATTTTTAATGAAAGGTGACTATTATTGGTTATAGTTATACTTGTTTGGCACTTATATTTGTTTATACGCTATACAAACATGCAAGAATGTGACTAACAGGCTCTACTTATTGATCCAATTGATCCTATCAGGTTACCGTGATTTATTAAAAGGATTTTAATCCTTCCTTGAAGGAAACAATTAAAAGAATGGCACAATGACAACAACTATGTATTGATAAATGAAGTACACCATCAGTTTGAATAACAAGATAACATCAAGTTGGAGATAGTATGACAATCTTATCAATTACCTAGCCCTTCTTACTAATCCAAATATTATTTCCAAGTTACTATAATCAATCAAAAGGATTTTAATTCTTTAATGGAAACCAATCAACTTGATTATACAATAATAGCAAATATGTCTTGATGAAATTGAATATCAACTTGGATATACAAATTCAAATAACAGAGAAATAGCAGTGTGGAGACAACTAGATAATTGCTTAAATCAACAAACAATAGACACCAATAAGAAGTCACACAACATCAAAGATATTCTATTGAGTTATGTCAAAATTCATACATACATCATGGTCCATTACAATATAGTCTACTTGATATATATTATGAAAATAATCTTTTGTATATCCATCTATTCTCTCTCTATTCACTCTTACTATTTAATCATCATATGTCCAACTTATATATCAATATCTTGAAAAGGGTATACCTCTTCATAAGTGTCTTTTGGAATTAACAATAAAATATTAACAATTAAGATCTAATGAGCCATAAATGAACTTGTGTAATATGATATAAATATTCTTGACTCAAGTGTGTGTCAGCATCCCCTGCACCATTCCTCACATCAATCTCCATGATGATTATCTTCTCCAAACACTCACATGCTTCTTCCAGTGTTGAATCCTCATTATTGGCCACTTCCAAGGATCCATGTAGTATTAGTCTACACTCTTTCATCCATTCACTTTTATTTTTCAATTCTCCATCATCTTTGAACAATGCAGGAACCCCTTCCTTTGAAGCATCAATAAACTTTGTTGCATCTACTTTGAAGTTCCTTATAATAATCCTTATGTTTCCTCACCATTTCCTCAATAGTTGTAATGGCTCCAGGATCAAAAGTGCTTCTCTTTTGTATTTCTTAGAGCTCTTGTTGAAGCCTATCACTTATCCTTTTATGTTCTTGAATGGCAGTGTGACTCTTGGAGTGAGTTACCTAGAACTTTTCCATCCAGATCATCAGATTAGCATGCCTCTTTTGGAATATTGTAGAAAGTGTGTCAAATATGGGCTTGCTCACTTGAGTGTGTATTTGTGATTCCTCACTTTTTTCCTTTGATTGAGAACCTTCTCCTTGAGTTAACATTCTAGTGGATCCATTGAATGTGTCCTTGACTGTGTCTCTCAGGAAATCATTTTCTTTGAGCATTCTCTCACTGTCCAACTTGTACATATCTCATTCTTTGTTCAACATTTAAATATGAGCTTTATTCAATTTGGCTACATTTATGCCAATGTCAGTTGTGACCATAGGATTAGTTTCTCCTACTTTGAATGTCATCACATGATCAAATGCCTTCTTAGTAACAATAATCACAGATTTCTTATGTGGAGGGTACAAAGCCCAGATCATAAGAGAATTCTCATCAGGATTGTATCTTGATCCAGTGTAAACCTTTGTTACTCCTTATGGACTAAGATTATGTTTAGCACCATTATTATGTAGAAATCTATAAAAAAAAAGAGTAGAATTTAAATCCAAACTAGGAAAGATCATCACACCAGGCTCCTCTAATAATTTTCTTCCTCCCTCTAGAGTCATGTCCTTCAATTCATTCTCTACATCCATCTTTGGTGTGTTCAACAACTTTTTTTCATTGCTAGGTGTTATGTCTGTGACTGATTCCCTTATTGTTTTCCCCTTTTGCTTGTAAAAAAATGATTTAAATTCAGGAGACTTAATGAACTGGTCATCAGAGACAAAGGACTTATAAGCCAATTGTCTAGTATTTGTATCAGATGATTCCCCCACTTATTGCTCTCTATTTGGAGGTTGGTATTCTTCAATCCTTAGCTTGGGGATTGTTATGCCTTGCATAACCACCCCATTTTTTTTTGGTCAAAATGGGTCCCCCTTGTTTTTTTGTTTGTCTTTAGTGTTTTTGTTTGGGTCTTAGGAGTTTTTCTTTTTCTCCTAAGTCCTTGTTTCTTTTTGGTCCGGCGGAAGCAGATCCAGGATGGAAATTGGACTCAGAACTTTGTGAAGGTTTGAAGTCTAGGTTCGTTTAAAATTCTAGTTTTGGCCCCACACTTGCCTTGTTGTTTTTCTTTGTCTTTTTTTGTTTGTCTTGCACTCTTAGGTCTGTTTCTCCCTTGAGTTTCCTTTCTTTTCTTTGTGTTTTTTTTTCACCCGAGCGGAAGTGGAACCAAAAATGGAACTTTGTAAAAGTTTTAGATTTTGTTTTGGTTCTAATCCCGCTCCTACTCGTTTGCTTTGTGTTTTTTTCTTTGTTGGTGTCTTGGCCAGGTCCAGTTTTCATTCCGGTCCCACTTCCTGTCGTTTCTTTTTTTGGTGTCCTTGTGTCAGTGTTTGTTCCTTTGTTGGGAATGGAACCGGAATTAGAACCAAATTTGGGACTTTGTAAAAGTTCCAGGTTAGTTTTTTGTTCTGATTCTGCCCCCATTTCCCTTTATTGTCTTTGTCCTACCACAAGACCAAAATCGAGTTCGGAGTTGGATAAGAGACTTAAGTAAAGTTTCTTGTTCTATTCTAGCTCTATGCCTACATTCGCCCTGCCTTTGATTTCCACATTGGTTGATTACTCATTTACGTTTTTGGTTCTACACCTGACCAACCACATTTATTGCATTAATTATAGCCTCCTCACACGTGAATTTTTTTTAAACCTTAATCAAGGTTAATTGGCTCATTATCTTTATGGTCTAAGTTGTTTTAGTGAACTAGAGCCTGAGTAACTTTGAGAGGAGAATGCTTTGATTGTGGAGGCACGTTGGTGAGAATATTCTTTTTGAGTTTCAACCTTTCTTGGTGGCGTTTCAAGGTAGGATCATTTTCCCATTTAGTTGGCATTTTCATTTTCCCATTCTATTGGTATTTTTTTTTCTTGTTTGTGGTGTTCTTGCGCATTCACGGGACCTTTCCCATGGATCTTCACTCATTCCTTTGTTTGTTTGTTTGTTTTTTTTTGTTTTTCTACTTTTCCCATTTGTTTTTTGTCGTTCTACTGTCATTTTCATTGTGTGTCCATTTTGTCATGCCCTAGTTTTTAAATAGGGTTTCATTTTTAAAGGGGTCATCTGTGCTTTAAAGATTTTTGAATCTATTTGACATCTTTTTGATCCTATTCCCATGTCAATTCAATGGTTTTCATGTCGAGTTCTTGATGCCCTAATTACCTAAATCAATGAGTCACACAAACTTGGGTTTGTGCTTGAAGACCTTTACAATGTCGAGCCCTAAAATTTAAAATCTCATCTTTGTCCTATTAAAGGGTGAGGTTAAGCCCCTTTATTTAAAGTTTCCTTATGGTTTCATGTGACCCAACTCCTAAGCTCATGTGACCACATCTTTAAATTTGCTTCATTTGAATGGTAAACTAGCGAAAGTGGATACATGAATGAACTCATCCCATAAGTGTTTTGCATGAGAGTTAATTCCCAAAATGGTCCTGCTTCCAATGACTGTTGGCTTTGGTCTTCACCCTTGTTCTTTGGCGGAAGCAGAACTAGAGTGGGAAATGAATTTGGAACTATTGACTGGTTCTGAGTTTAGTTTCCATTCCAATCCTGGTTCCGCTCTCATTTCGGTTTCGGTTTCGATCCCCCCTGTGTTAAAGGCTTTATGTTCCTAATTCTTTCCTGACTTTGATTTCAATAGATATAAAATTTGAATAAGTATGGAGAGTTATCCTAAGGGAATAGAGAATGGTATGAGAGGTAATGTGTGATGTAATGATTTTCATGCCTTTTTTCATCTAATCTAGGGTTGTATTGTAGGAATAGAGGATGTCAGGGGCATCAAAGGAAGCTTTTCAAAGAATCCAAGTGATAGAGAGTTCAAGGCAAGGAACCAAGCCTAAAAATATAAAAGTGGAATAGCTCCCTTACACCTTGAGGTACAAGCACCAAAGTCCCACTATTACAGCCAGCAAGGTGGATTCAGATTGGGTAGACATCACAGATAAAAAATTAGGTCCATTCAATTATGAGGAGTTTCTTGAAGAAACATTCATAGAAGATGCAACAGGGAGAACAAAGAGAATTGTTCAATCTGGGTTGGCACATGTTGCTCTCTTTCCTTTATCAGTCCAATGTACAAAACTCATACTTACTGCAACTGGGGCTTACAATCCCACAACCAGAAAATGTGTAGACTTGCAGGGGAACATCATTATTTATCTTACTCCATAGATGATGAGGTTCATGTTTAATGCACCTACACCACAAAACCCCAAGCAACTCAATGAGGCAGAGGCACTGCAATTATAAAACAACAAAAAGGAAGCCAGTAGGACTCACATGAATAAAAAGTGGATGAGAGTTGAAAAGAAATCCTTGACCAAGATTCCTGATCAGCCCAAGAGATCAGATTTTAGAAAGGAGATCAATGACATAATCATGATGCTTTCCAGGGTGTTCGGAAAGAGAGATGCTTCACAATTTAAGGAATGGATGGAAAACAAAAATTTGATTGGCCCATGATTTTTTCAGAAAGCTTACATAACCAGATGCTCAGGGTAAGGGAGACAAAGAGATTCTTTATGACTTCCTATGTGATATATGTAGCTATAAGGAGGGGCATTTTCCCTGGTTTGAATGTAGTTGGAGTACTGGGAGAAGCCCCTTGACAGAAGAAGGTGTGGGATCATTATGATTAGTTAACTTTGCAAACTTCTGAGTTGCATTATAGAAAAGTTAATGATGCACTCTTGTATGTCATCATTAATCAGCTAACAGGAGATGCAGGGTATAGACTAAGTAGGGATGCCATGGAATTCATTGTAGAATGGGGACATTGGTACATCCAATACCCCAAGTTCACCTACTTCAGGTTGGCTAGTTTTGATGGCCATCTTCATTTACTACCTAGATGCTTCAATAATAGAATTTTTCTAATGGAATTCATCTATCAACCTATAGGGGTCAACACCAAATTTGATAATAAACATAAGCCTAGTTGTCACAAATTTACCATGAAGTTAGGAGAGTATAGTTGTGCACACAATGTGGTAGCAAAGGTGATTTGTGATGAATTTATCTATTTAAAATTGGGCTTATATACATCTAGGAAGCATTTTGATCCCAAGCATAAGATGCAAGGTTTGCTCCCTACAATTTTTGACAAGCATTTCAATTTTCTTGAAGATTTTTGGATGGACTTACAAGATAAGTATGATTTGAGAAGGAGGAATTATGAAAGGTTGTCTATCCCATTAATGATTGAGTATGGGGTGAAGGAAGATATTCTTGATACATTGTTAGATGATGGTGTAACTTTGGATCCCAAGTATGATGCTGATAATATAGGTACCAAAGACTTGGATCCAGTGAATTGGGATGAAGAGGAGTCCATTGACATCAAGAAAATTGCAAGGCCAGTCCTAGATAGAAGTATCCAATGGGTGGTAATGAGGATCAAGGAGCCTAAGGCCCAACCTTCTAAAAGGAGAAAAGCTATAGGTACCACCCATGGATATGGAAGAACAAAAAGAAGGACAAATCCTAAGGATCCATTGGATTTTTTCCCTCCCAATTCTGGGGAGGAGTCTGATCTAGCAATTCCTACTTAGGATGTTCCTGAATCACAAGAAGAGGAGGCCACAATAGAATCCAAAGGAGAGGATTCATCTCAACCTAGTGTTTCAACAACTAATAGAGGTGAAACCTCAACTCAACCTCCTCTTATAGAACAACCAATTGAGGGGATCCCCACTAGAACCCTTCATAAGGAGGTTGAATCCTTAAAAGGGAAAGAGCATGAGATTGCATCCAATGAAGAAATTGAAGATGTGGGAACTGAACATGTCCTCACTCCTAAGGAACAATGGAAATTGTTTGAAGATGCCAAAAGGGAATCATAGGACAAAGCACAAGTTGAGGCACTTTCTAAGAAATAATAATCTAAAGCTAAAGCTAAGGAAGAGGAGCTAATGATGCAGAGGTGGCAGCAAATTAAAATGTATTCAAACTCCCAAAAACATAGTTTTCCTCGAGAGAAACTTACTCCAACTAGCCAAACCACAAAACCTCATTTTAAGCCAATTTGAGGAGGGTTTAATGAAAATATGGGTTCCAAGACAAATCACAACATTCCAGTGCCTCACACCTTCATAAAATGACCTTAGAAAACTCAAAACACTATCACATATATAGTTCCAATCACATTTTTCCAAAACCTTACTTTAGTTCCTCAATTTCTCATGGAAACTCATGAAAACACCCTAGGGCATCACCCTAAAACCATAAAAGTTGCATTTCCTGTCTCCCAAACCATTGGTACATGTAAAATACCATGAAACAAGTCATTCCACCGAGTTACAGGGCTGGACAGTAGGTGGAATGGCTATAACATCACTTTTACACCAATCAAACCCTCAAATTAGTTAGAAACAGGTAGTCCCAGAAAAATGAAGAGATCTCCCTCAAAACTCAATATTAGAACCTCTAACTGGATTTAAATGAAAGCTATTTCATTCCCCTACAATATTATATAAGTCTCAGAGCATATGGTGGTGGTACAGATCCGTACAATGCTTGCAAAGTTCAAGAAAATAGAAAAAACATGGGGTTTCAGACCACCCGGCAGTAAAATGAGGATATCTCACTCGATTCTCAATGAAATAACACCATTCAAACGCCAAAAGAAATCTTATTCAATTATCTATCCATCCATTATATGCTTGGAGTGTGGAACAATACGTACAGGTCGTACAATGCTCGTGATCAGTAATTTCTTAATGGAAAACACAAAAAAATAGCAAATTTCTTATTAGAAACTCATTCCAAACTTCTTCAACAGCCTCCCCTTCGAGATATTACAACAATTTATCATGCTACCACCTGAAAACTACCTCTTGGGGCGTTCAACTTCCATAACCACCCTTTAATTAGATTCTAAAATGACAATTTTGCCAATTTTTTCCCTTAATCACTATCCCATTACAATTTGATCAACTTGATTTTTGCAAATACCACCTAACTGACCTATTAAGCCCTCTAATACATTGAAAATGGTCATTGAGACCTTATTTAACATGGACTAAGACCCTACTCCCCATGTCCCTTAAAACTCATGATTTCACATGGCTTTTGCATTATGAATCAAACTGACAAATTCAACTAAATGACTCAAAATCCTTTCAAATTACATTATGACTGGTCCTTTAAACCTTATTAAGCATAAAATAACAAAAGACACACCTAGGTATCAACTTAGACTTCACAAGGTGTAGGTTCTCCTACACCATACACCCCCCCATAAAAAAGACTCTTGCCCCAAGAGTGGAAACTTGTTCTTGGCCTTCTCATTGCTGCTTCAAGCATCTTCAGACTTGGTACTAATCTCTTTAGTCCTGGATCAAAATTTGGTGTTGTTCTAGGCCTTAGACCTGTAGACAAACAAACATTAGAATCATATAAACCTACTCTCTTCCTTGCTCCACCCATACATGGGTAGCTCCTCACCATTCCTTGCACATTCTGCCTTACTATCTCTGTGATCAGACCTGCATGCCTCTGCTTAATTTTATTTTTTTGTAATGCCCCTGGACCTGCCATGTCACCATCCTCTTGTACCCCTGCACTAACAACTTTATCCTCTTTCGCATTACCAAATTTCACTTGTCTTGCACTCACTACCTCATCAAGTTGTTTTGTCACTGTCAAATCAGACTTAGACACTGTATTTTCTGCAAACTTTTTTTTGTTTCTCAACCCTGCTCTTGACTACAGGGCATTCAATGGCTCCTATTAACACACTTTCATGCAAACTTACTGTCAACACTTCCTTTACCCCTGCATCAAACCTTATACCTACATTTTCAGTCTTAAAACAGTGAACAACATCAGAAAATTGGTTCTCCTTCATTACATTTATAGGTTCCTTCTTGCCACACATTATGACCTTTGCTTTACCTTTAGCATCTTCTAGAAGAGGAGTTAACACAAAAGAATGACCATCTTGAACTATGGTGTAAGTATTTTCCCTACCATCATACAATGCCCTCTTGTCATATTGCCAAGGTCTACCTAATAAGAGATGACAACAGTCCATTGGAAGAACATCACACACAACACTATCATGATAACCACCAATTTGAAAATCCACTATAGCCTTTTCATTCACCAACAAAGATTGATCATCAGTTAACCATGAGATTTTATAGGGACATTCATGAGGAATCTTTTTCAATCCTAACTTATTGACCATTTCACATGACACCATGTTTTCAGTTGAGCCAGAATCAATGACCACTCTACATACCTTGTCCTTGCACTTACAATTTGTCTTGAAGAGACTTTTCCTTTGCAAAGGTGCTTCCTCTTTTGCTGCCTTCAAGATTGTTTTTCTCACCATCAACATTTCCCCAACCTCAGGATCTGCATTCCTACTTGGAGAACAATTACTTTCACACTCCTCTTCTTGTACCAATTGTGCTCTTCTATCAATCTTCTTGTCTCCACTAGAAGAATTACCAACCCTCTCAGGACACTTCCATGAAGGATGGCCAAACTCATTGCATGTGTAGCATCTTCCTGCAAAATCATTAGAACCTCTACCAATACCAAACCTTCCTCTACCTCTAAAACCAAAACCACCTCTAGAATCATTGTGATCTTTACCTTTGTTTGCTCCTTGATCTTCATTTGGCTGCTTTGATGTAGAAGGTATTCCTCTTCCTCTTGCACTAGGACCACCTCTTCCTCTTACTGCTTTCTCTTGTCTCCTTTTAAGCTTCTCCTCCACCCTGATTGCCATTTGATAACAATCCTCTACACTCCTAGGGTTAGCCAAAACCAATTCATCCTGTATATTAAGCCTCAAACCACCAATATATCTAGCAATTTTTTCATCTTCATTCTCATGATGACCAGACCTCAAACTTAATTTATAAAACTCCTCAGTATAGGACTTAATATCCATTTCCCTTTGCCTCAAACTTTGCAATTTTTTAAACATTTGAATTTGGTGATCTTTGGGTAAGAATTTACCTTTGAGTTTAGATATCATCTTGTCCCATGATGTGATCTTAGACTTTCCTTGTTTCCTCCTCTCAGACTGAAAGTAATTCCACCATACCAAAGCATGACCCTGCAACTTAGTCTTTGCAATCCTTATTCTTTGCTCCTCAGGAACTTCTTCACATTCAAAATGGTTATCTAATGCAGCAATCCAATCAAGTAGTTCTTCATCATTTAGACTACCACCATATTTAGAAACATCAAGTTTTACCTTAGGCTTGTCACCTTTCACTGCCTTCAACAACTTTGCCATTCTTTGGTCTTCTGGATCAAGTTCTTCTTCCATGTCTTCAAACTCCTCATCTTCCTCTTCTTCTGGCTCACTCTCTTCAGCATCTCTTCTCTTGTTTGTCTCCAGGGCTATGACTCTCTCTTCCAACTCTTTGAGTTCTCTTGCATGCCTTTCCTTCATCTCCCTCATCTCTTTAGCCATATCTTTGCTCTTTGGAGGCATCTTGTCAACCTTTCCTTTTCTTCAACCTGCAAAATGCAAACCAAAACCTACTCCCTGCTCTGATACCACTATGATGCAGAGGTGGCAGCAAATTAAAATGTATTCAAACTCCCAAAAACATAGTTTTCCTCGAGAGAAACTTACTCCAACTAGCCAAACCACAAAACCTCATTTTAAGCCAATTTGAGGAGGGTTTAATGAAAATATGGGTTCCAAGACAAATCACAACATTCCAGTGCCTCACACCTTCATAAAATGACCTTAGAAAACTCAAAACACTATCACATATATAGTTCCAATCACATTTTTCCAAAACCTTACTTTAGTTCCTCAATTTCTCATGGAAACTCATGAAAACACCCTAGGGCATCACCCTAAAACCATAAAAGTTGCATTTCCTGTCTCCCAAACCATTGGTACATGTAAAATACCATGAAACAAGTCATTCCACCGAGTTACAGGGCTGGACAGTAGGTGGAATGGCTATAACATCACTTTTACACCAATCAAACCCTCAAATTAGTTAGAAACAGGCAGTCCCAGAAAAATGAAGAGATCTCCCTCAAAACTCAATATTAGAACCTCTAACTGGATTTAAATGAAAGCTATTTCATGCCCCTACAATATTATATAAGTCTCAGAGCATATGGTGGTGGTACAGATCCGTACAATGCTTGCAAAGTTCAGGAAAATAGAAAAAACATGGGGTTTCAGACCACCCGGCAGTAAAATGAGGATATCTCACTCGATTCTCAATGAAATAACACCATTCAAATGCCAAAAGAAATATTATTCAATTATCTATCCATCCATTATATGCTTGGAGTGTGGAACAATACGTACAGGTCGTACAATGCTCGTGATCAGCAATTTCTTAATGGAAAACACAAAAAAATAGCAAATTTCTTATTAGAAACTCATTCCAAACTTCTTCAACAGCCTCCCCTTCGAGATATTACAACAATTTATCATGCTACCACCTGAAAACTACCTCTTGGGGCGTTCAACTTCCATAACCACCCTTTAATTAGATTCTAAAATGACAATTTTGCCAATTTTTTCCCTTAATCACTATCCCATTACAATTTGATCAACTTGATTTTTGCAAATACCACCTAACTGACCTATTAAGCCCTCCAATACATTTAAAATGGTCATTGAGACCTTATTTAACATGGACTAAGACCCTACTCCCCATGTCCCTTAAAACTCATGATTTCACATGGCTTTTGCATTATGAATCAAACTGACAAATTCAACTAAATGACTCAAAATCCTTTCAAATTACATTATGACTGGTCCTTTAGACCTTATTAAGCATAAAATAACAAAAGAAACACCTAGGTATCAACTTAGACTCCACAAGGTGTAGGTGCTCCTGCACCAGCTAACAAGGAAAAAAAAGAGAAGGAAGACTTGCTGCAACAACAAAAAGAGCAAGAATTGAAGACCAAAGAAGAGAGGACAAATTGACTATTGTTGCAGAAGATTCATGAGCTTGAAGAGGAGAAATCTCAACAAAGGAGAGAAAGAGAATCCCTTTAAGCTCAATTTAAGGCTATTGAAGAATCTCATAGGAGGAAAGAGGAGGAAGAATGCCTGTTGAGAGAAAAGGAGGAAAAAGCACTGGCTAAACATGAACAAAAGTCTAAAGATGTATGGTATAGAGTTAAAGGTCTTGAAAGACAAAGGGATCAAATGTATGAGGAGAGGAGGCTAGAAGAAGAAAATTTGCAAAAGGAGCTAGAAGCTAAAAGGGTGCAAGAGAAAAAAGACAAGGATGAAGCCGAAAGGCTTGCAAAAGAAGCTACAGAAAGGGAACAACAACAGGTACAAGAGGTTGATTCTCAACCTAAGACCACCATTTTGCAACCTCTTTCTTCTGCCACTGTTGCTTCTTCTTCCACACAAGTGGCTACCACTCATGTTGCTCCAACATGGCTAAAACTAGACCTTGAAAGGAAATAAGTAGTCCAACCTTAGCCCTTGAATTGGGAGGACATGATGAGAGAAATAGAAAAAGAAAGGCCCAAGAAAAAGGCCAAAGTCCTCCATTCCACAAAGCTAATAGATGCAAGTGAAATCATGGTTGAATGTGCAATCCCTATGGTGGACAAGGACAAACAAGATATGCAATTAACTAACTACCAGTTGGGCACTGTTAATTTGGGGAGACTCACAAGGAATCAACATATGAACCTTATTGACATTATGGCATCCTCCGCCAAATCTAGGATGATCAAGGATAAACAAAGGAAGGATGAACTTAAAGCCCAATTGGATCAGTTGCACAAGTTCTTGAAGGATGTCTCCACTCCTATTTCTCAACAAGTTGTTGCTCTAGAGACCCTAATCTTATTAAGCAAGAAAGAGGCTAATTATTTGGTACAAATGAGAAGTAAGGTTGGAATGCTTGATAGATGGGTTGATCGGCTTAATCAAGAGGTTGATGAGCTGCTTGTTGGTAGTTTTAAAGTTCATGAAGGTGCATTGGATTTGGTGGAAGATATGAATCAACATGTTGAAGTCTTGGAGAAATAAGAGGAAGAGTATAGAGAGCATACCAAGAAATTAAAGGACATCAGCAAGGTGCCAAAGAAAACTCTCTTGGAGCAATCTATTCTCAATGAGGATAATGTAGACTTCATTGAGAAGACAATAAGCATAATCAAGTTTAGATCTAAATTCATTTATGAACATAAAAATGAAGTTCAAGAAACTAGAAAAGATTTGAATGAACAGATTGATGAATTAGAAGAAGTGATTGCTATTTTGGTCAATGTGGATATCCTGGTGAAGGAAGGTCTTCCTCTTGATAAATTGAAGGAGAAATGGAATAATAGATTTGAGGAAGTGATGCAAAAAGAGGATGATGGTGAAGACTTGTTGTTGGATAGGCTCATGGACATCAAAGATGAAGTGAAGGCTACTAGGAGGGAGTTGATTAAATTGAAAGATATGAAAGAGTTTGCCTCCACAAAATTGAAAAGAATCAAATTTTAAGATAATTGGGTTGATGGACTTGATGCAAATATACTTCAACAAGTGTTCACCAACTATGATGAATACCTTCTTGAGAAAACTACATAGGAATGAGCTACCAATGGAACATTATGTTCATGGTGGAAAACTTCCTCTTCTCTCCTATTTTGTAGGATTATGACATGAGTTTAACTGCAAATCTCATCCAATAGTTCTACCTTCCTCCTTTGGGCGTCAGATTTTGGAAACAAGGCCATTAACCATTGAACTGAATATTAGCTAGTGTAGTCACTTTATGCAATTCCAGTTCCTTAATTGGTGGATCTCAATTTTTGATTGAGAGAAACTAGTGCATAGCTTACCTATATGTAATCTTGGGCTCCATTTTGTAAAGGTCGGCTGATTGAAGAAGGATTAGCCACCTAATGAGATAGCATATAGTGTTGTCATAGTTTTAGGATTTTACCAGTTTTCAAGCAAGATACTTTGATAAGTTCTCTATTTTTATAGCTCTTTATGCAAAAAGACAAATAGTTTTACAGGTTTATACAATTTCATGTTATTTTCAAGTTTGAGTCTCAATGGTAATGTTAATGAATCATAGTCATTCGTATTCTAGTGAATTTTGTGCATAATTATTTCTTATTTGATGCAAATCAATAGAAGAATCTAGATATGAGACTATTTCATTGAATTATCTATGAGTGGAATTTATTTATATCTATTGATCTGTTAATTTTAGTAATGAGTTGGTGATGTGTTTTGATTTTGGAATGAATTTTTGATGAATGGATATGGTTATTGAATTTTTCATTGTGAATGCATGCAACAATATAGGTCAAGATATGGATTGCATCATTTTATAGTTTTGGTTACTTGAGAAAACACTCATTGTTAAGGTACATCTCTGGATGTGAAAAAATTTATATTCATGTTTTGTTGTTCTAAAGCCTTGATCTATCTTTTTCTATTTATTTAAACCCCCCAAAGTCAGTTAATTCATATGATGTAGTTTGTATTCCTTTCTACCAGCAAGCCCCTTGAATATTACAGTTGAGAACCTATTGGAACTATTAAAGTCTGATGATTTTTGCATATTTTTCATGCCCCCTGAGTCCCCATATGAGTCCTTCCTTATACATATTTCCTTCATTTGATGATACATTTACTCACTTTTTGGCTCATATTTGTCCCCTAGATCATCTATCTGTGTGTTTTCCACATTTTTGTCTAATCGGCATGGGTCTCCCATTGTCTCCCCAACCCATCTTGCTTCTATATTGACATTTGTTTAATGTAGATCTATCGGCAGGACTTTTGTATTGTTTCGGCGACTATGGAGGCTTCAATCAGCATATGTCTTGGTGGTCGGGCTAACGTCTTACTAAGGTCAAGATGTCTGAGCGACAGGTGCACTATGGGATCCCTTTGGCATATGTTAAGATTTGCGGCGGGAGGTCTGGGCGAGTTTCATTTGTCTCACCGACGATGCAGGGCCTTCTTCCAAATGATTTTCGGTGGGAAATAATGTTATCGTTGTAAGGTCATGGCGAGTGACCTTCGGTCTCGCCAACCTTACACATGGTTTTCCTCTCATAGGTGTTTCGGCCAAGGTTAAAGGTTTCGGCGAGTGGTCATAGCGAAGGATTTCATGTCTTGTCGATCATGTGTTCCTGACTTGTTTCGGCCTGACCGTGTATCTTCAGAGTAATGTCATAGCAAGTTTAATGTGTCTCACCGACTTCATATATGGTTTTCTTTCAGTGAGACTGTGGTGGCTTCAGCGTAGGGTTATGGAAAGGTATGGGTGTTTCACTGACGGTGCATAAAGGTTTATTTTTGTGGCTTTTGGCGAAGGTTCTTTTTCTCTTGGTGTAACAAGGGATGCTTTGATATAACGTGGGGCGGTTGACATAGGGTCTCCGCAATATCTATGTGCTATAGCAACAGTGTCAAATGAAAAATGCTTTTTTGCGGGAGACTTCTTATGGTCCTGGAAAAGTTGAATACTACAAAGGGTATTGCTCAGTGAAACTTAACACGATCTATGTAACTTCTCCCCAAACATGTGTTGTCTTGGCGAGGGTGTCTAAGGATTATATCTTCGTGAGAGTGTTGGAAACTTGGGAATAATGAATGTCTTTCGACTTGACATAATGATCTCGGTATATGGTCTCCCCGAAACCACAGTGTTACAACGAAGGAACATAGGAAAATTTTGCGACTTCGGTGTAACAAACAGGATGACACAACGACTCGAAATGAATGAGGATCTTCAGTGAAGCAAGGCCTAATCTATGAGACGTCTCTCCGAGATCATGTGGTCACAGTGATAATGATTAAAATGAAATGTGCACATCGTTGTGAGATTCTCTTATGTCACGGCGACAGTTTTAAACCAAAGGGTTTTCGACAGAACATAATGCAATCTACGTGACATCTCCCCGACTCGGATGAGATACAACGAAGGTGAATAAGCACACGGGATGTTAGCGTTTGAATTTCCTTCGATAGGATGATGCGCGATGTCTTGCCAACTATACACTAGTGAATAATAGAATTTTAAACATCGGGGCTGACATGTATCTGCTTGGGTGACCATTGCTTTCCAGCTCGATTGGAGCCCGAATTTTGTGCTGGGTTGACATGTGATTTCAATCTTATATTTTCTTCAAATTCTTGTGTATAAAGGGGCATTTTGGCAATTGTAAAAGGGACCAATTTACTAGTTATTAGTTACTCAATACAGTAGGCAAATTGTATGGATACAAAACAGTAAATTTATCAAATCAGAGGCTATGATGCATGTTCTAAAATGGAGGTATTTATGAATGTCAATTGATGTTGCTACACATGTCTGGTATTAGTTATCTGTTGAATTTAATGAAAGAATTGCTAAGTTTTCTCCAAGATGGATTCTTCCTGGTTGTTTAAATTGATATGACAAGTCTGTATTCAATTTATCAGTGCACATTTGTTGTACTTGTGTGATTGATTGATTGGTTCTTTCAAGTAAAGACTAAATCCTTTTAGTTAATCACAATAATCAGTGAGATTCAATTGGATTATTTGAGTAGAGCTTAGTAATCACATTCTTGCATGTTTATACAAGTTGTAAACATAATATATGTCAGATAATTTGAATTTTCTCAGAGAAGTGTTGCTCATCTTGATCTCATTTGACTCTGCATACCCAATAAGGCACTAGTCTTTGCACCTCATTATTTGAACTCATTCAGTTTTCTTTACATCTTTTAGTCAAGCATTCATTTTAGGATTCAAATCAGAATATTGTTACTATTTTAAAGTTAGATTTCATTTTGTTCACCTCCCATTTCCATTATGAACAAATTGCTTTAAGAAGATAATCACAAGTTAATCCTGCATTGTTAAAGAGAGGTACACCTGCCCAGGTTTTGCAGCACCTAAAGAGTAGAAGGTTGAATTCTTTCCACGTTGTCTGTTACCCTAAAGCGTATCAAGAGATTGGAAATCCCTTGTGGCATTTAGCCTGCATTTTTGAGAGCTAACAAATTGGTGACTCTGCTGGGGAACAATTAGAATCAAGGCCTTAATCATAGAGTCAGAAATCTCACACAGACTCCGCTAGGAACTAGAAGTATCAAACATTTTTCTCATTTTTGATAAAAGTGAGTGGCGACTCTGACATAAATTTTTGTAGTTGTTCATCATGAATGGAAGAAGATCTCAGTATAGGGGAGGTCATACTGGAGCTCCTGCTGGCAGTAGTAAATGGACACATAAGGATGGCAAGGTGGATAAAGGAAAGAGGATCAATGAGGACATGTGCATGACTGGAAAAGATAAAACATCAAGAGCACATTGTGAAACATGTGATACATGGAGAGATAATTCAAGTGTAGACCCTTGTACTCTAGAAGATTAAAGAAATCCCTTTTCTTTTCTTGATCCTTAGAAACAGGCTAAGTTTAAAGCTGAATTGGAAGCTAAACGAATCAGAATTCAGCATGAATATGATCAACAGATGGAGGGTAATCATGAAATTTCTAAAGGAAACCATGAGATCTCCATTTTTGATGAAGTAAAGGCACAATTGGAATTGCAAGAAAGGAAGATAAAAGAGTTGGAGGCTAAATTATAGAAAGCCCAAGTTACTGATCAGGCGGCTAGTGGCTCAAAGTATGTCCCACCTCACAAGCAGGGTGATCATGGCGCAGGGTCCTCCAATTAGCAAAATGCTCCTCACCATCAGATAGGGAATCATTACAAGTAGCCAAATAATCCACCTTACATTCCCACACAGCATACAGGTATGTATCCACCTTCTGGTCAACATCACATCCCACAGCCTAATGCCCAATACAATAATCACATGCATCAATATTAACATCCACCTATTCCTCCTCCTCACCAACATACAACCATGATCAGACAGTTTGATTTAGTTGGCTTTCAGTTATATCCTTACCCTATGGATGGCAGTTGGAGAAATATGGTGCCCAAATTTACAAGGAGTAATACAATCACAACTGGAGAACATCTAAGGAGCTTTAATGTTTTCATCCAAGACATAGATATGCCTCATGAAGATTTACACATGAAGTTATTCATGATGTCACTTCTTGAAGATGGTAGGGATTGGTTCAACAGCCTGCCAGCATGCTCAATTAATTCTCTCCAAGCATTTCAAGACAAATTCTTAGAGCAATATGAGAATCAAAATGCTCCAGATGCAACTCTTCATGAATTAGTAAGAATTCAGAAAAATCAGAATGATTCAATTTATGATTTCAACCGAAAATTCAACAAGTTGCATACTAAAGTACCTCCTGGAGCAAGGTTGCCAGATTCTGTTGCATTGATTGTTTATTTAAATGGATTTGATCCTAAGATAGGGTATGAACTGAGAAGTAGATCCCCATGAGATTTGGCTGAAACACAGAAAATTGCATTGACAATTGAAAAAAATAGGAAAACTGCTCGTATAACTAATAAGAGAGACAACCTGAGGCCTCCTCAGCAAAACAATAATTATCAGTACATACAAGAGAATACATACAAGAATGAGAATAGAAATGAAATGCCAAGGTTGCATGATATGCCTTACAATACAGACTAGAAAGATGGAAACCTATAAATGCCAGGCCTAGAGGCAAGGAGACTCCTGATCCATTGAGCAAAAGGAGAACTTACATGGTGAGTAATAATTACTTCTGTGAAGTTTGTAATCAGCCACATTCTCAAGATTACTGTGTGGTAGCTCAAAAGATGCAAGAAGAGGGAATGCTAATAGAAAACAATGGAGAAGACCACAAAGTGTATTTGACTTCAAACACTTTTCACCATGTGGAGGAAAGTTACTCAGCTTCAGAGGATGAAGGTTATGAGTATGATGTTTCTAATCAGAAGTACAATGTCCATATGGTTGAATAGCAGATCTTCTGTGACTCTGAAGAAGATTATGAAGAAGATTATAATGAGCCACATTGTGTTGAGGTGCCTATTCATTGCAGTGTGAGGAGACTCACTAAAGAAGAAAAAGAGAAAATAACTGTTGCTATAGTTGAGAAAGCCAAAATTCAATACTGGTTGAGAAACATAAAAGTAAATGAGCCAGATGGAGTTCCTGGGGAAATTTTTAAAAAAGATCAAAAGGAAACACAGGAAACTATAAAGAAGCCAGAAAAAAAGTAGCATAATAAAATTGAAAAGAAGCCTGTCCAAGAGCAGAAAGTTGCAGAATTACACAAGGAAATGTAAAAGTCTGATCAACCTAGTAAAAAAGAAAGAGAAGAGAACAAAGGAGAAGCACCAGAACTGAAGATGACTGTTAAGATGGAGAGCTCCTCTTTTGACTTCACACAGGCGTTATCCCAGGTAAAAATGTCTGTTCCATTACTTGAACTGATGAAAATTAAGGAGTATAGAGATAATGATGTTCAATTGATTACAAATGGAAATGAAAAACATATAAATTTTGAAGAAGTCAATAGGTCAGAAAAGATAAATAAATCAGAAGTCTGTTTGAGTGATGTTTTAACAACCTCCCCACAAGTGGATCCTTTCTTCACCACATTGCTTATAAATAATAAATTGATGAAGAACTGCATGATAGATTATGGTGCTGCTATACATATTATGCCAATAGGTGTTATGAAGTAGCTGGGCTTGTGTGTTAATACATACGAAGGGAAGTGCTATGCAATGGATAACATACCTGTACCTGTGATAGGCATTATGAAAGGTGTTGAAGTCAAACTGGCTACTTATCCACAAGTAGCTTATAATATAGATATCACAATGATTGATACTCCTCCGCAGTTTGGTATGCTTTTGTCAAGACAATGGACAATAGCAGTTGGAGGAAATGTCTAGTTTGATCTATCTTATGCTACTATTCTAGTGAATGGTCAGGAAGTCAAGTTATATAGGGAGCCAAAAATGAACTAGCTTGTTGATAATGTGCCTCAAGATCAAATCAATTATTTTTGTGATGTTGACCTTGGAAGTTTTAAGGTTGAACCAGCCTAGCCAAAATTAACTAATAGTGATCCAATTGAAAAGCATGTGGCACAAAGCTGCAATGAAGTATGGAAGATGTATTTTGATGGAGCATGCAGCCAAGAAGGTAATGGCGCTGGGATTTTTTTTGTTTCCCCTGAAGGTACTACTTTTAAATATTCATTCTTGTTGGCATTTGAATGTACAAACAATGTGGCAGAGTATGAAGCTTTATTGACAGGTTTGAACATAGCTATGAAACACAAGATTAAGTTGCTAATTGTTTTTGGTGATTTTGAGTTGGTTGTTTTACAAATTAAATTCAAGTATGTAGCAAAGCACAAAAGATTGAAGCAGTATAGAAATGTTGTATGGGATACAATTGAGTTTTTTGATGCTTTGTCAATAGAGTGGATTGATAGATCAAAGAACATAATGGCTGATTTTTTAGCAAATGTGGCGCTGAAAAGAGATGATATCACATTGGCTGGGGTATCACATATTGAGTTCAAGACAAGGCCTGCTATTCCTGATAACATTTATAACTGGCAAGTTTTCAATGATGATACTGACCTTTTGAAATTCCTCAACTGTATAGACCAATATGAAGCATAGGAAATTGACTTCAATGCTTTTGTTGAAGAAGTAGATGGGAAGAAAATAGTGTTTGGAAAGGAAATATTGCAGCTCAAAACAAATAAATTGCCCAAGGGTCTGGTGGCATTGGAGAGGCTATATGATGGAAAAGATAAATCTCTAATGAAGCAAACACTAGTCAGGAGAGAAGATATTGAAGAAGTCAACTTGGGGACTGAGATAGCACCAAGAAAGGTATACATTGGAAAGAAGATCAGCCCTACAATTAGAAGAATGCTGATAGAGTTGTTGAGAAAGTACAAGCATGTTTTTGCTTGGTCTTATGAGGATCTGAAAGCATACAGGGAAGATTTATTTCAGCATGAAATACCATTGAAGCTAGAATGCAGGAGGAATTGATTAAGCTTAGGGATGGAGGAATTATTAAGCCAATCAGACATTCAATGTGGGTTTCAAATCTGGTTCCTGTGAGAAAGAAGAATGGTGACATCAGATTATGTGTGGACTTTAGAAATCTGAACATGGCATCTCTCAAGGATAATTATCCTCTACCCAACATGGAAGCAATATTGCATAAGGTGACAGGGTGTGAGCTACTGTCCATGATGGATGGCTTCTCTGGATACAATTAGGTCAAAGTCAAGGAATCTGAGCAATACAAGACAACATTTATAACTCCTTGGGGAACATATGTATACACAAGAATTCCATTTGGTCTCACTAATGCTGGAGTGACTTTCCAAAGAGCTATGGATGTAGCATTTTCTGATTTGATTAATGCTATCATGGTGGTGTATCAAGATGACCTGACTACTTATTCAAAGAAGGCTGAAGATCATGTGCAACATCTTGAAAAGGTATTTATTAAAGCTCTTCAATACAGTATTAGTTTAAATCCAAAGAAGTGTCATTTTGCAGTCACAGAAGGTAAGCTCTTGGGGCATATTGTTTCAAAAGAGGGAATTAGAATAGATCCTGAAAGGGTTGAAGCTATTGATAAGATCCCTATTCCCAAAACTATCAAGGCAATACAGTCATTCTTTGGACAAATTAATTTTGTTAGAAGGTTTGTTTCTAATTTTGCTGAGATCATCAAGCCCATATCTAAAATGTTGAAGAAAGGACAAAAAATGGACTGGACTACTGAGGCTTTAGATGCTTTCATGTCTATCAAAAGGGATATCAAGGAGGCTCCTGTTCTTAAATCTCCAGATTTTACAAAGCCCTTTCAGTTATTTTCATTTGCTTCAATACATACTATTGCTATTGTTATGTTACAAAAAAATGATGATAGTTATGAATAGCCTGTGTGTTTCTTTAGCAAATCATTATAAGGGTCTGAATTGAAATATGACATAATGGAAAAACAAGCATTTGCATTAGTGAAGGCTACTAAAGCATTCAGGCCATATCTTGTTGGAGCAAAGGTAATTGCTTATGTCCCTCATGTAGCTGTCAAAGACATTTTAACACAATCTGAAGTTACAGGGAAAAGATGCAGATGGATCAACAAGGTTCAATAATTTGACATGGAAATACAGATCACTAAGCTAGTAAGAGGTCAAGGCTTGGCTAAGCTGATGGCAGAATCAAATATTGAAGCAAGTCAAGTATGTAATGTAGAAGAAGGGACTGCAATTGCAAGCATTGAGCACACTCCTTGGTATACTGATGTTATGCATTATTTTAAATTCATGAAATGTCCAGATGGATTGAGTGATAGCCAGAGGAGAACTTTGAAGTTGCAGGCATCCAAATATGTTTTAATGGATGGCGATTTGTTTTCAAAAAATAGGGATGGCATATTGTTGTTATGTTTGGATGAGTCACAGGCCAAGCATGTTTTGAAGGAAATGCATGAAGGAGTTTGTGGAGGTCATTATTTAGCAAAGACAACTGCACACAAAATTCTCAGTGCTAGGTATTTTTGGCCAAAGGTTTTTAATGATTCTTTTACATATGTGAGAAGATGTGAAGCTTGCCAAAAGTTTTCTAGAAGATTGAAGTATCAAGGTGCTTTGCCACTTCGACCTTTGCAAGCTGATTCCCCTTCTCATCAATGGGGAATTGATTTCATTGGAGAGATACAGGAGAAGTCTAGTGGAGGACATAGATGGATACTTTTTGCCACTGATTATTTTACAAAATGGGTGGAGGAAGTCCCAACCAAGCAAGCTACGAGTAAAGTTGTAACAAATTTCCTGATGTACAACGTTATTACTAGATTTGGTACACCATTGAGGATAATCACAGACAATGGGATGTGCTTCAGGTCAGATGAATTCAAAATATTTTGTGATAAGTATGGTATTACTTTTTCTTATGCGGTCCCTTATCATCCACAAGCTAATGGTCAAGCTAAATCTAGTAATAAGAGTCTTTTGAAGATTATAAGGAGGATGTTAGGACAAAACAAGAAGGCTTAGGATTCAAAGTTAAAACTGGTTGTGTGGGCTGATAGGATCACTGTGAAGAAGGCAATTGGAAAATCCCCATTTGAATTAGTGTATGGAGCACAAGCCAGGATGCCTCTACAGAATTTGTTACCAGTATACAAGTTTGTTTTATAGGAAGATTTGGAAGTTCCTGAGCCTATGGAGGACAGAATGGAGCAATTGGCTAAACTTGATGAGGTGAGGAGAGAGTCCCAAAGTCAAAACATGAAGTTACAGACATAAATGAAGTATCTATTTGATAAGAAGGCAAAGGATAGAAATTTTGAAGAGAATGACTTGGTGTTGATGTGGAATGCAAGGTGCCAGGAGAAAGGCAAGCATGGTAAATTTGAAGCTTTGTGGCTGGGACCTTTTGTTGTTGTTGGAAAAAGGGGTGAAGACTCATATTATCTATAGAACATGGCTAGTGAAGATCAGGAATTGCTTGTTCATGGGAAATTCTCAAAGCTTTTCTTCTCTTGATCAACACAGAGGATTGAGGGTTGCCAGTGAATGGAAAACTCTTGTGTATCCTCTTTAAAAGTATTTTCCATGCACAGTAGTTTAGGTTCTCATCCATCTCCATTTCACTCTCATTTTCCATTTCATCTCCACCTTGCTTTCACTTTGCATTCATTCCATTGCTTCTCGTTGGTTCATCATTTTGTGTCTGGTTTGCTCACCCAAAGATTTGGATCCTTGCAATGAGCTGACTATCATTCATCCCCAGACGGAGCCACTATTGGAACTATTAAAGTCTGATGATTTTTGAATATTTTTCATGCCCCTGAGTCCCCATATGAGTCCTTCCTTATACATATTTCCTTCATTTGATAATATGTTTACTCACTTTTTGGCTCATATTTGTCCCCTAGATAGTCTATCTGTGCATTTTCCACATTTTTGTCTATATCAACATAGGTCTCCCATTGTCTCCCTGACCCATGTTGCTTCTATATTGACATTTGTTTAATGCAGATCTATCGACAGGACTTTTGTATTGTTTTGGCGACTATGGAGGCTTCTATTGGCATATGTCTTGGTGGTCGGGCTAACGTCTTACCGAGGTCAAGATGTCTCAGCGACAAGTGCACTATGGGATCCCTTCGGCGTATGTTAAGATTTGCGGCGGGAGGTCTGGGCGAGTTTCATTTGTCTCATCGATGATGCAAGGCCTTCTTCCAAATGATTTTCGGTGGGAGATATTGTTATCATTGTAAGGTCATGGCAAGTGACCTTTGGTCTTGCCGACCTTACACATGGTTTTCCTCTCATAGGTGTTTCAGCCAAGGTTAAAGGTTTCGGCGAGTGGTCATAGCGAAGGATTTCATGTCTTGTCGATCGTGTGTGCTTGACTTGTTTTGGCCTAACCATGTATCTTCGGAGTAATTTCATAGCGAGTTTAATGTGTCTCACCGACTTCATATATGGTTTTCTTTTGGTGAGACTATGGTGGCTTCAGCGTAGGGTTATGGCGAGGTATGGGTGTTTCTCCGATGGTGCATAAAGGTTTATTTTCGTGGCTTTTGGCGAAGGTTCTTTTTCTCTTGGCATAACAAGGGATGCTTTGGTATAATGTGGGGTGGTCGACATAGGGTCTCCACGATATCTATGTGCTATAGTGACAGTGTCAAATGAAAAATGCTTTTCGGCGGGAGACTTCTTGTGGTCCTGGCGAAGTTGAATACTACAAAGGGTATTACTTGGTGAAACTTAACACAATCTATGTAACTTCTCCCCAAACATGTGTTGTCTTGGCGAGGGTGTCTAAGGATTAGATCTCGGTGAGAGTGTTGGTGACTTGGGAATAATGAATGTTTTTCAGCTTGACATAATGATCTTGGTATATGGTCTCCCTGATACCACAGTGTTACAACGAAGGAACATAGGCAAATTTCACAACTTCGATGTAACAAACAGGATGTGACAGTGACTCGAAATGAATGAGGATATTCGGTGAAGCAAGGCCTAATCTATGAGACGTCTCTCCGAGATTGTGTGGTCATAATGATAATGATTAAAATGAAATGTGCATGTCAGTGTGAGATTCTCTTATGTCATGGCGACAGTTTTAAACCACGGGGTTTTCGACAGAACATAATGCAATCTGCGTGATATCTCCCCGACCTGGATGAGATATAGCGAAGGCGAATAAGCACACGGGATGTTAGAGTTTGAATTGCCTTCGGCAGGATGATACGCTATGTCTTGCCGACTATACACTGGTGAATAACAGAATTTTAAACATCAGGGCCGACATGTATCTGCTTGGGTGACCATTGCTTGCCAGCTCAATTGGAGCTCAAATTTTGTGCTGGGCTGACATGTGATTTCAATCTTATATTTTCTTCAAATGCTTGTGTATAAAGGGGCATTTTGGAAATTGTAAAGGGGACTAATTTACCAGTTATCAGTTACTTGATACAATAGGAAAATTGTATGGGTACAGAATAGTAAATTTATCAAATCAGAGGCTATGATGCATGTTCTAAAATGGAGGTATTTATGAATGTCAATTGATGTTGCTGCACATGTCTGGTATCAGTTATCTGTTGAATTCAATGAAAGAATTGCTAAGTTGTCTCCAATATGGATTCTTCCTGGTTGTTTAAATTGATATGGCAAGTTTGTATTCAATTTATCAGTGCACATTTGTTGTACTTGTGTGATCGATTGATTGGTTCTTTCAAGTAAAGACTAAATCCTTTTAGTTAATCACAGTAATCAGTGAGATTCAATTGGATTATTTGAGTAGAGCTTAGTAATCACATTCTTGCATGTTTATACAAGTTGTAAACATAATATATGTCAGATAATTTGAATTTTCTCAGAGAAGTGTTGCTCATCTTGATCTCATTTGACTCTGCATACCCAATAAGGCACTAGTCTCTACACCTCATTATTTGAACTCATTCAGTTTTCATTACATCTTTTAGTCAAGCATTCATTTTCGGATTTAAATTAGAATATTGTTACTGTTTTCAAGTTATATTTCATTTTGTTCACCTCCCATTGCCATTGTGAACAAATTTCTTTAAGAAGATAATCACAAGTTAGGCCTGCATTGTTCAAGAGAGGTACAACCGCCCAAGTTTTGCAACACCTAAAGAGTAGAAGGTTGAATTCTTTCCACCTTGTCTATTACCCTAAAGCATATCAAGAGATTGGAAATCCCTTGTGGCATTTAGCTTGTGTTTTTGAGAGCTAACAAAACCAACTACCAGGACCTTGGGAGATAGGTGGTTTTAGATCAGTTATCTTTTAAAGGAGAAATAGGATAGAGATATTTTTTTTAATGTTGTGTTATTTTGACCATCAATAGGGATCTTGTCAGTTTGGCCTTGGGGTCTGTTTTCTTCAGAAGATTGCTCACCAGAGGATAACATTTTTTCTTTTTGTATCTCCTTCATATTTTGTTCCATTTCTCTGTTGTAGTTATCAATTTCCAATTCAATCTCTTTTTCTTCCATGTTCCCAATTATATCATCATGAGGATATGGTATATGAACATATCCACCTAGATTCCTTTTTTTCCTTGCAAAATCTATATAACCCTTGGGATCAAATACCTTCCTTGGTGCAACCTTCTTCATATTGAAATGTGACAATTTATCTAAAATAAGATCATATCCTTCCTTTGACACCACAGTGAAATTTCCAAAGCACAATTTACTAGGCATGAATGATTGTTTTTCATATGCAATCAAACTCATAACATTGGAATAATCCATTTGACTGACAATCTCTAGATATGCAATCTTATTTGGCATAGTTTTTGGTAAAAGGAAAGGTGTGTCTTCAAAACCATAGACTCTAATCATGGTGGAATAAATATAACAATACCAGTCACCCCAATTCTGACCTACAGTTGGTGATCCATTGAAATCCTTGGGCCTTAAGAATCTCTTGATCTCATTAGATAGTGAATAATCACAAGGGTAATCATAAAACCTATAAAGTGTCTTGACAAAGTATTCCTCAAAATAAACATAATTGGAATTGATAAAACTACTGTCCCAAATGGAAGTACACAATTACATTGGTAATGGATGATCCTCTTTATCCAATTGTGTGATTCTCAATTCTTCCAGCCACATTCCTAACTCCTATCCATAGTACAATATCATGTGCATGAGAATGGAATAGTGTTTAAAATGCATTGTGGGAGATTCATTCTTGATAGCCATTAACCCTAATTCTATCCCTTTGGAAATGTGTGAAGTATAATCAAAAGGTCTTGCATTGTGGAATTGCATATCTGCAACAATCACCATTAGCCCTATGGACATGAAATAAGAGGCCTTTGTTCCCATTATTTGGCATACCGAGGAGTAAGTATGTTTTAGATAAGGATCAAACAAATCAACATGAAAAGGAGGTCCATCATTATCTTCAAGTAGAACTAAGTATCCATCTTCCTAGGCCTGTGTAAAGGTAGCCTCCATCCTTTGTAAGTAGTAACCATTTTCCAGTACTCCTTCTCCAATCCTCATGCACAATAGGCTAGTCACATGTGTCATCTAGGTTGAAAACTTCAAAAAGTGCAATTTTGGATATATGTATTAAAGGCTCACCTTGTAGGTTGCAAATAGCTTTAAGGTTTGGGTTATAATGTTTGGCCAGAAGCTTTATTAGCTCTACATTCATGAATACATTGGGAACAACTAGTTTTCCCAAATTGAAATTCCAGGGGTTACACACTGGTTCAAATCTATTTCTCTGAAAATAATGAAACATGAACAATTCATATCCCCTAATAGGAGTCCACACATCACGTATATGTTTGCATTTATCTTCTAACCTTTCTACATCAGCCCTCAATTGTGCAAACCTTTTGGGTTTTGGCCCTAAACTAGGAAATTGATCAATGAGGTCTTGGTTTAATTTACATTCTTTTGTTTTTAATTTAGGGTCCGTCTCAATTTTCTATTTCTTACTTTTGGATTGGCTACTTTCACCTTGTTGCTTCCTACTTTTTTTTTTATAGAACTTGAACTTTCCATTTTGATTCTTTAGAATTGAATTGCAATTTATCAATTGTAGGGAAGCTTTGTAAGCCTACTTGTGTTTTTTGGTTGCACTGAATTCCTTGGCTCTCGTTCAATCTCCTATCCTTTGCACTGCAACTTCTAAAAATTCTTTTAGTTCAATCTCTTTTTAATAAAAAATTACATAAGATTCATTCATGTGGCCATAATGCAATGATTTTTTCAAATTTTGAAATGTCAAAGTGACACAAGAAGACTACATCAGTGAAACCCTTTTAGTCTCAGGCTGATCTGTGTGTTTTATTTGGTGCCACCTTTGTTTATACATTCTCAACTGATTGCTAAGACATAACTAAGTTTCCCTTCGATGTGAAGTATCCCTTTGATTCTCATTATTAGTCAAGAAGACCACCTAATACTCTTATCGATATTGTACAACTGCCCTTTCTCCTAATTTTCCACTTTTATTATTTGAAGGGGAAAATTATAAAGTTTTCTTGATGTAAAGGTGGTTTGAACCATTAGAAATCCTTTTACTTATCGCCCAATGTCTTTCCGATAGATAGTGGTCATTCTATGTTACCATTAGGTTGGCATGTACTATCACTGAGAGAACAAAATACCTTTCTGATGTACTTGGTCTCCCCAATGTATGTCCTCTATCATTTCATTCATTTGGATAAGTCAATGAGACTTTCCCTGAAAACATCTTTCATCGATGTAACCCATATGGTCAGAGAGATCTGAGGGACTTACTCCAATTATTCATGTCTCTTTAATACAGTTGTTCTCCTACTTCATTGGCAAAAGTATATATGTTTTTTCCTGATGAAGTTTCCATCTGTGTGACTCACGAGCTTGGTATGATTTGAAAACTTTACTCTGATTACTTTGCTCTTGCCGATAGGTTTTCATTGGTAAAATGATAAGCATTGTCTTCTTGATTGTTCACACATGTAATCTTTGGGGTCTTTGATCACTGTAACTTGATTCACCTCTTCCTGATATGTAGAAAATGTTCAAACTGAAGTGCTACGACTTCCTGATTGGAAAGACTTACACATAATCTTCCTGATAACGATCAATTTCTTTAAAGCTCTAGCTCAACAATGATCAGAGAGATGATTATATGTCAAAGGCCAAATTAATGGTATCATTAGTTAACATGTGTTGTAAAATGGATCTTGTCACACAAATTTCAACATTTTTTATTGATCATGAAATTAAGGTGTGACAAATTTATGTGGTACATGGGAGATAGGTGGGTGAAGGCTCGTGAAAAATGTGAAATTTTTCTAGTTCTAATAGTATGCAAGATTGGAAAAATACTTGTTACATCAAGGATGCAGTAAAGGCACCATAGATAGCAATCTTTACTTCAAAGTTAAGGAAGACAAAATCTTGATAGTGGTTGTGTATGTGGATGATATTATCTTTGGAGGCTATGAAGCTATGTGTAAGAAATTTGATGAAGAGATGCATAAAGAGTTTGAAATTTCAATGTTTGGGGAGATGAATTTCTTCCTTGGGCTACAAATAAATCAAATAGATAACTTAGACATTTTCATTTTACAGTCAAAGTATGTCAAAGAGATGTTGAAGAAGTTTGGAATGGAAGACTCCAAACCAATATGCACTCCTATGGTGACTAGTTGTAAATTGAGAAAATATGATGATTCACCTAAGGATGATCAGAGAAAATATAGATCCACAATTGGTGGACTACTATATCTAACTGCTACTAGACTGGATATCATGCATGCAGTTTGTCTTGTGGCTAAATTTCAAGAAGATCCTAAAGAAACACGTGTTGCAGAAGTGAAGAGGATATTTAGATATTTAAGAGACACTCCATATTATGGCTTATGGTATCCTATGGATATTGATTAATTAAGTTCTTATATAGATGCAAATTGGGCTAGTTGTGTTGATAATAGGAAAAGTACAAGTGGTGGTGAATTATTTCTTGTATGTAGATTGGTTTCATGGTTAAGTAAGAAGCAAGATTCAATTTCCTTATCTACTACATAGGTTGAGTATATCACAACAACATCCTACTATACACAAGTTTTGTGGATGAGACAAACATTCAAGGATATCAGAGTTGTATATGATGAACCTATATCTATCTTTTGTGATAATACAAGTGTGATTAACATTTCAAAGAATCCAGTGATGCATTCAAAGAAAAAGCATATATCAATTAGGTATCACTTTCTGAGAGAGAAGGTTATGGAGAATGATGTAAAACTTGAGTATATACCTACAAAGGATCAGATTGATGACATAGTTACTAAGGATCTTCCGAAGGATACTTTTGAGTATCTTTGGGAGAAGTGGATTATTTCCCCTCCTCTAAACTAGATGCATATCGAGATACATCAATCTAGTGGATATATGGATTCATCTATCTTCTTGACTGATGTTAGTGGCTACCTCTCAGGGCGAGTAGGTAGTGTCATGTGTTGTCACTGTGTAGAGTTGATGATTTGATTGAGTGTAATCCTAATGGGGAGTATTCAAAGCAAGTATCTTGGTTCAATGTCAAAGGGTGAGAACAATACAAAACATTTTATCCTATTCCATTGATGTCAAAGGGGGAGAGAGAATCATGTGAAAAAGTAAAAGGTATTAGGGGGAGAAAGTTGTGTATGTTGTCTAATCATTATTTTCAAAGGGAAAGTGAAGCATATGAAAAAGAACAAGTTGAAAGGGGGAGAAAAGAAAGAAAATGTATTCAGAGTTGTGTTTTCTTTGATGGATTTTTACATCTTGTGTTTCCATCAATGACAAATGGGGAGATTGTTGCAAGTATGAAGGTGTTTTCATTGATGTCAATAGGAATTCAATAGACTAGTTTTGTCATTGATGTCAAATATTAGTCAAGGAAGTGTTGATGGCGATTTTGGCAACACAACAATGCAAACAGAATATTGCTACTATGCTTCTCCTCAAAGAGAAAGGCAACACATGGATGCCTTAGCTCCCAAGGTCTTTGTAGTTGGGTCTAAACTGTGCTGATGTTGCTTAGTGGCCAATGCAATAGTAATATACAAGAGGCCTGTTGGTGTTGAGCTTTTGGACCATTCTCAGATCAAACATGAAAATAAAACCTACTTTAATCAGGGGTTTTAAAGAAACAAGAAAAGATAGATCAAGGTTTTAGAACAAAAAAGAACGATAGCTCATCCAATCTTAACCAAATTTGTTAACTTCAAGGAATAATAAACTAAAACTACAGAACAAGATAAGCTTGTGATTGACACAAAACCTCTTTGATTATCAATGCTAATTCGCATAATAGATTTTTAATCACCATTTAAGTAAAACACAAAATAATATTTCATTCCTTGAAGGCTCCACAAATCAAATGATCATAGTAAGACAAGTACCATTCAAGAACACAACATGAAGTAGATTAAACTATGATTGATTCTACTGTTATTAAAAGAGATAAACAATATTTACAAAGCTGGCACAATCACCAGTGTACAGAGAATTTGTGTCTCCAGATTGTTTCCAACTACACTTAAGAGAATTCAGAAAATACATTACAGTCTATATTGAAATCTAACTGTTAAACAAGAGGACAAGAGAAGCTCTCATTACTGAGAATCAAGATGCAACTCCATCTCCTTCTGCTAACTTACTAACTCCTAATAGTTGTTCTACCAGTAAAAGTTCTAACTCTAAAAATTTCTAACCCTAGAAGTTCCAATCCCTTACTATCTAATCTCTACAAAGAGGCAAGAATGCCATTTATACAGAGCATGTACCAAAAGAATGTGTTGTCCCCTGTGCTAGGGTTTTACAAAAATATCTGCTTCCAGGAGAGTCGGCTCTCAGACCTTTCTGAAGAAAGTCAAAACTCCATTCAATGTGAATCCTTGCTATCCATGCTGATGAAGGATTCCTACTCACAGGAGGAGTCTTTTAGATCTTTTGACAACTATAGCATTAACTCTAGCATCTTCGTATCCACCTTTGAAATCCCTCTTGTAGTCCACCTTGAATGCTCAGAAAATCCTCATTAATATTGATCTACCCCTGACAGCAGTGATCACCACAGGTGTCCCTCTGAGTCATGACTTCTTCATTCTTCGCACTCCCCCCCTTTCTATTTTGGAGCTCTTTGTAGGTTGACCACTCTTCTAGAAGCACCATCGGGCCTCCTTGTAGATCTAAACATTTCGCTTGAGCTAAACCATTGCCACCTATTTCTCAGAAAGAGTCCATTTGGTTTGCATTATGTCGGCCTTCTTTCTGAGGAACAGTGAACCGATCAAAGGGACCGATGAATCACCCTTTGGTTTTCCCCTGATTGGTTAGAAATACGCCATGTGAGCCTCATCAGGTGGTCAAAAGTGGTCCACCTTGAATCGGATGTCGCTGAGACACTCATCATGTCTCCTCGATGTGATTTTGTCTTTTAACAGTCATTGGCATAGCCTAGGTCAATCAGTGAGACATCTTGGTGAGCTACAGGAGTTATACCGAGCTCACCAAGACCACAGACAAGACCCACCGGGTCGGCGAGACTTCATGGCGATGTCCTCTTGGTTATATCAACACCTCCTTTACTAGGAAATCCATCACTATCGGCAAGACCCTCAGCGAACTCCCTTTTTCATTCTCGTCGAGCCCACATTCTTCCTTTCGGCGTGACTTTCTTCTTTCGCCAAGACCTTTTGGTGAAGGTGTGATCCTTGGCTGAGCTCCACTTCTTTCGTTGGGACTTTACTCTATGTTGGCATGATCTTCGCTTGTCGCCATGACCTTTCTGTAGTCACATCAATGCACTCTTTGTTTCACATGTGTCGCCGTAGCATTCTCTTGTTGGGGAGATGTCTTATAGAAACCCTAAGTCTCGGCGAAAGCCTCTGCATGTTCTTTCTTTGATTGTCGAGACTTACTAATTCTCTCGCCGAAGACCCTTGATAGAATCCCTTTGTGGCATGTTGGCATGACTTTATGAATTCACTGAGACCATATGCCGAAGAAGATGACTTCCGCCAATGTCGCTATTGTCGCTGTGACCTCACCTCTTCGGCCAAACATTATGCCGAAGGTGAACCCCTCATTCCAATAGGAAATTCATGTCACTAGGACGATGACCCCTATCTCACCAATGGATCCTACATATGATTCTTGATCACTGTGACACCTTTGGGTCTTGCCGATAGCCCATATAAATGCAGATTTAAACAAAACAAACCATGAGTCAGGGAGACTGTGATAATCCTATGCCGATAAGATGCACAATAGGGAGTATTCTGATTCCTTGGGATTTCAAACAGTCAGAGCTGAACGACCAGTCGGTAAGATTCTAGAAAAGTCTTGCCGACTTTCATCTTAGCTGATTTTCATGACCAACTGGACAGAAGGATGCCCTTCAACTGAGCTCCCTTGAAAAATATGATTCAGTATGTGATTTGATCCTGTAGAACAAGGTCTTCATTAGTCCTCTAAATCACAAAAATATCCCGCTCAAACTTACCCATAACACTTCTTATTTTACTATACTTTGTAAGGAGAGACTTACTTCCGATGGAGGCAAAACCAAATCCAAACGGGAACAATCCTTACCTTCAAAACTAGTGGGGGCAGATCCAAAACGGAAACTAGAATTGGGACCGGGGTCGGGGTGGGGATGAGCCAAGGAAATAATCAACATTTCCAAGTTCATACCCCGAACCGATTCTGCTTCCACGAAGAAACCAAAAATGCAAAGGATGGCAACAAAACATCGGTGGAGCCAAAGCAAAACAATGAACCAGGCGGAACCGGGGTTGGACCCAAAATCTGAACCAGAAACTTCTCCAAGTTTCGGGTTCAGATTTCATTCTGAACTCGCCTTCGACGTCACCCGAAAAGAGAAAAAAAAGAATAGAAAGAAAGAGAAAAGGGGAAGGAAAACCCCACGACCAAAATAGAGGAAACCAAAAGCAAAAGAACCAAAGATGTGGAACCGGGATTGGAACCAAATCCAAACCAGGAACTTTGAGAAAGTTTCAGGGTTTGGCCCTAGTTCCGGTTTCGGGTCCACCAAAACAACAACAAAAAAAAAGAAAATGCCCAAGGCTGAAAAGAAAGTTAAGGAAAAAGAAATTTTCTGACAAAGACCAACGAAGAGGGAAGAAAAGGCGGGATCGAACCCGGGATGGAACCCGAACAAGGAACTTTGAGAAAGTTCAACATTCCAAGTCGGTCCTAAACCCGACTCCGACAAAGAACAAAGGAAGAAGATAAAGAACAGTCAAAACCAAAACCGGGGATGAAACAAAACCAAAACAAAGAAGGAATTTCCAAGTCTGGTATTGGTCCCAGTTCCGCCTCTGACAAAACTTTGAAAGGAAAATGCCTAAGCCAGAAAACCAAAGGCCAACGAGAAAAAAGGACAAAAAGGGGGACCCATTTTGATCCAGATGAAAGTGGGGTGGTAATGCAAGGCATAACAAATGGTGACTCGGCTGGGAAAATGGTTTAACCATTTTCATGGATCTGAAGGATTCAGCTACCCAGAAGTCGTGGTTCATGAATATCACAACTCCAATTGGGTCAGTTATAACAAGCAAGGCAGAGCTAGAATCTCAAATGTAAGTCAATCAAAGGCTACCCCTGAATCTATGTGTGTGCTTGATTGTGCTTCATTCTCTCATGAAGTTTTCTTCATCTTTTGAACAAAAACATGTAATATTTGAACTAGATGAGTTGATTCCCTTCGTGCAATGATATCCTGGGCATTGCTCCGTTGCTAGTCAGGCGTCCATAGCCCCAATGGAGATACCTCTAGTTTTCCCATAGCATTCCTCTACTGCCAGACAGGCGTTCATAGCTCCGGTAGAGATACTGGAATCACCCATTCATATTGAATCCTCTTTTCTTTTGATAATTCTTTTCTTTTTTCTCTTGAAGTTTTAGATATTTCATTTAATTCTCCCTTTCTTTTCAATATGTCAGATGTTTAATATCTGATCTGGGTTGAAAACTACAATGGACCTCATAACAGCACTTGGAAGTCATATTTTTCACTCAAATCTTACAACATTGCCATCCTAAGACAAATATACCGCTACAAGAGGAGATGATCTTATTGTTTTGTGACAGATTCAGGGGAGTTGATGAAGGATTTCTAACTTTCACCTTGTTTTCAAAACTTTCACAACTTTTATTGACAACGAACATGAAATAAAGAGTTTAGGACAAAATCATCCAACCAGAATTCTTGAAAACACCTAAACCACTTCTCTCCTAATGACCATAGCATGCTTCAGATAACAACCCATGGCTTCAAATAGAAAGAAATAGATTAAACCCCCAAAGAACAGAACAAATAGAAAACCAAAAGGAAAAGAAAAACAAAAGGAAACAGGCACAAACGTACAAACAAGAAGCTATAAACAAAGAGAAAATTACTTACATAAAGAGAAGAAGATTATTAACATGGAAGAAAGAGTTATTTACACTCAACATCACAAAAGTTATTTACATAAAGAGAACAAAGAACTACTTATATACAGAACAAAAATTAGCAAGCCTCAAGATTCAAAATAGTGCTTAAGGAATTTCCCATTAACCGGCAAGGGCACCAACTCTCCAGTTAAGCTACTCAATCTAAAAGCATTTTCCCCTAGTATCTCGGCAATTTGATAAGGACCTAGCCATAGTTTGTCAAATTTTTGGTGGCTGCCCTTCTTTTCATTAGCTTTATCCCATAACAACACTAGGTCTGATATCCTAAAGGCCTTGATTTTGGCTCTTTTGTCAAACCAACGTTTAACAGCAGCCTGATGTCTGAAGAACTGTTGTAAAGCAGCATCTCTTTGTTCTTCTAGTTTTAATAGAGCAGCTAGCCTTACTTCTATCCTATTGTCACTAGAATAGAATTTCTGCATGAATTTGAGGATAGGTATTTGTAGATGGATAGGAAAGATAGGCTTTTGGCCATATACTAGCTTCAATGGCGAGGTGTTTAAAGCAGCCTTAATCCTAGTCCTATCTACCCATAATGCGAATCTCAGCTGGGTACGCCAGTCTCTAGGGTTATGTTCTAATAGTTTCTTAATCACCCCTAAGAGATTCTTATTGGTAGACTCTGAAACTACATTGCCTTGTGGATAATAGTTAGAGGAATACTTCAAGACAATCTTGTGATTATATTCCTAGGAAATAAATTTAGTAGAAGAGAAAGCAGAACCATTATCACATACCAGAGCGAAGGGTACCCCAAACCTTGTAGTGATGCACTCGGTGAGGAACTTAATCACTACCTTTGTGGTGCTATTTTTGTAGGGTATAGCCTCTGTCCACCTTGTGTAGTAGTCAGTAGCAGTCAAGATGAATTTATGCCCTGCAGAAGAGTTTAGGTTAATCACTCCAATAAAATCTAGTGCCCATTGGGAAAATGGCCTTACTTCGTAAATGGGTTGTAGTGGCATGGCCGCATGACACTCCCTTGGTGCAGAAACTTGGCACATGTGACATGTTCTCACATGTTGATGGGCATCTTTGAATAAACAGGGCCACTAATAGCCAGACCTAAGAATCTAGTGTGCCAGAGAATCAGTAGAACCATGACCTGTGCCATGTTTCCTATGAAACTCAGTAATCACCTGCTTGGCCTCTTGATGAGAAAGGCATCTCAGGTATACTCCCTCAAAATTCCTTCTATACAAGAGTCCTCCTTTAAACATATAGTGTGAGCTTTTCAGTCTTAGAGCTCTCCTCTGAGTGGCGTTCATTCCCTGCGGACACTAGTTATTGAGCATAACACAGATGAGATCAGCATACCATAGGTTGTTTGAGAAGGACTGAGTAGTATATTGTTGACAAATAACATTGTTACTAGCCTCAACCATAGATTTAGATAGACCTGAACCTCAGAAAAGTTTCATAGGGTGTATCTCTAAATTGAACTCTTGCAAGATGGCCATCCATTTCCCTCTTTTTTCTCTCAGTTCGCTCTACATTAGTAGAGACTTGACAGCAGTGTCAAGAACTACAACAATAATTTGACTTCATAGGATGTAATGCCTAAATTTCTTGACTGCTCGGACCAGCACAAAAACTTGCTTCTCAAGAGGTGGGTATTTGATTTCCGCATTTTTAAATGGGGAGCTCAAGAATGCAATCGGCCTCTCCTCTGACTCTTCTCCTCGCTGAGTTAAAACAGTTGCAAAAGAATGCTCAGAGGAAAAAGAGTAAATGTAAAATGACCTCAAGTAGTTGGGGCTAGTGAGGACTGGAGCTTCCGAAATGGATCGCTTGACTTGAGAAAATGCAGCCTTTGCCTCCTCACTTCACTCTATTTTGGCATCCTTCTTCATCATCTCATTCAAGGGCTTCACGATTTCTGCAAAGCCTGTGATAAACTTCCTCACAAAGTTGATCTTTACAAAGACGGATCTCATCTCCTTCTTGCTTCCTAGCATAGCTATCTTGAGGATGGACTCAACTCGATCTGGGTCGATGGATATTCCTCTTTCTGAAATTATGTGTCCCAAGAGCTTCCCTTCAAAAATTCTGAACACACACTTTTTAGGATTTAAGGAGACTCCATACTGGATACACCTCTGGAAAACCTTGGCTAAATTGGCAGCATGGTTCAATCGGTCCTTGGAAAAAAAATTCAGGTCATCTATATAAACAATAATGCATTTACCAATTAGATCCTTGAAAGCTATGTCCATGGCATGCTGGAAAGTTGCTCCAACATTTATCAAGCCAAATGGCATCCTTTTGTATGCAAACGTCCCCCACTTGGTAGTGAAAGTCATCTTCATCCTATCCTCAAAGTTGACCATAACCTGATTATATCCAGAGTAACCATCCAAGAATGACATCATTTGAGATCCGTTGACAGTCTATAGAACTTCATCCAGAGAACGAAGTGGATATTTATCCTTTTCTGAGGCTCTGTTTAGATTTCTGAAGTCAACACATAGCCTAATCTCCCCGTTCTTCTTATGAACTGGAACTAAGTTAGGCACCCACATTGAATGGCACACAGTGAAGATTATCCTTGCAGACAACAATTTTTGGACCTCTTTATAAATTAATGGCTCAATCAAGGCATTGATAGGGCACTGCTTCTGTCAGAAGGGTTTAGCCTCGGGCTTCAAGGGGATAGTGTGAGTCATAACCAAAGCATCAAATGTTTGGAGATCTTCATATCCCCAAGCTATCACAACAATATCCCTTTTAAGTGCCTTCAGTATGTCTTCTCTAATTGCCTCAGGGCAGGCCCTCCCTATATAGACATTCCTTGTAGGGCCAAAATCAGCTAAGTTAACTGTCTCATATTCACCTCCCTTTTCTTCAGCTGATATTTTCTCTCGAGCCCTCAGGTCTGAGTAAAAAATTCTTTCCAAGGCAACCATTCCCTTGGGAATGTTATTACTTTTCAGATTAAGGACCCCTTCTGCATCACAATCCTTAGGGTTCCAATCTCCTTGATCCCTGATGGACTCATCAATAATTTTCCCCTCAAAAACATCAGAACTTGCTAGGAAAGCAAGGATATGCCAGTCATCATCAAATACCTAGAAATTCTTGATATTGTCAAGAACAGCTGGGGTGGACATCAGTTCCACTAAGAATCTTTTGAATTTGGAGCCTTGCATAGGCTCCAAGGTGCTTGCAGCACAACCAATGAATCAGCTACCTGATTTTCTTCTCTAGGGATTAAGCTAATCCTGAAGGCATCAAAGTCTTTGATCAGGTTCCATACCCTATTCCTATATGCTGCCAGCCTTCTGTTGTGACATGTATACTAGTTGCACACTTGCTTGATCACAATTTATGAATCTCCCTTAACCATCAAGGCAGTGACCTTCTTGTGTGCGAACATTAGTCCTCGAGCTAGGGCTTCGTATTCAGCTACATTATTAGTGCACCCGAATTGCAGCATGTAAGAAGCAAAGAAAACTTTCCCTTTCGGGCTGGTTAGTACAATTCCAACACCACAACCGGTCTTGGATTTGGATCCATCAAAGGTAAGGGTCCACAACTGATCACAAGCAGGGGTTATTCCTTTTGAAGTTTTTATGGATATTTGGATAGGATTGACCAGAGGTGGAACTTCATGATCTTTTGGACCAGACATAGGAAAAGGATTATCTAAAGGTTTTCTAAGTACTTCCTCCAATTCCTACTCAGTTGTATTATGTGACCTGTGGTTGTCCTTCTGACAGTCACTTGCTTCTTTAGCTAACCCCTCAGGTTCTAACATATTTGTGAGTGCAGGGGTGTCGAACAGACCTTGATGTTGCTCCTCATTAGTGTACTAATTTGGACTTGTGTCTAGAGTAGGTTTGATCAGAGCAGGGATTTCTTTTGAAAGCATTGTATCCCTGGTTAACATGGATGCTTCCTTGGCCTCAAATGAGAAGTAGTTTGCAATGGCCTCAAGGCGACTTGTACCAGCTTTCTCAGCTTGGGAAACCTGATTTAAAATGTCCCTACAGGGTTGACAAGTCAATTCAGAGTGGCTTTGATAATGTACCCTGCACCAGTTAGGGAGGAGGAGACTTTGCAGATCTATATCTGCCCCTAAGACCAGTTGGTCTTGTTGCAGCTTTCTAACCAAGGCCTGTTGATTTTCATCAATGGTGGGGTCAAGTTTTTTTTGTTTCGTTATAGCTTTAGCATTGAGAACTGAGAAGGTTAGGATTTCCTCTTGTTTATAAACCCCCATCTTAGTCTCAAAGTAAGCCACCTCATTGAGACAATCATACTCAGTGATGATATGCTTGAGGCGAGGCTCACTTTCAATCCTAATCTAATTAGGAATCCCTTTCCATAATAACCACTTATGTGAAAAGTCAAGGGAAAGATATCCCCCTAAATTTTTCATCAAATCTCGGCTTAGCAGCATACCATAGGTCTCGGGAATATCCGCCACTTGAATATCTATGTTGGTTAGGATCCTGGGATCCGATCCTACTTGAACATGTATGTTTCTTAATTCCCCTACCACATTAACCTCTATTTTGTCAAGTTGAATGATCTTCTTATTGGTTTGAATGTGGCTTAATTCTAACTTCTTGCATATGGAGAACGGCATGACATTTCCCGAAGCCCTTGAATCCAATAAACATTTATGTAGGTTTTTGCCAGAAATTATTAAACTTAAAAGGAAAGGTGGAGTACCTACCTTGTTTTTGTACAAGGCTACATTCACATCCCCAGCAGGTGCCACCCTGCTCTTTCCTTTTGACTTATCAGCTTGTTCTAGAGCTTTCAACACTATCTCCCTTTGAGCAGGACACCACTTTAAGATGTCAAAATATGACAAAGAAGTCTTATGTTTCTGCATCTCAGAAACAATGTCAAATTCTACATTATAACTTGAAGTGCTTTTGAAAACATCTGAAGAATTACCCTTGTTATGGAGGTCACGTGGGCCTTTTGGTGGAGAGGGATTATTATCAGCATCTTGATTTGGGGGGACCATGTGAGTAGGAGGTGCTGATGTAGTGAATGGCCCCTTACCCTGATTTCTCAGGAAGTGCCCTCCCTTTGTCTAAAAAGCTTGGGCATCATATGAATCCTCCTCTGTTTCATTCTCTTCTTGCCTTAGGAATGAAGGCTCCTCCTCAAAGAGCTCATCAGTCATTGCAGTATCCATTAAGTCACCTCCTTTGTTGGAATTCCCCTGGAATGTGTGAGAATCTTCATGTGCCATCTTGACAACTTTCTCCATTTGAGGGCAATTTATCTCAGAATGGTTTGCAGTATCATGCAACCTGCACCAATTAGTCATGAAGTTGAGGTCAGCCACATTTGCAGTATGTGCTCTCTCCTCATTTGCTTGATAGTTGTGAGGGACTCCACCATTATTAGGCCTTGTATTCCATTGCTTGTTGTTATTTGTTCTCTGGTTGTACCCTCTGTTTTTGTTTTGGTAACCTCTTTGGTTGTAGTTATTGTTATTCTGATAAGTACCCTGGTTGTTGTTGTTTTGATTAGGGTAGTTCCCTTGATTTTGGGAAGGGTTCAACTGAAGTTGAGCCATGTCATTGGTAACTTGAGACAGTGTTTTCTTTAGGGTCTCTACCTCATTCATAAGCTGAACTGTCTTCTCACTTTCCACACTCTTAACAACAGGTGGCTGATCAACATAACTTGGAGTTCCAATTTGGTTAGGATGACCATGGGAACTTGGAGGTACCCACGATTGTTGAAAGAGATCAGAAGTTCCAGTGGCAAAGAATGGGATAGGGGGTTGGGTTTGTAGCTCAAACATAGGGCCATAGTGGGAAAAAGACATCCCTAGGACAGTGTTGAATAGAGGAGTTGAGCTATGCATATGATATCCTATTGAAGGGAAACCTCCTCCCAGGCTTCCTTGTTGAGAACTGACCTGCTGCTACAACTTAATAGCCAAATGGTAGACTTTGGATAGAGAATCAATATCAGCTGCTAGATATGTCCTTTGCAAGAACAAACTTAGCAAAGGATCTATAACCCTAAAGTATGCCTGGATAGCACTGTTCTTAGTAACTAAATAGGGATCCTATAATCTCCTATACATTTGCTAGAATCTAGTATTGAATAAAGGCAAAGATTCACCTGGTTCCTTCCTTATGGTAGCAAATTGATGATATAAAAGAGTTGGATCCACATACACCCTGAATTGGTTGATAAAGGTGTTTTCCAAATGTGTCTAGGTCAGAATGGAACCTTGAGAAAGATTAAGGTACCAATTATATGCCATATCCCCTAAGGAGTAAGGGAACAATCTGCAGACTACATCGTGGTGAGCTATTTGAGCTCTAGTACAAGCATCCTTAAAAGCTTGTATATGCTCTTCAGCGCTCCTTGACTCACCATGAATGTACTTAGGGCAGAATTTCTCAAGGTTTTTGGGCATATTATGAAAATCTCCAGGGATAGTCCCCAATGGAGAGGGATTATTCTCAAAGAATGCCATTGGTGGTGGCGGTGGTAGTTGAGCCAACTGTTGTATGGGTTGAATCAGCTGTGATGACAATTGAGATGAATAGGCAGATAGATAAATGGGTATCCACTGGGGTATTGGTGAAAATCCTGGTGGAGTGAGCGGAGCTGGTAAGGGTGGTATGATGGTTGCCCCAATTTTGTGATGCTTATTTCTTGTTGGGGTCTTGAGTTCTATAAAAGATGATGGATTCCTAGTTGACCAAAGAACTCTGTGGGGCCTTTCTGAGGAAGATGACCCAACTTTATCCAGTTTTCCCTTCTAGGCCCTCCTAGTGCCAGTTCCTGTTGATGGCAATTTTGGCACCACAACAATGCAAGCAAAATATTACTACTCTGCTTCTCCTCAAAGAGAAAGGCAACACATGGATGCCTTAGCTCCCAAGGTCTTTGTAGTTGGGTCTCAACTGTGTTGATGTTGCTCAGTGGCCAATGCAATAGTAATATTCAAGGGGCCTGCTGGTGTTGAGATTCTAGACCCTTCTCAGATCAAACATGAAAATAAAACCTACATTAATCAAGGGTTTTAAAGAAACAACAAAAGATAGATCAGGGTTTTGGAACAGAAAAGAATGACAACTCATCCAATCTTAACCAAATTTGTTAACTTCAAGGAATAATAAATTAAAACTGCAGAACAAGATAAGCTTGTGATTGACACACAACCTCTTTCATTCTTAGTGCTAATTTTCATAACAAAATTTTAATCACCATTTAAATAAAACAAAAAATAATATTTCATTCCTTGAAGGATCCACAAATCAAATGATCATAGTAAGACAAGTATCATTCAAGAACACAACATGAAGTAGATTAAACTCTGATTGCTTCTACTGTTATTAAAACAGATAAACAATATTTACAAAGCTAGCACAATCACCAATGTACAGAGAATCTGTGTCTCCAGATTGTTTCCAACTACACTTAAGAGAATTCAGAAAATACATTACAGTCTATACTAAAATCTAACTGTTAAACAAGAGGACAAAAGAAGCTCTCATTACTGAGAATCAAGATGCAACTCCATCTCCTTCTACTAACTTACTAACTCCTAACAGTTCTTAGTCTAAAAGTTCTACCAATAAAAGTTCTAAAACTAAAAATTTCTAACCCTAGAAGTTCCAATCCCTTATTGTCTAATCTCTACAGAGGCAAGAATGCCATTTATACAGAGCGTGTACCAAAAGAATGCGCTGTCCCTTGTGCTAGGGTTTTACAAAAATATCTGCTTCCAGGAGAGTCGGCTCTCAGACCTTTCTAAAGAAAGTCAAAACTGCATTCAATGTGAATCCTTGTTGTCCATGCTGATGAAGGATTCCTACTCGTAGGAGGAGTCTTTTAGATCTTTTGACAACTACAACATTAACTCTAGCATCTTTGTATCCACCTTTGAAATCCCTCTTGTAGTCTGCCTTGAATGCTCAGAAAATTCTCATTAATATTGATCTGCCCCTGACAGCAGTGATCACCATAGGTGTCCCTCTGAGTCATGACTTCTTCATTCTTTCCCCCCCCCTTTTTGTTTTGGAGCTCTCTATAGGTTGACCACTCTTCTGGAAGTGCCATCGGGCCTCCTTGCAGATCTGAACATTTCACCCAAGCTAAACCATCACCGCCTGCTTCTCATAAAGAGTCCATCTAGCTTGCATTTTTTCGGCCTTCTTTCCGAGGAACAGTGAACTAGTTAAAGGGACTGATGAATCACCCTTTGGCTTTCCCCTAATTGGTTAGACATACGCCACGCAAGCCTCATCAACTGGTCAAAAGTGGTCCTCCCTGAATCACATGTTAGTGAGACACTCATCGTGTCTCCCTGATGCGATTTTGTCTTTTAACAGTCATCGACATAGCCTGGGTCAATTGGTGAGACATCTCAGCAAGCTATAGGAGTTATACCGAGCTCACCAAGACCATCGGCAAGACCCACTGGGTCGATGATACTTCATGGTGATGTCCTCTTGGTTATATCAACACCTCCTTTACTGGGAAATCCATCACTATCGGCAAGACCCTCAGCGAACTCCCTTTTTCATTCTCGCTGAGCCCACTTTCTTCTTTCGCCAAGACCTTTTGGTGAAGGTGTGATCCTTGGCTAAGCTCCACTTCTTTCGGTGGGACTTTACTTTATGTCGGCATGATCTTCGCTTGTCACCATGACCTTTCTGTAGTCACATCGATGCATTCTCTTTGTTTCACATGTGTTGCCGTAGCATTCTCTGGTCGAGGAGATGTCTTATAGAAACCCTAATTCTTGGTGAAAGCCTCTGCATTTTCTTTCTTTGATCGCTGAGACTTACTAATTTTCTTGCTGAAGACCCTTGATAGAATCCCTTTGTGGCATGTTAGCATGACTTTATGAATTTGTCGAGACCATATGCCGAAGAAGATGACTTTTGTTGATGTTGCTATTGTCACTGTGACCTAACCTCTTCAGCCAGACATTATGCTGAAGGTGAACCCCTCATTCTGATAAGAAATTCATGTTGCCTGGACGATGACCCCTATCTAGCTGATGGATCTTGCGTATGATTCTTGATCACTGCGACACCTCTGGGTCTTTCCGATAGGCCACATAAACACATATTTGAACAAAACGAACCATGAGCTAGGGAGACCGTGATAGTCCTATGCCGATAAGATGCACAATGGGGAGTATTTTGATTCCTTGGGATTTCGAACAGTTAGAGCCGAATGACCAGTTAGTAAGAGTCTAGAAAAGTCTTGTCGACTTTCACCTTAGCTGATTTTCATGACCAACTAGACAGAAGGATGCCCTTCAACTGAGCTCCCTTGACAAATATGATTCAGTATGTGATTTGATCTTGCAAAACAAGGTCTTCGTTAGTCCTCTAAATCACAAAATATCCTACTCAAACTTACCCATAACACTTCTTATTTTACTATACCTCGTAAGGAGAGACTTACTTCTAGCGGAGGCAGAACCAAATCCGAACAGGAACAATACTTAGCTTCAAAACCGGTGGGGGCGGATCCAAAATAGAAATTGGAATCGGGACCAAGGTCAGGGTGGGGATGAGCTATGGGAATAATCAACATTTCCAAGTTCATACCCCGAACCGATTCCGCTTCCATGAAGAAACCCAAAACGCAAAGGACGGAAACAAAACACCGGCAGAGTCAAAGCGAAACGACGAACAGGCGAAACCAAGGTTGGAACCAAAATCTGAACTAGAAACTTCTCCAAGTTTCAAGTTTAGATTTCGTTCCAAACGCGCCTCTGACGTCACCCAAAAAGAGAAAAAAAGAACATAAAGAAAGAGAAAAGGGGAAGGAAAACCCCACGACCAAAACAAAGGAAACCAAAAGCAAAAGAACCAAAGACGCGGAACTGGGATCGGAACCAAATCTGAACTAGGAACTTTGAGAAAGTTTCAGGGTTCGGCCCTAGTTCCGGTTCTGGGTCCACCAAAACAACAATAAAAAGAAAATTCCCAAGGCTGAAAAGAAAATTAAGGCAAAAGACATTTTCTGACAAAGACCAACGAAGAGGGAAGAAAAGGTGGGATCGGACCCGAGACGGTACCCGAACGAGGAACTTTGAGAAAGTTCAACATTCTGAGTCGGTCCTAGACCCGACTCTGACAAAGAACAAACGAAGAAGATAAAGAATAGTCAGAACCAGAACCGGGGATGAAACAAAACTAGAACAAAGAAGGAATTTCCAAGTCCGGTATTGGTCCCGGTTCCGCCTCTGACAGAACTTTGAAAGGAAAACGCCTAAGGAAGAAAACCAAAGGCCAACGAGAAAAAAGGACAAAAAGGGGGACCCATTTTGATCCAGATCAAAGTGGGGTGGTTATGCAAGGCATAACAGGAATTTTTTTGTATGATGAAGATGTTGAGGATATTGAGAAAATTGTGAAAAAGAGGAAAGTAGGTTGTTGCAGGTTGTGCATGTGTAGTTGAGATATTGAGTAAGTGTTGTGAGTACTGTTGGAAGAATGAAGAAAAACATCTTAACATATAGCTTTTGTGTTTTCATTGATGTCACTATGTTATATGAGTTGTAACTGAAAGTTCAAGTCATAGCTTGATCGAGTATTTTGGACTGATATCTGAACTTGTATGCAGTTACTATCCCCTAGTATTTTTGTCCACAATCCTCCGTTGTTGATTATATTTTCTTGCAGTTTTGGGAAATGGTTTATGGATGCTAAAAGGTTGTATGTTCAGAATCTCTCATGTTCAGGTGCTTGTATGACAAGTTGACATTACTCTGTTGATTGCATTTTTCTATTAGGTCTATCTCTAGCTGACCTAATGTATTGTTGATATTTTAATGGATTAATTTTGTTGTGCGAATGTATTTGTGACCTATCTTAGGTCCATGCCAACATATTGTAGTGTGCTACATGCTTGGATTGTTTTTGAAAAATATTTTGTACAAGCTTGGAGCTAACAGCTGATTTTTGGTGATAAGGGTTGCATCTAATTAGGCTGACGTAATTGATGCTTGCGGATATATCAGATATATATATTGGACAATTTTGAAATTGTTGAAGAAAAGTATGAAGCAAAGTTTCTGAAAATGATGAAGTGTGTTAATTCAGTTTATTGAGCATCAAAGGAATTGAATCAACACTTGTTAGGTGTACTTTATCAATTCATTTTCTGGTTGTAAGACATTTTGTTATTATCTCTATAGGTAGTGAGCCTCCCATTTTGGATAGTGAGTCCTGGAAGTGAGCCACCCTTTTGTATTATCTTATAACTAGTTATACTATATTGTGAGCTAACCCTCACCATGGTTTTTCCCATTTTGGGTTTTCCACATAAAATTCCTAGTGTTCATGTGTTGTTTTCTTTCATGTTTTGTTAATGCTCTTGCTTATCTTTACTGTTATATGCATTGGAGTAATTGGATGGTATTTTTTCAACAAGTTAAAGGATATACTAATTCACCCCCCCCCCTCTCAGTATCTTGGGTATTCAACAATTGGTATTAGAGCTTGGTTCCTCTGAAGAAGCCTAACAACTTGGGGAAGATCTTGAAGATTGAACAAATGGATGATAAAGAAGAACTCTAGGCTACTCTTGAAGATCTTGACAAGGCTGAAAATGAAAAAAAAGATTTGAAAGAAAATATTGATGAGGCAAATGAATGTGTCTGGAAGTTGAAAGAGAAATTGAATAAGTTCAAAGAAAGACATAGAGAAGTGAGTGAGCAACTAAAAAAAGTTAATGAAGAAGTTACCAGTTTGAAGGTGCAAGTGGAGGAAAAGAAGAGAATTGAAGAATTTATGAATATAGTGGTGCAAAGCAAGACTGATGAATGCACTACACTTGAACAAGAGGTGGTGAACTTGAAAGTAGAATTGGAGAGAGAAAAACTCTGTGAAGATAATTTTAAGACAAGCTCCACCAAGCTTGATGAGTTGATTGGAGGGAAGAGACCTTCTAAAGAAAAAGGTGGTTTGGGAAATAAAGCCAGTGAAAGCTCCAAGGCTGTGTAGAACACAGTGGATAATCAAAGGACTCAAGATAAATGGAAACATAAAAGAAATCAAAGGAACTTTGCTAGAAGACCGCCTATCAAACAACCAAATGCTCAAAGGTACCCATCCTTCAATAGTGTTTCCTTTTCATGTAATAAATTTGGTTACAAGGAAACATAGTGCATAAGTAGAATGAATCAATTTGCTAGTTCCTTCTCTAGACAATGTTTTGCATGTAAGAAAGTTGGACATAGAGCTAAAGAATGCAGAACTTAGATGATGAATTGTTTTAATGGAGGTAGAATGAATCAATATTTTAATGGATACTGCTATACATGTAACAAGTTTGGACACAAAGAAAATCAGTCCAGATAAAGGGGTAATGGGGGACAAACTAATCAGAGAAATGTTGTTTGCTACAATTGCAACAAACCAAGACACATTTCAAGAGTTTGCATAAGTGAAAAGGGAAAACAATCTAATCTAGTAAAGAAGAATGAACCAGTAAAGAAAATTGACAAGAATGAGGGTAAGAAATAAATTAACAAGATTTAGATAAAGAAATAATATCATGAAACATCAGATGCATCTGTGCCCCCATCCGATGTAGACAATTCCTCCAAGAATTAGACCTAGTATGGTCTTAGGGGGAGCTTTAACAGAAGATTGTTCGAACAACCTAGATATTCAGTATGTCTATCTTTGGAATGAAGGTATGATGTAAGCAATGGATAAACAGAGGTTATGCAAAATAAATTGGAAGAAAAAGTGTAGGCATGTTCATTTTTAGAGAAAATTAAGGTTTTTCAGTGTAGTGAAGAAGGGTTTTTAGCAACTTTTTGAAATTTTCCAAATTTAATTTGAATTAGGGTAGATCATTGGTTTATAAAGTTATTTAGTCACTTGTGCATTTGAAGAAATTGGAGAGTGTTTTCGAGCATTCTTGAGGTGATTTGAAGTGTGAGTTGTGCAAACCCTAGTTCTGGTTTTTGCGAAGGAAAAAGGTATTTTTGTGCTATTGTGGGTTTGTGTGAATCATCTTTTTGAAATCATTTGAGCTTGTTTTGTGGAGAAATGGAAGCCCTTGTAGTCATTAGTGTGTCTAAAATACCTAGACCATCATATAATAAATATTCTATGAAATTTTTCAAAGATGACCCTATGGGTGCCTTCTCATCAATTCCTCATGGGGTTATGTCAACTGAAGATACAAGAATGTACATTCGAATCAAAACTAGGGAGTACAATCACAAGAAATTGATAGAAATTTGGCAGAATGAGCTCACTGGGGATGATTTCTTGGTAAAACCCAAGTATTCAAATATTGTTGCGAAGAAATTGGATAGATGGAATTACTTTCCTAATTTCAGCTCCACGATTGATGATAAGTATGTAAAACCAGCTCTTAGTAGAATGCATGAAAAATTCTTGTGGACAGATAGACACCATTTTTTACCAAGGAACCAATTAAGGCTATTACCAAACTCTGTGATACCAGACTAGTACTCATGTTCAAAGTTGTGATGAATGAAGTAGTGATGGAACTCACCGGTGCAACATTTGATAGGAGAGCTCTTACAACTAAACCTATCACTAATCTTGTTGTTAAGTATGTTGCAATAATGATCAGACATAAAATCTAATTCACTAACAAAGAGAACTTTGTATCTACTACAACAATTTATATTGGTTTTGATATGGCAGTTAATGGTGCAGACTATGATTTGTGTGAACTTCTCTGACAAAAGTTTTTTGAGAACCTGAAGATGACCTAGGAGAAGAAGTATACTTTTAAATTTCGCTCATTGATTTTTTATTTGTTGTTTTATTTCCTTAAGAGACTTCCTGGAAGAGATGATGTAGTGTTTTGGGATACATCCAAACTGGTGGCACATCAAATCTTTGATTACATGCACAATTTGGGTGACTTAAAAGCTAGAGATAATGCTCTAACAATATTCTTTGTTGTGTTCAAGAGCAACATGAACAAAAGACAAAGTATCCCGAAGAGAGTTGTAGAGAAGTACAAGAATGATATAATATTTCATGTCTCTTTTGATGAGTGCATGATTGAAGTTGTTGAACCCCAAACTGTATGGATTCAACCATTGGGCTATGAGACTACAAAGGATGAAGCCAAAGGCTATGTGCAATTTTTTTTTAAAAGCCTGAAAGATGCCAATGAACCTAGAGTTGGGACTTATGCAGAAAATCTATGGAAGTTCACTTGGAGCATAGGCAGCCTATAATAAGAAAGAATGTAGAGAAGAAGCTTAAAGAGGAAGGCTTCACTAATGAGCAGATTGCACAAGTTAGAGCTATGAGAGAGCAGGTATCTGGAGAATCATCAGGACCAAGGAGATCTAGCAGGACTGCTCCTTCAAAACCATTCGTAGCTCCTACAGTGAAAATTGAACCTAGTGCTTATGATAAGGGTGAAGAACCAACTCCTTCTAGACCTAATACTAGATCTAGAAAAAGGAAAGAGAATCCTCTAATGGTACCTAGAAAAAGAGGAAAGAAATGAAAATCTACAAGGGAGAAAAACCTTAGCATCACCAAAGATCAGGAGGAAGAGGAGGAGGACCCTACATCAAAGATGGAAAAGAAGAAGAGAAAGAAGAAGAAGAAGAAGAGAAAGTAGATGAAGAAGAAAAGAAGAAAAAGATTTAGAGGAAGAAGAGAAAAATGGGGAATCTCCCAAGAAGAATGAAGAAAATCAAAGGCAGGTTATAGAATCTCTTAGGTCTCCTAGAGAATCCTCCTCTGGTGATGATGTATTGAAAGGCTTGCTATCCAAGCAGATCATATTCCAGTCGGTGATTCCTCTATAACTTCTACAACTCCCCATGATTCAAGGTAGTGTGGACTTAGACAAAATATCTCATGTTCATAAGTTGGTGTTATGGGATGCATTGCATGCATCTGATAGAAGAGGAATTCTAGAAACACACCAAAAAGGGACAAAGTTGATTGATGATGCTCTTAAAGCATTGCTAGAGGCCACACCCAGTACTTTAATAGATACATCTCTCACTCTGGTAGAGAACTTGGAACTGTTATTGGACTCCTTTAAGGAGTATGCCTCTAGACTTGGTGAGAAGACAAAACAAGAGGTTGAGGATAAGTTGGCAGAGAAAAGGATGTTGGCACTACATGACAAGTGTGCTCTAGAACACACAATTTTTGAAAGGAATTTGGAAGGTGTGCATACTTGTGAGTCTGAAGAAAATGTTGCCTTTGCTTATTGCTTAAAGTGGTTGGATGCCACTCATAATATTAAGGATCTTATGGACTCTATTGAGTCTCAGTTGAATGATGTCTTTGGTACCTACAATGCATCTAAGGATAGAGATAGATCAACCTGGAATGCCATCTCTACTCATAGAGACAAATTATTTATTCTACAGAAGTAAAAAGAGGATATCATCAGAAGATTTGGTCAGTTGGGTGACCTGGTGAGAATGGAGTACACTCTAGTTGCCAATGCCTTGGAAAATGCAAAGAAATTAGAGAAGATAAATCTAACTCTTAGTACTCTGGATGATGCAAAGGAAAGTCTAGTGGAATTGGAATCCCTGAACAAAATGCTATTGTCTACATAGAAGAGTTGGGAGAATGGAAAGGAAGCTTGGCAAGGTATTCTTAAGGAGCTTCAAGGATCGCCATCCTTCGAGTAATGTTTTTTAGTTTTCATATTTCTTTTTGGACTGCCCTTTGTCCTTGATGTTAAGGGGGGAGATTATTTTTTAATGAAGAAAGGGGGAGAGAATGCTATGGAGAGAATGTTGTAAGGAGAAGTGTTGTACATAGAATTTTTTGTAAAATTTTGGCACATGTTGCCATCAATGAAAAAGGGGGTGATTATTGGAAGAATGAAGAAGAACATATTATTATATAGCTTTTTTTTTGTCATTGATGTCACCATGTTATATGAGTTGCAACTGCAAGTTCAAGTCATAGCTTGATCCGGTATTCTAGACTGGTATCTGAACCGGTATGCAGTTAATATCCTCTAGTATTTTGGTCTGCAATCCTCTGTTGTTGATTTTCTTGTAGTTTTGGGAAATGGTTTATGGATGCTGAAAGGTTGTATATTCATAATCTCTCATGTTCAGGTGCTCGTATAGTGAGTTGGCATTACTCTGTTGATTGTATTTTGCTATTAGGTCTATCTCTGGCCAACCTAATGTATTGTTGATATTGTAATGGATTAATTTTGTTGTGTGGATGTATTTATCTTAGGTCCATACTGACATGTTGTAGCATGCTACACACTTGGATTGTTTTTGAAAAATATTTTGTACAAGCTTGAAGCCAACAATTATTTTTTGGTGAATAAGGGTTGCATCTAATTAGGCCAACCTAATTGATGCTTGCAGATATATCAGATATATATATATATATATATTGGACAGTTTTGAAATTGTTGAAGACAAGTATGAAGAAAAGTGTGTGAAAATGATGAAGTGTGTTAAGTTGGTTTATTGAGCATCAAAGGAACTAAATCAACACTTATTAGGTGTACTTTATCAATTCATTTTATGGCTATAAGCCATTTTGTCATTATATCTCTATAGGAAGTGAGCCTCCCATTTTGGATATTGATTCCTAGTAGTGAGCCCCCCTTTTGTAATATCTTATAACTAGTTATACTATATTATGAGCTAACTCTCACCATGGTTTTTCCCATTTTGGTTTTTCCACATAAAAATCCTAGTGTTCATGTGTTGTGTGCTTTCATATTCTATTAATGATCTTTCTTATCTTTACTGTTATATGCATTGGAGTAATTGGATGGTATTTTTTCAATAAGTTAAAGGAGATACTGATTCACCCCCCTCTCAATATCTTGGGTATTCAACAAGTACATGGAACTATCTTTATGATGTAGTGTCTAAAGATGAGTTGGAATTAACTAATGAGTGAGATGATGTTTTGGTACTTGGTTTTCAAGTGCTTTGAGAAAATTTGATAAACAAAGAAAATAGTGTTGTGGTGGATTCCTTATTGCATTGAGAAGTTGTTCTCTATGTAACATTTCTCTTCTGTCTTCTTGTGTTCATTATGTGGTAGTTAGCCCTGGATGTGAGCCTTTTTGGATAGTGTATCATATTCTAGCAGTGAGCCCTTGTACCATTTTTGCAATTACTTATATTGTGAGCTAATACTAACTGTGGCTTTTCCCTCATTGGGTTTTCCATGTAAATATGGTGTTCTCTTTTGTATGGTGTTATTATTTCAGTTTCTATTATCTGCATTTCATGATTAATCACTTTAACAAAATAAGGGTTTAATGAATACATGTGGATATAATTATTGTTGAGGGTTTTGATATTTTAATTTTCTAAAAATGATTCACCCTCCTCTTAGTTGTCTTTTTCATTTAATAGATCTTGGATAGTGAACACAAATGGCTAGTCAAGAAGGTTCTTTGTCAAACAAATAACCTCTCTTTAATGGATCATACTATGCCTTCTAGAGTATAAGGATGGAAGCTTATCTATCATCCTTAGGGTTTTATGTATAGATATATGTGGTAATTATTTATACTATTCTTACTATAGCTCACACTAATCAGAATGATAAGAAAGTGTATGAATCAAATACAAATTCTAAGAATGCAATTCTTTGTGGTTTAGAAAATTTTGAGTTTTTCACAGTCATGCACTATCAAACAACCCATGAGATCTGGGGTAAATTGAAGAGCATCTATGAGGCTAATGATAAAGTAAAGCATGCCAAGATACAAACTTACAAAGGTAAGTTTGAAAGTCTTAATATAAATGATGAAGAGAAAATTGCAAACTACCTCCTCAAGGTAGATGAAATAGTTAATGCAATTAGAGGAATTAGAGAAGAGATGAAATAATTGATGCAGGAGCATCCAGTGGTGTAAGGGCAATCTTGCATCACCCAAAAATAGTTAAATTTCAAGTTTCTTGGTTTTTAAATGTTTTTACGTTTTTGGATACCCTTTTCATCATAATGAAATTCCCAATTTATGGTTTTTATTTTCTATTCCTGGGTTGAAAGATATTGCAGTTTTAGTTTCCCAGATTTGCACCTAAAAATATTCCGAGTAGGATTTGAGGCACTTAGAGCTCCCAGAATGGCCCTGAAACTTGCAAAAATTGGCGTATCAATCTTGAGCGCATTCTTGACTTCGAGACCTTTCCAACGGTTCAAACGGTTCGCGAATCGGAGCCTCGGATCAAAAGTTATGGCCTTGGGAAGTTGGCGCACTTTCTAGAAACAATTGCAAATGTTTTTTGAAATTTGAACTTCAAGTTATAATTTTTTAGCGCCAAACCGCCTAAACTCAAATTTTAATGTTGTTTTGGATCCAAACTAAAGAGGAGCTCTATTTATGGGTGGGTTTCTAATTTTTGGGTAACTTTTTGGGGACAAGCTCGCATATTGCGAAAGGGTTATTCTGTAGTTTTTTGTAACTTGCATGTGTTGTAGAACTTGGGGATTGAGATCCTCTGCATGTAAGAAGCTCCATTTTTTAAATAATAAAATTATTCTCTTGTTTGTGGGTTATTTCCTGTGCCTTGGGCTGCGCCCTCATCAAGTGGTATCAGAGCGGGTTTTCTTGAGTGTGTGGACAGATCACCGATCGTGAGGCAGTTCGCACCAAGACCATGGTTGTGGGTCAAGGTCAACAAAGATGCCTCCAAGAGTGATTCCTGGTAGGCGTGGTGGTGCCAGAGGTGGTTGAGGCGGTAGAGATGCTGGTGGAAGAGATGCACTAGTAGCCCTTCAGAGACATATTGATGCATTACAAGAGCAGTTGAGAAGAGGGTTAAACCCGAGGGAGGAAAGTGAGGATGAAGGAGAGGAAGAAGGTTCAGATGTAGAAGAGGAAGAAGAAGTAATTGATCAAGACCAAATGCAGCTAATAAGGGCCATTTTGAAGATCGGGAAAAGACCTAGAGCAGAAGTCCCCAGTTATTCTAGAAGTTTGAACCCGGAAGAGTTGATCGACTAGATCAACGAGCTAGAAGAATATTTTGAGTATGAGGAAATAGAGGACCCAGATCGGGTTAAGTTTGCAAAAATGAAGTTGAAGGGCCATGCTAGTATTTGGTGGAAAGAGGTCCAGTTGGAAAGAAATCAAAGAGAAGTCAAGATCACCAGATGGGATCGCATGGTAGAGAAACTGAAGAAGCAGTTCATACCAGTGGACTACGAGTTAGATCTATTGAAGAAATTGCAAGGGTTGAAGCAATGAAGTAGATCTGTGAAAGAATATACTGAATATTTTCACAAGATAATCATCAGAACGGGTCACACAAAGGCCAATAAGGAGAAGGTAGCCTGATATCTTAATGGGTTACGACTGAGCATTGAGGAGGAGTTAAGCCTGGTCAGAATGACCACCATTGAGGATGTGTATCAGTTTGCTCTGAAGGTGGAAGAGAAGTTGAACAAAAGATTTGATGGAAAGCAAAAAAAGGAGGTCAAAGTGGAAGGGGAGTGGAAGACCTTCAAGAAGCCAAAATGATGATGAAAAGAAAAGTGAAGATGTGGGCACCAGCCGAAGCCAAAGGAATGACAACTTCTACCACCCTCGTGATCAAAACAATGGTGATCAGAGAGGTAGAGGACGAGGGAGATATGGACAAGGATTGGAAGAGGTGGTTTCAAAGGAACATGTTTCCAATGTGGTGAAGAAGGGCATCGAGCCTATGAATTTCCACAACACCAAGGAAGGGTAGACAAAAGGCTAGAAGGTTGTGGAAGGGTTGTGCATGCAGATGAGGAGGCCCAATCTGAACATTCAAGATGATGCTGAAAAGGGGAGAACCCTAGTGATTAGGAGAGCCCTAGTGATGAAGAAAAGGAACCAGAACAAAGGAAGAATCTGTTCGCACAAGGTGCAAGTGTGAAGGAAAATGGATGTCATTATTGAAAGTGGAGCACCATAACTTGGTGTCGAGGAGATGGTCACAAAGTTGAAGCTCAAGAGGAAAGGCACCGCATCCGTATCGATTGCTGGTTGTAGAAAGACCACAAATTTTTGGTCAATGAGCAGGCCTAGTAAAGTTCAAGATCGGGAGCTACCATGATGAGGTCCTCTATGATATCATCCCCATGGATGCATGTCACATGTTGTTGGGCAGGTCGTGGTAGTTCGATAGGCGAGCTATGCATGATGGCCATGCAAACACTTATTCCTTGACAAAGGATGGGGTTCGTCACAAGTTGAAACCCCTGAAGGAGATCGAAGAAAAGGTATGCAGTAGTGCTAGAATTTGTTATGTAGATGGAAGAAAAAATTTAGAAGGTATGAGGCATGAGCATGTGTGTTATGCATTGATTCCTAGAGTGAGTAAGGAGGATAGTGAGAAGGTTTCAGAAGAAGTTTCTGGGATGTTGGATGAGTTTCAGGATATTGTTTCTGATAATGTACCTGAGGGTTTACCTCCAATAAGGAAGATCAGTCATCAGATTGACTTGATTCCTGGAGCCAATTTGCCAAATAAGGCAGCTCATAGAATGACTCTAGCAGAAAATGAGGAGTTCAACAGACAAGTTCAAGAGTTGTTGAGAAAGGGCTTGATACGGGAGAGTTTGAGTCCATATGCAGTACTTGTAGTACTAGCACCAAAGAAGGATGGGGAGTGGAAGATGTGTACAGATTCTCGAGCCACAAACAAGATAACAATCAAGTACAGATTTCCTACCAAGGATGGATGACCTCGATGGAATATTTGAGGAGCATAGAACTTCACAAAGATTGATCGAAGAGGATATCACTAGATTCAGATTCGAGAAGGAGACAAATGGAAGACTGCCTTCAAGACCAAAGAGGGCCTGTATGAGTGGTTAGTCATGCCTTTGGGCTAACCAATGCACCGAGCGCATTCATGCGGCTCATGAACTAGGTACTAAGAGAATTTCTGGGAAGTTTACGCGTATTTAGATGATATTTTGATTTTAGTACACGCTGATGACATCCGCATATTCCCAGAGAGCCTGAGAAGCTTTCAAGAGAAGAGAAATTGTTGATTAACCAAGAAGTGCAGTTTTGTGAAGAGGGAGTTAGTGTACTTGGCTTCGTTTGTCTAGCAGTATGTCCTAAATATTTGGACCTTGAGAAGGTGAAGGCTATTTTGCAATGGCCTACCCCAAGAACTCAAGCAATGAGGAGGATCTTTCCATGGTTTGGCTTTTAGCTTTTATAGGAAAGTTCATTAGGAAACTTCTGCATTTTGTGGGACCCCCGACCTAAAACAATGAGAGGGGATAGGAAAAGAATTCAAGGAGCACTAGAGTGGAAAAAAGTTTTGAATTGTTGAAGCAGAAGGTGACAGAGCAACCTATTCTAGCCCTCCCAGATTTCAACAAGGTGTTTCAGGTGGATTGTGATGCTAGTGGTTGTGCCATTGGAGCAGTGTTGAGCTAAGAAGGTAAGCCCATTGCCTATTTTAGTGAAAAGTTAAATGATGCCAAGAGAAAGTATTATGTATATGATCAGGAATTTTATGCAATAGTTCAAGCATTAAAGAAATGGAGACATTATTTGTTGTCGAAGGAATTTGTTCTATATACTGATCATCAGGCCTTGTAGTACCTAAATGGTCAGGGAAAATTAAATCAGAGGCATTTGAAATGGGTAGAGTTTTTGTAGAGTTATACCTTTTTTTTTGAAACATAGGAGTGGGAAGTCAAATAGGGTTGCAGATGCCTTAAGTAGGAGGCATACATTCATGACAAAGATGTAGATTGAAGTGGTTGGTTTCAATGAACTCAAGACACTGTATGCAGAAGATCCCGATTTTGCAGAGGCTTGGAAAGCTTGCATGGAACCTGTTACAATGGACAAGACAAGGTGGTTGGATTTCATAATCAGGATGGCATGTTATTTAATGGAAGTCAATTGTGTATCCCAAGGAGTTCCATGAGGGAGAACGTGATAAAGGAGAAGCATAGTGGAGGAATGGCAGGACATTTTGGTCAGGATAAGACCATTGCCATTATAGTGGCATTATTATTGGCCCCAGTTGTCACAGGATGTGAAGAAGTTTGTACAAAGTTGTAGGGTATGTCAGATGGCTAAAAGGAGTGAGCCAAAATACAGGCTTATATCATCCCTTACCTGTACCAAAGAGGCCATGGAGGATATAAGTATGGACTTTGTTCTTGGTTTGCCAAGGACACAATGAGGGAATGATTCAGTCTTTGTGGTGGTTGATAGGTTTTCAAAGATGGCACATTTCATTCCATGTCAGAAGACCCATGATGCAGTCCACATTGCTGACTTGTTCTTCAAAGAGGTGGTGAGGCTACATGGTCTGCCAAAGAGTATTATTTCAGATCGTGACACCAAATTTGTGGGGTACTTTTGGAGGACCTTGTGGAAGAAGCTGAAGACGAGCTGAAGTTCAAGTTCGCACACCATCCACAAATAGATGGGCATACAGAGGTTGTTGATAGGAGTCTGGGTAACCTACTGAGATGTTTGGTAGGAGATAAACCCAAGGGATGGGACTTGATCTTACCCCAGGCAGAATTTTCTTACAACAATTCTATCAACAGAAGCACTGGTAGATCACCATTCCAGATTGTGTATGGAGGTAGCCCTAGAACAGCTCCAGAATTGAGGAAGATGGACCAAGAGAAGAAAATAAGTGTTGAAGCCGAAGATTTTGTAGAACACATCAAGGATATTCATGAGAAGGTAAGAGAATATATTAACAAGATGAATATGCAGTATAAGGCTAAGGCAGATCAGAAGAGGACATATAAGGAGTTTTAGATTAGTGATGAAGTGATGGTCCACTTGAGGAAAGAAAGGTTTCCAGTGGGAACATATAACAAATTGAAGATGAAGAAGTTCGGTCCCTATAAAATTTTGAAGAAGCATGATTCAGGGAATGCATATGAGGTAGAGTTGCCAGATGGATTCAACATTTCCCCTATGTTCAACGTTTCAGATTTGACACAGTATCATGAAGGTGGCGCAGAAGAAATACCAACGATGGAACAATGTGTGATTCCAACACCTACTTTAGAAAAGGAGGAGATTGAGGAAATCTTGGATAGTCATGTGGGAAGGAGTACCAGAAATAGGTAGTATGAAGAATATCTGGTGAAATGGAGAGAAAGGCCTGTGGAAGATTCATCCTGGCTGTCTAAGGTAGCGGTTGACCGGTTGGGTTTTCCTCAACCATCTGAGACGTGACAAGGTCACTTCTCAAATTACCCTGGGTGTTTGATGCAGGAGCATCCAGTGGTGTAAGGGCAATCTTGCATCACCCAAAAATAGTTAAATTTCAAGTTTCTCAGTTTTCAGATGTTTTTACATTTTGGATAATTTTCGTCATAATGAAATTTCCAATTTATGGTTTTATTTTCTATTCACTGGGTTGAAAGATATTGTAGTTTTAGTTTCCCAGATTTGCACCTAAAAATCTTCTGAGTGGGATTTGAGGCACTTAGAGCTCCTGGAATGGCCCCAAAACCTATCAAAATTGGCATAGCAATTTCAAGTGCATTCTTGACTTCGAGACCTTTCCAATGGTTCAAACGGTTAGCGAATCGGAGCCCCAGATCAAAAGTTATGGCCCCGGGAAGTTGGCGCACTTTCTAGAAGATACAATTGCAAATGTTCTTTTGAAATTTGAACTTCAAGTTGTAATTTTTCGGCACCAAACCGCCTAAACTCAAATTTTAATGTTGTTTTGGCTCCAAACTAAAGAGGAGCTCTATTTATGGGTGGGTTTCTAATTTTTGGGTAACTTTTTGGGGACAAGCTTGCATATTGTGAAAGGGTTATTCTGTAGCTTTCTGTAACTTGCATGTGTTGTAGAACTTGGGGATTGAGATCCTCTACATGTAAGAAGCTCCATTTTCTGAATAATAAAATTATTCTCTTGTTTGTGGGTTATTTTATGTGCCTTGGGCTGTGCCCTCATCAATAATATTTTATTTTCAAAAAGGTCCTAAGATCCCTACCATCTAGGTATGACTTTAAAACCTCTACAATAGAGGAAGCAAGAGATCTATATAAACTCACCTTTTTATGATTTGTATGGCACCTTCACTGCATATGAGATGAGAATGGAAAATGTAGAAACCTCCAAGAGATAATCCATATTCAAAACATCCAAAAAGGAAAAGGTAGAAGCATTTACATCTGAATCTGAGAAGATTGATGAAGAATGTAACTTTTTTAGAAGACTAAGAAGAGGCTCTGGAAAATACAAAGGTAATCTACCATTGAAGTGCTTTAACTATGGTAAGATAGGAAATTTTGCTACTAAATTTCCTAATAGAAAAAAGGATAACACTGAACAAGAAGAGGATTGTAAAAATAAGAAACCCTACTTCTCTAAGAAGAACTTTAAAAATAAGAGCCTGTACTCAAAAGAAGAAAGTGATTCATTTGATGTTAGTGATATCTCAATTGATGATCATGATTGTGCCTTTATGGTTGAGGAAGATGGAACTCCATTTATGGAATTATGAAAAACTTTTGATAATAAAAAATTGAAGCAATTGAAGATTCTGATGAAAAATAGGAAGGAGAAGTAGATATAGAGGGTGAACTCATTCGTGCTCTAGATGAAATTGAAAGGCTGAGAAAGGTAGACAACAACCAGAAGAATTATGCCCAAAAACAAATTGAAAATATATCCAAGAGTCTTCAAGAATCTAATTAGATGATAGTTAACCTAAAGACAAAAGTTAAAGAAGCTAAAAGAATAGAAGATGTAGTTAAATTTTAACTACAATATAAATCTAATGCATGCATGAAGCTGGAAGTAGAAATTGTGGCTAAGAAAAGAACTACAAAAAGCTAGAGAACAAATAGACAAATGTTTGAAGCTAAAATAAGGTTTTGAAATTCTTGAGGAGTTGATTAACTCTCAAAATCCATCAAAAGAAAAAATTGGTTTTAGTTTTGAAAAAGGAAAAAGTCCTATAACCAGTACATCTAAAAACTTATATGATAACTTTAGAGCAAAAGAAAAGTCTAGAACAAAGGAGGAGAGAGATTGCACTAAATATTCTAAGAATAATTCCTCTAGATATGTAAAGATAGACACAAGCACTGCTAATCTAAAGGAAGTTGAAGGAGAATTTTTTTTTGTATAAGATAAAAAGAATAATAAGTCAATATCTAAAAATTCGAGGAAAATATAGAACACAAAGGGAGCTGATGTAGATGGTTTCATAAGGGTGAGAGACTTGAAGAAGATAAATTTAAGAAGACCTCCTCATCTTGCACAAAGAAATGTGATGACCAATTATTCTTCATTTTTCTATGGTTACTACTATACCTTTAATTAGTTTGGTCATAGGGCTAATGAATGTAGAGTTTTACCTATAAGGAGAACAAAATTTGTGAGTAGAAATTCATTTCCTCCTTTGATAGATAAAAATGTAATATGTTATAATTACAATAACTTTGGTCACATAGCTAAGAAATGTAGAAAAAAATTTATAATACCAAAAGTTCAAAATAGAAAGAAAGGCATGCCCCCTAGAGTGAACAAAGGTTCACAAGTTTCTATAAAAGAGAAAGATAAGACAAAAAAGGGACCCAAGAATGTGTGGAGAGAGAAAGATCAGAATTTTTTGCACAATCAATGATTGCTTAAACAATACTTCATGATAAGAAGAATAATTTTAGGGTAATAGATAGTGGTTGCTCAAAACACATGACTTGTGATAGAGCAATTTCATCAAACTGAGTAGATGTATGGAAGGATCTATCAGTTTGGGAGATAATACTGTAGTGAAAATCTATGGTAAAGGAACCCTGAGTATAGATGGAAAATTACCTACACCTAATGTACTTTACGTTTAACTATTAAAACATATTGTTCTAAGTGTCAACCAGATGTGTGACAATGGATACAAAGTCACATTCAATGCAGAAATATAAAATTAGGAAATTAGGAAGATTAGTTGTAGAAGGGAAAATAACTAAAAGAAAAAATTATAATCTTAGTGAAATGAATGGTAATACCTATCTAATGGGAAAGGTTGATGAGAGTTGGTTATGGCATAGAAGAATGGGCCATGTCAACTTTGATAACCTAGTAAAAGTGAGCTCAAAGAATCTTCTTAGACACATGCCTAAAATAACCAAACTTGTAAACACCACTTGCAAGGAATGTTAGCAAGGAAAGAAGAAAAGGGTTAGAATTCAAAAAAAGAGTATGGAACTACAAAGCCTTTGGATTTTTTACACACCAATATTTGTGGCCCCAAAAAGATAAGAGGATTGAAAGGAGAAAGATACTTCATGTTGTTAATAGATGATTAATCAAGAATGACACGGGTAACCTTTTTGAAGGATAATTCTCAAGCATTTGAAAGATTCAAAAATTTTAGGGCCATTGTTGAGAAGGAGACTGGATGAAGAATCAAATGCTTAAGATCTAATAGAGGTGGAGATTCTCCTCAAATGAGTTCATAGAATACTAGGAGAAGCATGGAATTGAAAGGAAATACTCTAAATCAAGGATTCCATAACAAAATGAATTTGTTGAAAGAAAGAAAAAAATAGTCAAAGAGATGGCCATAAGAATGCTAAATGAGGCCAATATTACCTAATGTGTATTGGAGAGAGGTAGTACATACAATCGTATATACTTTTAATAAGGTTCAACTAATGGTAGATAGTGAGAAAACCCTCTGGGAACAATGGTATGGAAAACCTACTTTTGTTAAGTACTTCAAAGTGTTTGGAAGCAAATGCTACATTAGGAGAGAAGAATATAAATATAGAAAATTTACTCAAGATGTGATAAAGGAATATTTCTTGGATATTCTACCCAAAGCAAGACCTACAAATGCTACAAAAAAAGGTTGCATAGAATAGTAGAAAGTGTCAATGTCAAGTTTGATGAAGACTTGAAAAATGTTAAACCTAAAAATGATATCTATGTTGATGAATTAGAGTCTAAAGAGGAAGTTTTTGATGAAGAGTCTAAGGAAGTAAATGAAAAGGAACCTACAAGATATGTTCAAAAGGATCATCATGTAGAGTAGATCATTGGAAATATAGATGAAGGATTTTAGACAAGGAGATGAGTTTTCAAGAACAAAGAGCAAGTAAATTTTTCTCTCATGTTTCAAATAGAGCCTAAAAGCTATATTGAAGCTAGCAAGGATGAGAATTGGCTAAAATCTATGGAAGAAGAACTAAGCCAAATTGAAAAGAACAAAACTTGGGAATTAGTTCCAAGACCTCTAAATAAGAATGTAATAGGTATAAAGTGTATTTTTAGAAACAAGTTCAATAAGGATGGAGTTGTTGTAAGGAATAAGGCTAGATTGGTGTGCAAAGGATATGCACAAGTTGAAGGCATAGATTTTGAAGAAACATTTGCTCCAGTTGCTAGATTGGAAGACATAAGAATGTTTCTAGCATTCTCTGTTTATGAGAAATTCAAAGTCTATCAAATGGTTGTGAAGTCTTCTTTCTTAAATGGAAACCTAGAAGAAGAAGTCTACATAGAACAACCTGGAGGTTTTTATCTGTCAAAACAAGAATATTATGTTTTGCAAACTTAAAAAGGCATTGTATGGTTTAAAACAGGCACCTAGAGCTTGGTATTCAAGACTAGACCAATACTTGCAACAAAAAGGACTCAATAAAGGATGTGAAAATAATAATCTATACTTCAAACCAGAAGGTGAGCATATAATAATATTTTTTATTTATGTGGATGATATCATTTTTGGTGGTAACAATAAAAAAATGTGCAAAGAGTTTTCTACTCAAATGCAAAATGAATTTGAGATGTTTATGCTTGGAGAACTTTATTTCTTCCTTGGTCTACAAATAGCACAAACTGATGAAGGTATATTCATATCTAAAAGGAAAGTATGCTAAGGAGATGCTCAAGAAGTTTTGAATGGAAAACAATAAACTAGTAGGTACTCCCATGATAACTAGATCTAAGTTGAGAAAAATAGATGAATCCTCTAATGAAAATCAAACCATGTATAGATCAGTGGTAGGTAGATTTTTATACCTAACTACATCAAGAATTGACATCATGCAAGCAATGTGCATGGTTGTAAGATTCCAATCTATTCCTAAAGAGTCACATGTCAATGCAGTTAAAAGAATCTTTAGATATATCAAGAGTACAATTGACTATAGCCTATGGTATCCTAAAGCTGATGATTTCACTTTGATAGTTTTTACATATGTTGATTAGGCAGGAATTGTGGATGAAAAAAGAAGCACTAGTTGTGTTGCATTATTCCTTGGAAATAAACTTGTATCATGGTTGAACAAAAAGCAAGTGTGAGTTACGCTTTCTATAGGTAAAGTAGATTATGTTGTAGTAGTGGCATATTGAACTCAAGTGTTTTGGATAAAGAAAACATTTAAATACATCAAGGTAGAGTACAAATCACCTATCTCTATCCTTTATGATCAAGTGCTATTAACATATCAAAGAATCTAGTAATGCATTCCAGAACTAAGCATATATCAATCAAGTATCACTTCTTAAGAGAAAAGATTGCAGACCAAGAATTCATAATATAATATGTGCCAACCCAACATCAGGTTGCAATCATATTCACCAAAACTCTTCCCAAAGAGAAATTTGAGTATTTGAGATATAAATTGGGAGTGTTTTCTCTTGCCTCACATCACTAGATCCTAGTGATAGGGTATGATTCTAGGGGAGAATCAAAAAATCCTTGTTCATCCCTTGAAGAAGAGAGAAAAGGTAAGGTATGATTGGTTTTAAAAATTTCTAGAATGACTTGATGGTTGCAAATTCTTAGAAAAAATCCTTTATTTGATAAAGAGGGAGAAAATTTTAGACAAAGGGAGAGAAATTTGGTGTCCCGGGTGTCCCTTTGAGTTGCATTCCCTTTTCCATTGATATCAAAGGGGGAGAAAAAGTGCAAATTCTTTTAGAGAAAAAGCAAAAATACTTTATGGAGAAAAGTTACAAAGGGAGATATGATAGCAAATGATCCATTGCCTAAGGGAGAGAAAGGGTGTTGTGAAAAGCTTTAGACCATGTTCATCAGAAGCTAATTCAAGTACAATCAAGTCTAGAGAATGATTGAAACAAGAGAGTTTTCAAGAGTAGAGCATTAGAGAAGAGAATTTAATTTTGTATCAATGACAAAGGGGGAGATTGTTGGAAATATGATTATCATTAATGTCAAAAGGCATCAAATTGATGTCAAAAGAAAGATTATTGGAATTCATGGATGCCATTGATGTTAGAAGATCATTCATAGGAATAATGGTGAATATTGATGGAGAAGAAAGCATGTTTTCTAGCATGTTTTGCAAAGTTTCAATATTGCATTAAAAGTTACAATATTGTCATGAAAAGTTGTCATGCTTTTAAAATGATTGCTTCCAGAGGATTGTGAAGAAAAAAGATAGCATATTTATCATTTATTTTTAGAGAACATTCTAGATATATGATCTAGGAGATTAGATGATAAAAAATTAACCTCAAAAATGAATTATTTTTTCTCTATTTTGATTAGGGTTTAGCAAAAAAACCATTAGGGGTTTTAGCCATGGCACTACACAAGATTTATATTTGTGCATTGAATGGAAACTAGGAGAAATAGGTCACTTAAGTTATGACTTAAGCCTTCAAAGTCATTGTGCAACTAGCCCCCTCATCCTAATAATTATTGGCTTGGAAAAACACTAAGGCATTACTATTTCCTAATTCCAAGGCTTAATGATTTCCCTATCTTGATCAATGTTGAAGATTAGTGATTGAAGATCGGGCGAATCCTACATTCTCACAAATCTATATGGCTAGTGTCAGATCTTGGATGTGGAATCATGGAATTTTTCCATGTGTCTAGTGGGACTAAGCTCAAGACTCTCTACTTTGGTAAGATCAACAGACAACACACAACAAGTCAGAGATCAATGGTTATCAGGACATCATTGTTTTGATCCATTATGACATGAATAAACTATGATATGCAATATGGTGAAAAGTGTCCAAAGGTGATTATATCACATAGTTCATATGCATCACATATCTTATTCAATAAGTGCAAAGAAGAAATGTGCTAAGAAAAGAGTATGATATAAAGATCAATGGTGCATGTTGAAGATGAAGATTAGACAATTTTCTCTATTCCATGGAAGGGATTTTGGGTCCCTGTTTTGGCTATGCGAGAAAGTGGTATGTCGATGCATGTCCATGATGACAAGTGGAAGTCATCTATTACATCACATAACTCCTATACATCATTATTTCAAGTCTTCAAGCAAAAAGTTAAGATGTGCTAGGAAAACATGTGATGAAGATGTACAACTTAGATTTAAAGAAAGATTGATCTAACAATTTCATTTTAAAGTTGTGTTAAATCAATGGAGACCATTAGATCATGGCATGAATAAGGAGATCAAGAACCATTATTTGAAGATATGATTTTTTCAATTCATAGGTGGTGTAACTCTCAGTCATGCGGTGGAATTTGACATAGTGAATAAAATTTATTGTCATAACCACTCTATCTACATTTTTATTGATGATTGAGATTTATGGTCAATGACATTAAGGTGTTTTTAGCTACAAAATCAGATACATTTCAATCATGCAATATTTTTAATTAAATGCAAATTAAAACCCTAGATACATGCTAAAAATAGAAAAATACATAAAATTGGTGCTAAGGGTGTAAGGCTTGAGGAAAAGAAGATGTTTTAGAGAAGAAAGATGAGATGAATATTGTAGAGAAGAAACAATGATGTGAATAAAAATGAATGGATGATGACCTAGAACCAATGTAGAAGAATATCATCTAGGATACTCACTTAGTGAGTGTAGTAGAGAAGCATAGAAGAAGAAAAGGATGCTAATGAAGAATTAACAATAGAGAGAGAGAACAGAGGATCTTCTAAAGTTATGAGAGCAAAGAAAACAAGAAGAAATGAATGAGTTGTTGTAGAATGATGTAGGGTACTCCCCTTACAAGCTAAAAGTCATGACAACAACACATATTTACACAAAAAAGTGCAAGAGAAAAGTAAAGCTTTGTTTTATTATTGAAATGACATTGCAACATTACATGCCCTCATATGGTCTTCTGTTACAATAATTTGCAACTTTGTGGATCTAAGCTACCTTTTCATTGCTTTGTGCCTTTCACCAATCCTCCAAGCTCTAGTCTCTCTTAGGCCTTCCTATTATCAACCTTCTTTACACCCACACTTCTAGACCATTGACTCTCTTCTCACCAACCAGCCATCTTCCCTCCTCTTCTCATCTTCTCTCCCTCCTTTCCTTTCTCTGATCAGATTATATCCTTGCCTCTATCTTCACCAACAAGCCTTCTCCTTCACTATAACCCCATCCAGATTCATCGTATTTCCTATTTTTAGCAAATTCCCATCTAGGGTTTCTTCTCTATTTGATGTGTTCACCTATAATCTGATCTTCATTTAATTATTTCACTCGCCTTGCCTTAGTACCATCTCCATCACCCAATCATTAATTGGGAATGGTTTCCTCATTGTCTACTCTATCATTTTCAGCATGCTATCAATCACCACATTTGCACCATGAAAATTTCCTTACTTTGAATCCTTGCACCATGATATCAAAAAAAAATTATGTTATTAGGTTGAGATAGATTTAAGTCTCACTGATATTGACCTCTTTCATTGATACCTAATCACCATTCTCGTCACCATTCACAATTCACAAAAAGGATGTGAATTGACTTGTCATTCAATTACATTCTGCCATCTATCCATCCATGCCATCATACTCCATCAATGTTACCTTCCTATCAGTCCCACCAAGGTCTTTATCAATATTCACTACCCTTTTGATGTACCTTGTAGCCATGTGTCAACCTCTTATTCATCTTAAGATTTCATGCCAAGCCTTCAACCTGTTCATCCATGCCACATCATTCACCTTTCTGTAGTATTAAAGGGACTTGAAACCTTGTCTCTTTGAATTCCTAATGCCATCTTAATACACCTATCACTCCATTAGAGGGAATCCCAAGTAACTCCCTCCGATATGGTGAAGTCTCACCGATGAATTCCCATCAGAATGTTGAAGGGACTTACATTGCAGTACTATCAAAATCCACTTGTCCACCCGATGAAGAACCTTCATGACATCCCTCGTTCAATCCTTTGTCACCACTTCTTAGTTATGACATCATCTCCCTTTGTTGTCATCTCTTATCCTAGTCTCACTTTATTGGCATGTCAAAGATACATCAAAGAAACTCACACTAATATCCCAAAGTCTCATTGAAAAATCATTTTCTAACACCATCAGAGTGTTGAATAGACTCCATAAGACGTCTTGTTGATGCATTCCTATAACCTTGATGAGGTGCAAAATCAAAATGTTAAAGGGACTCCTAATGACATCCCATCGATATTTGTATCACTTCAATGTGAAAACTTTACAACCATTAACTGCTCCTAGCACCTTCTATTATTGCCATGTCAGAGAGACATGAAATAATGTCTCTTTGAAATCTCCTTATCCCACCAAAGAGCCAATTCACCAAACATTGTTAACACTAAATGTCGATGTTCTCCTATTACATCCATGAGCAAGCCATAAGACCGAAGTTTGAAACCAGACCATCCTGATCCAAAAATGACTAACTCCTACATTTCCTCCTTGGAATGTGAATTTATGCACATCTTCAAGACATAACTCCATTCTCCTACTCAACAAACTCTAGCCAATTTAGCCCTTATTCCAAAAGAAACAACACTATTATTTTTAGTTGATGCAAGATTTCTCTCACACCTTGGATGCTCCTGCATCAAACACCTAAGGTAGGAATAATTTTTTCAATATGGACTCATAAAATGGAGTTGAGTGGTAGTACCACCCTTTCAAATTGCAAGAAATCCTCATCCAACCCCATTGCTGAAATTGGTACCTGCAATTGCTTCTTCTTTCTCCTCTTCCAACACTTGGTTGGAAAAAACATCCTCCTCCTCTAAAAACTATACTCTTTACTCCTCTTCCTTGATGTAGAATCAACTCTACCATAGCCCAACCACCTCCTCCAAATGTATCTCTCATTCACCTCTAATCTTGTGGAATTCAACCCACCATAGTTCATCCACTTCCACCAATTTGCACTTGCACTTAATTCTGCAACACCATACAAATCCTTCCTTGCATACCAATCATCCCTAACAGGCTCTAACTGAACCATCTCATATGCATTCACTAACTCATCCATCTCAACATGAAAATCATATTTCTTAAATTCATTAAGAGAATATTTTACCTTCTCATCACTTGTTGCAACTTCAACTTCATTCTCTTCTTGTATTCCTTTGATAAGACATGCAACTGCATCACTTTCTTGTCCTATAACTAATGCATCATACTCTTTTTCCACTATTACAATCCTTTCATTCATACAAAACCCAATCCAATATTCATCACAAAAATTTAACATTATGCATTGCCTCCTTCTCTAGTATTGCTACATCCACTTGTTCATCATCACCCTTGGGTCCAACTCTGTACTCCTCTTTCTTTATGCCTTATAAAAGACATTTTTCAACTACAATCATTTCCTCCTTTGCATCCAAACAAATGTTAGAAATATAATCAAAGGACTCTTCTTTTTCTCTCTACAACAAACTATCAGTCATACCAATCTCCTTATCACATAAGAAGTCATCAATTGATGCCAAGGGAAGATTACCAAACAACACAACTTTCTTCCCCTCTTTTCCTTACTTTCAGCTATAGTGTTTTCATCCACAAAGACACTCATTTCTACAACATATTCTACATTACTCTTATCATGCTCAAATAAATAAAAAATTTCACAGAAATAAAAATTTACCTCTTTCTTCTCCATAGTGCACACTTCTACAACTTCATTAAACTCACATTCTTTGTTACAACAATATGTATCAAAATTAAGATCTACCTAAGTATTCTCCACTATTTCCACTTCAATCTTGTCTTCGTCATGATATTTCACTATTTATATGCCCTTGGAAGGAAATATTGTGCTAACACACTTCATCTCTTGTTCCTTAATCTCAACACCCTACTACAATGGATTTTCCCATTGCTACCTATTGATTGTTATTGGAACATACACCAAAATCTGGTTGAACCTCATCAACTTTTGTTGCAACTTTCATTGCTCAAATTATTCCTTCATTATCACTCTTCATTTCATTCCAATGAAAACTAGATTTGGTTCTAACCTCACCAAAACCTGAAAAACTTTTAACCTTCTCATACCTAGCCATCCCATTCATATCATTCACATGCAAACCAAAATTTTATATGCATTCACAAGATGCAAGTTTTACCTTTTCTTCAACTGCTACCACTTGGGTTTCCTCTTCTTCAAGGTCCTCCATTGGTCTCCATATTTTTGTGGTTTCTACCACCTCTATATCTTCATCCTTCATGTATTTCAATAGACATCCCTCAGTTTCAGGTTTAGGTTCCTCAACTTGTTCATACTCATCCTCTTCCTCTTTCACAATGCCAGATGCATGACACTTTACTGCACCCTCTTTCTTTCCTGTGGTCAAAACATCATTAGAAAGGAAAAATTTATCTTCAACTCTTCTCTTCTCTTGTTTCATCTTTTCAATCAAATCCCTCAATTCATTTATTTTCTATTGTATCTCTATCATTTCTCTTTCTCTGATCTTCCAAAATATCTCTCTGATTTCCTCTATTCTAGAAATCCTTAGAAGCCATATAATGATAAAAGTATTTTTTCCCTTTCTCTTTTCCATTTTCCAAGCTTCTCAAAGCCATACCAACACAAATCTTGAACCCTCTAGTTTTACAAATGTAAACTACCTCCTTCAACAATTTGGCGATTTGTTTACAAATCTTCAACACCTTCAAATGTTATTACAAATCCACACACTCTTAATGCTTTAACAAAAAGCTTCAAACCCTCAGGTTTTACATATGTGAACTGCCTCACACTCAATGATCTATTCACAACCACAAGAAACTTAGTTCCTCTCTCGCATACATCTATAAGAAATTTCGCACACTCTGCATCTTCTTTTTCATAGTCATTTTTTTCAAAGACTCACAAGTCCCTCTATAGTTACAAGTACTCCTTGCAACAATATCTCACTCACACAACTATGCTCTACCCAAAAAAGACTCTAAAAGATGCTTCCTCTACCCACCCTCTCTTAGTGGAGGAACTCTACACCTTCTACCCAGCTTTATCTCTATTGTAGGATAGTAGTCACAGACCCTCTTTCATGTCTGCAAAAAACATACTTTCCCACAACTCTCTGTCTTGCAGCTTCACCATGTCACTCTTCACCACTCATCACCCATAGGTCCTGGTGCATACTCTACACTCTCAATATCTTCTGGCTCTGATACCACTAACATAGGGTACTCCCCTTATAAGCTAAAACTCACCACAACAACACAAATTTTCACAATAAAATGCAAGAGAAAAACAAAGCTTTCTTTTATTACTATCTTTGTATTGCTCAGTGCCTTCTGCCAATCCTCCAAGCCCTAGTCTCTCTTAGGCCTTCCTATTGTCGACTTTCTTTACGTTCACACTTCTAGACCGTCGAATCTCTTCTCACCAACCAGCCATATTCCCTCATCTTCTCTTCTTCTCTCCCTCATTTCCTTTCTCTAATCGGAGTATACCCTTGCCTCTGTCTTCACCAAAAAGCTTTCTCCTTCACTATAAACCCATCTAAATTCATTGTATTTCCTATTTTTAGCAAATTTCCATCTAGGGTTTCTTCTCCATTTGATGTGTTCATCTGTAATATGATCTTCATTTAATTCTTTCACTTTCCTTGCCTTAGTATCGCCTCTATTTCCCAACTAGCAATCAGGAACAATTTCCTCATTATCTACTCTGTCATTTCTAGCATGCTATCAATCACCACATTCACACCATGAAAATATCCTTACTTTGAATCCTTGAACCATGCTATCAAAAACACATTATGTTATTGGGATAAGAAAAATTTGAGTCTCATTGATATTAACCTCTTTCGCTAATACATCATCACCATTCTCGTCACCATTCACAATTTGCAACAACAATGGAAATTGACCTATCATCCAATCATATTCTACCATATGTCGCTCCATGTCATCATACTCCATCACTGAACTACCTTCCTATCAGTTCCACCGAGGTCTTTGCCAATATTCATTTCCCTTTTGATGTACCTTTTATCCATGTGTCAACCTCTTATTTGTCTTCATATTTCATGCCAATCCTTCTACATATTCGTCCATGCCACATCATTCACCTTTTTGTAGTATTAAAGGGACTTGAAACCTTATCTCTCTGAATTTGCAATGTAACCTTGATACACCTATCACTCCATCAGAGGGACTCCTAAGTGACTCCCTCTAATATGGTGAAGTCTTGCTGATGAAGTCCCATTAGAATGTTGAAGGAACTTACATTGTTGTCATGTCGAAATCCACCTATCCACCCGATGAAGAACCTTCGTGACATCCCCCATTCAATACTTTGTCACTAGTTTTCAGTCATGACATCATCTCCCTTTGTCATCATCTCTTATCCTGGTCCCACTTTATCAACATTTCAAAGAGACTTTGAAGCAACTCACACTGATATCCCAAAGTCTCACCAAAAAATATTTTGTTTGATATCATCAGAGTGTCGAACAGACTCCATTAGACATCTTGTCGATATATTTTTTTTCTCCTCGATGAGGTGTGAAATAAGAATGTCGAAGCGAATCCTAATGATGTCTCACTGATATATGTATCTCCCTTTGATATGAAGCCTTTGCAACTTTTCACCACTACCAGGACCTTCCATTATTGCCTTGTCAAAGAGACACAAAATAATGTCTCTTCAAAATCTCCATATCTCGCCGATGAGCCAATTTACCGAACACCATTAACACTGAACGTTGATGTTCACTTGTTACATCCATGAGTAAGCCACAAGCTCAAATTTTGAAACCAAACCAACCTAATCCTAAAATGACTAACTCCTTTTGCATTTCTTCCTTGGCATGCGGACTTCCACACATCTTCAAGACATAACTCAATTCTCCTTCTCAACAAATTCTAGCCAATTTAACCCTTATTCCAAAAGAAACAACACTACTATTTTTTATTGATGCAAGATTTCTCTCACACCCTAGATGCTCCTACATCATAGAACATGTCTATAACATAGAATTGGATTCATTTGAATCACTTGTAATCAAGGGTTGTAGCTCCATAATTTTCATTTTAAATTTGAATGGTTGGTGCCATCAAAAAGTTGAGTTGATTCTCACTTAGGGAGTAGGTTCTTCCTTAGAGTTGGTGATCTTAAAATAGAGGATTAGTGTCCCCTTAGGGTTGGTGCCCTTAAAAATTGTAACGCATGAGGTTCTTATTGTGAGGCTAGATTAGGACAGTAGATCTTAGAAGCTATTCTCACTGTGGTTTTCCCATGTTAGGTTTTCCATGTATATCTGGTGTTATGTCTACTTGTGTGCATGTGATCTTTGCATGATTTTCTAATTTTCATTTAAAGTGATAAAGTATAAGTTTTAAACAATCTAGTGATTCCCCCCTCTCAATAGATATTTGTGTTCCAACATATTTTATATGATTATCCAACTAGTTCTTAAAGCAATCTAAGTAATAGCCAATTATTATGCTCAAATCCTTTATGTGGTTAGCCAATGAACAATAGATAGATCAGACACTTTTTCTCTGTTGTACTTCAAGCTCTGCAAAACCTAAGAGGGTAGTCCTTTATAATATCTAATAGAATTACACATAATTAGTAGCAAGGTATTTTTCAAATATATATGTTCTATTAGATAAGGCCAAGAATTATAAATGAAAATCACTTATTAGGCTAGATATTTGGATGTTTTATGTATTTTTGTCTCTAAGAACATAAAATAATATTAAGGAATAAGTTACAATAGTAAGGGAAACATGATTTTAAAATTTTATGACCATGGATATGTAATCAAAACTTATATTTAGACTGGTACCTTAAACCTAGGGCACAAAGTCAATGAAAAATGCAATTAGATCTTGAATAACAAATTTTCACCAACTTATTTGAAATATTGTATATTAATCCCTTACAATGATATATTTTACAATTTAAAATAAAATATTCTTAAAAATCCATGTATACATTCAAAATCCTCAAGATTTATAATACAACTATTAATTTATTGCATGAATAGAAGCTATAGAAGAAACCTTCATATGCAAAAAAAATGAAATGATGAATATTAATTATCTTGATCAATTTTTTTTCATAAGTAAATGAAGTGTAAAATTTAGGAGACAATTGATTGTGAAATTATCACAATATGCTCATATATGGAACTATTATTGTTATACAAAATTAACAATTACACTTAAAATTCTTCCTTATAAAACCTAGATTAGACAGATACAAACTTAGAACATAGATTCTCTATTTACAAAAATCCAAGATCCTTTGAAAATGGCCCTAAATTCCCTTTTATAGAACAAGGGAGCAACAAGATTCAAGACATGGATAGATGTTTGGTGTAGGAGCACCCTAGCAAGTACATGCCTCCATGAGGCAATCTTAGGTTTTTGGTTTAAATCTAGTGTTTTGATGTTGTGATAAGGCCCAAGAGGCCACATTAATGATGTAATAGGTCCTAAGAGGTTGTTAGGGGTTCATTTTTAAAATATTGCAAAAATTGTCAAAAATTGTCAAAATAATGTAATTGCAAAAAGTGCAAAAAGGGAAAAATAGAGAAGTTGAAGGGTGGTGCAGGAGCACCAAGTAGATGGAGTCTACAATAGGGGGTCAATATGTTAAGTAGAGGTGTTAGGGTATTTTTGCATTAGATAAGATCTATTTACATTAAATAAGTTCTAATGAGACCATTTTCTATGTAAATGGGTGATAGGTGAGTCATTTGTGGTAGAGTGTAAAAAAAGTTGAAAAAATGCAACTTTCCTAGAAGTTGAAGGGTCATCATTTCAAAAGGAAATTATAGACATTTTGTTGGTTATAATTGAATGCAATATGTATATAAATCCTTTAAAAGGCTCGAATAGGGGTTGGAGAAGATTGTACTGAAGATTTATTACCAATAACTATGTTCATTTCTGCATTTTCACTATTTTTTTGTTCTTTTTTGAAACTATACGACCCGTATAGTCTGTGTTTTTCTTTGAAACTTCTTGTATTCTATAGGGGTATGAACTAGCTCTCATTTGAATCAAGTTTGAGAGTCTATCATTGTGATTTGAGGGAGATTTCTTTAATTTTCTGAATCTGCTGGTAAAAGGCCAGTGAGGGCTTTGTCCGGGGTTTTAATGATGTTCTAGTCATTCCACCTATTGTCATGGTCTTTATCTCAGTGGAATGACTTGTCACATGGTAGGTTAGATTTTCTTATTATTTTGAAGGAAGAGGAGACAAGTTGTTGGATTTTGGGTGATGCCCTGGGGTAGAATTGCATTATTTTCCAAGTGAAAATGGGGTGTTAAAGAAGGGTTTTGATAAAATGTGGAAGGAACTATCTATGTAATGGTTGTTTGAGTTTTTTTAGGGTATTTATGAATTTTTGGAGGTATTGGTGAGGTTTGGTAAGCCCAAGAATTAAGACTTTCAACAAACCCTTGTTAGTTGTATGCAAATTGAGGGTTTTATGATTTAGTGTCTTAGAGGTCATGTCACAAAGGAATTTTGGTGGAATTTTATGTTTTGTAACACAATTAGGGACTTTCAACTGAGTTTTGGGGATAACTAGGTTTTTTGGAGGTGCCTCCTTTGTAAAAGAGGGCTATTTGGTGGCCTAAAAATAGGGGCAGTCTATTGTTTCTCAATATTGTTCCAAAGAAACCTCTTAGAATCTTTTGATATGTTGTGTTAGGTCTTGAAGTGAGTCTCTGAAGGTGTCTAGGTTGTCTTTGTATGTCCTCTAAAATATATTGAGAAAAAGTAGATTTTGAGGGCTACAAGCTAGTAGGTGTGTGTTTGGGATAAGTTGAGTGGATAGTGTTGAAGGGGTTGATTGCTTGTGTGAACCTGATCATTTTGTGTTGGTTTGAGTCATCACCACCTTGCTTTTCATAAAAGGTTCAAGGAGATTAAAGGATAATTTTGATCAGTTGATTTAGTTGTAGGAAGTTATAAAGCCTTTAAAAAGGCCATTTGAATCATTTATAAGGTAGAAGTGTGGATTTGAAGTTTTGGGGTGAAATAAAAGGTACTGGCTTTGTATTTTAGGCCTATTTAAGCCTATTTAAGCCTATTTTGATGCAGGATAGACAATTTTTCTATTAATATTTATGAAACAATAGTGCCTAATCTTGAAGTATGTTTAATTAGGCTAAAATGGGTTCTTGAAAATGTATTGTATCAATTGAAATTCAATCTGGGTCAAAAGATATACCCGATTTTGCTATTGGACTACTCCAAGAAATTGGTGTCATGGGTGCAAGTAATTGAAAGTCTGATAAAACTAAGGTATAAGAGAATGTCTTTGCTTTGATTCAGCCAAGATAATTATGTTCAAGGTGTTTTTAGGTTCTTTTGTGAGTTTGGTATGTTGATTGGGTGTTTTGGTGCTTTGTTCACCTCTTGGAATCAAGTGTAAATGAAGGAATTCTTGTTGAAAGTTTAAGAGATATGTTTGTATGAAAGTTTTTGAATCCTTGTACTACATCAATTGGTATTAGAGCTCAAAAGGTCTGGGCAAGATATTTTGGTGTTTGTGTGTTTGTGTTTGTGCAGGTTGAAGAGAGAACCTGATTATCAAAAGACTAGGTAGACGAAAAAGAGAAGAGACCAAGGTGAGGCAAAGTCAAGAGGAAGCAAGGTTAAAGGGACTTGCTTGAATAGAAGATGGATTTATTGAGAAGGCACTTGCAAGAATATGGTTCACAAAAGAAGAAGAAACAAGAATAGAGGAAGAGAAAAGAGGAAAAGAAAAAGCAAAAGAAGACGGATCAAGAGATTAGAGAATTAAGGCAAGCATTAGAGGAATTTAGTATGATGATAGAAAAATTTGAGACTGAGATGAAACCGTTGTGTAGGCAAGCCACAAGTTTGCATTTGACAATTAAGAAGAAGAAGGTTGTATGGCCTATTCAAAGGCTGATAAAAAAAGAAGACAAGAGAAGGCATCAAGATCAGATGTGAAGATAATCGAGGAAGAAGAATTCATGAAGGTGGATGAAGAAGACAAATAAATTGCAGCCATTCCCAAGCATGAAGGTAAAGGTGCAATAGAGGTAAAGGATATGATCTTAGAAGGAAATGATACGTAGTTGGTGTCAAAGTGTGATGAATCCCTTATGAAGAAACAAAATAAGTTGAAGATGCATGATAGTATGGTAGAGACAATATATAACTTCCTTTTTGTGATAATACTTTGGACGGGGAAAAATCTAATGGTCAAGATACAGTATATGGAAGAAGGAGGACAAAGAGTTGAGATAGAGATTGTGACACATCAGAGCATGAAGGAGCAGTTTCAAAGAGGAAAGACAAAGTGGAGACAAGTTGGCATAGACCAACTAAAGCCAAAAGTGAAAATGAAGATAATGGGGAGTTGTTTCAAGAAGTAGAGAATAGAAGAATACAAGGAGGATCATTTAATGATGAAGACTTGTTACTACATTCAATCCAAGAGGACTTGGAGTTTTCATTTGGCCAAGAGTATGGTGCAGGAGCACCCTAGCAAGTACATGCCTCCATGAGGAAATCTTAGGTTTTTGGTTTAAATCTAGTGTTTTGATGTTGTAATAAGGCCCAAGATGCCAAATTAATGATGTAATAGGTCCTAGGAGGTTGTTATGAGTTCATTTTTAAAATATTGCAAAAATTGTAAAAAATTGTCAAAATAATGTAATTGCAAAAAATACAAAAAAAGGAAAAATAGAGAAGTTGAAGGGTCAAGGAGGTTAAAGGATAGTTTGGATGAGTTGATTTAGTTGTAGGAAGTTTTAAATCCTTTAAAAAGGCCATTTGCATCATTTTTAAGGTAAAAGTTTGGATTTGAAGTTTTGGGGTGAAATAAAAGGTATTGGCTTTGTATTTTAGGCCTATTTGAGCCTATTTTGATGCGGCACAGTCAATTTTTCTGTTAATCTTTCTAAAAAAATGGTTCCTGATCTTGAAGTATGTTTAATTAGGCTAAAATGGGTTCCTGAAAAATGTATTGTGTCAATGGAAATTCAATCTGGGTCAAAAGATATACCCAATTTTTTTGTGGACTACTACAAGAAATTGGTGTCATGGGTGCAAGTAATTGAAATTCTGATAAAAATGAGGTATAAGAGAATTTCTTTCTTTGATTCAGCCAAGCTAATGATGTTCAAGGTGTTTTTAGGGTCTGTTGTGGGTTTGGTATGCTGATTAGGTGTTTTGGTGTTTTGTTCACCTCTTGGAATCAAGTGTAAATGAAGGAATTCTTGTTGAAAGTTTAAGAGATTTTTTTGTATGAAATTTTTGGAATCCTTGTACTACATCAATGTCACATTTTCATTTGAAAATATTTCCCTTTAGGATTAAAAAAGAGGTACAACTACTTTTTTAAAGAAAAAAAGGACCCTCACTAAATGAAAAAAACATTGTATCAACCACTGAAGGAGATATTTCTGATTTAGAAATAATGAAGCAACATGGAAAAGATGAATGATGATTCTATTAGGCTTCTCCATCTACACTTAGGCATATTACTTCTAGAAATTTTTGAGGTTGATTTTGACCAAACCACAAAAGACAAAAAGAAGCCAAAACTATAGAAATACTCAGATAGTTGGGAGCTTTGAATGCCATATCATCATATGAGTTTGATATTAAAATTTGAGAGTTGATGATAAAATAGAAATTTAAGATTTAGGAAATTTATTGTATTTCTAATCCCACCCTACATACATTCTCTTTGATGTCCAATCAAAATAAATTTCCTAATTTACTTTATGCATGTATTATAGATACTTTGCATCCAATATGATATAGGTTTCTCTACAAAAAACATCTAAGTCGATATCCATAGAGATCAACCTATCTATAGTGGAATTGAGTAAATCAATATCCATATTATTTCCATCACATATAGATGTTGGGAGAGTAGTAACTAATGTACCAAAATCTACTTTCCACTACTCAAAAGATTTGACTTCCCCACTATTAGTCAAAATGATTAGCATGATCTTTACCTCTATACACTCAAAGGATCTGAATTTATCTTTTATATTTTGTGTCAATTTCACTATGTATGCCTACATTTCTTCCACTATTTTTCCCATATTCCATGTGGGAATAATGTTTCTAGAAATATCATGTTTAATTATTGCTCCTTTGCACCTAACTTGTAAACTTGTAATTCTAGGGATCGATTTATTCACTACATTCCCAAATTTCTCTTGATCCTTATCTATTCTAGAAAAGTCATCTATGAGGTTTGAGTAGGCTTGGTGAGAATCTTCTAACTTCCCAAGAATTTTGGATACCCTATCTTTCAAAACTTCATCCATAAAATTTCTCATCTTTTTGAGTTGATCACCCTAAGCATTCTTCACTTGCTCCTCTAGTTCCTAATCTTTTTTATGAGATCTTCCTTTTCCTTTATTAAGTTTCTTGCATGCACTGCTATTGAGTTACTCTCTTCTTGTTACTAATTTGTCCTACATTTTAAACTTTCATTCTGTAGTGAAATTTACATGATCTTTCAACAATTTATCATTATCATCCTTTAATTTCCTTACTATAGAATCATTGAATTTTGTAGTGTTGATAACTAACAAAGTAGCTTGGGGGGTAGAAGTATCTGATACTCTTTTTATTATTAAGCCTCCCCTCATTTCCTATATAACTTTGGAAACCTAAGGCTTATGAGTGTTAGGTATGTAAAATCCCATATTGCTAGGGTTTCCTATTTAGGGTTAAACCTAGACCCAAAGTTGCTTGCCCTGCATGTTCTTTAGAAGATAATCCCTCTTCATCCTATCTTCTTATTGTATCAAGGGACATTATAGAAACAATATCACACTTGGAGATTAATAGAAACCCACTTTCTCTCACCATCCTTCTCCTCTCTTCAAAGGTAATGTTTTTAACATAAAATTTTATTTCATTCACCACCCTCTTTTTGACCTCTTCATACTTAGAAGGGTGCACTTCTACTTTTACCTTCTTGATTTTCTCATGAAACTCTTCTCTTATAACCCTTATGAAAAAATCCTTAAATTCCTTTCATTTAACAAATTCATCATCAAAGATAAATTATGTGCATGGCATGGCCCTTATATCATTTTCCTCATCTCTTCCCCCTATTACATTTATACCTAATCTTCTCTAAGAAATTATAGAAACATTCACCCTAGGAGGAGAATGCATTACTATATTTACCTTCTCTACCATGACCTAAACCTCATTATCTTCATTAAGAACAATGGGATAATCAACCAAAGATGGTTAATAAATCATTATTGTCTTTTATGGTCGCTCTTTTGGGGAAGGATCTATAGTAAGTGCTTAGAGAAGAGATGATTGTATTGCAAATGATTGCTCTTAAGAAGCTATTCTTTCTTGAAGGGCTAGTTCTTTTATTATTTGTCCCTTCCATCTTATGAAAATGCATATATAGATGGATCTGTCTTAGGCTAACAAGCTGGCCTTTCTTCTATAATTGCGGCCTTCCTAATCATCTTTTCAATTTGTTCAAAATCTTTTCAATCCTAGCAATAGGATCTTTGATTTTACCTTAGGCCCCTAGATATTTTTCCATTTTCTTGGATTTTATGTCCTCAACCTTTATAAAATTTACACATTTTATTCTTCTATCATTATCTCCTTATCATAAGTACAATTCTTGAGGATATTTTCACCAAAGAGGATCTGAAATGTAAATTTTAATCTTTTTATGCTTAATCTTACTTGATTTATAAATCCTTCAAGATCAAATGGTGTTGTGATCTCTTGAGCCATCTTGAAGGCTTGTAACATTAGATATATTTATTCTAAACCCTCCCTTATGATTGTGAAGTCTAAGAATAATGTGGAGAATGGGAAGAAAGAACCCTTATTTTTCCCCTTAAGGTGGGCCTTTCCAACTTCACTTATCTACAAAATTATCACAAAATATGCCAACTCTAGGGTCACATACTTTGGCAGGACATTGATCCCACAAGGAATTCATACACCCTTATCATTGTAGAATCTACATGGAGATACCAATCTCTCAAGTTGTGTTGCACACAAAATTATGGCACTCTATCTTTGGATCTTTGGAAATCTAAGATTTCCTTCTACAATCTATCTTCCTTGGCTCCAATGAGTGTTAGCACTCTTTTAATAAAGTGATTTTCAAAGATCACAAAATTTTCTACATCAAAATGCATGTCCTATACATGGGTCTAACATTTGACATGAAGAGAATTTCCCTTGTCATCTTTCATATGGACTTGTAGGGATTTGTCCCACTTTATCCTGCCCTTATAAAAGAACATATGAAAAAGTAAGGAGTACCACCTAAAGTTTAGCACCTTGCTACTTTTCTTTATCTAAACTAATTTATTTTGGATTTCATTTGAAATGTATGTAGTAAAATAAAATTCATTATTGACTAATGGATTATCTATGCCTATAACAATATACATCAATGGCACATGGAGTTTGGTCTTGGCATCTCCACCTAGAACTTGGTAGAGTGAATAGTAAGTCTTTATAAAGTAGTCCTCAAATGTCTCTAGGTTGAAGAAATCTACCTCAATTGTAGGAATCCTGATAGACCTTTTATCATACCCCTTCATCCTATGTTTTGGGAGCCAAAATACCTTGTAGCTATTTTTATCTTATGAGTAATTCTATTTGAAAAGGTCAAAGTAAATGGCCTTGTTGGATGCTTATTTCAATCTAGAAACTTAAAAAATGGAGTCCTTATCAATAGCCACAAGTTCTACCCCATTTTTTTCCTGGATAACCCTAACATTCTTATCATAATTGTTGGAAATATGTCTAACAAGTACTACATCCATGAACACATTTGGTATAATCATCTTTCTAAGGTCATAGGTCTAGACATTAGAAATTTGAACCCTAGATGACCTCTTAATATACTAGTATGAGAACAAGCTTCACCTAGTCACACAAAGTTCTACATATTTTCACTCCCTTATATTATCTAATAGGCCACTTACTTCACCATGGCCATGGGAAAAAACCACTTTGCTTGACAAACCAATGAGTTGCACAATCAAATAAAAATACCTTTTAAATGAGGACTATTGACCAATGGATTGAGTCATGGCTATAATTCAGGGTTTTTTCTAATATTATAGGACACAAGATCTTTCATCAAACTGAGTCAACTTTGCAATTCAACCACCAACTCTAAAAGCAATTCTTGAATTTCTAAATAGAGGAATATAGAATAACACTTGGTTTTTTCCTCTTAGGAAAACCTAGCTCATTGTGAAAGATTTAAAATTATAAAAAATTTCTCTTGAAAATCAATAGATGCAAAATGATTTGATTTCTTGGTAAAATTGTAGCATTATAGAGCAAATCTTCAGAAAGATTGGGAAAAAATAGTCACTTTTACCATAACTTTTCATTTATGTGAACTCATTGCATCCAACTATCCTTTTTTTCAGGTTTGAATGTGTCATTGATATTCTATTGATAGGACAAAATTTGATGATCCAAGTTCATTTAAATAGTTTTAAAAACCTTGTGGAGTCATCAATAAATTTCCACATGTATCTCTTCCATGGTTTTCCACCAAAAAACTTACCCCTTTCAAAGATCCCACAAACTTATAAAATTGCACCAAATATTGACAAGTGTCAATATTTTAACAATTCCACATCTTACAATTTATGTTGCAAGTATGAAGGTGTTGTCATTGATGTCAAGGAGGTTTGTTGCATGTCAAGGATATTGAGAAAATTGAGAAAAAGAGGAAAATAATTGTTTGTAGGTTGTGCATGTGTAGTTGAGATATTGAGGAAGTGTTGTGAGTATATGGAGCTATCTTTTTGTTATAGTGTCTGAATATGAGTTAGAATGAAGTAATGAGCTGAGATGATGTCTCTGGTACTTGGTTTCCAAGTGTTTTTGAGAAAATTTGACAAAAAAGTAAACACAGTTGTGCAAGTGGTTAGAGTGTGCTCTGGTATTGTGCTTCATGTTTCTTCTATGTTGAGTTTATGCTTGTGCAGATCTGATATGTTGTTCATGGTTGTTAAAGGTTTCTATATTCATAATTTGGGTTCCTCAATCATTGTATACAGTGAGATATTTTCACCAGTGTGTGAACCAGTTTTTCAATGATGTTTTTTGTTTCCTAGGAGAAATGTATTTGATCTATGTTTCTATGTTGTTTGGCTTCAGTTTGTGTAGATTTGGGAATTTTCCTATAATGTTTGTATCTTACATATTTTGAGATTTCACTTGATTTGGTGTAGTACATTGTAAGTTTCATTTGTGTGTGAATAAGGTTTACCAGTTGTTCTAAGTTGAAGTATTTATATGATGCGAGTTTGGATGAATCTTTTGATAAATCTTAAGTTGCTCATAAATTATTATAGATCATGTTCAAGTGAATTCTATTTTCTGGAAGTTTCATATTGATTTAAGGAAGTGTGTACTTAATGATTATGGTGTTTACCATGGGTGTTGGTCGACCATGTGTTAACACTACATGTGAGGCTTGTAAAAGTGTGTAGAGGTGTGTTGGGATCTATTTGGATCCTAATTAAGGATTTATGTAGGTTTCCTTCATTCCTATCCACCACAAGAATGTTTAGGTGTTGACCTATTTTTAATTTGTAAGTGTAACAGATAGTTGCTAACATTGGAGAATGTTTTTGAGGTTGAGACTGATATAAATAAGTGTGTAAGTGTTGTGAGATGCAAGGAAGAATCAAGAGAGAAGCAATATAGATGTGAAAATGATGTGAGTGATATGTGTGATGTGAAGTTGAGTAGACAGTACAAATTTCAAGTGTTTGGATTCCTGAAGGTAGTGAGCTGAAGGTGTCTAAAATCATTCAAGCAAGACTGTGAGATTGTTGGAGCATTGTGGTGGATTCCTTGTTGCATTGAGAAAGTGTTCTCTATGTGACATTTATCTTCTATCTTCTTGTATTTATTTTTGTGGTAGTTATCCCTTGCTGTGAGCCTTTCTGGATAGTGTATCCTATTCTAGGAGAGATCCCTTTTGTACCAATTTTTCAATTACTTATATTGTGAGCTAATCCTCATCATAGTTTTATCCTCATTGATTTTTCCACCTAAATATGGTGTTCTCTTGTGTATGTTGTTGTTATTTCATTTTTTGTTATCTACATTTCATGTTTAATCATGATAATAGAATAAGGGTTTAATAAATGCATGTGGATATAATTATTGTTGAGGGTTTTGAAGGTTTAATTTGCTACAATTTATTCACCCCCTTCTCAGTTTTCTTGTTCATTCAACAATTGGTATCAGAGCAAGGTTCCTTGGAAAAAATCTTAACTGCTTGAGGTAGATCCGAGATAGCAAACAAGGTTTATTAGGAATGACCTAGATTTGATGGCACAAATTATGCATTCTGGAAGTCAAAGATGGAAGGATATCTAGAAACTCAAGGATATGAGATTGAAAAGGCTTATAAGACTACATATACTCCACCTCAAAATGGTCCAAGTACAAGTGCAGAGATCAAGGCACATGAGATCAATTCTAAGACAATATTTAGTATTGTGAATAGTCTTTAAAATATTGAATTAGTAAAAATTATGAGTTTGAAGACTTCTAAAGAGGTTTGGGATAAGCTAGAAAGAATTTATGAAGGAGATGAAAAAGTCAAACAAGTAAAGCTATATAATTTGAAGGCACAATTTGAGAGCCTGCATATGTCTGAAGATGAAACAATCAAAATATACATACAAAGAGTTGATAAGCTAGTGATTGTAATGAGAGTTCTTGGTACACAAGTCAAGGAATCTAAAGTGGTAAAGAAAGTTCTTAAATCTCTTCTTGATTCCTATAGTGAAAAGGTATCTACTATTAAGGAAATTGAAAATCTTGATACTTATTCTAGAGATCAGATGATTGGTACACTAAATTCTTTTTAAATGAGAAAAAAGGGATTGAAAAATGGTATAAATGTAGAGACTGCTTTCAAGGTTGGAGTATCAGAAAAGGTTGAAGATTCAGATAAGGAAGATCTTGATAATGTGGAAGCTAACTTTGTAATAAGAATGAAGAAGGGCACTAGTAAGTACAAAAGTAAACTACCTTTCAAATGTTCTAGTTGTGGTGAAATAGGTCATTATACTTCAATATGTCCAAAAAGGGCTACAAATAATAAGAATAAGGAGAACAAAGGAAAGATGACTAAAAGAGCTTACAATGTTAGAGAATATTGATGAGGGCCACAACACCCAGAACCCACAAAAATCACAACAGATACCAACACAAAAGATGTGAGACAAAAAAATGATTCACTTTCAATTATTTTCAAAAAATGAAATTACAGATTCAAAGCTTACATGCTACAACCTCATGGGCTTGATTCATTACAACAAAATCAACTCAGAAAAGAAAAATCTACTATTCAGAGCCACAATCTACACCATCAGGGCCACCTTCTACAACCCCCACCTAACCCTTTCTATTTTCCCCAATAACCGCCCTAGAATGTTCTAGAAATTTCCCCTTTTTGTTTTGGCGCCAAAAGTCCTGCCATTTGATTTTTGGCCTAGGAAGAATTTTTTATGAAATTCACTTTTTAGAGGACCAACTTTGTGGGGCCATAACTTTTTATCTGGGTGCCTGATTTTCTACTATTGCATATCATTGGAAAGCTCTCAAAAATCTCTACAACATGTGGACCATAGGTCAGTTCAACCACCTTTTGGGCTATTTCAGGGCCTCTAAAGTTTTATATCTGAATTTGAAGCTGCATTGGAGAAATTTCCCAGGATGAAAACTTTAATTTCTCCCAAACTATGTAGGGTATTGAGGTGATTCTTTCGCGTCTGGAAAAAAATTTCAGCTCTATTCCTTGGGGTAAATTTTCATGTCCATATGAGCCCATTTAGGCCGACTTACTAAAAATTGTAAGTGCTTGTTTTTCACTATTTTTGATGCTTGATAGTCTTCTATCCCCTAAATTCCATCATGGGACTCAAAAAAAATAAAGAAAATAAAGAAAACATTTTTTTTTGGGTCATGCAAGATTTCCCTACACCGTTGGATGCTCCTGCATCAGACACCCAAGGTAATTTGAAAAGTGACCCTGTCACTTCTCAGGAGTTAGAGGGAAACCAAGATGGTTAACCTCAGCCTCAGATAACCATGATGAATCTTTAGCAGGTATTCCTCTCCATTTCACCAAGTACTTTGCATATTGCTTGTTTCTCTTGTGCTTCTACCCACACGTCTATCCAAGATTTCTTCTATCTCTTCCTTCTCTAAAGTAGGTGATGGAATTTTCCACTATTCTTTTATTGGACTCTCCTTTATATCACCTTCATGATACTTTGTCAAATCAGCAATGTTGAACACGGGAGAAATGTTTATTCCACTAGGAAACTCTACCTCATAAGCATTTCCTAAATCATGCTTCTTTAGGATCTTGCACAGTCCAAACTTCTTCATCTTTAACTTGTTGTATGTACCAACTGGAAACCTTTCCTTTCACAAATGAACCATGACTTCATCTCCTACCTAGAACTCCTTAAACCTCCTTTTATGATTTGCTTGAGCCTTATATTGTGAGTTCATTTTATCGATATGTTTCTTCACCTATTCATGCAAGTTCTTCAGGTGCTCAGCAAAATCTTCAGCCTCAACACTACTCTTCTTCCCCTTATCCATCTTTCTCGGTTTAGAAGCAGTTCTTGGACTACTCCCATATACAATATGGAATGGTGATTTACTAGTGCTCCTATTGACAGAATTGTTGTAAGAAAATTCTACCTATGGTATAATCAAACCCCATCCCTTGGGCTTATCTCCAACTAAGCATCTTAGCAAGTTGCCCAAACTCCTATTCACCACCTCTGTTTGTCCATCAGTCTATGGATGGTGTGCAAAACTGAACTTCAAATCTATCTTCAACTTCTTCCATAATGTCCTCCCAAAATAACCAACAAATTTAGTATCTTTGTTTGAAACTATACTCTTTGGTAGACCATGTAGTCTCACCACCTCTCACAAAAACAATTCTGCAACATGAACAACATCACTAGTCTTATGATATGGGATGAAATGTGCCATCTTTGAAAATCTATCCACCACAACAAATATGGAATCATGCCATCTTTGTGTCCTTGGCAATCCAAGAACAAAATCCATGCTAATATCCTCCCATGGCCTCTCAGGTACAAGAAATGGCTAATACAATCCAGTATTCTAACTTGTTCCTTTCACCATCTGACATACTCTACAACTTTGTACAAACTTCTTCACATCTTGTTGTAACTGTGGCCAATAATAATTCTCACTGACAAGAGAAATGGCCTTATCTCGACCAAAATGTCCAACCAATCCTCCACTATGATTCTCCTTGATTAGATTCTCTCTCATAGAACTCCTTGGAATGCACAATTGGCTTCCTATAAACAACATCCTATCTTGGATTAAGAAATCCAACCATCTTGTCCTATCTAATGTAATAGGTTCCAAACAAGCCTTCCAAGCTTCTACAAATTCTGGATCTTTTGGATACAAACTCTCGAGCTCATTGAACCCAACAACCTCTATATTCATCTCTATCAACAAATATTTCCTTCTACTTAAGGCATTTGCAACTCTATTTGACCTTCCACTCCTATGCTTAAAAAAAAAGTATAACTCTGCAAAAACTCAACACATTTTAAGTGCCTTTGATTCAACTTTCCTTGACTATTGAGATATTGCAAAGCCTGGTGATCAGTATATAAAACAAATTCATTTGGCAACAAATACTATCTCCATTTCTTCAAACCTGAACTATAGCATAAAAATATTGATCATAGACAAAATATTTCTTCTTAGCATCATTGAACTTATCACTAAAATAGGCAATAGGCTTACCTTCTTGACTCAAAACAACTCCTATGGAAATGCCACTAGCATCACAATCTACCTGAAAGACCTTATTGAAATTTGGAAGTGCCAAAAAAGGTTGCTCTGTAAATTTCTTCTTCAACATATCAAAACTTTTGGCTGCTCCTGTTGTCCATTTAAATTCTTTTCTATCCCCTCACATTGCTTCAGTTAGAGGTGCACAAATACTACTGAAATTCTTAATAAACTTTTTGTAAAAACTTGTTAGACCATGAAATGATCTTACCTCTGTAACACTCCTCAGGGTAGTCCATTCAATGATAGATCTCACCTTCTTTGGATCCATTTTAAGAACCTATCATGAGAGAAAAAAATCCTAGATACACCAACTCTCTCTTCACAAAACTAAATTTCTTCAAATTAATCAACAACTTGTCCTTTAGCTTCTCAAAAAAAATTCAAATATGCATCAAGTTCTCCTCCAATGTCTTAATAAAAATCAAAATATCATCCAAATAAACAATAACAATTTTTCCTAAAAATTCTTTCAATACCTCATTCATAAGCCACATAAATGTGCTTGGTGCATTGGTTAGCCCAAAAGGCATGACTAACCACTTGTACAAGCCCTCCTTGGTTTTGAAGGTTGTCTTCCATTCATCTCCTTCTCTAATCTGGATCTAGTGATATCCACTCTTCAAATCTATCTTCGTGAAGTACTTAGCTCCACTCAAATGATCCATAATGTCATCCATTCTTGGCAAGGGAAATCTATACTTGATGTTGATCTTGTTAATGTCTCTAGAGTCTATACACATCTGCCATTCCCCATCTTTCTTTGGTGCTAGTACTGCAGGTATTGTACATGGATTCAAACTCTCCCTAATCAATCCTTTTCGCAACAACTCTTGCACTTGTCTGTTCAACTCTTCACTCTCTACTGGAGTCTTACGATGAGTGGCCTTATTTGGAAAACTAGCTCCAGGAATCAAGTCCATCTTATGACTAATCTTTCTTACTAGAGGAAAACCTTCAGGTACATTATTAGAAACATAGCTTGAAACTCATTCAACAAATCTAAAACCTCTATAGGTATCTCAGTAGTATCTTCTTTATCAACTCTAGGGATCAATGCAAAGCACATATACTCATGCTTCATACCTTCTAGGAACTTTCTTCCATCAACCAAACAAATTCTTGCATTAATGTGTACCTTCTTTTTTTGCCTCTTTCAAGGGCTTCAGCTTATGACGAACCCCATCCTTTTTCAAAGAATAGGTGTTGGCATGTCCATCATGTACTGCTCACCGATCAAACTACCACGGTCTTCCTAACAACATATGAGAAACATCCATAGGAATAATATCACACAATACCTCATCATGTTAATTTCCAATCTTGAACTTTAGCAGAAATTGTTCATTTTCCAAGGCTTTATGGTCCTTCTAGAACCAAGCAATCTAGTATGGGTTTGGATGCCTTCTTCTCTCTAATCGCAACTTACTAACCATTTCTTCTGGAACGAGGTTATCAGTACTACCTCCATCAATAATAACATTGAAAACTTTACCTTCACACTTATATCTGGTGCAAAACAAATTCTTCCTTTGAGTTGGTTCCTTCTCTTCATTTAGCAAGGCTCTTTTGGTAACAAGAACCTCTCCTCTTTCTGCATCCTTAGAATTTGAAGACTCAACATCTTCATCCACATGTGCAACTCATGCATTACCCTCAGGTCTTCTATTTTTCCTTCCTTAATATTGAGGAAACTCATAGGCTCTATGTCCTTCTCCACACTGGAAACAGGTTCCACGAAAGCCTCCTCTTCCTAGTCCTCATCCAAATCATCCCCTTCCTCTTTGGTCTCCATTATTCTAATCATGAGGATGGTAGGTGTTATCTCCTTTCTAGTTCTGGTTGCTACTGGAGCCTTCACCCTTCTTTTGATCTTCATTTCAACCTCCATATGACTATCCACCATTCTTTCCTCCACGACCTCCACCTTGTTGTTTGTTCTCAAACCTCTTGTTCAGTCGTTCTTCAACCTTTAGAGAAAACTAATAAGCATCTTCAATGGTGGTCATTCTTACTAGTGCCAATTCTTCCTATATGCTTGGCTTCAACCCATTAATATAACAAGTGACTTTCTCCTTATTCATCTCATAATGTCTTGTCCAAATTAGGACCTTGTGAAATTCCTCTATGTATTCTTTCACCCTCCTTGTCCCTTGCCTCAAGCTCTACATCTTCTTTAGCAGCTCCAATTCATAATCGACTAGAATAAACTATTTCTTCAATTTTGACACCATTTTGTCCCATCTAGAAATTTTATCTTTCCCTTGTATTCCTCTTTCTAACTGGACCTCTTTCCACCATATACTTGCATGACCTTTCAATTTTTTCTTTGCAAACCTCACTCTGTGAGGATCTTCAATGTCCTCAAACTCGAAAAAATCCTCCATTTCATTGATCCAATTAATCAATTCTTCAAGATTCAGATTTCCACTAAAAGTTGAAACCTCCATTTTAGGTCTCTTCCCAATGCTTGAGATCACTTGCAGCAATCTTATTTCTCTAAGATCCATTGGATCCTGATCTTCCTCTTCCATTTCCTCTTTTGTTTCATCTTCACTATCATCTTTGTCCCGTTGCACATCTCTTCTTCGAACCTCTTGTTACAAGGTTTTTAATTTCCTTCTAAGGGCTCTGATTTCATATCTAGGAGGATATCTTCCTCCACCACCTCAGCCTCTACCTCTTCCATACTAGGAAAGTCTTGGAGGCATCTTGAACTCAACCCACACTCACAGATCATGTTGCAACTACCTCATGTTCAACGCTCTATTACAGGATCAGGAACTCCTGCTCTGATACCACTTGATGAGGGCCACAATGCCCAAAACCCACAAAAATCAAAACAATAGATACCAACACCAAAGATGCAAGACAAAAAAATGATTCACTTTCAATTATTTTCAAAAAATGAAATTATAGATTCAAAGCTTACATGCTACAACCTCATGGGCTTGATTCATAACAAAAAAATAAACTTAGAAAATAAAAATTTACTATTCAGAGCCACAATCTGCACCATCAGGGCCACCTTCTACAACCCCCACTTAACCCTTTTTATTTTCCCCAATAACTGCCCTAGAATGTTGTAGAAAGTACAAATTTCCCCCTTTTGTTTTGGCACCAAAAGTCTCATCATTTGATTTCTGGCCTAAGAAGAAATTTTTATAAAACTCACTTTTTAGAGGACCAACTTTGTGGGGCCATAACCTTTGATCTAGGTGTTTGATTCACTATTATTGCATATCATTGGAAAGCTCTCAACAAGCTCTACAACATGCAAACCCTAGGTCAGTTCAGCCACCTTTTGAGTTGTTTCGGGTCCTCTAAAGTTTTATATCTAAATTTGAAGCAACATTGGAGAAATTTCCTGAGACAGAAACTTTAATTTCTCCCAAACCATGCAGGGTATTGAGGTGATTCTTTTGTGATCAATTTTTTTTTTCAGCTCTGCTCCTAGGGGTAAATTTTCACGTCCATACGAGCCCATTTAGGCCGACTTACTAAAAATAGTAAGTGCTCATTTTTCACTATTTTTTATACCTTCCAGTCTTATATCCCCTAAGTTCCATCATGGGAGTCAAAAAAACTAAAGAAAATAAAGAAAATAATTATTTTTGGGTGATGCAAGATTTCCCTACACCACTGGATGCTCCTGCATCAAAGATACTAGCATTTCTGATGATGAATTTGATTACACAGACTTTGATGACAATGAATGCTTGTTTTTGGCTACAAAAGATTAACCTAGTTCTACTAACTCTGAAATTTGTGTGAAGGAAAGTGATCAGAAGAAGAAGGATAAAGTTCAAGGTACTTTGGTATCTGATTTTCATGTTAAAGAGGATAAGAATTACAGGGTTTCTGGCAATGGATGCTCTAATCACATGACTAGTGACAAGAGTAATTTTTTTAAACTTGAAAATATCATGTAGGATTAGTTAAATTTTGAGATGATTCAGAAGCTAAGATTTGTGGAATAGGTTCAATCAGTTTTGATGGAAAGCATAATACTGATAATGTTTACTATGTTAAGAGTTTAAAGAATAACCTTTTGAGTGTTGGAAAAATGTGTAGCAAAGGATATAATATTGTGTTTAAGGATGAAACATGTGAGATCAGAAAAGGATCTAGAATTGTGATTGCTACTGGTAAGAGAACATATGGAAACATTTTTCAGGTTAAGGGTGTTGATGTACATTGCTTTATGTCTCAAATTAGTGATAGTTAGTTATGGTATTAGAGGATGTGTCACATGAATTTTGATAATTTGGAAAGAATTAGTTCAATTCATGCAATAAGAGACCTACCAAGAATCACAAATCCTATCAATGTTGTTTCTAGGAGTTGTCAATTTGGAAAACAAACAATGAGTAGTTTCAAAGGAAAGGAACAATTTGCTATCAAAATACTACAATTAGTACATGTAGATCTTTGTGGTCCTACAAGGGTGAGAAGTCTTCAAGGTGATAGGTACTTTATGCTTTTGATTGATGATTATTCTAGAATGACGTGGGTTACTTTTCTTAGAGAAAAATTGATGCATTAAATAAGTTCAAGGTATTTAAAGTTATGGTTGAGAATTAAATAGAGCTGAAAATTAAATGTTTGAGGTTTAATAGAGGTGGTGAATTCACCTCCAATGAGTTTAACATGTTTTGTGAAGTTTATGGCATTAAGAGGAACTTGTCTGCCCCTAGAACTCCTCAGTAGAATGGAGTTGTTGAAAGGAAAAACCAGACTATTCAAGAAGTTGGTAGGACTATGATGAAAGAAGAAAATATATTGGAAGTCTACTAGACAGAAGCTATTTATACTTATGTTTACATACTTAACGTAGTTCAAGCTAAAACTAATAGTACAAAGACTCTCTATGAGTTATGGTATGGAAGGATTCATACTATGAAGTACTTTAGAGTATTTGTAAGCAAATGTTATATCAAAAGAGAAGAAGAAAATATAGGAAATTTTGATGCAAGGTCTAATGAAGGTATCTTCCTTGGATTCTCTACTAAAAGCAAAGCTTATAGATGTTACAACAAAAGGTTAAGAAAGATTGTTGAAAGTGCAAATTTTAAGGTTGATGAAAACTTGTAGAATTCAATTGCAGTGGATCGATGTGTGTTAGATGAACTTGATTGTAGAGAAAATGAAAAATAAGCCGATGAAAAAAAAAGAGTAGAAAGAAGAGGAAGAAGCTCTAAATAAGACCCCTAAAACCCCTAAGTATGTGCAAAAGAATCAATCTAAAGAATAGATTATTTGAGATTAAAGGAAAGGAGTATTGACAAGAAGCAAAGTTGTTGAAGCTGAGGTAAATCTATTTTTATTTTCTAAAGTCGAAGCTAAAATAGTGAGTGAAGCATGTAAAGATGAACATTGGATGAAGGAAATGGAAGAAGAATTTATGTAGATAGAGAAAAATCAAACTTGGGAATTGGTTCCTAGACTGGAAAATGAGAACATAACTGGAACTAAGTGGGTATTTAGAAACAAGATGAATGAGAATGGAGAAGTAAGGAATAAGGAAAGACTTGTGTGTAAGGGTTACTCACAAGTGGAATGTATACACTTTGAGGATACATTTTCTCTTGTCGCTAGGATGGAAGCTATCAGAATATTTTTGGCATTTGCAACACATAAAGACTTTAAGGTTTATTAGATGGACGTGAAGTCGGCTTTTTTGAATGGTGAATTGGAAGAAGAGGTTTACATGGAAAAATTAGAAGGATTTTATTTGTCATATCTACTAGATATGGCATGCAAATTGAAGAAAGTGCTATATGTATTGAAGCAAGCTCCCAAAGATTGGTATGTAAGGTTGGATAGATATTTTCTACAACAAGGATTCAGTAAAGGAACTGCAGATAATAATCTTTACTTCAAAAAAAAGGAAGACAAAATATTGATAGTAGTTGTATATTTGGATGATATTATCTTTGGATGAAATGAAGCTATGTGTAAGAAATTTGTTGAAGAAATGTAGAGAGCTTGAAATGTCAATGTTTGGGGAGATGAATTTCTTCCTTGGGCTACAAATCAATCAAACAGATAAAGGGATTTTCATTTCATATCTAAGTATGTCAAAGAGATGTTGAAGAAGTTTGGAATGGATGATTCCAAATGAGTATGCACTCCTATGGTGACTAGTTTTAAATTGATCAAAGATGATGATTCACCTAAGGCTGATAAGAGAAAATATAGATCTATGATTGGTGGATTGCTATATCTAACTGCTACTAGACCAGAAATCATGCATGCAGTTAGTCTTGTGGCTAGATTTCAAGATCCTAAAGAAACACATGTTGCAGTAGTGAAGAGGATATTCAGATATTTAAAAGGTACTTTGGATTATGGCTTGTGGTATCCTAAGGATATTGGTTTCACATTAAGTGCTTATACAAATGTAGATTGTGTTGGTTGTGTTGATGACAAGAAAAGTACAAGTGGTTGTGCATTATTTCTTGGATGTAGATTGGTGTCATGGTTTAGTAAGAAGTAGGATTCAATTTCTTTATCCACTGTGGAGGTTGAGTATATTGCAGCAACATCATGTTGTACACAAATTTTATGAATGAGACTAACATTGAAGGATATCAGAGTAGTGTATGATGAGCCTATTTATATATTTTGTAACAATACAAGTGAAATTAACATTTCAAAGAATCTAGTGATGCATTCAAGGATGAAGCATGCATATATCAATTAGGTATCACTTTTTGAGAGAGAAGGTTATGGAGAATGTGGTGAAACTTGAGTATGTACCTACAAAGGATCAGATTGCTGAAATGTCTACCAAGGTTCTTCCTAAGGATACTTTTGAGTATCTCCAAAAAAAGTTGGGGGTTATTACCCCTCCATCATTAAACTAGATGCATATGGAGGTGCATTAGTCTAGTGGATCTATGCATCTATCTCTTTTCTAGATTGATGTTGGTGGATACCTCTCAAGGTGAGTAGGTAGTGCCATGTGTTGTCATTGAGTTGCTAATTTATTTTGGTGTACTCCTAAGGGGGAGTATTCAGAGTAGGTATTTTGGTTTTTTGTCAAAGGGGAAAAATAATGCAAAAATTTTATCCTTTGCCATTGATGTCAAAGGGGGAGAGAAAGTATCATGTGAAAAAAATTATCTACTTAGGGGGAGAGTGTGCAAGAATTTTTTTTAGGCTATCTAATCTGAAAAAGAGGAGAAAGTTGTGTATATTGTCAAATCATTTAGGGGGAGAAAAGAAAGTGTGTTTATAACTTTGATGTTGTCTTTGATGGTTTTTTACATCTTGTTTTTCCATCAATGACAAAGGGGGATATTTTTGTAAGTATGAAGGTGTTGCCATTGATGTCAACATGAAGTCTACTAGCTAACCTGTTGTCATTGATGTCAAGGAGGTTTTTGGCATGTTGATGATATTGAGAAAATTCAGAAAAAGACGAAAAGAGGTTGTTGTAGGTTGTGCATGTGTAGTTGACATATTGAGGAAGTTTCTTGAGTACATGTAGCTATATTTTTGTTGTAGATTTTGAAGATGAGTTGGAATGAAGTAATGAGCTGAGATGATGTCTCTAGTACTTGGTTTTCAAGTTCTTTTGAGAAAATTTGATAAAAAGAGTAAACATTGTTGTGCAAGTGGTCAGAGTGTGCTCTAATATTGTGTTATGTGTTTCTTCTATGTTGAGGCTATGCCTATATAGATATGATATGTTGTTCATGGTTTCCAAAGGTTTTTGTATTCAAAATTTGGGTTTCTAGATCATTGTTCAAACCAAGATATTTTCACTAGTGTGTGGACCATTTTTTCAGTGATATTTTTTGTGGCCTGAGAGAAATGTATTTGCTCCACATTTCTCTAATATTTGTCTTTAGGCTATAAAAATTTGGGAAGTCTCTTATAATGTTATCATCTTTCATATTTTGAGATTTCACTTGATTTGGTGTAGTACATAGTAAGTTTCATTTGTCAATCTGTGAATAAGGTTGACTAGTTGTTCTAAGTTGAAGTATTTTTATGATGCGAGTTTGGATGACGTGTTTGATGAATCTTAAGTTTCTCATGGATTATTCTAGATTGTGTTCAAGTGGATTTTGTTGTCTGAAAGTTTTATATTGATTTAAGGAATCGTGTACTTAATGATTATGGTGTTTAGCATGGGTGTTGGTCAACCTTGTGTTAACACTACATGTGAGACTTGTATAATAATTTTGAGGTGTTTTGGGATCTATTTGGGTCCTAATTAAGGATTTATGTAGGTTAGCTTCATTCCTATCCACCACGGGAATGTTTAGGTGCTGACCTACTTTGAATTTGTAAGCATAATGGATAGTTGTTGATATTGGAGATGGATTTTAAGGTTGAGATTGATATAAACAAGTGTGGTATTATTGTGAGATGCAAGGAAGAATCAAGAGAGAAGAAAGACAGATGCAAGATCAATGTAATTGATGTTTTTCATGTGAATTTGAGAAAGGTAGTGTGAATTTCAAGTGTTTGGATTCCTAAAGGTAGTGAGTTGAAGGTGTTTGAAATCATTCAAGCAAGACTACAAGATTGTTGGAGAATTGTGGTGGATTCCTTGTTGCATTGAGAAAGTGTTCTCTGTGTAACATTTCTCTTCTATCTTCTTGTATTTATTTATGTGGCAGTGAGCCCTGGATGTGAGCCTTTTTGGATAGTGTGTCCTATTCTAGTAGTGATCCCTTTTGTACTAGTTTTGAAATTAATTATATTGTGAGCTAATCCTCATCATTTTTTCTCTCATTGATTTTTCCATGTGAATCTAGTGTTCTCTTGTGTATGTTGTTGTTATTTCATTTTTTGTTATCTCCATTTCATGTTTAATCATTATAACAGAATAAGGGTTTAATTAATGCATGTGGATCTAATTAATATTGATGGTTTTAAAGGTTTAGTTTGCTACAACTGATTCACCCCCTCCCACCTTTCAATTTTCTTGTTCATTCAACAATTTAGTCTTCCTTATTCAATCAATGGAATTGCAAAGCCTGGTTGAGAATACACCAGCTATCCCTATTTCATAGTTATGAACTCTTGAAGACTTGGTATTCATAATGCGACATGTGGACTCATGGAACTATGCTAAAATTATGTTACATGTTACCAATCCATGATTTTGTTCTCTCATTTTTCTTTATAAAATAACATTCCATAGACTAGTGTTAAGTAATAATGTGGGGATAGGTGTTAACCTTTTCACAGTTTCGTGGTTGTTTTTTTTCTTAGTAAAATATTTTATGCAAATTAGTGAAAGAGGTTATATGTGAATAAGAGCATGACATATGGAAAACAATAGGATTATTAATGGAATTAAGCATGGGCTCACTTAAATATTATAAAAATAACATGCACTAATTCTATAAAGTGAATGGTAGGAAATAAAAGGGGCCCAAGGAGTCTCACAATACAAGGGGACATTGTTGAACACCTGAAATACTGAGAGGTGGGTGAATCAATTTTCCTTTAAACCAATTAAACATAATCCATCCAATTACCAAAACAATCTCAATTGCAATAATGAATGAAAGCATGAAACATCGACAAAATCACATGACACATGAACACCAATTCTTTTACGTGGAAAACCCAAAATGGGAAAAACCACAGTGAGGGTTAGCTCACAATATATTATATTTGGATATAGTATATTATAGAAATGCTCACTATCCATAGAGAATGAGATAGAAGAAATAAGTGATGGCTCACAACCTATTTTAACTGATACAATAACATCTATCATATGCTGGATTACAGTTCTAATGAAGTACAAAAACTATCTTTACACTAATCTGGATCAATACTTTGCTCTACTCTGTTTTCACACACTTTTCAATATAATTCACACAACTCTGATCAAATTTGCATCATATATGTTACTTTATGCACATAACTCACACCACTCTTGGACACTTCTATTAAACATTGAAATCAATCCATTATTTATATCCACATCAAGTGTAACTTCAATTAGGTAGGCCTAATTAGAAGTAAAACACAAAAATGAACTTGTCATTCTTAAAACATTTCATCCACATCTCATGCCTTAATCCAAAATTTAATTCAACTTAAGATAGGTTAGGGTGGACCTATAATAGATCTCACATAGGATAGCAACATTTATTTATCCTTCCCATAACATCAAACATGTCAGGTCACCCCCAAATAAGACTTAAATACAAAAATTCCATCTATTTTACCCAATTTGTATAATGTGTGACTCAAAACTCAATATTACTTTCAATTCCCACTCAATCGACATCCAAAATCTTATCTTAAACATCGCATAACAAAATATTTATCTATGAAGGAATGTGGAATCTCCCACACTAACACTTTGTACATAAAACAACTACAATATATAATACTAAACTATTTCAATCATATCTTCCTAAATACTTCACCAAACAACATGAACTCTTGGATCTAGATACATTAAATGATCATCAAAACACTATTAGAATCACAAAGTGGCATCTCAATTCACAGTGGAGTGTGGACCAAAAAACTAACATACTAAACCATTGTACAAGTGGATTTGATACTTAGGCATTTCCCTTTGTAGATTTACTTTCCAGATCAACTTATTCTATAAATAATTCTTCAAAAGTGCTTCTAAGTCATGCTAGAGTGATCCATAGAGTAAAAATTGTCAATCCAGAGATGTTGACCCTTGAAGCTTCTACAGGATGACTTGCCAAGTAGATTTACCTTCTTCCCACTATTTCTTTGTTGCTACAAGTATTTTGTATTGTGACTCAAGATCCACTAATATCTTCTTTCCTTCTTTTGAAGTACAGGGAGTAATATCTATCTCTCAAATCCTATATGTACTGGCAAGGGAATTTGAGATAAGTATATACTTCATCTTCACCAAGTCCCTTAGCTTCTCAAATTTTATAATTATTTCTTCTTTCTGGCTTTGTAGAGTAAAGTATTTTTCATGTAAGTTCACTAGAGTAATCCAGGTCTGATCATTTCTATCTTGTACTAGATCATAGGTGTTTGATTCTATAGACACTAAAAATTGTCCTTCTCCTACAAGCACCATTTTTCTTTGTCGATCCCCTTTTCTTCCCTAATAATTAAATAATTTTAATTATTTCCTAAATTCATATTTCTTCTATTAATTAAATAATCTTAATTATTTAATTAATTTATTCATTTTATTTTATTCCTTCTTTTGATTAATTAAATAAATTTTATTTATTTAATTATGTCAGTAATGTCCCCTTTCCTCTATAACTAAATAAAATTTTATTTATTTAATTATTATCATTTTCTACTATAATTGAATAATTATTTTAATTATTTAATTATTCATTATCCTCTTCTTCTATAGTTAAATAAATCTTATTTAATTAATTGTTTATTAATTTGTCCTTTTCTTCCACTTTTGAATTAAATTATTATTTAATTGAAAGGTCAACTTTCCCTCTTCTATGATTAAATAATTATTTTAAATTATTTAATTATTCACATTCCCTCCAAAATTAAATAATTTATAATTATTTAATTTTCTCCAACAACCACTTTATCTATATCATTCTTATCTCTTCACATCTCAATTAATTTCCACCCTTGATTGAATTATTTTATAATTTAATCTCAACCATCCATCCTTAACCAACTCCTATCTTTGCCCTAATTTTTCCCTAACCATATTTCATACTACATCTTTCAATATTGGCCATTGATTGTCATGTCATATTGGCTTTTAATCTTATCCCTTCATTCACATTTGGTTTTCTATAAAATAGGCCTATCATTGTCATTTCAACCTACCTAGTTTATGTTTAAGTACATGTTGTTCAAGGAGACAAGTACATTCTTCAATATTTTTCTATCATTGTGATTAGGCTATTGTTGCATACTCAAAACCTGAGGGAAATCAAGCATATTAAGCAAAATGGAGAAGGACAATGGAGGTGAGTCAACCATGGCATATGTAATATTGCTTCATGTTTTATGTTTCTATGTTGGATTGTGCTTCATTGTTGGTTTAAGGTTTTATGGTTTTAGTTTTGATGATTTATTACCTTAACCTTTATTTTACCCTATTCTTTCCTTTAGGCTGCTATATAAAAGGATTAGACTAAATTCAAGTCCAAATTTCCATTAGCCTTCACTGTATAGTGCCATTCAGAATAGGGAGGTACCTTTGTGTATAAGTTCCCCTAGTAGGAGTGGATAAAGTCTCAAGTGGCTTGTTGGAAACTTGCAAGGTGGTAAGTCCTCGAGCAGTGACTAAAAGATAAACTAGTTAGAGGCCCACCCTTTAGGATTGAGTTTTTATTAACATCACTCTTGGTGCAAGGGATGCATATCACACCCTAAAAGTTACTCAACATATGAACTCCCTTGAGTTGAGACAAAAATCCTCGACATTATATAAGTTACTAGTTTCTTACTTGTACCTTTCTAAGGAGAGGGTGATTTGGGTTATCCTTCCATTCTAGGAGGCCCCTAGCAATCCTCTCTCGAAGACAAGAGTGCAAACACCTTGAAAGGTATCCCTCCACTTGAATTGATGGAGCTTCCAAGTTGTGGGTCCAAGTGTCATGCCATTGGCCATTGACCTTAGGGTAGGAAAGTGTTTTATGTGTGTGGATTGTCTTCAATTTGTGTTAGACCCATGACAAAGGAGGTGAATAACCTTCAAACATACACATTACAATCAAAAAATTTGAACATTCAGTCCAACCAAGACACTATTTTTAGATTTTTTGTTGTGTTTTCCATCACATTTCACAAAAACCAAAACACAAATTAGTCAAAACTAGTCAAACTAGGACAAAACACTCTGTTCACCACATTTGTCACTACAAACCGCAATTGCTTCTTAGAACACTGTATTTGCTAAGAACTAGTGCACCGTAATTACTTCTTAGAACACTACATTTGATAGGCTGACCAACACATTTGCTAGTTTGAAATTTTTTAGGGAATTCTAGTATAGTCTTATTTCTAATCAATTCTTGAATATATTCTTGTTATCATACCATAGACTTGTAATTCTTAGATCATTCATTCAACTCCATCCATTAGCTTATCATTTCATTGGTTGCATACATTATAGGTCAAACTCTAGACCACCTATTAGTTTCATACACTTTTACAAACCTCAGATTAGATTATCAAGCTTTAGATCAGACCATAGTCACAAATTCATATTATCTTGACATTGTCTTTCAATCAATCAAGTCCTTGTCCTTTAGGTTAGTTCTTTAAACTCATAAGTCTAGCTTGAGGCCTCCTTATCAATTTTCATCATTTTAGTTTTTTTCCCTCTTAAGGTCTTGGTAATTAGATTTTTCACTTTAACTATCTCAATTTGGTTGATAACCTCTTCTTAGGTTCACCAAAAGTGATTAGTCTTCATATTAAGTCATACCACACCCTTTCATCACATCATATTAGCATTACACTTGGATACTTTAGAAATACCATATATTTTGAGCATAGTGACATTACTACATCTCAATTTTGACTATTGTCACTTTGTATCTTAATCTTGGTCTTAGTAACATTGTCATTTGGCATCCCTTATATCTTGAAAATCCAAAAAACATAGCATAGGTGTATATCTTAGTCTTAGTCTCACCTTTGCATTGTCATTACTTAGGCTTCATTTTCCATTCATCACACTTGCAAGTCTTTTTATGGTCCAAACAAGATCACAAAGGAAGAGAAAGGAAATGGACTTCATCCCAGAATAAGATGACCTTTACAATTATACTAGCAACATGAACTTTGGTTCTTCTTCCAATGAGGTGCCTAGAAAACATTCATCATTTCACAATCCTTTCAAAAAATTCATGACCAAGGACAATCAAGGACACATAGCTGAGGATGGCATAGAGGCAGCTGCCCAATACCCCAAAGTAGCACAATTTGTGGATGAGATAGTATCACTAGACCCCCAATGATTCTCAGTAAAATTCTTACAAAGTGGGGCTAAAATTCCTCATGGCTTTGATGTTAACACACTTTAAGCAATTCCAACACCAAAAAAGGAGACTACACAAAGACAAGGACATGATACATCTACTCCTAAGAATTCCATCCATAAATAAATGCTACTATGCCATTAGGAGGATCAACACAAGACTCTACAACAATCTACATAACACTATTTGGAACACAAGCTATGCCACAACCTTTTGGAAACACATTTAATCCATTTGGTTCATCTCAAGCCATGGATGGATCATCATCAAATCCTTTTGGTAGAAAAAAAATACAAAAGATTCATATTCATGGATCCAAGTCTCAAACAAACACTTCAAATACCAACACATCATAAGGTTCTAATACAAGCATTCCCCAACAAACCAATACATAAGGGCCTTTCCACCAATATAGCAACCAAAAAACACAAGGTCAAAATACTTCAAACCCATTTCAAATGCAATTCAATATGAACACTTCACACATCCCAACTTTCACCTCACATATCCAAGCTCAAATTCCAATGTTCACATCCCATATCCAAATACAAGTTCCAAATTACACTCACAACATTCCAAATACAAACACATCACACATACCTAGAATCAACACCAATTCATCCACCCAAAACATTGGATTGTAAAACACAAACATGGGCCCATATCATAATGTAGTGGAAAAAGTTCTCACTCAAGTTGATGTCTTAGCCAACCAAATTCTCACCTTACAAAAACAAGTGGAGAATGTTGGTGTTTTTTAATGAACCAAACTTGGTCTCATCAATTATCTATGAATTTCCAAATTCAATGGTTGATAATTGTGAGGATTGGCCAACAAATAGGTGAAAACTTACTAGGATTTCCCTCTATACTTCAGGTTTTGTAAGACCTGGGAGGGTGATCCCTACAATGTACCTTATGATACTCTTGTGCCAATTATCACATACATTGTAAATAACATATACATTCTCATATAAATTCAAATTAAATGAAATCCTTCAAGAATCTAGCTAATTCTCTAAAAAATAATCACCTGAAGTAGAGAATGGATATGAAACTTCAAACAATTAAAGTTGAATGAATGATATTCTTTATAAATTTTTTATTTGAATGGTAGGGTTGACTCAATGATTTTAAAACTAACCAAAGAAATAGAATAGTGCCTTATCCATGGGTGATGAATTCAAATTTGACATAGATGGTAATATAACAGTACCTAAACTTAGCATCCCAGACTATTGTAATACTGCTTTATAGAAAAACAACTCAAACATTCCAAAGTAGAAACTACTTATCAATCCTCATATCTAATCAAACGAACCTATGATTTTATTAGAGTGATTTAATTAATTCCTTGAATTAACACAAAGATAGAATCATACATTCAATCAAAACACAATTGAAGACTATTCAAAAGATCCTTGATCATTTTATTGATAATTCATATGAAAAAATACATAAGGAGAGTATTTACTTCAAAATATGCATATTCTCATTCAAATGCTAGTACTGTTATAAAACATTATGCCTATTACAAAACTCAAATCCAGACCTAAGACTCAACTCTAATTCTATTTCTCTATGCTTTCATTACAAAATTTATTACATGAGATCAAAAGCTCTATCAACCAAAGACTCATACGATTGGCCTTGAATTCCCTTTTATAAGCATAAGGGAGAAAAAAAGCTTCAGGCCAAATTGTACACTTTGTCACATTTTCATTTGGATTTCATTTCATTTACATTTCAAAACATCCCCAAAAGCAGTTATATTTGCATTTCTAAAAAGGGGAAAATCATATAAGACAAAAATCCTTTGCACATTGTTGAAGAAGATAATTCCCACCCTCCAAAGGGAATCCTTCATCATTGTAACAATATCAACCATGGACTAGATATCTTTTCCATGGGAAAAATTGTTTTCTACGTACCCACCAAGACTGCAGAATTTAAAACATAAATGTAATAAAAAGGAAAAGCATAGACCACATCCACATCAGCAACACCTTGTCATCAACTTTATAACTGAGAGGAGATAATATTTTATCCTTACTTCATCCAAGGCTTAATCTATAAACTTTCCAAGCCATGTATTATACTCCTCTTCAGTGGGCCATTGTGTATCCAAAAATTTCTACACCTTAGTTTTTTGATGATTATATTTGGCATCAATTAGTACCCTAGGCTCCTTCAAAAATGCATCCATGTTGACCTCAATCCTTATCATATCATCTACAGTAGCATTCAACATAGTATAATCTACAAGAGTGACTACTTCCTTGAAGTGTGGTAGAAGACCTCCCAACTCATCCTTCCAAGTGCTAAAATCCTTCAAATCCTCTTCATAATTTTGTATTTTGGGCATGCCATACCTCTACATGTCTTTGAACATTTTCAATTTTCTTTGTAATTGCATACCCAATTTTCCATGAAAAGTTGAAATTTCACCTAATAAATTAACCACATTTAACAAATCTGGAATGTTTGTTGGAGCCTCAGGATCCTTTTTCATATTGGTATCATTTCATTAAGTGCTCCAACTCTTGCACTCCACTTACTCCAATCATTTTGAAAGGAATTCTAAACTTGCATATACCTCTTATGAGCTTCATGAATGCTTTTATAAACATTATTAGACCTATGCACCAAATTGGAAACCCCATGCTTTAGAATATCACAAAAATGTATGTGGCAACTTTTGCAATTTCCTCTTTAGCCTTTTTAACATTGTCTTTTTCTATTTTCAATTCCTCCTTTAAGCTCTAGATACTTAATGACAAAGTCTCCCTATCTTGTGTATATAGACCAAAGGAGGAAGAAGTTGGAGAGAGAAAAGTATTTTGTGTTTAACTAGTAGCAATAGAAACCACTCTATTATACTCATCCAACCAATTACTATACTTGTCCAACAATTTTTCATATCTATCCTATGAAATCTAAGCTATGTCTAAACTCAACATGGAAACATACATGAATTAACTATGTGGCTTGAGTGGGAGTGGTTTTAGTAGCTCTCTTCACCACCATAGCACCAATTACTTCCTCAATAGACTTGAAAACCTCGAGTTTCCCAGTATTTTGTGCCATAGACCATATTACAAGGGCATGAAATTTTGGGCTAAACCCCCAACCAAACACCTTATTGTCAAAATTCTCTTCAAAGATAGAAGCATTAGGATACTTCCTTATTGCATCTAATGTAGTACCACATGTGAGATCCCACCCTAGCAATAATAGGATACCACTTCCTTTGACCAAACTTCTTGCCTCCTAGGGTATAATGGAAGTGATCTCCTTCATTATTTTATCTTCTTCATCTTTCTCAGCTTCCTTCTGCAATGAAGGATCACCATTTTCCTTTGAATCTTCCATCCTTTTCTTGATGTCCTGGCTTTTGAGTTGGATGAAAAATTCCCTAAACTCCGTAGTTTGGACAAAAGTGTCATCAGTCATGAAATATTTGCAAGCCTTTATTTTTCAACATCATCATCCTTATCCTCATAATATTCCCACTTAATCATCCTGCTAGCAGGAACAATGATATTGAGAGCATCCTCCCTCTTAGGGGATGGGAATCTTTGATCAACCTCTTATTCCATAGGAATATGCTTGACAGATTCTTCTTGTGTGTGGCCTCCACCACCTTGCTCAATTTCATAATAAGTCACAAATGGGGAGACTACAGGTTCATCACCAACCTCCATTGCTTGCACCTATATTCCTTGAGATGTAGAGTGAGTCGGTTGGCTCCTTACTTGTGCATCATGGTGCTCCTTGGTAACCTTGGCTTTTACTTCAACCTCTGTTACCTTATCAAAAAAGCTCTTATCTTTGAAGTCCCCCAACATCATCTTAGCCTTAATATATTGATCCTTTATTTCAGCATAAGAACTCACATAGAAGGGGTTTTCCTTTAGTATCTTCTCCTCAATACAACAAATTTTCCTCCACTCATTTTTTCTCTCAGAAACTTCCTTATCTGATGACAAATTCCTAATCACATCCTCTGTGTATAAGAAGTGGTGTTGCCTACTAGACCTTCCTCTTACTCTCCTCTTTGTATCAATCACTCCCTTAGGATCACAATACCTTACTTGATCCTATTTCATTCAGTAATTATTTATGAGAGAGCCAAACTTATCAATACCTTCTTTTGATGTGACAACAAAGCATGAAAATGCACACTTGGGATTGATACGTGATGCTTTCCTAGAATTTCTAAAATGCTCTTTATCCATCACATCTAACTTCCACATTATCTCCATGAAAGTAGGTCTATCTAACACATATATTGTTAGTTGATGGGATGGCACTAGAGCACCATACACCCTAACTGTGGTATAACCAATGTGCAAATACCAGTCCCCCAAATTAAAAAATTTTGTTGCATTTTCTTTAAATTATACATGCCTTATAATTTCCTTTACACCCCTAGAAATCATGTACATGGGCTTCAAACCCAATTTCTCTAGCACACCAAACTTGAAACCATTATAGAAAGCATCATAATTTGAATCTGGATAGTGCATATCCCAAATATGAGTCCACATATGCACGGGTAAATCATTATCTTGACTATCCCTTTCTCTCAACCTCATAAAATTTCTCCATACCTTCCTACCTCTCCATACCAGCATATGTATTAACAGTGAATAATGTATGCAAGATATAGGAGGCCTTGCATCCTTCAAATTCACTAAATCATTATGAAGTTCATCTACTATATAGGAAGCATAATCAAATGTTCTATTCCGATACTTATTTTGTACATCAATGGCCATAACCATTAAATGAATATTCATCTTAATATCATATTTTCTATGCAAAACTTGACACAATACATATCAATGTTCTTGAAATAGTCCTCAAATTCATCACATTCGAAAGGCTCAACATCCTTAGGCCCAAAAGGTATACCTTTTTTGTTCAAGTCATTCCTTCTATGCATTGGTAAAACATTATTTTTGTAGCCAAATTTTTTCTGCTTATACTATGAATATAAGGCACCAAACTTGATTGACTTAGTGGCAGAGGAATTCAAATTGAAAACCTCAAAAATTGGACTCCTTGTAATATCTAGCATGGGAACTTCATCTAGAAACCTCTTGATAACTCTTCCATTTGGATCACGGGACTTAGCCAACTCCAAAACAAAATCAACCTCCATGAAAACATTTGGAACAACTAGCTTTCCTATGTCACATGTCCAAAGATGACATGTTGGATGATTGGAAAATCTCTTGTTGAAAGCATAAAGGAAGAGATCCCAACCACTCTGAGGCATAACAACATCACCTACCCTAGATTCCAGATCCTAAAAATGGTTTGTCAAAACACCCTCACCAATTGCCCTTTTCCCAACTGGTTTCACTTCTAAGGCAGTATCCTTAGATGCTTCCTCTATAAACCTAGTATAATCTCTTTTTACTGGCCTCTTCTTCCTAGATGCTTCAGGCACTTCTAACTTAGCAACATATCTTTAGGTTTTTCTTTTCTAACTCTCTTCTTCTTTGGTTTTCTCTCAAGTTCAAAAGACTCACCAAGTTGACACATTTTGCACAGTTTTATGAAACTAGGGTTTTAAATTAACCAAGAACTATAGCCTTAATTTTCAAACTCATAGGGTTTATACTTAAATTCTATAATTTTTTACCCCACTCCCAAACCCTAAATGAAACTATCACAATTATTTCATTGAATAAAGAGAATAACAACCCTAAGTTGCAAACCCTAGCAATTTATCCTGAATTTCAAACTACCCAATACTAAAATTTACACACAGTGGCGCATGAATTTAACTTACCCAGGATAGCTAGCACTTCGTTCTTCAAACTTTCTTCACCTAAAGCTCGTCTTCTCTTTTTTTCTCCTTAATTCTCATGGAAATGGATGAAAAATGACCAATTTACTCTTAGAATTGCCTGGAAGCAAGTAGATTTTCCATTAATGGTGAAAGATAGTTCATGCGAGTGAACAAGAATGTTTCTAACACATAGCCATTTAGGTTTGAATTTCATCCATTGATGCACTTGATTTAAAACTCAATCAATGGCTCTCCTTTATTATCGTCCATCACCTTTTCTTTCCATTATCATGGTTTAAAACAATGATGACACCTTAAGAGATTTCCATGTAGCTTCTCCACATTCCTTGATAGTCTGCTCATGTAACCATTGCTCATTGTTGGAATCATTGTCACTTGACCAAATAAAAGAGTGATGTGAAGAGTAGCTCCAAGGGAAAGAATATTTTCCAAAATATTCTCCCATCACTCATTGCTCATTGTTGTAATACTTCAAAGTCCCACTCATACTCCAATGATGTGAAAACCTCCAACAATGCAAAGAAAATAGAACCCCGCCACCATTCATCACTCATCATTATCATTTATCAGAAATGGAAAGGTCTTTAGAGATAGGCGATGTGATAAATGGCACAAGATTTTGACAAGTGGCATAATCATAACCCATAGTTGTTTACTTTGCATCTCTCATCACTCAAATGAAAAAGGTTTTCCATGAAATGAAGAACCGACATGATGCAAAGGAACCACAAATACCATCGTGTGTCACAAAAAGGTTAAGTGAGAAAAAGGAATTCAGTGATGTGAAAGATAGAAGCGATGCAAGGGAAACATAAGCTATCGTGTGTCGCCAAAGTAAAATGAAAGGCTAAATGCTTGTGGTGATAAGCGATGCAAAGGAAATGGGTTCATTGCTCATTTCTCAAATGAAAATGATGAGTGATAATATTTCAATGATGAGAGATGCAAATAATTCAAGCAATAATTAGCACATGCTTCAAATTTGTTCATAAAGAAGGGGCTGCCTAGGTAAAATGAAGAGTAGGGGCTTAGAATATACTTAAGACCATACTCAACCTATGGTATAAAGATAAAATATTTCAAAGCTCCAACTTTATAAATGATCCGGGGGACAATTTTTCAGTGAAAATTGAAGTGTTCCCAATGCTCCAGATTTCAGCTTCATCAGAAAGAGAACGACGTCCTGATTCCAACGCAACTTGAACGGGGCGAAAACGACTCCGTTTGTGCAAGTTACGGCCAGTCAAACTTCCAGTCAAACTGGCTTCAGGGGCGTCCAGAAGGCGAAAAAAATAATCATCTCGAAAATCGACGGAACCAGCGTCATCGCGAAGAGCTCGTCGAGACGATTCCGACGGCGTTCGTTTCGCTGAAATCCGACGTCGCATGCTCAAGATACAAGCAGTCAAAGTTTTGAGTTGACTTTCTATATGATTGTACGGATGATGACGTCAGCAGATCAACCGTACTGTACGGAATCCACACGGACGAATTCGGCCGAAACATGTGGCAGGTGAATCATCGGTACGGACCAATCACAATGTGACACGTGTCCAACCGTACGGTACGGACATCCTACGTGGCAGTCCAGTCATCATCTGAGTCAACACATTCGGCGAATAGCAGTGAGACACGTGGCTCGTTGTCAGCGTACGGAAGTCTGCGTAAGCATCTTCGTCAGCATCCATGTGGCTTGGACAACGAATAGCGTGGGGACACGTGTCGTCTTGTTCGGGTGTATTCGGTGGTTCGTTTTAACAAAATTTCCGGGATTGGAACCTGCGATCCGCGCCCACACAACCAACGCACTTACCGTTGCACCGGAAATATTCTCCGATCTATAGTTGGCCGCTGTTGATTTTGTTGTATGAGTTTAGCGGTGTGGCAAAGAAAACGGAGGCCGGCGGGTTGGAACCGCCGACCTCCATTCAACCAAAATGCTTATCCACCGCTGCGCCACTCATTCTTTCTAATGTATATGCTGACAGTGACTATTTTTGAGGTTTTAAAACGTGGGAATATGTGGTAAAGAGTGGCCGGCGGGGTTGGAACCGCCGACCACCGGTCTGTAAAAAGATATGGCAACCGTTGAGCCCGCGGATAGTGTTAGGATATAAGTGGTGTTCGATTACTTTTGATGTATTATTTGAAACCGAACCTTATCAAAAAGGTTAAATAAAGCCAAAACAAACAAAACGCCCAAAACAACCTATAACCAAAAGATTGCAGAGAGCAAAATAGACCTGATACGAGCTGATCAGGGAGGATATGCAATTAATTTTATGGTTAGGCCTAATTAGGCAAATTTCTTGTATAAAAAGAGGGGTAGAGATGGGTTTTTCACAAGTCCAGGTGGAGATAGCGAGAGAATGCCCGAGAGATTGAAGACGTTTCTGCATATCAGAGTACTGTCATGCTGCTGAATGCTTGAAGGAGACAATCTTGAAGCCATTGTAATTGAATTTGGAGCTAATCGGATCGGTCCTCCATTGGAGAGGGACCCGGAGACGTAGTCCTTAGGGACGAACTCCGTTATCAACTTTGGTTTTGTCTCTCTATTCTTCTCTCTTTTCTTTCTCAGTTTATCTTGGCATTTATTTAATTATTTTATGTTCATTATTTCATTTGAGCATTTAAATTTGTAATCATTTAAGTTAAACGTTGTAATAATCGATCTTTTACGTTTAAGCATTCTGTAAGCAATAAGTCCTAGATCCTTATATAGATCAAGTTGGTATCAGAGCTATGTATGTGGCTTGTATTGCAATTTGAATGCTAACAAGATCCAGGTTGCAACGAGGCGAAGGAGAACTTGAAGAATACAATCCAGAGATCGGAAGATGAAGAGTTAATCAACCGTCACAGATGGAAGCGAAAGAAGGTGGACAAAGTTCAGAGCTTAGTGTCAAGGATTTCCAGAAGCTATTTCTTGACATGAAGGCAATGGTGGATGAACTTTATGCTGAAAAGAAGAAGAGTGAAAAGGGAGATTCTTCAAAGCACAAGAAGCAGAAAGACACAGAGGGGAAAGCTCCAGAAATTCCTTCTCCTCCTTCTACTCCCCCTTCTTCTCCTCCTTCTTCTCCTCCTTCTTCTCCTCCTTCTCCTTCTCCTTCTTCTAATGTAAATCCATTTAAGAGCAAATCTAAGCCTGTAATTAAGCTTGATGTAAAATTTGAGTTACCTAAATATTGTGGGGAGTTAAATGCTGAGAAGTTAGACGATTGGGTCCAACAAGTAGAAGTATACTGTAGGATTCAAGGCCTAGTAGAAGATGCTTCTAGGATTCAATTAGCAACTCTCCGGTTGGGAGGTACAGCTCTCACCTGGTGGGAGAGTAAAACTCGTGAAGAAATTGCTCACCATGGTCATGTTAATATGTCTTGGATGGAGTTTGTTGCTGCCCTTAGGAAACAATTCTACCCTTTAGGTTACATGCAACAGTTAACCATGAATTGGCAAACCTTTAGGCAAGGTAAGGGGCAGTCTGTCCAGGAGTATACTCATGAGTTTAGGAAACGGGCCATTGCTCTAAATGTTCCCTTGTATACCCAAGATACATTACTTAAGTATATTGGTGGTTTACATTCTTACCTTAGGCACACTATTTTGATGTTGAGTCCCAACAATCTAGACGAGGTGTCTGTTCAAGCTACTCATTTAGAGTCAAGGGGTAAGAATAATTTTAGTGATAACTTTTCCAAGAAGCCATCTAAGTTTGAGGGTAAGTCTAAAGGGAAAGACAAAGATAAAGATAAAGGCAAAGGGAAGAAATTAGCTACAGCTAAGAAAGAGGGTGAGAAACCCACATGCTCCCATTGCAAGAAAGAGGGGCATGATGATTCAAGCTGTTGGAAGCTTCATCCTGAGTTGAGGCCGAAAAGATATGGAGGTAATAAAGGCAAGAAGACTACTGCAGTGATTCAACAAGATCTTGGTTCAGACTCCGGAGATGAGACAAAGATTGTTGCTACCGGAATCCAAGGTAAAGGGAAAGGTATATCTCTCTCATCTGATGCAAGTTTTTCTAATGCCAGTGCAAGTACAAGTAAAGAATCTTCTCCTAAGGTTGATAAGCAAAGAAATGAATTGTTTCACATTCGTGTTGTAACAAAACACACTAAGATTGATACTCTGTTTGATACGGGTTCACAAGTCAATTTAATATCTGAAGAAGTTGTAAAGAAACTTAATTTGGCTACAACACCTCATCCAAAACCATATCCACTCGGATGGGTTTGCGATGATGCTCAACTACAAGTAACTAAACAATGTAAATTGAGATTTGCTATCACTGCAAACTTTGTAGATGAGGTAGAAGTCGATGTGGTCCCTTTGGATATTTGTGGGCTTGTGTTAGGGAGTCCTTATCTTTATGACAGAAAAGCAATCTTTTATAGGGGGGAGAATAAGTATCATCTTTTAAAGATGGGGTAGAATACATTGTACGGGCACATAAGGTGAAGACTAATCTTACACTAGTTAATGCTGGTCAAATGAAGAGGTTGGTCAACTCAAGTAAAAACTTTGTATTGATGCTTGTAAAAGCCAAAGAAGATGATAAATCTGAGGTATTCAGTCGAACTTTGAAAGATCATGTAAGTCATGTAAAGAAAGTCTTTGATGTATTGAGAAAAGAAAAATTGTATGTAAAGATGTCTAAATGTGAATTTGCTAAGACATCCTTAGTGTACTTAGGCTATGTCGTAGGGAGTGGTCAATTGAAAGTAGACCCTGCGAAGGTCGAAGCTATTGTAAAATGGCCTAAGCCAAGTACAGTCACAGAGGTCAGAAGTTTTCTAGGTGCAGTTCAGTACTGGAGAAAGTTTATTGCAAACTTCTCTTTTATAGCATCACCATTACATGCATTAACCAGTACAAAGGCAACTTTTCAGTGGGGAGGTCCGCAACAGAAGGCTTTCGACACTTTGAAGGGAAAGTTGAGCACCGCACCAGTTTTGGCCTTACCAGATCTACATCAACCATTTGAGATCGAGACAGATGCGAGTGGGTTTTCCATGGGAGCAGTACTCATGCAAGGAGGTAAACCAGTTTGCTACCACTCTGAAACCTTTTCAGGAGCAGTAAGTAACTATCCCACGTATGATAAAGAACTTTATGCTTTAGTTCAGAGTGTTAAAAAATGGAAACATTACATAATGGGGAAAGAAACTGTAATCCACACTGATCACCAACCACTACAATATTTGCACTCACAAACTAAACTGCAACAAAGTAGGCACTTTCGGTGGATGGGTTTTCTACAACAGTTTCATTTGGTTATTAAGTATAAGAAAGGTACCCATAACAAAGTAGCAGACATGCTCTCTAGACCTCCTATGATGAATGTTTTGATAATCCTTCAGAATAGTTCTATGGTTCATGAAAGTTTTCAGGAACAATATGCTAATGATGAGAACTTTAAGGATATCTATGCTGCTTTAATGAATGGTAAACATGTAGAAGAGAAAGACTATTATGTGCAAGATAAACTATTATATCACTTGGGTAAATTATGTGTTCCAAAAGATGAACAAGCACAGGTGATTAGAGAAGCACATACCTCATTGATTGCAGGACACTTTGGGGTAAACAAAACATTGACTCAGCTGCAGAAATATTGTTATTGGCCTCATATGCAAGAAACTGTAACTAAGTATATTAGAGGTTGTGTTATGTGTGCAACTAGTAAGCCTAGTAACAGGAAATTGGGTTTGTACACACCTCTACCTGTACCTTCTCGTCCATGGGAAAGTGTGTCAATGGACTTTGTAGGGGGGTTACCTATGTCTAGGAAGGGACATGATTATTTGTATGTAGTAGTTGATCGGTTCAGCAAAATGTGTATCTTAATGCCATGTAAAAAGCAAGTCACTGCTGAACTGACAGCTCATTTGTACTTTCAATTTGTATGGGTTCATTTTGGGTTACCTACTTCTATTGTATCGGATCGAGATTCTGATTCTTGGGGGAATTTTGGTCAACTTTGTGGGGACTCATGGACACTAAACTGAAGAAGAGTACAACCTTCCATCCAGACCAACGGGCGACAGAGGTTGTAAAAGGACAGTTGTGCATCTACTCAGAGGGTATTGCAATAAGCATCCTAAGTTGTGGGATGAGAGTCTTCATTATGTGCAGCATGCCTACAACCATGCAAGCACACTCTTCTACTAAGAGGTCTCCTTTTGAGACATGCTTTGGTTATGTGCCCAAGACACCGATGGATTTTGCTTTTGGGAAAGATGATGTTGAAGATGGACGCCATGATGCAGAGAAGGCTTTGAAGTTCATCCAGAAAGTCCAAGCAATTCATCAGGCAGTGGAAGCACGGTTGGAATAGAGCCAAGCAAAATACAAGGTTTGCCATGACAAGCATCGCACTGATCATCATTTTCAAGTTGGAGACAGAGTTTGGTTACATATCAGCAAGGAAAGGATGCATCCAAGCGAAGCAAGATGGATGGAGATTGGTAAAGTGAGGGAACTTTACCCTCACTTACTTTCCAAGTAATCAAGCTTTCGGAGGTCCTAAAGCTCTCCAGTGGGGAGGCCTGATCCGGGGGACAATTTTTTAGTGAAAATTGAAGTGTTCCCAATGCTCCAGATTTCAGCTTCATCAGAAAGAGAACGACGTCCTGATTCCAACGCAACTTGAACGGGTGAAAACGACTCGGCTTGTGCCACGGCCACCAAACCTCCAACCGGCTTCAGGGGCCCGTATTAAAAAATAATCATCTCAAAAATCAACGGAACCAGCGCCATCGCGAAGAGCTCGTCGAGACGATTCCGACGGCGTTCGTTTCGCTGAAATCCGACGTCGCATGCTCAAGATACAAGCAGTCAAAGTTTTGAGTTGACTTTCTATATGATTGTACGGATGATGACGTCAGCAGATCAACCGTACTGTACGGAATCCACACGGACGAATTCGGCCGAAACATGTGGCAGGTGAATCATCGGTACGGACCAATCACAATGTGACACGTGTCCAACCGTACGGTACGGACATCCTACGTGGCAGTCCAGTCATCATCTGAGTCAACACATTCGGCGAATAGCAGTGAGACACGTGGCTCGTTGTCAGCGTACGGAAGTCTGCGTAAGCATCTTCGTCAGCATCCATGTGGCTTGGACAGCGAATAGCGTGGGGACACGTGTCGTCTTGTTCGGGTGTATTCGGTGGTTCGTTTTAACAAAATTTCCGGGATTGGAACCCGCGATCCGCGCCCACACAACCAACGCACTTACCGTTGCACCGGAAATATTCTCCGATCTATAGTTGGCCGCTGTTGATTTTGTTGTATGAGTTTAGCGGTGTGGCAAAGAAAACGGAGGCCGGCGGGTTGGAACCGCCGACCTCCATTCAACCAAAATGCTTATCCACCGCTGCGCCACTCATTCTTTCTAATGTATATGCTGACAGTGACTATTTTTGAGGTTTTAAAACGTGGGAATATGTGGTAAAGAGTGGCCGGCGGGGTTGGAACCGCCGACCACCGGTCTGTAAAAAGATATGGCAACCGTTGAGCCCGCGGATAGTGTTAGGATATAAGTGGTGTTCGATTACTTTTGATGTATTATTTGAAACCGAACCTTATCAAAAAGGTTAAATAAAGCCAAAACAAACAAAACGCCCAAAACAACCTATAACCAAAAGATTGCAGAGAGCAAAATAGACCTGATACGAGCTGATCAGGGAGGATATGCAATTAATTTTATGGTTAGGCCTAATTAGGCAAATTTCTTGTATAAAAAGAGGGGTAGAGATGGGTTTTCACAAGTCCAGGTGGAGATAGCGAGAGAATGCCCGAGAGATTGAAGACGTTTCTGCATATCAGAGTACTGTCATGCTGCTGAATGCTTGAAGGAGACAATCTTGAAGCCATTGTAATTGAATTTGGAGCTAATCGGATCGGTCCTCCATTGGAGAGGGACCCGGAGACGTAGTCCTTAGGGACGAACTCCGTTATCAACTTTGGTTTCGTCTCTCTATTCTTCTCTCTTTTCTTTCTCAGTTTATCTTGGCATTTATTTAATTATTTTATGTTCATTATTTCATTTGAGCATTTAAATTTGTAATCATTTAAGTTAAACGTTGTAATAATCGATCTTTTACGTTTAAGCATTCTGTAAGCAATAAGTCCTAGATCCTTATATAGATCAATAAAACATCAACTCCCAGACCAAAGTGAAAGGATAAATAATACGTGATGGGGAAAATGGGAGTCCTAGGCATAAAGGGCCAGTAACCACATTGGTTTCATAGGCTTAAGATGTAACTTAGACAACTGGGAACCTAGCCAGAAGGTCAATAAAAAATTAGACCAAAATAACAAGGATTAAGGAGGGAAAATATGATAAGTAAAACTCACCTACATAGCATAAAACCCTAAACCCTTGACAACATTTCAACCCCAAACCGCCCAAAACCATGAAGCCAACTAGGTAAAGACATAAGATCAATGGAATGTGAAAAATTTAAGGTTTCCACCAGAGAACATGCAAATATCAACAAAAAAAACTTACTCAACGTAAGAGTTATGTCCATATGGTCCCTTTGATAGATGCATATATATGCCTCCATTTCCTCCAAATTATGTCATGCCAAAATTTCCCAAGTATAGAGGAAAGGGGAATCCCATTGAACATGCATGGGAGTTTCACACATCCTTAATAGACATCACATCTGAATATACATATCTCATGAGATTATTCCCTATGAGTCTCGCAGGAGAAGCACTAGAATGGTTCGCCCATCTACCTACAAACATAAGGATATGGGAAGAACTAGCTGATAAATTCATAACTCACTTTTCTTATAACATTGAAAATGACATTACCATAGCCACTTTATGTAATACAAAACAAGAAGATGGTAATTCATTCATAACATTCTTCCAGCGATGGAGGAGTATGGCTAGTCAATGTCCTATCTAGATTCCTGAGAAACAAAGAGTTGTCATGTTCATGGAAAATTTAACCACGGACCTAAAATATCAAATGCAAGCCCATTGTTGCACCACATTCATAGACCTAGTTGAAAAAGGAACCATACTTGAGAAGGCCCTCATTGCAAAATGGGAACTAAAAAAATTCAACAAAAATCAGAATGCCTAAGGTACCTCAAATGACAAAAGTAAGTATTGGGATCACAATAAAATTATCATAAATGACAGAGTTGTCAACACAAAGACAATACATGTTAGTCCTACAATAACACTTAAAGGATCTAAAACATCAAACAACCCACCATGTGTCCCTGAAAAAACAACAAATTCCCTTCAAAATTACCAAGAACAAAGACCTCAAAGGAAATTTTTGACAAGACACAAATACACTCCCTTAGGGGAACCAATTGAATCCATCCTAAAACAAATTTTTTAGTCTAAGATCATTCAACTTCCTGAGGAAAAACAATATGATCTAGGGAAATTTAAACCTTCATGGTGGGATGAAAATTCCTTCTGCAATTATCACCATATCAAAGGACACTCAACTTCGTCATGCAGACAACTCAAGAACATAATCCACGACCTAGTCAAAAATGGTGTCATATAAGTGGACAGTCACCAACTGACCTCCAATAGTGATCATACAATCTTTAAGAATCCATTACATGACAATGGAACATGAAAAGCCTCTAGTTCAAGTTCAAAGACCAATAACCATTCCAACTATACCAATGTCGCTCATGACTACACTACCATAAATCATATTTGAGTTGTAGATGACCATGTCAATACCATCACCATTAAGAAGCTACCGGAATTTGCAATAAACACGTGACAAACCAAGCTGGCCCTAAAAGGTGCTCCCCTAAACAACAACAAAAATCTGAATATAACCTATTAGACCATTTGGGGAAAACACCCACACAAATCTCCATCCTTGAGTTACTTCATATATCCCTTGAGCACAAAGATATTTTGGATAAATCTCTATAAGACATCTTAGTACCAATTGACCTTGATGTCAATTGTTTCCAAGAAATGGTGGGCTACGTAGCCAATACTCACCATGTCACTTTTTCAAAACAAGATTATTCATCCCAAAAGACCAGTCACAATGACCCTAGCCAACACTCACCATGTCACTTTTTCAAACCAAGATTATTCATCCCAAAAGACCAGTCACAATGACCCTTTTCACCTAGAATTATTTGTACATAAACATAAAATCATATGAGTCTTTGTAGATGGTGGAGCGGGATTAAATATTTACACTCTTAAATTTTTACATAAATATAAAATCAGATGAGTCTTTGTGTGAACATTACAAAGAGCATTATCATAAAATCCTATGACAATGAAGAGTGCTCCTCCAAGGGTTTCATAACATTACCAATCAGAGTTGGTCCTGAATATTGGATACCACATTTCAAGTGTTGGACCTAGATCTCCCCTACAATCTTCTCCTCAGCTAACCATGGATTCATGCTATTAAGGTCATACCATCCACCTACCATCAATGCCTAAAGTTTCCCTATAATGGCACTAAGATCACAATCACTAGTGATTTTGACCCTTTTCAATATTCTAGTAATCTAAGAGAAACACCTGAACAACAAGTGCTAATAAATTAGGAAGCTTCATCATCCACTTCATCTCATTATGTCAATCCTTCCACATTATCCAAAGCACCCACCTCCAAAACTCCATCTTCCAATCCTAAAATATAGAATCAGGACTTGCGGGATGTGGAGAATATCATATGAAGACCTCCTATTGTGTTAGTCAATTACCTACATCACCTAAGACTTATGGCAAGCCATCAATAGTCAAGAAGGAACCTAAAGTCACTATTCAAGTATCTCTTACTACCTTCACTAAATGGGAAAAACTAAGAAAGGAAGCCATCAATGAAGAAGATGTCTCAACATGATTATATAGAGAAGAAGAAGAAGACATCATTCCCAACAATATCCCAACTAAAAAGTATGGAAAAGGCTTTGAAATCATGAAGAGAAAAGGTTATGATGGACATAGTGGGCTTGGATTGAACAAAAATGGGATGAAAGAACCTTTTCTAGTGCCTAAGCGACCAAAGGGCTTAGGGCTAGGGTTCAAACCAATAACAATAGGTGCTCCTAGTACTAAGGTGCTTTCAAGTGAGGAAGTGAGTCCTTCAAAGAATATAAAGACATTTGAGACATTTGAGACATCTGAAGACTATATCGAGACTGACTCTAATGAATGGGAGTGGGATTCTTATGGATCTAGTGACTACGATATAGCTAAAATGTTCCAAGAAACTAACCAATCCGACCCCACCACCCAAGGAAATGCCTAGATTAATTCTTTCTGGGATCCTAACAACACATCTATCTTTACCTTGTGTGCCCATTCACTGAACCTTGACAATACTGATGATGGCATTCCCTTAGTGTACCTGTAATTGATAGATTGGGACCAAAAAGGACCACCCATCCTAGATGTATTTGAAAATGATGAAGCAATCACTAATTTAATGGAATTACGAGAAGGCATTGCTAGTGGGGATTATAAAGCTAGTTTTACCATAGAATTCGATAACACAACCTATTTTGAAGATTTTATCCACCCCTCCAATCACAAAAGTGAAAATGACAAAATAAAAAAAAGAAAGGTCTCTAGGTGAAAACCACAAGGTGCCTCTAGACCATGAAAAAGTAAAAATAAAGGGCGCATCCAAGGGTGAAAACATATCTGAGGCACCCAAGGATGGAGGGTTGGACCTAATTCCCATAAACCAAGATAAATCACCCATGCTCATTGAAAAAACTATGGAAGTCAATACAAGCATAGACAAAAATCCTAAGATTGTCCACTTTGTAGCATCATTGACAAAATCAGAACTGCCAGAGTTTCATCCCTTTTTCATAGAGCAAAAAATCATTTTTTCTTGGTCATATGTTGATATTCCTAGTCTAGGTCCTTAGTTATTTTTACACAATTTTCCATTGTTCCCCAATGCTAAACTAGTCAAAAAAAAGCTCAAGAAAATGCATCCATAGATTGCCTTGTTGGTCAAAGTTGAGCTAAATAAGTTATGAGATGTCAACTTCATCTGAATAGTCGATTATGTAGATTGGATTTCTAACTTAGTACTAGTGACAAAGCCAATAGGAGGAATCTGCATATGCAATGATTACTAAGATTTGAACAAGGCATGCCCAAAATATGACTTCCCCCTACCAAACATTAACATTATTGTGGACTTAATAGTAGGCTATGAGATGTTATCCCTCATGGATTACTTCTCGAGATACAATCAAATCAAGATAGCCCCTGAAGATCAGCACAAGACAACCTTCACATTCCCTTGGGGAACATACTATTCGAACATCATTCATTTTGGATTGAAACACATTGGGGCCACATATCAACATGCAATGACCATGATATTCTATGACCTCATGCACTCTTATGGAAGATTGTGTGGATGACCTATTGGCTAAATCATTGACAAGAAGTGATCATCTATGAGTACTAGAAAAAATATTCAAGAGGCTAGAAGAATATAAGGTACATATGAATCCAAACAAATGCGTGTTTGGGGTAATGTTGAGAAAAATCCTAGGCTATATTGTTTCCATAAGAGGCAATGAAGTTGACCCTCCTAAAGTTAAAGCTATAATAGACATGCCACCACCTATTAACATCAGTTAGCTATGAACATTACAAGGAAGACTCCAATCCATTCGAAGGTTTATCACACAACTAGCAAAGAAATGTCAACCATTCTAGCATTTTATTAGGAAAGGAGTATCATTTATGTGGATAAATAAATGCCAAGAAGCTTTTCAACAAATTAAGGATTACCTATTAACACCACTAGTCCTAATGCCACTTGTTGATGGAAGACATCTTATACTCTACATATCAGCAACTACATTCACACTGGGGGAATTACTTGCACAAAATGATGATGATGATAGATAACAAGTGATCTACTATTTTAGTTGTACACTTGTGGGATACAAACTCAACTATAGTCCTATTGAACATTCCTTCCTTCTAGTGGTTTTTTCCACTCAAATACTTAGGCACTATATGTTGAACCATCAAATAAAACTTGTGGCTAAAATTGATCCATTAAAGTATCGCCTCAATAAAGAATCTTTGATAGGTCGGTTAGCTAAATGGGTCATGATATTAAGTGAATATGAAATCTAGTACAATGAACAAAAATCCATAAAAGGACAATTCATAGCCAACCAAATCACAGATGCGCCTACAAAAACAAATCACCCACTAGTATCAAACTTTCCTAATGAGTTTATTTTCACACTAGACACTCCTACCACATGGAAGTTATACTTTGTTGGATCTCATACAAGTCATGCTTTAGTCACAAGCATATTGTTTATTACCCATCAAGGAAATACCATACCAAAGTCATTTAGGATTGCTTTCCCTTACACAATTAACATAGTAGAATATGAGGCTCTACTCATAGCACTATGTATGGACATCAAGTGGAAAATAAAAAGCCTTCATTTATATGGTGATTCAAAATTGGTAATTTGATAAGTTAATGACAATTATGCCACAAAGGATGAAAAGCTCACTCCCTATAAATGGATGGTTGATAGTTTTAGGAAGTACTTTGACAACATCATCTTTTGGTAGGTCTCTCACATTCAAAACAAGGCAACAAACATAATCCAACAATTGATTCTCTCTTGGATATTCCTAATTGTAGACACATAAAAATGTCCTAGACCCACAAACCACATTTTTCTATGTCAAACATCCTCCTCACAATTAAATTATTTAATTATGTACTAATGTCATAATTCGTAACTATTTCCTCCCAGTTATTTAAATAAATAAACTTCATTTATTTATTTAAATACGTCACTAATTTTCTATGTCTCCCTATAATTAAATAAATTTCTCAATTTATTTAATTATTATTCACTTTGTACTTTCCTCTACAATTAAATAATTTCCAATAATTATTCAATTTTTCTTTTGTCTTTTTCTCCAAATTTAAATAAAATTATTTATTTAAATTGCCATTCCCACTTTCTATTTTCCCACCAAGTAAATAATTTAAAATCATTATTTACTGTCACATGACCCCACCACTTTTGAATTAAATTAATTTTTAATTCAAAAGGTTAACTTAGTCTTTTAAATCAAATAATTTTAAATTATTATTTGATTTTACAACCTCTTTTTCTGTGCCCAATATCTCCTTGTCACATGCTTTCTTGACCATTGATTTAAAATCAAATCTCAACCCTTCATTTCAAATTTTTCCCTAACCCTAATTGTGGGTTGTCACATTTAATTGCAGCCTTTGATCTTAGGGCATCTCTCATCTGACAATCTTGGCCATTCATCTAAAATTGATTTTTTTATAAAAGGACGTTTTTACCTCATTTGAGGACTTTTTTTATCATCTCCTGACTTCATCACTTCATCATCTCACACTTCATGTTGGCATAACTTCATATTTTTGCATACTTCTTGCTTGCACTTGTTGAGTACATTGCAACTTTAGAATAGAATCCTTCAAAATTTTCTTAGGGCTTGTCATAGGTCAATAGTTGCTCATCAAAATCTAAGGGAAATCATAATATTGCAGCAAATGGAGAAGGGAAATGAAGGTCATTCATGGAGGGCTTGAAGACATTTGGTCAAATTTTTGAAATTCAAAAAGTTTTTGAAAGTTGGTTCAAAGCTCTTCACTATGGTGCCAACAGATTTTCCAGATTCTACTCCAAAAATAAGTTGAACTTTGTTAAAGTCACCCCTTCTTTTCAAACTTCAAATGCTCATATCTACTACAAAATTCATCTTATTTTTGCAAAAGAAATTTAAAAGTGCTTAGAATTTCATGTAATTTTTGTTCATGCAATCCATTTTCCTGTATCTATTCATTTGCATTAGATTTTATCAGATTCTTTATTTTTCACATAATGCCTCCATGTGCAAGTTTACTTGGTCTTTTTTTATTTTGTGGCTTGTAGGTGAATCAAAGGAGCTATAGCAGTGTTGGGATCATTCATACACAACATATTGGAAGTGAATAATCAAGTGCACACATTCCATATTTCATCTCTTAATCTTGTTTTTCACACATTTGGATTTGGGCTCTTAAAACAAATCTTGTCTTCAATCACATATCAAAATTGGGTCTAAAATTAACCATTTTCTTCCATCACATCTTGATTTGGGATTTAAAAAGAACAAGTGCTTCCATGGTTTTCTTATACACATTTCATTTCTAAATGAAATTAATCACTACGAGTGTGAATCAAGTGTATGTTTCCTCCAAAACACCTCACTTGGTTTGCTTTTTCCATACCCTTCTTAGGAGGCCTGCTTGGAGCACACACCCCTCCAAGGGACGACCTCAATCAAAGTGTGAATCTAAAGACATGCACTTTTGGGAGTTAAAATCTTGTCACTCTTGGCTAAGCCCCAAAGAACTTTATACCTTTGGGAAGTGAAGGTGAAGGGTGGGTTACTCCTTTCTCCTGGTTGTCTGGCAAGATTTTTCTTTCAAATCATCCTTAGTCAACCTTGTGCAAACTAGCTTGAGACCTAATTGGCCATACCCCACTTGACTAGTCATATGGCTTGTTGATGTGTCTTCCATGTGTGCTTGTTTAATAATCATTATTACATTCTTCAAATTTCAAAAGTCAAACTTGCTTATGTGTCTTGCGTGAGTGATTTATTGTTGTACATGTGTGATTCATTTAAACATTGTCCAATCAAGCTAAACACCAAGCACATAAATAAAAATTCAATTTACACATTCTTCCATCACATGCTTATCCAATCACTTTCATCCCTAATCACCCCTCTTTAGCCACATCATATCCACTTCCATCCCATCCCATCATTGTCATCATCCCTAATCATTCCACCTTGTCTTAATCACATCCTACTCATCATTCATTCATCCTAGTCATCATCCTAATCAATCCAATTCATACAATTGTGTCATTACTAATCATATTCAAGCCATCCCAATCCAATCCAAATCATATCCTTGTCATTCTACATCACATCTTAATCATCCTAGTCATCATCCTAATCAATCAAGTCACCCAATCTTGTCATTCCACATCATTCCTAATCATTTTATCCAAATCATTATCCTAATCATGATTTCACATTGATCTCATCCTACCCATCCCTAATCATATTCCAATCATATCTTCATCATTCAACTTTCATTCTAACCATCAACCCTAATCATTCCTAATCATCCAATCTTATCATCTCAACATCATCACCAACCTAGTCCTAGTCAATCAACACTTGTCAAAATGACCCTAATCATAATCCTAAGCCCAAGATCATAGTTCAAGGGTGCTATCCCTCTAATGAAAACAATGAGACAAAACCTAAGCCCAAGATCATAATTCAAGGAGGCCCTCTCCCTAGTTCAAATAATAAAATAAAACCAAAACCTAAAATCATACTTCGAGAGGCTCCTCCTACCACCTCCAATGATGGCTTGAACTATGTTGCATACCTTGAGGAATGAATCAACATGCAAGAACTTAAACACATGTACAAAACCATGCCCACATTCAAAAACAAAGTCCTAGCATCCCAAATTCAAAACCTCCTTCAAACACTTCACCAAATACCCCAACCCCTAGACCACCAAACCATACAAAGACTTCAAACCCTCTTCCAAATTTTTAAACAAATTAAATCACCTCAAACCCAACACCTCCTATCTCAAGCCAATCAATTCATTGCCACTTGTCAAATCCAACAACCACAACATCATCCCCTATCCATTCATTATCAACCAATGCCACCTCAACCTTATGTGCCATCCCCTTCCACCTCATACCAATCTAATCCATCCACTTATTCTCATGTCAATGCCACATCAACCTATCAAGACACATCAAAAAAACACATGTGAACTTAAGTTCTACCTTGCAACAAGGTCAAACTTCCTCATGTTCTAATGCAACCATTGACAAGGGGAACACTAATCTAGGTCATGTACCCTATAAATTTATCATACCACCATCCAATCAAATTCCTATCCTAAAGCCACCATGTCCTAGTCCTAATCCAATGGTCCCTACACTTCCAACCCATTAACCCTTCTTACGGCCTCCTACTCATCCTCTAATCCATACTCTGCTAATACATCAAATCCATGTCCTAAGTACAAAAATTACAAAGTAAATATGTGGAGTTTCCTCAAATCCACCAACCTACCTTCAATCCATTCACTCTCCATCCAATCAAACCAAAACCCTAAGCCAACACCTTACAACTTACATCTATAAAGGATGTCACCCAAGGGCTACAAGAAAGGAATCAATTGTCACCATGCCATTCAAGTAACACATTTTCATTGTGAACATACCAAAGAGTCCTCAAACATCGCCAAGTCCTTCAAGCCAACCATGTCATCCATAACACCTTGAACCAATTCAAGAGTCTCCCTCAGAATTTTGAATAACCCTCTATCATGCTCCTATGTTGTTGACCATAAAGAACATGTCAAGTCTCTCCGTAAGAAATCCCCTTCCACCTCCATTCAAATAAGTCATGAGGTGTGTCAAGAGAATAATCCTAAACATGAGGAAACATCACCCCCTCATCCACATAAAGATCAACACCCTCCTAATGATTCTATTCATAACATGCCTAATCCTATTCATGATCAAGCTCCCATCTTTGATCAAGATATATTTTATGATCAAGAAGACCATGATGATCCTCTTATCCAACTTTATGCATTCCGTGGTCAAGAGTTTCCCACTTCACCCATCCATGATGTACAAATGTCCACTTCCCATAATGAGACAAGTGGCTCCCAAGCAAACATAGGAGATCAAACCATTACCTTGGATCTTAATGAACACAATACTAATCAAGATCCTATTGATCTTTCCACATTCACCATCAAACCTATTTCAAAACCACCATCATATCCACTTTGTTTATCCACTTTCATCCATGAGTGTTCCTCCTTAGTGTTGATGGGTGTTTTTGTACTTCTCAACATAGGCAATGCATAAGTGCATCACCTCTCTTGAAAGGAAATATCCTACAAATAAGTTGCAGAAAATTACCCCAAGGTCTCTTAGGTGTTAGGTCATAACTTGCTTGGAATAGCTCAGTGGTTTCATGTGATCTTGCTGGTAACTGCTAGGGTAGACTTACAAAGTTAGAGAATAATTGGATCTTAAAATGGATTTATTAAGATGGAAGATTATTGCACAATTACTGCAGGTTCAAATAGTAGTCAAAAACTCCTATTTCAACTTCAGATTTGGCTTTACAATGTGCAATGAACCTTGTTCAAAGTAATTTAAAATAAAAATAAAAAAGGAGCAGGGAAGAAATGAAGTTCCTAGACCTGAAGCTACAAATGAACAGTGATCATGGAGGACCCTACAGTGGACAACCTTCCCAAAACAAATTCCCACTTAACCAAATCTACTTACAATCTCATGAAACCTATGCAATGTTCTAGGGTCTGCAGATTTTCAACCTTTCATTCACCATAAAGCATGAACAAGAGATGGAATTTAAGTGTAGCAATCGTATAAAGTTTAGACTAGCTTTACATTGTAGTTTATCGTCAATAAACATCAAAAAACATGAACTATGGAAGGAATCAACACAACATAATTCTTCAAAACCAATGAACAACATTAACTAATCTACCAAGTGAGCTAAAACACATAGAACAACAAAGTTAATCTATTCAAACATACTTAACTATGAGAAGAAGAATCATGCAACATGAAGTTGGAACTCAAGAATCTACCAAATCAATGAATTTCTATTAATATTCCAGTAGCATGTATTTACAACAACTCACCTCTCTCTTGAAAATGAGAGGAGACCCTCCTATTTATAGTGTCCAAAAAGAAAAATGAATGGCCAAGATTTAATCTCATTGTGTGGCCAGGATTCACTACAAATCAGGGTTTCACCTACCCCCAAATACTTTACAATATAAAATTACATTTTGTCATTTAGTCTATTTTGTCTTCATGTGGCAAAAGACTATAGCTCTTTTGTCTCTTGTTGATTTCCTTTTGCTGCAGCTATTTGGTGAGGAACTCATCGTATATTATGGGATTTCCCCGCTCTTCTTCACAGTGGTGTATTCCACAAACTTTACGATCAACGCCTGGAGCTTGTTCCACTCCAATATATCCAATTGAATTACTTGAAACTTTAACCTCCTTGATCTACTAGTGAGCACGTCCCAGTCCTTGTCATGCTTTTGTGCATTCTTTATCACCTATTCAGATAGGGTGAAGGCTCATGCAGCAAAACCCATAAAATCTAGCGTAAGCGTATCCATGGTCCTGTTCTCCATTTTCTTGTGAAAATATGGCTTCATTTTCTTGTGAAAATATGGCTCTCTGGGTCTAACTCAACGGTGGGAACATCAAAATCTGTTATCAGCCTTAGATATTCCTCATAGGCTGCCCTGATTTCTTTGACCCAATCGATATCCAACTCCACTTCATGGAGCACTCATTCCAACACCTCCTTTCTATGATCTAAGCCCAACTTCCATGTCTCCATGGGCCAATGGTCACCTTCTACCAAAGCAAACTCCTTCTCCTAGGATTTATCAGGTATCTTGAGAATAGCCTCAAGCTTGGGATATGTGATTCTATATAGCTTTGGGAAGTCGGTGCAAAATTTCCTTATTCCCTCGAGTATCTTTTGCACCTCTAGGAACTTGTTTTTTGTCCTGACAGCATGACCTATGATCATGTTTCCATTGTAGAGGACTTGCCAAAACCAATCCTCTGTAGCCTTTGTCCAATTCTTTCTTTTCTCCAATTTGTCAATATGGTCCTTGGACAACAGTTGTGGCGGTGTCGAGGATGTGGTAGGGAGCTCTTCAATGGATTACCACTGTTGAATGTATGTTGTTAAGTCAACCACCTGTGCTTTTAACTCCTCCTTGGAAGTCTTATCTTTGTGCATTTAGTGCACAATGGTGGCGATGGATCCCTGAGGATGGTCAATCTTTTGTTCTCTTGTTGTTGCTCCCAAATCAAGGGTGGAGATATTGTAGCTTACCCCTTCTTCTCCTATAACTGGGGTGGCTATCTGCATTGTTCTAGATCCAGATGGGTCCATTTTTAGATGGGATCTGACCTTTGGCTTCTTCTCCTTCTCTATGCTTATTTGGGCTCGAGCCAAGATGGCCTCCAGCCTTTCCTTTGGATCCATTGGGGTTGGGGTTTTCTTTTCCAGCTATTTCTCGAGCCATTCGGTCATCTGAGATTCCCCCTTTGGTGATTTGTGATCACCTTCTTCTTTGCGGGTGTATTGGATTTCCAATACTTTGTCACCTGAAGCCTCCTACTCTGTCTTTTCTTCTCCTTCTTCATCAAAATCCTGGATGAAGATGGTTTCTTTTTGTGGGGATTCAGTATCTGTGTGTTCTTTGGGGTTGTCCTCCCCCTTAGTAGTTTTATCTTCTTCTTCTTGATCGTGCACATGTTCTTCATGATGCTCCATTTCAGGGCTCTTTTGGGCTTCAGCCTCTTCCTCAGGCTTATCTTCTTCTTTCTTTTCCTCTTGTTCATGACGAGGAGGCATTCCTTCATCATGCTTGGGGCTTTTATCTTGTTCCCTAGTTGGAGGCTCAGTGTCCTCTTCCATTTCCTCTTTTGCGTTCTTCTCCTTGTCGCAAGGCTGCCTCTCTACTTCTTCTCCTACATTTTTGAGTTATTGGGACAACTCTTCTTCGAGCTCTGGGTCAAAGGTTTCCACAATATAATTGGTACCCGGCTCTTCAGTGTCTTCCTCGGATGATTGCACTTCTTCCTCCTCTCCTTCACGCACCAATTTATCAATCGTTAGATGTTGGTACTCAGGGTGCTCAAGGTAGTCATCTGCCTCTTCTTCTATTTCTTTGGTAGCCTCCCTTTCTTGTCTCTCCAACTCTTTAGATATCTGCATGGTTGCTTTCATTTATGGCAGTTCGGTTGGAGGAGGAGGGACAAGGAGGTTTGCAACAATCTGTGCTAAGGAAGCTTGTATTGTCAAGTTAATTAATACCCTAGACAACTCTGTTGGGATATTTTGCATGTGGCGGGCGAAGGCCTCTAGGAGTGAGAGAGTGGGCATTGGAATTGTTGTTGTAGCCAATGGGAGAGATAATGATGGAGACATGGAGGAAGAGGAGAGTGGAGAGGTAGTGGCAGAGGAAGAGTCTATTACCATGACTTGTGCAGTGGGTGGGGTGCAAGCAAGGTGGATTGAGATATCCACCGCGAGTGAAGTGGCAACCATTTCCTGAGAGGCAAGCAGAGGGGCAGTAGTGGTGGCAATGTCAGTAGCAATGGTGACTATGAGAGTGGAGGCACTAGCTGGGGATTCTGGTTGCTCGGCCTCTTGTTCTTCCCCTTTATGGAGAAGATCCTCCTGAATGGTAGGAATTTTTGTAAAACCACAGGATGTCTTTGGCTTCTTGGAGGGCTCACCCTCTAAGGCTTTTCTTGAATACACCCTGGGTTTAGGCTACCTTTCAACCATCTCTTTCCTATTTCTCAACCTGGTGGCGGGAGGAGATTTTGAAGTTTCTCCAGATGGGGCAGTAGTTGTCCCACTATTAGTCTCGCTCCCCAGTTCATCTTCAAGTTCCCCATATGTCAAGGTGGCTCCTTGTAGCTTCAATTGGGAGATCTACCCGTTGATCCATTCTTTTGTTCTTGCCTCGATCAAATTCATTAGAATATTGAGGTCATTGAACTCTTCTTCATTCCAGTCAATTAACAACAGTGGGAGGTTGGCAATTGCACTGTATTGAGGATCAATCACTGTATTTTCATCCTCCACAATCTGATCTTCCACAGGGAACAAGTTGACCTTCTTAACAAAGTATGCCATCATGCGCATGTAGAGCCTCATTCACACTTCTTTATCATCCTTGTAGTTGCCCAAAATTCTTCAAAATTGTGTATGTGGGTGTGTTCCATCCCAACCATCTTCCTGAGCTTACCGTATGGATCCATCCATGGCCGGGCAATGTGGGGCTCTAGGTTATACTTTGCAAGTTCTTTATCAGAATAGTCCGCACACTAGGATGTGTGGAGCTCATACATTCCTTGGCCGTATGAAAGGGGATGGGGAATCCCCACTCTATGCTTGTCACTTAAGAGGGTGTGTGCATGTTGTAGCTGTCAGGAGAGCTCAAGCAAAATTATCCAATCATTTGGGTACCGAGGCAGCTTGTATGGTTTTTCTGAGAAACCCTCAGCTCGAATGTAGGTAAACTTTGGGAACTGTATGACCAGGAAGCTGAACTAGTAGATGTAAGCATTTTCACTACGGGTGACTCTCCTTTAAAAATCACCTCCAAGCAGTTTGATAATATGGCCTATGAAGCCGTCATTAACTCTACAATAATCCCTCTTGAAATTTCTATATTGGAGTTGGGGATACTTATTATGTGGTATAAAAATATGTGTGAATTACATCTAAACAACACACTTAGATGGAAAGTATTACAGTAAGGAAATCTAAATTAATCAAACACAATTCAATAACATAATTCCTTAAAAACTTCTCATCTTCCTCTAATCTCAAATGCCTTAGTAATTTATGCTCTCAAATCTTATTCCTGCACAAATCACTGAGATGTCATCTAAGAAATGAGTAGCCTATTTATCCATAATGCAGAATTTAATTCTACATCTACATGATTGGATGATTCAGTTGAATGAAATGATAAAATGACATGATGAAATACATTGTTGTATACAAATGATATGTAAATGATGCAGAACATAATTAAACTAGTGAAAGTGATGTGGAAATGATTCTAAATGCTAAATTGAAACAAGCTAAGAAACATCTAAAGGAGCCATGATTCTAATCTAAATTGATAATCTATTCTAAATGCTAAATTGGAAATGCAAAACTAAGCTTCTCAAAATGTTGAATGAATTCCTACAGAGTAATATTATGCAAATGCTCCTTATCAAAAAGTTGTAAATGGGCCTCAATTTATAGATTTTTCCAAGGCATTGGGTGAGTTGGCAGCCATGAACGAATGAGATTTGATCTGGAGAAATCAGTGGTGAAGAATGAGAAGGATGGAGAAAACAAGGCAATTGTTCCCTTTAGTAAAACCAATCTTGCCAAGTGTAAGAAGGAATCATTTGAATGAAGAAGCCATGTGTCTTGAAGGTGGTTAAAATTATTGAGAACAAATATCCAATTTAGAAAATAAAGATAATTATTTTCATGTGTAATGGAATGGAAGGGGAATGGAATGGAATGGAATGGAATGGAATGGAATGGAATGGAATGGAATGGAATGGAATGAATGAGAAAAGATCACGGACCGAGACCAGGCTGGGTGGCGTTCCAGGTCCTGATCGCCCAAAGAATGACCAAGGAAGTGGCGAACGGTGGTCGAACCATGGAATGGAAGGATGGATAGGGAATGGACCGGAAGGGATGGACGGAATGGAGGAATGGGAATGGAATGGACCAATGGAGGAACAAATGGAATGGAATGGAATGGAAAAATCAGGCTGGATGTCGAAAGCAAAGGAAATTTTGAAATGTCTGGGTAGTGGTAACGCATTAACCCGTGAGAAAGAAGTCCACGAGGCGAGGTCCACAGGGAAGCCCAAACTTAGTCATTTAGGGTGCGTGAGAAAAATAGACGGCAAACACGAGGTCAGGGCCCGGTCGCTAGAAAGATGTCACCCTTTCGCCATTTGTTCAAAGGTGAAAGGCTAGCGGAAACCCGCAAAGGACGGTCCACAAAGGGGATAGGTTGCTTTGTTTTAAACTTTGGGTGGTGACTAGGAAGGCGAAGCCCGATAGGTGGACAGATGGGTCGTGAGGGCCGCTGAGAACAACGGAGCCAGGATGGAATCCTGCAGATGGAAGTGTGCAGGGTTCAATCCACAATGGGTCAATACTTAAGTTGTTTTGGCTCAATTAAGTCTGAGGGGTGATGACTAGGGTGGAACCCGCCTGCGGGGAGGACATGGTCAGATGGTCATTTTGTAATGGTGTGGTTCGAGGGGCGTTCCACAGGCGGGGGCCGCGAACTTGGTGAGGGAAATAGCCATTTCAAATTTAAACATGTTTTCAAAGGATGGTGACGGTGGCAACATGGGTGTGGGTCCATAGGGCATGGATGCCTTGGTTGAAGAATGGCCGCAGGGACCGTAAATTTCGCACGCGGCCCACAAGAGATTGTGAAGGGATTTTGTAGTTTAAAAACGTGGGTTTTGTTCGCTTGAGTTTTCTCTACTTAATTTTTTAATCTTTCTTCTAAAAATTTAAGAACTTTTATCAAAATAAAAGAAAACTCAATGCATAGTCCATGGGAGAAAACCTACCTGTGAGATCCAATGAAGGTGAATGAGCAATCGACTAGCAAAGGCTTTAGATCGGAAAATGAACTTGGTGGGCGCGACGACGGTGTTGGCAGGATTATCTGACTCGTTTTGGACTACTGACAGGTGAAAATGACAACTTAGGAGGAGCTATTTATAGAAAATGGTGCATTTAATACCCCTCATAAATGTGGGTACGACGACGCTCTAGGTTGGTGAACGGGCAACAATTTGAAAATAACAGCAAGAGCGACGGAGTCGGCTAGGCGGATGGTAGTGAGGAGTCAAATGTTTGATCAATTGTAAATGAAAATGGCTACTGGGGTTGCAGGTCCCGCGGTACGGAAGGACGCCAGACGAAGGCCATTTGGAATGGCCGTGGAGGCAAGGAAACCCGCATGGGGCGGCCCGCAGGGGTGGACCCACACTGCTCAAAGGATGCCAATTCTGAGGAATGAAGGCAAACAACTAAGGGATTTCCACAAAGGCCTAAAGCCTTAAAAATTTGAGGGTGGAAAAAAATGGCCACTTCAAGATGATTCCTCTAAGATTCTTTGACCACTTAGGACACAAAACAAGGGGCACACAAAACAAGGCAACAACAAAAGCATCTCGATGAAGTGAAGAGAGAGAGAGGGTCCTTGTTCTGAACGGGGCGTGTGTGCTATGGGCACAACAAAACCTTCTTATGAAATATTTATGCAAGAAGCATATGGAAATGAGTTGTGTATGTGAAGCTTTATCATTGTTTGAACTGTGTATGTGAGTTGTTTTATAGGTTTAAGTTAGTGATTTGGTGCATCACCTTTAGAAGCTTTTCAGTTTGTTTTTCAGTTTAAGTTATCATTTTCTCCTTTTCCTTAGAAAATCATTAGTTTAGCAGTAGTTTAGGTGACACAATTTAGGATCCAACCTTATCTAGAGGTCCACTCCAAGTTTAGGTGACCCACAACCTAGGAGTGTTCCCATGTTACTCCAAATTGCTAAGTTATGCAACTTAGCAAGGGTGTATATTTGAGAGCTAACATTTACTATGTACTCTCTCTACAGGGGTGTGCGCTACCTTCTCGGCTCATCAAATGGTGTCTCATATTAAGGTGGAGTCCTCTCCTTTTGAGGTGGAGACCTCTCCTATGGAGGTGGAGAAGGGTTTTGAGAGTGGGGTGGGTTTCTTATGCTTCTTCAGCAAGTCTTCTCCCTTGCAACTCTAATTGAGGCAGAGACCACTCCTATCGAGGTGGAGTTTGGGTATGTTGGAGACTCTTTGTTGTAGTGGACAGGGTTCTCATAGTAACTTCTCCTATAGAGGAAGAGAGGTAAGTTGGATGATAGAGTTTATTTGCTTCTTCAACATTTTTGCTATGTTTGGATTTGAATTGGGTTCTCAAAGAGTTAAGAATGTTGTGAGATGGTTGTCTCATGATCTCTTGGTTTCAAACTGTTTTGAAATCTACAATAATTGGTTGGAATTTCAGGTTGTTTTGTCCACCCTTGGGGAGGTTATGGTGATTGGGTGCTATGTTGTTGCTTTATGGATGGTTGTTTGGCCTGTTTTGTTAGCTATGAGGTGGACTCATGTGGTGGAAGAATATGAAAGTAACCAATGGAATCATGTGTCGTGTCATGTTGGGTGCGGCCCCAATACTTATCTTTCTACTTTGGTTATATGGCTACTTTGAATCTCCTAGTGCTTAGTTTTATTATCCTAGATTGCTATTTCATGATAGCAATGTTATGGTTTTATATTTGTTGGACTTTGGTTAACCTCATAAATGGTCTGTGCACTATTTTAGGGATTAATTTGGGGATTTTGTTTTTCATTATGTTGATGATGGTTCTATGGTTGCAATTTTGGTTACTTGGCCTACATGCCATTTTGATGCTGCTTTTTGGTGGGGGTTGGTGTTGTTCTTCCCAACTTGTTTCTCTGTTTGTTGTTATGGCTTTGTAACCAAGGGATCGAGGCCCTTTCCCTGCTTATCTAATAAAAAACATCACTATAATATGATTACTTTCACTCAAAACAATATTAGTACCATTATCAAGAGAATCATTTTCCACTCTCCCTAACAAGGAATCATAGTCACAAATCAAAACACCTTTATCTCCACTTTTCTCTAACAAATATTTATCAGAAAATTCTTTATTTTCCTTCACTATACACTCTTCAAATTCAACTTTTTCAAATTGATCTACTGTTGTAATAAAGTCTTCATCAAAGAAAACATCAAAATCTGATTTTACCTCACCTTCTGGTGCAACCTTTGTCTCACCTGAGTTTAACTCATCCCATTCTCTTTCAACTACTACCATTTGCATCAATAAATTATCCCCTTCACTTTCTTCTATGTCCTTCAAAGGACACTCTTCTACTACAACTTCATTATACACACATTCATCTTCATAAAAATATTTATCAAAATTAAATTTTATTTCAGTATCCTCCACTGCAGCAACTTCTACTTCCCCTACAATAATTTGATCCTATTCTTTTTCAATCTGAAAGAGTAAATCATCCTTCTCAACTTCATATGTGTTCTTTGAAGAACTCTACTATGTTGTTGCAATATTTAAAGTCTCGTCTTCCATGTCTTCCAATAGACATCCCTAAACTTTGGTTTCTTCAATATTTTTGTACTCATCCTCTTCCTATTCCTCAATGTCACATGCATGACACTCTATTGCATCCTCTTTCTTTCCTACATTCAAAACATCATTAGAAAGATAATAAAAATTACCTTCAACTCTTCTCTTCTCTTGTTTCCTCCTCTCAATCTCTACTCTCATTTCATCTATTTGCTGCTGCATCTTTATCATTTCTATTTCTCTGATTTTCCAAAGCCTCTCTCTGCTTTCCTCTAGTTTGGGAATCCTTAGAATCCATCCAATGACAAAATTTATTTTCCTCTTTCTCTTTTCCATTTTCAAGACCTCTCAATTCCTTAATAATACAAATCTTCAAACCCTCAGGTTTTACTTATGCAAAATGCTCCCTTTGGTGATTTGTTTACATAACCCTCTTCTAGTATTCACCAATATCATTTTAAACTACCTCCTTTGTGATGCAATCAAAGGATCCAAAACTCAAACTTCTCAAATCCACAGTTAAACAAGGCAGCAATCCAAATTCTTTTGTCAACTTTGAAGCATTCTTAACAATAACCCATCACATGTAACCAACATCTTAACACCTATCAATCCTTCAAAAGAACTCTTTACAAGAGGGAATTAACAAACTCATACACTAGAATCCTATCAGCAACATGGTCATCATAAATTGAAGAAATTCCTTACCATATTGTCCTAACAAAAAACTGTGCCTATTTCGACCTCAACAATGAAAAAATTCAAATTCCCCAAGCCCATCCACTTCTCCAATGGCACCAAAATGTATTAAAATACCTTCACAAAAAAATTAGACCATTCCAATACCTTATTCATATCATTTTTTCCAAACACCCATCCTCAAACTTCACTTTGGGTTCCCAAAAGGTGATTGTTATAAGCCTTCCATACACTGGTCAATGTACAAAAAGATATAAAACCCTTTAAGTTTTCCAAACCCCCATTAGGAAAGTTCTTAAAATTCACCCTTACAACCTTTCCAAATACCCATGCCAAAGAGGAATTCCAAATTCTCAAACAAGACACTTAAAACTTCACTGTATTCTAGTTTATCAGTTTGTCTTAACAGAATAGTCAATATACAATTGTTTCAAACTTATAAATCCACCAAACCATGTCTTAAAATGACTTACAATACACCACAACACCGTTTAAAGACAATATCATTCAAGAAGGCTTCAAAAATAAAAAAATAAAACTCTTTAAAACTTACTATACAATGTCTTTTCTAGAATTTTACACATTTTTCTAACCTAGGGCATCATAGAAATTTCCCTAAACCTCTTTCCCATGCTTTGCTCCTTTGATATCCTTTAGAATACATAAAAAAGTACCAACTGGCCAATTTATAGGAGGTTTCACTGGTTGAAATGAAAGAAACAATATTTACTTTAGTCACTGTTTTCCCTAACAGAGGGTTTTGGCAGTTTTGTGAAAAAACACAATAACTTACTCAAATTTCCACCAATTTGCATGAAACCGAGTTTATATGGAAAGTGATTGATAAGTATATCATTTACAATCAATTATACATGCACACATTCCTGTACAGGTTGTACAACATCAATTATATGGAAAGTGATTGATAAAACTCAATCACCCACGAGTTACAAAATGGTTACAAGGCATTTTAAAGGAATTCCAACTTGTCCCTTTAGTTTATAACTACCTCCAAATGAACTAGTCCCTTAAGACTTTTCATCTTCCATATGTTACATTGTTCAACTTTATATTTTTTGCAATTTTGCCAATTTGTGTTGACAACTTTTTACATGTTTGCAAAATTTTACCCAAATGACCTCCTAATAACCAATACATGAGTAAAATGACTCATCTAACCTTATTACAAGGTAAAGATACCAAAATTTGATCAATCTTCAAAAATTAATCCGTGGAATCATAATTTTGTCATGATGCTCCTGCATCATTTTCCCGACTAAGAAAATTTCCAAGCCCTCTTGGACTTGATGTAGTCAACAAATCTTCATCTTTTGCATGCTTTTCCTCAAATTGACCTTGAAACTGATCTTAATCACCTTCATTTTCACCTTAGGCTTGAAATTTTCCATGCAAATCAACTTCCTATCTTGCTTTCCAACTGAAATCAGATTCATTATGCTTTGGTGCATCTCAGTATCTTGTTTCTCCCTTTGTCCTTTGATCTTCAATTTGTTCCCTATCCAAAACATTAGCACAATAAAGAAATGACATATTAATCATACCGCAATACCTCCATCTTTCTTCAACTCTTTGCAAATCTCCATAAGCAATTCATCTTTAATCATCTCTTCATCTAATCTTGTCACTGACTCAAGGTCTACTTCCTCTGAAATCAGGTCTTTCATTGCTAGCTCTCCTTCATCTTTATGCTTGGGAATACCTTTATCTTTGGCATCTTCAAAAACTTCTTCTTCTTCTATTATCCTTTTTTTCCTTTTCCTTCTTTTGACAATCTTTTGAATGGGCCACACCACTTTCTTTCTCACAAATAAATGCCAACTGAATGCTTGTCTATACAATAGTTCCATCTTCATTATGGACTCCTGGAACTCTTTATCAAATCTTCTCAACTCTTGCTTCAACTTAGCTATCTCTTTTTCAAGTTTCTCTTGCCTCTTTCTCTTTTTCCTTTCTTCCTTTTCCTGCAAATTCCTTCTCAAAATATCCATCTTCACAAGCATGTCTCTCCTTGCTTCACTCTCTCTTAACTTTCTCTAGATTCTCTTGGCAGAAACCAGGTTCTTCTTTACCTGCACACAACCACAACACACACAAATACAACCACAAACTCTCTACCCAACACCTTCTATGCTCTGATACCACTTTGATGCAAGCAGATGATCCAAAACTCAAAGTTCTCAAATCCATAGTTACACACGGCAACAATCCAAATTCTTTTGTCAACTTTGAAGCATTCTTAACAATAACCCATCACATGTAACCAACATCTTAACACCTATCAATCCTTCAAAAGAACTCTTTACAAGAGGGAATTAACAAATGCATACAATAGAATCCTGTCAGCAACATGGTCATCACAAACTGAAGAAATTCCTTACTAGAATATCCTAACAACAAATTGTGCCTATTTAGACCTCAACAATGAACAACTTCAAATTCCCCAAGCCCATCCACTTCTCCAATGGCACCAACATGTATTATAATACCTACACAACACAATTAGACCATTCCAATACCTTATTCATATCATTTTTCCCAAACACCCATCCTCAAACTTCACTTTGGGTTCCCAAAAGGTGACTGTTATAAGCCTACCATACACTGGTCAGCGTACAAAAAGACATAAAACCATTTAAGTTTTCCAAACCCCCATCAATAAAGTGCTTAAAATTCACCCTTACAACCTTTCCAAACACCCATGCCAAAGATGAATTCCAAATTCTCAAACAAGACACTTAAAACTTCATTGTATTCTAGTTTATCAGTCCATCTTAACAAAACAGTCAATATACAATTGTTTCAAATTTATAATCCACCAAACCATATCTTGAAATCACTTAAAATACACCACAACACCGTTTAAAGACAATATCATTCAAGAAGGCTTCAAAAATCACAAACAAAACTCTTTAAAACTCACTGTACAATGTCTTTTCTAGAATTTTACACATTTTCCTAACCTAGGGCATCATAGAAACTACCCTAAACTTCCTTCCCATGCTTTGATCCTTTGATATACTTTAGAATACATAAGAAACTACCAACTTTCCAATTTACAAGAGGTTTCACCAGTTGAAATGAAAGAAACAATATTTACCTTAGTCACTATTTTCCCTAACAGAGGGTTTTGGCAGTTTTGTGAAAAAACATAATAACTTACTCAAATTTGCACCAATTTGCATGAAACAAAGTTTATATGGAAGGTGATTGGTAAATCTATCACTTAAAATCAATTATACATGCACACATTCCTGTACAAGGCCATACAACATCAAATAACAAAGAATTTATGTGTGAACATGCCAGAAATAGTGCCTTCTATTAATCAAAACCAAAAATGCAATCACCCATGAGTTACAAAATGGTTACGAGGAATTTTTAAAATAATTCCAACTTGTCCCTTCAGTTCTAACTACCTCCAAATGAACTAGTCCCTTAAGTCTTTTCATCTTCCATATGTTGCATTGCGCAACTTCACATTTTTTGCAATTTTGCCAATTTGTGTTGACAACTTTTTACATGTTTGCAACATTTAACCCAAATGACCTCCTAATAAACTATACATGAGTAAAATGACTCATCTAACCTTATTACAAGGTAAAGATACCAAAATTTGATCAATCTTCAAAAATTAATCCATGGAATCATAATTTTTTCATGATGCTCCTGCATCACTTTGGCTATTTGTTTACAATCATGGGAACCTTAGTTCCTCAAATACTTTGAAAATATCTTCTCACTGCTTGCACATTCATCTACAAGAAAAATCCACACATTCTCCACTCTCAGGTCCTAGAGCAAATTGCCTCAAATCAACACTTTCGCTTGCACACTCAGGAACTCCCACTCCAATACCACTGATGGAGGATGGGTCTCACACATACCCCATCTCATACACACATCTAAAAAAAAAAAAAAATGTTAAAAAATCTACAACAAGATTATAGCCCTTATATTCAACTTCTCTAGCATAGTTTTTCCAAACTTTAGAAATGCATACAAAATCCTTTGAAATTTTGATTAAAACAAATAACTCAGTCTTGTGGAATGATATATATCAATATAAATGAGTCTCAAATTGATCTATGATAGGAAATTAACAAACTACATCAAAAACAACTCTTTCACTTCACATACAAACTCAACCCACAACTTGTAGTGACAATCTTCAACCTGCAATTGTTCCTGTCTTGCACAATGATCTCAAAACTTCAAATTGTTGTATTCAAACCCTT